>OY740802.1:35132090-35879069 GCA_963514005.1 Raja brachyura | reverse complement strand
CACATTCTTAGAATAAAGGGGAGGTAATTTAAGACTGAGGTGAGAAAAAACTTTTTCACTGAGAGAGTTGTGAATTTATGGAATTTCCTGCCACAGACGGCAGTGGAGGGCAAAACACTGGATGGATTTAAGAGAGAGTTAGATAGAGCTCTAGGGGCTAGTGGAATCAAATGATATGGGGAGAAGGCAGGCACGGGCTATTGATAGCGGACGATCAGCCATGATCACAATGAATGGTGGTGCTGGCTCGAAGGGCCAAACGGCCTCCTCCTGCACATATTTTCTATGTTTCTATGTTTCTAA
Organism: Raja brachyura; assembly: GCA_963514005.1. The sequence continues at coordinate 35,878,766 of OY740802.1, read as the reverse complement.
GTGCAGTTTACAACACAAACTTTGCCTGTTGTGAGAAGAATTGCTGTCCAGAGTTCTGCTCAAAATCATTTGGTCATCATTAAATATAAAACTGGCATTAACCAGTGCAGTTGAGCTTTAAAAGTATTCCATGACCTCTTTAAGAGTGGGGCAGCATGGTGGCACAACAGTAGAGTTGCTGCCTTACAACACCAGAGACCTGGGTTCGATCCTGACTATGAGTGCTGTCTGTAATGAGTTTGTACGTTCTCCCTGTGACCTGCTTGGGTTTTCTCCAGGAACTTCGGATTCATCCCACTCCAAAGACATATTGGTTGATAGGTTAATTGGCTTGGTAAAATTGTAAATTGTCTCTAGGGTGAGTAGGATAGAATTAGTGTACAGGGATCGCTGGTCAGCACGGATTCCGCACTGTATCTCTAAACTAATCTAAGAATGTAGTCTTGGTGTCCACCTGGTTTTGTCTACTGTATTTCCTTGCAATTCACTATGTATTATACCACTGTACTGTGCAATATCTGAAAAAAAATATTACGCTGTGAAGCGGCAGCAGCGATGAGGCCTCTGCGGCGGTGGTAAGACTTTGCAGTGATGGTGCCTCGACGGCGGCAATGCCTCGCGGGTCGATCCGTGATCGACGGTCGATGAGAACATGGGGGTCCGCCGTGACGGGGGGGGGGTGGGTGGGGGAAAAACAATGGACAATGTGGACCCGGCGTGGGGAAACCACTAGGAGGTGAGGGGAAGACAAAAGGAGTCGGCATACTTAGTGCAACTTTGTCAGTGCCGTAGGTGGCTGCTATTTGTATACTATAGAATTTCACTGTGCCTTGTCACATGTGACAATAAAGTATTCCTAATCCTAAAGGTACATTGAAAATGTAGACACAAGGAACTGCAGATGCTGGTTTACGAAAAAGACACAAAGTGCTGGAGTATCTCAACGGGTCAGGAAGCATTTCTGGAGAATATGGACAGGCAACATTTTGGGTCAGAACCCATCTTCAGACTGACTGTAGTCAGGGGGAGAAAGTTGGAGGAGAAGTGGGGTGTGGGACAAATCCTGGCAAGTGATGGGTGGATAGACACAAAGTGCTGAGTAACTGAGGTCAGGCAACACCTCTGGGGAAAAATAATAAATGACGTTTGGGTTGGGCTTCAGACTGAAGAAGGGCCCCATCCCTGAAACGTCACGCATCCTTTTTCTTCGGAGATGCTGACTGACCCACTGAGTTAGTCCAGCACTTTGCGTCTTAAGTTGAAAGTGTATTAAGTGTTGGAATACATCCAATAGTCTAAAATATCTGCTCATCAGCATCACCCTAGTCCTGAGCATGCCAGATATATAGAGCTTTAGTGTATGTCTATTGAACTTGAGCAAAGTTTGCAGAATCCACGGCAACTGTATATTGCACCTGTAAACCTGTGATCATTTACACAGATGTGCTCCTTGCTGTTAGAAGAAAAACACTGATTGATTGGAAACTCCAGGAAATTGCCTTTTAAATTGTACAAATGTATTCTAGTAATAACATCCCATTATTTAGGAAAAAATGTAATTACATAATTTGGAGAATATCTTATTCTCCAAAATTCATGTCAATAATTACCAATCTTCTCAATTTCTTCATTAACTATTGAATTTAATTATTATCTGTTAGTACATTGTTTCTTTGGTGAGAACATTTGAGTAAGTATGATTGCTGGAAATACTATTTGACTTTCTGCTAATTGCACGAGTCTTGGGCTTTGGTTGCCTGAGAAGGCAGTAGGAGCTGAGCGTGGAGAAGAAGTTTTGTCTGAAGTTTGCAGAGACCAAGTTGTACAGGATAGGGTTGACGGCGGAGCTGACATAGAAGAGGATGTTTGTCACCATGTAGAAGTAATGATAGAAATCATAGAGAAATCTGCAAGAAGTAGTAATAGCAATTAAGATAACAAAAATGCAGCAAAATTAATAATACATTTATTAAGAATGCATTTTATGAGTGCAACAGCATTCTTTGAAAGGGATCTTTTTGGAAAGACAGCTCATCTGAAATTGCGTTATCCATAACTTTTTAATTCCACACTATGTAATTGCATGAAATCTTATTGAAGATAGATATACCGTATATTAAAATTGTTGAGACTAGTGACTCCCTTCTTTCGGCTTAACTTCTAAGTAACCACAAATCAATTATTAAATGGTAATCTCCTATCAACTTTCTTTCTGAAAGATACAAAATAAGACGGGATTCTATTAATGCCTCATGGACCCAGAAGGGTTATGAGATTGATGTTTGTCATTTGTTATGCATGATAAAGCCACATGATACTAACTTATGACCATTGACTTCCAATTCTGAAATTCCATTCCACTGATATCACTGAAGCTGAATTTTGTAAATAATGTACATGTGCTATTCTATCAAGTGTTTAAGAGGACAAATTTAATTTCACATTGCTCGTAATGCTCCTTCAGTTATCAATTCTCATTTGATTTTTTTTTAAACGTTTTATACCATAATTCCTTTTCCCTCAAGTATTTACCAATTACTCTTTTTTAATAGAATTAATTCATGCATAAAAACTACTGGTTAATTATCCTAAATGCTGCCAGGGAAGATTATATATTTTTAATCTTCATTAGGTATTAATTACAGAGTATAATTACAAAATGGAAACTGTTCAGGTCTCAGGCCCAGCCGAAGCCTAGTACTCATACTCATCTTTCAGTTTGACAACCGGTGTTTATGCTAAATAATCTGCAATGAGAACATTGTTAATAGCTTTTAGTATACAAGTGCACTCTTTGAATTTATCTCAATCTTTTCCCCATTGAAAAGTAGATTTGTCATAATTTAAAGTGGTGGATAGTTGTCACTGCTGGATAAAATGAGACCAATTACAGCTCAGCATTAACCATCATGGTAGATGTGTAATGTCATGCAAATGGTTTTCTTCACTATCCCTTTAATTCGGCAATTTCTTGGGATCTAGGAAGACTTGTTTCCACTCTGAATTCCAATTGGATTCCAGTTCTTAGTGCCATCACACAAGCTCTTACACCACATTGAACAGGCACAGACTGATTCTGAAGAATCAGTGGTGAAATGCAATTCCTTCAAGGACATTTTGAGAACATCCTTGAATCTTTGCCTCTGCTTGTTTAGTAATTTCTTCCGTGACTGAGCTTAGAATGTGTATCTTTCAGACATGTGAATGATGTGCCCTGCACAACAGAGGCAACTAAGAGTAATTAGGCCTCAATGCTGACCTGAGAGAGGAGAGTAACTTTGGATGCTGGCTTGAGAGAGGACAGTAACATTGGTTCCATTATATTTTCAGTGGGTTTGGAAGATGATGAGCAGGATCACAGCTGCCTGGTGAAACATGAATTTTGTGATCTGCAGCCACATCCTGTTCCACAGTCACCCAGGCTGTGCGATCCATTAGATGAAAACAGCAGTAATTATAAAAAGTAAGCTTTGTGTTTATCTGTCCCCTTCCATATAAATTTCAGAAAATCCCAAAACATTTTACAGTCAATAAATTATTTGCAAAGATGAGTTAAAAGGACGTTTGGACAGTTACATGGATAGGAAAGGTTTAGAGGGATATGGGCCAGATTCGGGCAAATGAAACTAGCTTAAAGGGGTATCTTGGTCAGCATGGATGAGTTGGGCTGAAGGGGCTGTTTTCATGCTGTATGATTCAATTACTATATGAGTTGTAATTTGCAAAAAACAGTAACCACTTTGCACACAGAAAGCTTTAACAGCCAGCATGGTGAGAATTTCCATGTCATCAGTGCCTTACTAATGCTGACTGAGTGGTTGGTAATAGGAAAAAGAGCACGAATAACTCTCCTGCTCTTAGAAATTATGGTGAATAGAATAAACGCCGCAGGGAAGATAGACACAAAATGCTGGAGTAACTCAGTGGGACATGCAGCATCTCTGAATAGAAGACAGAATTGTCTAGACAGATAGGATAGATGGTCGAGACACGAAACGTCACCCATTCCTTCTCTCCAGAGATGTTGCCTGTGTCGCTGAGTTACTCCAGCATTTTGTGTCTATCTTTGGTGTAAATCAGCATCTGCAGTTCTTTCCTACACAAATTGCTGCAGGGACTCAGCGGGCCAGACATGATCTGTGGGGGGAAATGGGCAGTTGATGTTTCGAGTCGAGACCCTTCATCTGGAAGGAATGAAGTATTCATGCTCGAGATTCCAGCACCTGCAGTCACTTGTGTGCACAACACCGTGCTTTGTTTTCTACATAAATAACAATGGTGGATCCTTCCTTACCAAAGATGAATTAAAATTGCCAAATCCAAATCTAAAATGAATACATTTAAGTCTTGTTTCCCTCGATAAACTCAGTGTAAAGAACTGAAGGATTGGTATGTATGTTAACTCTTATTGTTAATGTTATATCACCATATTCTTCTCATATTTTTGGTTTTCGCTCCAGCCATTTTGTAGACAGTAAGCTTCCACAAATAGCAAGTGACAATGAACATGTTACACTGAAATGCTTACGTAAATAGACAAGTTTGTTAATATTGATTGCTAACTCTTGGCCTGGAAGGGATTGGCTCCGCTGTGCTACTTAAGTTACATTTGGTCTCCTAATCTGAGGAAAGACATTCTTGCCATAGAGGGAGTACAGAGAAGGTTCACCAGACTGATTCCTGGGATGGCAGGACTTCCATATGAAGAAAGACTGGATAGACTCGCTTGTACTCGCTGGAATTTAAGAGATTGAGGTGGGATCTTATAGAGGCTTACAAAATTCTTAAGGGGTTGGACAGGCTAGATGCAGGAAGATTGTTCCCGATGTTGGGGAACTCCGGAACAAGGGGTCACAGTTTAAGGATAAGGGGGATGTCTTTTAGGACCGAGATGAGAAGATCTTTTTTCACACAGAGTGGTGAGTCTGTGGAATTCTCTGCCACAGAAGGTAGTTGAGGCCAGTTCATTGGCTATATTTAAGAGGGAGCTAGATGTGGCCCTTCTGGCTAAAGGGATCAGGGGGTATGGAGAGAAGGCAGGTACAGGATACTGGGTTGGATGATCAGCCATGATCATATTGAATGGCGGTGCAGGCTCGAAGGGCCGAATGGCCTACTCCTGCACCTATTTTCTATGATTCTAGTGTGATGTTTTATTCAATTTAGTTTAGTTTACTGTCACGCGTACCAGGGTACAGTGAAAAGGCTCTTGGGATCTCTTACATCTAGATAAGGCATTTGGTTTAATGCTTCATTCAAAAGGCAGCATGTCTTTTGGCAGTGGTACTCCCTCAGCACAGCAAGTGTCAGGAGTGTGACCTGAATCCACAACCAATTTACTTGGCACATTCATCTATAAACCAAGTAACAATCTGTACAGATCCTATTAAAATACTCAAAAATACAATTGAAATGTTGGTCCTATTTTCTTTCATAAAATATTAAGCGTACATATTGTTATCAAATCGGAGCACTAATCAGTTGGTGCTTACTCTGTCCAGTGGTGTTTGGGCACATAGCAGAACATGAGACGTCGTATGTGATACGGAAGCCAACAGACCACAAAGGCAATGACTACGGCTCCTGAAGGACAAAACAAATAACTCTGAATGCTTAATCTTAATACCCTAAATCACCATGCTTAATCAATTAATTCTTACTACGAAGATAAAGAAAATTGCAAAATAATGCTATAATAAAAGATCCTTGAGAGATTAGACATTCTTCTGATCAACACATGAGCATGGGTTGTACTACTTGTACGACTTGTTAGACGTACAACTTTAACTTGAAACAACAACATAAAGTAGACAAGGAAGGAAAGAGCATTGAATGAAACACCAATTCTGCCTGAGCCACTGAATACTTGGAGTACTTTCTTGAGGCATAGATACATAGTCAAAACCCTTTTCCCAGGGCGGAAATATCCAACACTGGAAGGTACAGCTAAAATGTGAGATGGGGAAAGTTTAATGTAGATGTGCAGTGCTGTTTTTTTACACAGAGTGGTGGGGGATACACTGCACGGTGCGGTGGTGGACGCAGATATGATAATGGCATTTAAGAGGCTTTTAGATGGGCACAAGGAAGTGCAGGGAATAGAGAGATATCGATCATGTGAGAGATTTGAAGATGTGGCCAGTAGTGCGATCCCGTTGGAGGTGGTGAAAATGTTGGAGGATTATATGCCATCATTATGTGGCAGGGGTCACAGTTTAAGAATAAGGGGTAGACCATTTAGGACAGATGAGGAAAAACTTTTTCACCCAGAGAGTTGTGAATCTGTGAAATTCTCTGCCACAGAAGGCAGTGGAGGCCAATTCACTAGATGTATTCAAGAGAGAGTTAGATATAGCTCTTAGGGCTAATGGAATCAAGGGATATTGGGAGAAAGCAGGAACAAGGTACTGATTCTGGATGATTAGCCTTGATCATATTGAATGGCGGTGCTGGCTCAAATGGTTGAATGGCCTACTCCTGCATCGATTTTCTATGTTTTAATATTTCTATGTTTCTATGAAGAGTGTCCTGGCACCTTCTGGAGACACCCACCGAAACATGAATGATGGCTTTAAGATATGCAAACTGACATTTCAACCAGAGTATTATACAATGTTTCTACTAAAGTTTAATACAATACTGCATATTTGTTTGCTTTAATATATTTTTGTAGCATGTATATGAGGACTGCCCTGGTCAACTCTATTGCTATATCAATTATCGTGTATTGATAACATCACAATTCCCCTGGGGAACTGAGGGTTCACAAAAACTACAGGTTGTTTGATGATGATACCTGTTCAAGGCAAGTGTAATGTTGAGGCTCTATGAGGCGCTGGTCAGGCCACATTTGGAATATTGTGGGTAATTTTGGGCACCATATCTGGGAAAGGATGTGCTGGCTCCGGAGAGGGTCCAGAGGATGTTTACAAGAGTGATCCCAGGAATGAGTAGGTTAATCTATGATGAGCGTTTGTCGGCACTGGGCCTGTACTCGTTGGAGCTCAGAAAAATGAGGGGGGACCTCAGTGACACATACAGAATAGTGAAAGGCTTGGATAGAGTGGATGTGGAGAGGATGTTTCCACTAGTGGCATAGTCTAGGACTGGAGGTCATAGCCTCAGAATTAAAGGACGTTCTTTTTGGAAGGAGACGAGGAGAAATGTCTTTAGTCAGAGGATTGTGAATCTGTGGAATTCTTTGCCACAGAAGACTGTGGAGGCCAAGTCAATGGATATGTTTAAAGCAGAGATAGAATTTTGATTAGTACGGGTGTCAGGGGTTATGGGGAGAAGGCAGGAGAATGGGGTAAGGAGGGAGAGATAGATCAGCCATGATTTAATGGCGGAGTAGATTTGATGGGCCGAATTGCCTAATTTTACTCCTAATCCTTATGACCTTATGACCTTATGACAGCTGCCCTCGGGATGAGAAAAGTAGGGATAGAGAGGTTGACAGATTAGATCTGACAGAAGGCTATCTGTATATATGTATGTAGCCTGCTTGTGTATACTACTCTTATAACAAATGTAAAGCACTTTGGTCAACGAGAGTTGTTTTTTAAATGTACTATATAAATAAATGTGACTTGACTTGACTTGAGAATGAATAGGGATGGAGTTGTACCAGCATGTGAGGCAAAGCTGAGTTGTTAGGAAGAACATTTGGAGTGGTCTAGTCTTTGGAAGTTGTCAGGATGAGTTAGGGTTATTTGGAAAATAAGGAATGTTGGATTGTGATATAGTTAGTCATACAGTGTGGAAAGAGGCCCTTCGGCCAAGCAAGCCCACGCTGACCAACATGTCCCATCTACGCTAGTCCCACCTGCCTGCGTTTGGCCCATATCCCTCTAAACCTGTCCTATCCATGTATCTGTTTACATTTTTCTTAAACGTTGCAATAGTACCTGCCCCAACTACCTCCTCCGGTAGCTCTTTCCATACATTCACCACCCTTTGTGAAAAAGGTTACCATTCAGGTTCCTGTTAAATCTTTCCCCCATCACCTTAAATCTATGTCCTCTGGTTCTTGATTCCCCAGCTCTGGGCAGGAGACTCTGTGCATCTACCCCACCTATTCCTCTCCTAGAGTGAAGAACAGGTGCGATGACACCGTGCAGGGCCAGAACAGGAAATGTAGCGCAGTGGGCTTGAATGGTCAAGCTGTTCCGATAGAACAAACATCAAAAAAGCAACACAAGAAACTGCAGATCCTTGAGCACAAAACGCAAAACACAAAGTGCTACAGTAACTCAGTGGGCCATGCAAAATTTGTGCAGGGAATGGAAAGGGTGGTGTTTTGGATCGTGACTCTTCTTCAGACTGATGGAGTAGTTGGGGCAAGAAAGCTGGAAAAGAGGTGGGGTCGTGACGAAGCCTGGTAAGTGACCAGAAAAGGCACACTCTAGTCCCATGTTTCTGTGAGAGTATTTATTTCATTTTCCAGGATATTTATAATTTAATAACTGTGTTTACTGTGTAGCAAATGGAAAAATTAAAAAAATGGAAATGTAAACTTCAGGAACAAACTTGGCCAGTTTTTAGCTTGTGATTAGTAATTTTTTAAATACATATTAATTAGTTAGTTTCTCATGGACTTTTTATATAGACTGCTGGTTTTTCTAATTGACCAATTTTAATGAATTAGCAGGATTACTTAACAGACTGTGGTGATTTAATCAATTTAGATGCTACAACAGTTTGACAAGGATCAGATAATATTTAAACATTCCGTGCTTGTGATTTATGAAAGGATATTACAAATTAAAATGGATCAACATTTTGCAGATACAGTAAGTAAAATCCATGGGTTATTCTCCATGATAACAAAATAGAGCTTAGATTTAACTCGACAGGTAGCATCTCTGGATAAAATGAATGGGTGATGCTTTGGGTCGAGACCCCTCTTCATACTTTCTAAATACATTAATCTGATTTACTAATTAATTTAGTGCCAGTTCTGTGCTACTCTTTTAAAGAATAGATAATTACCACACCAAAGACAACCTGAGAAGAAAGGTCTTGATCCGAACCGTCACCCATTCCTTCTCTCCAAATATGCTGCCTGACCTGCTGAACTACTCCAGCATTTTGTGCCTTCCTTCGGTGTAAAACCTGTATCTACACATTACGGCTTAGATTTATTATGTAACATAAACAGTAGATTTTTCATTCCCACATTGTCCGTTAAGTGATTTACCATGCAATTCAGTTACATTATCACCAAATGCTGACTATAACATGAAAGTGATATTATCTAAGATACAACAACAGTTAATTACATGCTTCTATCAGAGTCAAATACTGCACTTCACATCTGGTGTAGCAGATAAGACAACCAGTTAACATGCTCCATTTTATTGGGGGAGGGAGGAGACAGCTAAAGAGACATTTCAGTTCTTGAAATACGTTCATGATATTTAGCAAATTCCTGAATTTATTTTGTTCTCAAATTAACAATTCATCATGCTTTATTATTACATTTTTCATAATTTCCATTATTTTAGTCATTCAACTCAGATACTTTTGAAGGAAGAGATTGAGACACAAGAGACTGAGATACACTACGATACGATAGAACATTATTTATCCCAGGAGGGAATTTGGTCTGCCAACAGTCATAAGACACAACAAGATACATGAAACATGAAATTAAATTGACGAGTGGAAATTCCAGGATTCGGGGGGGGGGGGGGGGGGGGGGGAGCCTGATGCTGGAGTTGATTGACTCTGAAGGAAGAGATGCCAATATCAGTGAATTTTGTGCACTAACCAATGCTCTAATGAAAGGTCATGGATTTGAAACATTAACTCTGTTTCTCCCTGCAGAAATGCTGCATTACCTCTTGAGTATTTCCAGCGTTGTCTTTTTTTCATGACTCATTTGGTGTTTGGCCTTTACAATTTGCAACGTCAGAGATGGTAAACATGTCACTGAAGATGAGGCAGGTGTTCAATCGTTGGATCGTGTCGCTTGCATTATTATGCTTGGTACTATTCTCTAAAATGTGACAGATCTTTTGTGGAATGATTGAAAGTTAGATTGCAATACTGCAATCTCAGAATATGTGCCTTTTTGTATGAAATGTTAATTAGAAAATTACACCAGTGGATATTTTTTAAGGCAGAGGCCGATAGATTCTTGATTAGTACAGGTGTCAGAGGTTATGGGGAGAAGACAGGGGTTGAGAGGGATAGATAGGTCGGTCACAATTAAAGGGCGGAGTAGACGATGGGCTGAATGGCCTAATTCTACTCCCATTCCTTATGACCTACCTTTTAGATCAATGTGAGAAATCCAAATCGAAAGAAGAGGAGTGGTATTACCTCAGTGCCCTGGGCAACATTTATTCCTCTACCATCACTATTAAACTGATTACCTGGCTTTCATCTCAATCTTGTTTTTAAACTGTTATGTGCAAATTAGCTGCCTAACTTCCTGCATTTCATCCACATGTCAAAAGTCGAGTCACAGGGTCATAGTGCTACACAACACAGAGCAGGCCCTTCGGACCAACTCATCTATGCCAACCAAGTTGCCCGAATGAGCTAGTCTCACTTGCCTCTGACTTGCCCGACAGTCCAACAGCATTTCTGTGAAATTGTTATCCTTCAGTTCCCTTTTAAATCTTTCCCCTCTCATCTTAAACCACTGCCTCCTAGCTTTAGCCTTCCGTACTATGGGGAAAGGACTGTGGCTAGTCACCTTGGCTGTGCCCCTCATGCTTTTATAAATCTCTATATGGTCATTCCCCAGAGTCCCTTTCCTGTTTAATGGCATCTTTCCGGTCAGATTGACCGGAATTGTACACAGTTCTTCAAATGTGGCTTTACCAACATCTTGTATAGTTTTAACATAACGTCTCTGCAATCAATAGCTTGGGTGAAGAAAGCAAGCAGAACATATGCTTTTATCACCACCCCTGTTCAACTGTGTTGCGAATTTCAATGGACATTAACCAGAACCCAGGACTTTCTATTCTACAACACAATCCCCATAGAGCCTGTCCCACTTGGGCGTCATTTGCGCGTCACGCAGGTGGCGCTCGAAGATTTTTTGAATCCCAAAATCCTGGGGCGCCTACGCCACCACGCACCACGTCACCATGCACCATGCACACGTAATGCGCACCATGCGCGCATAATGAGCACCATGCACGCATCACGTGTGCGTCACAATGTGCGCGTCACGATGCGCGCGTCGTGACGCATAAATGATGTTGCGTAAATGATGTTGCGTAAATGATGTCGCGTAAATGACGCGAAAATGATGCCCAAGTGGGACAGGCCCTTTAGTCCTGGTTGTCTTGCAAAAATGCAACACGTCACATTTAACAGATTCCTGGCAAAGATTTTTTTTTAGTTTTAGAGATACAGCGTGGAACCAGGCTCTTCAGCCTACCGAGTCCACGCCGGTCGGCAAACCCCACCCATTAACACTATCCTACACACACTAGAGACAATTTACACTTATACCGAGCCAATTAACCTACAAACCTGTACGTCTTTGGATTGTGGGAGAAAACCGAAGATCTCGGAGAAATCTCGTGCGGTCACGGTGAGAACGTACAAACTCCGTACAGACAGCGCCCGTAGTTGGGATTGAACCCGGGTCTCCGGCCCTGCAGGCGTGTAAGGCAGCAACTCTACCGCTGCGCCACCTTGTGGCTTTCGTGGATCTTGAGATCATGAAAGGTACGATGTAAATCCAAATCTTTCTTTCAATGGCTAATGTGTTAACTACATACAACATAAAATAACATTTTACTAGCTTACCACGGCAGCAGATGTCATCAGCCCACACTGCACAGAATCAAAGTACAGTAAACCCTCACTTTTACGGACCTCTTTGTAACTGATTTTGGTTATAGCGGACTGCCCTTTGCTGCCAATGCCACCCTTTTTTAAAATAAAAAAATGTATAAAATTATTTAAAAATAATATTTACAATACAATAAAATAAACCCGGAACCCACCACCATAATACAAGACAAACAAATATACTAAACTACTATACAACTATGTTACAATCCTTGTCAAGGATTCATTCAACCCCCTGCTGTGCCCAGCAGCCCCGGAAATCCCCCAGGGTGCCCGTGGGCAGCGGATCGTCCCTCTCCAACACTACCTGGGCGCAGACGTAACCCCGGAAAAGGGGCAGGCAGCTGACTCATGCAGAGCCCTCTTCCGCCTGGCACGGTGACTCGCAGATGGCCAGCTTGGCCAGGCCCAGGAGCAACCCAACCAGGACATCTTCAGCCCTACCCTCTCCCCTATGCACAGGGTGTCCAAAGATGAGGATGGTGGGTGAGAAATGCACCCAGAAGGCAAGGAGCAGCCCCTTTAGATAATGGAACAGGGGCTGCAGCCTCACACACTCCATATAGACGTGGCACACAGACTCTTCCAGCCTGCAAAGGTGAAGAGCAGGCGGCTGGCGAGTCTGTGAACCGCGAGAAAAACAGGTTGCAGGGGACTCCTCAGTGCAGTGCCCCTGATGCAACCCTGGCCTGCACCGCTTCTCTAGCCGCCTCCATTTCCACCGCACCCACCCTGGCTGATCCCGCCACCAACACCGCCACCAGCACCAGCACCAGCACCACCGCAGTTGGCACCGCAGTTGCCACCGGCGCAGCTACAATCGCCACCATTACCACCACCACAGCTGCCACCATCACCACCATTATCACCATTGACCACAGGCTGTGACCAATAACTCTGTGGATCCTCACCTCACACCCGGCCAACTCACCTGGATTCCAGGTCCAGTTCCAGACAGAGAGTCTGAGGAAGGATCTAAGACCTGAGATGTCACCTATCCATGTTCTCCGGAGAGGCTGCCTGACCAGCAAAGTAACTCCGGCATTCTGTGTCCTTTTGTGTATTAACCAGCAACTGTAGCTGTTTGTTTCTACTATTTACACAGTGATAATCCCTTACTTGATTATAGCGGACAATCGGCATAACGGACACCACTTGCCCCCCTATGGTCCATTTCAATGAGGGTTTACTGTAACTCTTTGACCTTGCTGATCTGTAGAAGCATAGAAATGATTCAGTTATTGTCTGAATGAACATTAATTGTAAGCAGAGAATGAAGAAAGGTCTCAACCCAAAACGCCACCTATTCGATTTCTCCAGAGATGCTGTCTGACCCGCTGAGTTACTCCAGCTTTCTGTGTCTATCTTCAGTTTAAACCAGCATCTGCAGTTCCTTCCTACACAAATCAAAATGCTAAACTCTTTCCAAATTCTTGTTGCTGAGAGAACTGCTCTGTATTTCTAACATTTCATTTGCACAATAGTTTTATCTGTCACAAATGTAAGGTAAGAGGAAACCCACCCAGTCCTCTTATTAATACCAAGGGCTGATTTGGCAAGAGCATATAGCAGGGAAGAACCTTTCCCATCAATTGCAGGCATCTTTAACGTGGTGGTCCACTCTTCCATAATGATTAGTCACCTCGTGTGATTTTTCCTAATTTAAAAATCAACTAGGATGTAAATGCTAATCCGTTTACTGTTTTTATTGATATTTTGAAATACATTTATTGAACATTAAGTGATTTTGATCAGCCTGCAAACACCACTGTGCACAGTATAATACCAGGCTCATCCAGTTTTCTTTAATTGATTCATTGTAGAAGCTGCCTAATATTAGAAATGTATACCGACTTAAAAATCCAAAGGGAAACTCAAGACATTTTTATTCGCCGAATATACGAAACTCACTATCTGAAACAGCATGAGATGGTAATAGTCTGGAAGTTGTTTAAGATAAAGCCCGATAAAGAGACTTGCATGAAACAGAAATACACCATGGACCTTTTAGGCTGAATGGCATATATTTCAGCTGTAATAACTATGCAATTGATACATGACAAAGAGTTCTTCCATAACGGCGCAGCAACTCTATGCAATACGACAACATTTTATCAGCACTCCTCGTGCAGCACAGATGTTTACCTCACAGCTGGAGGCTCATTAAAATGATTAGAATATCCTGCCAGCAGTAACGATTATGTTAATTTGTTAGCAGGAAGGCCCAACTTTATGAATTATTTGCATCAGCTTCTGTTCGCACACAGTATTGAAAGCCGGCACACACCTATTAAAGGGGAGGTACTTTGTTGCCTTATGAATTGGTGGGAAGGTAGTACGAACATAATAAAAACAGAAATAGCAGGTCAATTTGTCACTTTGTCACAGTAAAGGATTATGGATGTTCTCAAAGCCTCCTTGAAGAACTGCAATGTCCCTACAAACTAGACTCTATGAGATATGGATAGAAAAAGGTTTAGAGGGATATGGGCCAAACATGTTCTGGTGGGACTAGTGTGGTTGGGGCACCTTGGACGATATGGACGAGTTGGACCGACGAGCCTGTTTCCATGCTGGATGACTCTATAACGATTGGAAGCATAGGGAGTAGGAGAATCCACCAGTCCATACAATCCTATCTGATCTTTTACTTCAGTGCCAATGTCCTGCACTAACCCTATCTCCCTTGATTCATCTAATATTTAAAAGTCTATTGATCTCGTTCTCATTGTCATTGACAGAGGCTTCACAGTCTCGTGGATAGAGAATTCTAACCTCCGACTGAAGAAATGTTTTCTTGCCTCTGTCCAAAATGACCAATCCTGTACTTTGAATATGGGATTGCTGGGTTCCACGTACCCCAGATGAGGAAAACATTTTCCCTACATCTACCCATTAAAAATGTTGTGTGTGTCAATGCGATTGCCTCTCATTCTTCAAATATATAGAAAGTATAGTTCTAGCCTACTTGCTCTCTCCATGTGCAAGACAGTTGCATCTGAATTAATGGTAGCCTTGCTCTTGTAAGTATATATTTCTCAGGTTGGGGACTCAGATAATGTTCCGGTCAGTAGAGTCATAGTCACAGAGTGATACAGTGTGGAAAGAGGCCCTTCGGCCCAACTTGCCCACACTGGCCAACATGTCCCAACAACACTAGTAGCTTGCCTACACCTGCCAGCATTTGGTCCATATCCCCCCAAACCTGTCCTCTCGTATACAGCAGTATGAAAGTTAATTTCTCTAACTTCAAGTGTCTCCTGCATACCCTCCACTCCCCTCTCTCACACCCTCCCTAGTCATCCTACCAGTTCCACTGTTCGAATCCTTGTATCCTTCTTGTACACCGTCCTCAGCCAACAATGGGCCATCCTGAGGTTATCTGCTGCCAGCCTGAGCTTTTATGGCCTTTTCTCATTGGTTTATTACCCTCCCACTTGCCCCCCCCCCCCCCCCACCCCCCAACCACCTCTACTTAGAGTCTGGAGAAAGGTTCCGATCCGAGACGTCACCTATTCTTTTTATCCAGACATGTTGCCTGACCCAATTTTCCAGCACTTTGTGTCGACCTTCAATATTCCAATCAGTTTGCAGTCAGGAGCAAAATCAGAGTAGAGCAGCAGCAGGAAGATTTAAAAGAGCATGTTTTATAGGTTTATTGAGAGACACTACAGACTGTAAGAAGAAGTGAATGTTTAGCAGAATGGTTGTGTGTTGAGGTGAAGTACTGCGTGTGCTGAAGTTTTGATTTGAGACACAAGGTGCTGTGTTTGAAATTAGTGTTGAGGCTTTGACTTGATGTGGGAAGCCAGGGAAGTCCAGTGAACCCGGGACTACACCTGTTGGGAAGTGCCCTCAGCTGCAGAGCCTGACTGACCACGTGGGAAACTACAGCTAAACGACCTCAGCATCATCCGGGAGAATGAGAGCATCATAAATAGGAGTCACACCTAAGGTGCTAGCAGAAAGTAGATGGGTGAACACCACAAAGGGAAAAGGGAGAAAGCCGAGAATTCAGGAATCTCTTGTGGCTATTCCCCTCAAAAACACATATACCCCTTTGGATATGGAGGAAGGAACTGCAGATGCTGGTTTACACAGAAGATAAACACAAAATGCTGGAGTAACTCAGCAGGTTAGGCAGCATCTCTGGAGAATAGTCTGAAGAAGGGTCTTGACCCGAAACATCACCAAATCCTTGTCTACAGATGCTGCCTGACCCACTGAGTTATGTCTGAAGAAGGGTCTCGACCCGAAACGTCGCCTATCTCCTTCGCTCCTTAGATGCTGCTGCACCCGCTGAGTTTCTCCAGCCTTTTGTGTAACCCTCGATTCTCCAGCATCTGCAGTTCCTTCTTTAACACCACTGAGTTATTTGGTGTTGTTTGGAAGAGGGCACAGCAGCAACACTATTCAAGAAATAATCCATGATTCTATTTTTCCACCAAACTGAATTTCCAAATTATATTTTATCCATGTTCTCGCTTTATCCATTCTGCATGACTTGAAGATTCTCTGCATCCTCCTCAAAGCCCACACTGGCACCCATCTTTGTATCATCTGCAACCTTAGATATATTGGACGGTACCCGGACGTGACGTCGAAGGACGAGAAGCCAAAGCGAAGAAGTGGAAGCCAAGATACCGAATGGAAACTATGCCGAAAAGCCAAATAACCAAATGGACACGACGCTTTAAAGCCAACTAACCGAACGGACAAGACACTTAAAAGCCAACTAACCGAATGGACACGACGTTTAAAAGCCAACTAACCGAAAGGGCACAATGCCTAAAAGCTAAATAACTGAAAGGGCACGCGCTGAAAGGATACGAACCCGAATGGACTCCATGCCGAAAGGACAATACGCAGAACGGACATGACGTTGAAAAGCTGCCGAACGGACATGACGTCTTCGGGGACAGGATTTGTCCGAGACCTTGTCAGCGATTGGTCCAGACCCCCGCGTCCATCACATCACTGGCCGGGGGAGACGGGAGGGTGGGGGGGATTTTTTATTTTCCTTCGCCGCTTTTGGACTTTCCATGTGATTGGAATTTTCATTTGATTTAACAAAATGACAATCCAAATTGGTCCCATAGATATTTACACCAACAGTAATGCTGTAACAATTATATTTTGACTACCACAATACATACACTACTGTGCATTGTGAAGGCCAGTGGTTCTTTGGGTGTGAATCGAGAAACCAGACAAAAAAATATTCTTTTTTTTAAAGAATATCTTAGCTCCCTGAGTCGGTTCAGTGATATGACAGTACTGGTCATTTTGCACTTGGCAATTTCCTTCGGATTGGAAAAGTGGGTCAGTTGTAGAGAAAACTTTTATCAAATGCATTGGGGGAAATTAAGCAAATTTGAGAACCAGCTTTCGTCTGATCTAACTGACCGCATCGACTATATTCTGCTTTCCAATAGGAAATACACTCAGTGTGATAGGGGAAATTGTAAAAAATATGCAGTATCAACAGTACCAACTATTTGCACGGTTTGTAACTGAAGGTGCAGGGTACAAAGGCAAGGAGGTTGTGTTGAACTTCGGTAAAACATTGGTTTCATTAAGGCTGGGATATTGGGCACTGCACTGTACAGCGCGAAAGCACGGCAGAGAGCGCAGACAAGATTTAGTAGAACAGTGTAGGAAGGAACTGCAGATGCTAGTTTACACTGAAGGTAGACGCAAATTGCTGGAGTAACTCAGCGGGACAGGCAATGACTCTGGAGAGAAGGAATGGGTGACGTTTCGGGTCGTGACCCTT
The DNA here is from genome assembly GCA_963514005.1 of Raja brachyura. Next base: position 35,861,170 of record OY740802.1, on the reverse strand, counting down.
CTTTAGACTGAACTGAATTCTCGTTGGTGAGAGTACTTGAAATTGTCTGAAGAAGGGTCTCTACCCGAAACATCACCAATTCCTTTTATCCAGAGATGCTGCCTGTCCTACTGAGTTACTCCAGCTTTTTGTGTCGATCTTCAATTTCAGAGTTAAATTAAAAACACAGAGTGCTGGAAGAACTCAGCGGGCTAGGCGGCATCTGTGGAGGAAATGGATTAGGAATTGTTTCGGGCCAGGACGGAACTGCAGATGCAGTTGTCTTTGCAAAATGCCAAATGATTCCTGGAAAAGAGAGAGAGAGAGAGAGAGAGAGAGAGAGAGAGAGAGGGAGGGGAGAGAGAGAGAGAGAGAGAGAGAGAGGTCGTGTTTTCTTCTCAGCTCTGCAGTTGAGAAGGATTGGAGCAGCCTTTCCAGGATTTTGCCGTTGGAGAGGGCACAGACCCAGGGGGGCTTCATAGTTCAACTTATTGTTGGGCTGTTGAAGCTTTTCTCTGGTCTGGGGAGCCTCCATCTGTGTGAAGATTCCTGAGTTTCTCCACATTGTCGAGGGTGCGGTTGGCGTTGGCGGATTGCCAAGAGTGCCTGTGATCTCAGTGGGCTGAAGTTGTGCGGTGTCTTTGTCGTTTTTGGCTCCGCTTCTCTGCCCTAAAGTCATTTTGTCAGTGCGGCTGCCTGGCTTAATGTGAAGAAGGTACTTTTGCGTCCAGCGCGACTGGGATCGAGTTTCCCGTAAGCTGCTCTTGGCTGTGGACGAACCTGGGGACTTTCCTGCTTCAGCTGGAGGTTTCTGTTTTCTGCTGCCTGTCTTTGACTGTGACTGTCTCTGGGACTTAACTTGGAGCTGTGCTGCTGAGGGGCTTGGAGCTGGTTTGTGCCTCTGTGAGGATGGCGATGGAAGGGGCGCGGCCGAAGGTCCGGACCTACGCAGCGACGGCATCAGTGGCGGGTGCGAGGCCATCTGAGCTTGAGCCTCATGTTGACTTGGATGGGGACAGTTTTGGTATTTCTGTTCAAACTGGGCCTATGATGTCTAGGGGGGTAATTACGAAGGCCATGAATGAACTTCTTGGGAGGGGGGCTATTGTCTCTTCTGAGCTCGAAAGGGGAAAGGTGGAGATGATACTTAAGACCCGGGAGTGTGTGGCCCGAGCGTTGGAGGAGGGGATCTCAGTGGGGGGGGTCCACGTACAGGTGGATCCGTGGGTATCCAGGGTGAGACCGGTTCTCCTGCGGAGCTGCCCCACTTATTTTTCGGATGCAGTGCTTATTCCACACCTGTCCAAGTTCGGGGAGGTGCGGTCTAAGTGCTTTAGGCTCTTGCATCCTGGGGGGGACCCGGAGGAAAAAGGGGTCTTCAGTTTCAAGAGGAGGGTGTTCATGAAGGTGGGTGAGGGGGATGGTGCCGAGGGGAGTTTTGAGGTGGTGCATAAGGGGGTACCCAGAACCGTGCGTTGGAGTTGGGGAAAGGCACGGTGTCATGCGTGCGGCGAATTTGGACATCTCCGTAGGGAGTGTCTTTTTCGCGGGGGCACTGCTAGAGGTTCTAGTGCAGTGGCCCAGGAAAGCGCTGCTGGCCCATCTGGGGTGGCTGGTCAAACCTCAGCGGCGCGGGGTGGTACTGCTGACCCGGCTGAGGTTGCCAGTTCTGCCTTGGTGACCCGGGGCGGCAGTGCTAAGCCTTCTGGGTCCAGAGGTTCCGCTTTGGGGACCCTGGGCAGTGAGAGCCCAAGCCCCCCACGTCCCCTACGTCTTGCGCCTGTGGCGGTGGATGGAGGTGGGGCGCAGGAGGAGGGGAGTGTTGAGGGGGGGTTTTGGGAGAAGCAGGGGAAGCATAATAAGAAGAAGGAGAGGGATAGGGCTGCCCGAGCGAAGAAAGTGCAATCGGGTGAGTTTGGCTCCAGTGTGGTGCAGACTGCACCTGCTGGGGCCCAGGGGGGAGTTGTGGTGGCTCGGAAGGGGGGAAAGAAGTCTAAACGTGTGGGTGGCAAAGTGGTTGGGGGTAATGTGGAGGCGGATGACCCTTCCCTTATGGAGGTTACCGCACCTCCGCATGCGAGTGGGACTAAAAGGAGGCATTTGCCTGGTGAAGAGGAGGAAGGGCGTGGGTCCAGAGCGAAGGGGATGTCTTTCTCCGAGCTTTCCACCACTGAGGTGGCTGAAAGTGGTCTTGACCCGGTGTCTTCTGGGTCGGTGGTTGGGCCTTCTCTTCATGGATCTACAGCGGGTGTCACCGGACTGGGTGCTGAAGTTGATTCCGGTGGAGTTGTGTCCACTGGGCGGGAGTCTGTCCCTTCATCTCAGGGGCCCTCTGAGGGAGTTATCTCGGCGGATGCTGTGGTTAGCTCCCTTGGGTGTGTACCCTCTGGGTCGGATGAGGTCCCCTCGTTTCAGAGGCCTACTGAGGGTGCTAGCACGGTAGATGACGTGGTTGGCTCCTCTGGTAGTGTGCCCTCTGTGACGGGGGATGGGCAGAGTCAGGCTGAGGGGGGAGTTTCGGGGGTGTTGTCGTTCAAGTCTGTGCTCCATATCAGTGCCAGTGGAGGTGCTGGGGGGCGGGATGCCTCACCGGATGAGTTGTCTGGGGTGAGGTTAATGGCAGGTGGTGATTCTCTGGGTGATGCCTGTGGAGAGGGCACTCTGGATGATGTGGAGGTCAGGGCTGTTATGGGACGTGATCCTCTTTCAGACTCCGAGGGTGCCAGTGTTCCACAGGCCCTGGGGATGCCTCTTGTTGTTGCTTCCCCAGGCCCAGAGGAGGAGGGTGATGGTAGCGTGCAGGAGCCCAGCCATTCAGAGGGCTGCGAGTCTCAGGTAGGGGTGTTGGGACCCACCCCCAGCATTGATCCGGGTGGTCGTGTCATGGCTGTGGAGGAGGATAGCGATGCGGCCAGTGGGGGGGGCTCAGAGAGTGTTGTGTCAGACAGTTCTGGTCTTTCTGAGGTTGTTGATTCAGGTGCGAGCGGGTTGGCTGAGAGCCCAGACTCCAAGGCCGTGTCTGAGGCGAAGCTTATTGTTGAGGTGCGAGAGTTCTTAAAAATAAGTCGTGCTCCCAAAACATTATGGTGGGCCGTTACAAGGAGATGGGAGGATTGGCCAGAAGTGCGGGAGAGTCTCGAGGCTATCCTTAGTAACAAGGATAGTGGTCTTTCTGACTCGGATTTGGGGCAGTTTTGGGGTTTGTTGAAGGTCCTCAGAAAAGGACCTCCTGTGACTACAGGGAGTGTGAGGGTCACAATCTAATGTGTCTACACATTCACAGTAGCTACATTAAATTTAAATGGGAGTAGAGCGAGTTTTCGAAGATTTCAGCTCTTATCAGCCCTAAGGGAGGGGAGATTTGCAGTTTGTTATCTGCAAGAGACACATACCGTTGCTAGTGATGAACCTACCTGGCAACTGGAGTGGGAAGGGAGGGTTTATATGAGCCATCTCAGCTCAAATTCGAGTGGGGTGGCTTTTCTGTTGGCCCCAAATTTTCTGCCAAGCATTTTAAAAGTGCAGGAAGTGGTGCCAGGACGTTTGCTCCATCTGGCCGTGAGCCTGGATGGCATGCCGTTGCATTTCATTAACGTGTATGCCCCTAGCTCCGGCACGATGCAGGCCGGCCTGCTTCGGGAGGTGAATGCTCTGTTGGGCACTATTGATAGGGGAGAGTGTGTCTTCCTTGGTGGGGACTTTAATTGCACACTTGAGGTGCGGGACCGTTCTGGTACTCAGTGTGCGCCTGCTGTAGCGAAGAAGCTGAGAGGCTTGATTGACTCCTTTGAGTTGGTTGATGTTTGGAGGGACCTTCACCCTGATTCCACTGCTTTTTCGCGGAGGTCTGAGGGCGGTGGTTCCCGCATTGATCGGTTTTATATTTCCCGAGCGTTTGTTTCCCGTGTCTCAGCGGCCTCAATGCGGCTGGTGCCGTGCTCGGACCATTGTCTGGTGCGTGTGGATTTCAATCCAGCGTGCGCTCGGGCTGGGTCCGCGTACTGGCACTTTAACAACAGGCTGCTGGAGGACCGGTGTTTCCGGGAGTCATTCACTCGGTTTTGGGTGAAGTGGAGAGAGAGGCAGAGGTGCTTCTCTTCCCTTAGGCAGTGGTGGGATGTGGGTAAAGCTCACATCCGTCTCTTTTGTAAGGAATATACATGGGGGTCGACTGGGAGGCGGGACTCAGCGGTCGAGAAGCTGGAGAGGGAGATACAGGACGCTGAGTCTCGCCTGGGTCAGTTTGGTGAAGACTCCAGCGAATGGGGAGAGTTTCAGAGGAAGAAGGAGGTTTTGAGGAGTCTGCTGCTTGAGCGATCTCGAGGCGCTTATGTGAGGTCTCGGGTCCAGATGCTGCACGAGCTGGACCGAGGGTCGCCTTTCTTTTTCTCTTTGGAGAAGGGGCGGGGAGCTCGAAAACAGCTCGTGGAGTTGCTTGCAGATGACGGCTCCTCTGTCACTGATCCAGAGAGGATTAATGCCTTGGTTAGGTCCTTTTATGGGACCCTGTTCTCTGCGGAAGGATTCAGTGTGGAGGCTCAGCAAGATCTGTGGGAGGGTCTACCGACCGTAGATAGGGGGGAGGCTGATCTTCTTGATGGCCCCTTATCTTTGGAGGAGTTGACTCGCGCCTTGCATCAGCTCAGGAGGGGTAAGTCCCCCGGGCTGGATGGGTTGACGGTGGAGTTTGTTAGAGCATTCTGGGACATCCTAGGGGGTGACTATATGTTGGTTTTGGGGGAGAGCCTGGCGACTGGAGTGATGCCTCTCTCGTGGCGTAGGACGGTTGTTGTCTTGCTGCCTAAGAAGGGCGAACTCCGTTTGTTGAAGAACTGGCGTCCAGTCTCTCTCCTTTGCACAGAATATAAAATTTTTGCACGGGCAATGGCAAATCGCCTGGGCTCCGTGCTGCATCAAGTGATTCATCCTGATCAATCTTATACAGTCCCTGGCCGGTCCATCCAGGATAACATCCACCTGGTTAGGGACCTGATTCATTTAGTCCAGGGTACTGGTGAGTCAGCTGCTTTTCTGTCTCTTGATCAGGAGAAGGCTTTTGATAGGGTAGAGCATGAATACCTATTTGGGACGTTGCAAGCGTTTGGGTTTGGACCACACTTCGTGGCCCGGGTCCGGCTTTTGTACGCTGCTGCGGAGTGTCTTGTAAAGGTTAATGGCGCGGTGCTATCTCCTTTTCATTTTGGGAGGGGGGTCCGCCAGGGGTGCCCTATGTCGGGCCAGTTGTATTCGGTCTGTGTGGAGCCGTTCCTGTGTCTTCTTCGGAGGAGGTTGACAGGCCTGGCCCTACCTGGCCCGCGGGTTGAGGTGATTCTATCGGCGTATGCCGATGACGTACTTCTTATGTTCACTGATCCTGGTGACCTGCGGAGGATGCGTGACTGCCAGGAGATATTCTCGGCTGCATCTTCTGCTAGGATTAACTGGAGTAAGTGCTCTGGACTTTTGGTGGGTCAGTGGCGGGTAGACTCCCTGCCGGAGGAGATGGCATTGTATGCGTGGAGTACCACGCACCTCCTCTATCTGGGGGTGTACCTGAGTCCCACTGAGGATGTTTGGCCGGCAAACTGGCAAGAGTTGGAGACGAAGGTGGTTGCTCGGCTGGGGCGCTGGTCAGGCCTGCTTGGAGTTCTCTCCTTTCGGGGGAGGGTGCTGGTCATAAACCAGCTGGTGGCCTCTATGTTATGGTACCGGCTGGCTACTCTTGTCCCGCCCTCTATATTTGTAACTGCTATACAGAAGAAGCTGGTGGATTTCTTTTGGGGAAATAGGAAGCATTGGATTTCCGCGGCGGTCCTGAGTCTTCCGTTAGAGGAGGGCGGCCAGTCCTTGGTGTGCGTGCGCACCCAGGTGGCGGCTCTCCGTCTCAGGACTCTGCGGAGATACATGTATGTAGAGAACCCTCCCAGATGGCACGCTCTGGCCACGTATTTTTTTCGTCAGGGTCGTTGCCTAAGGGGGGTCTCGCGGCTCCCGGTGGCGGGTGTCAGTCGACCCGCCCTAAGGGGCTTGCCTGTTTTCTATAGGGATGTGTTAAGAGTGAGGAATTTGGTGGTGTTCAGCCAGAGTGTTGTTCCACGAGGAGAGGGGGATGTTGTGGTTGCGGGTGTGGCTGGTCCTCATCCTGTCATGGTGGTTGTCGAGGAAAGGCGCGAGCCTAGAGTGGTTCAGATAGAGCTTACCCCTGCTCCGTCAGATCTGCTCATCGGGCCTAGGCTTCGGGATATTTCTCGGCCTCCGGCTCCGCATAATCTGAGCTGCCTTTCTGAGATGACCAGCATGCCATTTTGTGATGCAAGGAGACGCGCACTGTACAGGATGCTCCTGCACATTCTGAACCACCGTGCCTTCGTCTCCCGTCCTGACTCACCATGGAGGACGGTGTTACCATCCGAAGGCGGCGGGGGGCCCCAGTGGGGGTCCTTCTATAAGGGAGTTGTACCCCTTTATATTGGGGACCTGGGGTGGAGAGTGCTGCATGGAGCGGTGGTTTGTAATAAACTTTTGAGTCGGTTCACGGGCTCGTCTGCCGCATGTATTTTCTGCGGAGAGGAGGAGACCGTATTCCATGTGTATGTGGAGTGTGTGAGGTTACTGCCCCTGTACCAATATCTGAAGGGGTTGTTCCTCAAGTTCTGGCTGCATTTTAGCCCCACAATCCTGGTGTTTGGACACAAGGCGGGGAGTGGGGAGAGCCGAGTGTGGGGGGGGGACTCACCTGTCGGTTTGCTCCTTGGCCTGGCCAAGATGGCCATTCGTGGGTCCAGGCAGCGGGCGGTCGACGGTCTGGCGAGAGTCGGCTGCCTGCCCCTCTTTCGGGCCTACGTCCGTGCACGTGTGTCCCTGGAGAGGGAACACGCGGTGTTCACGGGGACTCTGGAGGCCTTCCGTCAGCGCTGGTCGCCGCGTGGGGTTGAGGCGATTATAAATGAATGTACTGCTTTACTACAATGATCTGTTCATTATAGTGTGATTTTTGATTGTGTTTTGATGTGTTGTATTTTATGATTTGTGTTGAATAAAGTTTTTGAAATGGAAAAAAAAAAAAAAAAAAAAAAAAAAAGAGAGAGAGAGAGCGAGAAAGAACGAAAAAGAGAGAGAGATAGAGAGATTCCAGCCTCTTAACCCTAAGCACCATGGTAGATCAACGCTTAAAAATAATCTGCTCTATGATCTTTGGCAGTGACTCCAAGCTGCTGCGATCCAATCACATGGAGTTTTATTTTATATTCAGGAAGTCCAAAAGCGGCGAAGGAAAATTAAAAATCCCCCTTTCGTGTTCTTGTTCTATGTCTGTATAAAACTTGAGAGTCTTCAAGGTACAACAGAAGTCTTTATTACATTAACTCAATGCTGGCAGCAAGGCAACTATAAATGGCTGCAACCACACAATCTGACTGCACACCCACACCTGCTGCACGGGAGGAGCAATGGGTCCTCTCACCCCACACAGTCCACCAAACATCACACTCCCCCACCTTCCTGTCTCCCCCGGCCAGTGATGTGAAGGACGTGGGGGTCTGGACCAATCGCTGACAAGGTCTCGGACAAATCCCGTCCACGGAGACGTCATGTCCGTTCGGCGGCTTCTTGACGTCATATCCGTTCTGCGTATTGTCCTTTCGGCATGGAGTCCGTTCGGGTTTGTATCCTTTTGGCGTCGTGCCCTGTCGGTTATTTGGCTTATAGGCATCGTGCCCTGTCGGTTATTTGGCTTTTCGGCGTTGTGTCCGTTTGGTTATTTGTCATTTCAGCGTCATTTCCATTCGGTATCTTGGCTACCACTTCTTTGCTTCGACTTCTCGTCCTTCGATGTCCCGTCCACACACGATATTGGACATGATCCCTCTTTCCAAATTATTATTTAATAATCTCTTTAATGGCACTTTACTGAGGCCTTCTGGAAGTCCAAATACATTACATCAACTGCATAATCTACATATATTCCAATGGTCATGATCTCAAACAAACCTTCCAACCCTACATTTGTCAAATATGATTACCCTTTCATAAATTCTGTCCTACTATTATTTACTATGTGGCTTGTTTCAATTTCCTTAATAATATAATTCCTGCATTTTCCCCACTACCAGTGTCAATAACTCCTCATTTTATTTTCTCATCCCTTCTAAAAAGTGGGGTTATATTTGCTAACTTCCAATCCATTCTAGAATCTCTGGAATTTAAAAATATGACAATCACTGTTCTGCTGAAGGGTCTCGTCCCAAAACGTCAATCATTCCTTCTCTCCAGAGATGCTGCCTGTCCTGCTGAATTACTCCAGCATTCTGTGTCTATCTTCGGTTTAAACTAGCATCTGCAGTTCCTTTCTACACAATCACTGTGGAAGTTTGGAAGATGATTGATAGAGCCCTATGGCATACATGGCTCCATGTTCCTCAATTCCCTACCATTTACATGGTAAATGGTAGGGAATTGAGGAATGCTGTGTACATGGTAAATGGTAGGGAATTGAGGAATGCTGTGGAACAGAGGGATCTAGGAATAACTGTGCATAGTTCCCTGAAGGTGGAATCGCATGTAGATAGGGTGGTAAAGAAAGCTTTTGGTGTGCTGGCCTTTATAAATCAGAGCATTGAATATAGGAGTAGGGAAGTAATGTTAAAATTGTACAAGGCATTGGTGAGACCAATTCTGGAGTATGGTGTATAATTTTGGTCGCCTAATTATAGGAAGGATGTCAACAAAATAGAGAGAGTACAGAGGAAATTTACTAGAATGTTGCCTGGGTTCCAGCAACTAAGTTACAGAGAAAGGTTGAGAAAGTTAGGTCTTTATTCTTTGGAGCGCAGAAGGTTAAGGGGGGACTTGATTGAGGTCTTTAAAATGATGAAAGGGATAGACAGAGTTGACGTGGATAAGCTTTTCCCATTGAGGGTAGGGAAGATTCAAACAAGAGTGCATGACATGAGAATTAAGGGACAGAAGTTTAGGGGTAACATGAGGGGGAACTTCTTTACTCAGAGAGTGGTGGCTGTGTGGAATGATCTTCCTGCAGAAGTGGTGGAGGCAGGATCGATTTTAACATTTAAAAGTAAAGTGGATAGGTATATGGACGGGAAGGGAATGGAGGGGTATGGTCTGAGTGCAGGTAGATGGGACTAGGGGAAAATAAAAGGTCGGCACGGACTGGAAGGGTCGAGAAGATCTGTTTCCATGCTGTAATTGTTATATGGTTTATATGGTTATATGTTTTTGCAATGATCCACTGCACGTTGCAATATCTACCTTTCAAAAGGTGCATTAAGTGGAAAAAGATGGAAAAATTGAAGAATGTGTAGTAACATGTTCCTTGATCAGAAATCTACTATCAGAAACTGTAACATTTGATCCAAATGGAAAGATTGCATGGACAATCTAAACGAAATTCACAAATACCATCAGAAACGTCAGGAAGAATTCGATGAATAAGATCACATTTATTCCTGAATATTGCATTATGTGCTTGTATTTCAAAGTCATGGTATACACTAGTGATCAGCGCTCCTTTGTCCTTTGCTTCTTTCATTAATGCCATGCAACAATCACTTACAGTCTGATAGATGAAAGGAGTCAACATAGCGACTGCATATAAAACATCTTCAACTTTAATCTGCTTTATAATGAGATCAAGGGAGAATGTGAGACAGCAAGTAATAGTATGATGTAACTCCACTCTTCATCTGAATCAGGAATTCAAATAATTAGGGCAAATAGTATCAGTATTCTACAAAAGTATGAACATTGACAACACTTTTCCCCAAACCACATTTCTTACCATTTCATGTATTCAAACAATTGAATCAAAACAATCAAAGTGTTACATTCACCAACAGGCTGCATCTTCCACCAATCTGTATCATGCTTTCTTTCTGTTATTGCTGCTGCTTGTGTTTTCTCTTCCAGGCAGCACCAAGTGAATTATAAAACCCAGCCCTGTTAAGTCTAATAGATTAATTTGTCTACTGGTGGAAAGTGAATATGGTTTGATGGGTTTAAGCCTAATTGCCACGTCACAATAGTCCTTTGATTGCGTTTACAATTGATGATTAGAGATTATCATGAGAGAATGTTACTGGCCCGTAAACCACACTCAAGGGTTATTCTGTGTTACAGCAGAAGATTATGAAGGGAATAAAGAAGTTATCGGAAGTACCCTCTATGCTAGAACGTCACTGGGTTGCATCATGCAGTGAGCGGAAAATAACGTGAGGGCAACACAGTGGTGCAGCTGGTAGAGCTGCTACCTCACAGCGCCAGAGACCAAAGTTCAACCTGACCTTAGAAGCTGTCTGTGTGGAGTTTGCACATTCTCCCTGTGATGCTGGCATTTCTTCTCAGTCCTTCAATTTCATCCCACATCCCAAAGATTCATGAGTTTGTACGTTAATCGATCTTTGTAAATTGCCCCTGGTGCGTAGAGAGTGGGTGAAAAAGTGAGATGACATAGAACCAGTGTGAACTGGTGAGCCAGCCCAGCCATGGTCAGCGTGTATGTGGTGGGCCAACGGGCCTCTTTCCAAAATGTATCTTTCACCCAATCAATCAAAATTAATCCTTTTGATCTACAGGATCAAAGGTCGGGGGAAGAGATATAGAAATTCAGAGACTTCAGGAAGAATTCTATAATAAGATCAGTGCAGGATGACAATGCAGAGCACGCCCATGACCACAGTATTGCGTTATATGGCTACTTCTTATTCATGCTTCTATAACGGTAGGACTGTTCTAATTTTTCAAATCTTGTACATCAAAACTACCTTGCCTATATTCCTTCATTTTGAAGATCGACACAATGCGCTGGAGTAACTCAACATGTCAGGCAGCATCTTTGGAGAAAAAGGAAGGGTGACGTTTCGGGTCAGGATCCTTCTTTGGACTGAAAGTAGGGGGTGGGTGGGAAAGTGAAGAGCTGGAGGGGAGCAGCTGAAGGAGCAGTTCTACGATTATCAGAGGCAGGCGTTTGGAACTGTCCGAGAGCAATTTCTCAAGGAAATATGTTTAGGCTGAAGAGGTGTCATCCATCCTTTTTAACCAGAGATGCTGCCTGACCTGCTAAGTTACTCCAGCACTTTGTGTCTATCTTTGATATAAACCAGCATCTGCAGTTCCTATCTACACATTCCTCCATTTTGAAATTGGTAAACATGCAGAGAGATGCTGACAACATCAGCCATATCTGAATCGTGTTGCCAATAGACCAAAATCATCACTGAATCAGATTGCACAGTAACAGCCCCTTCAGCCTAATCATCCATGCTGACCTTGATGCTCTTCTATGCCTACATAACTTGCCTACACAGTCAAGTCAAGTCAAAGTCAAACAAACTTTATTGTCATTTAGAAGTACATCGATATATGCAATTCCAAACGAAATTCCGTTGCATTTGGCTCCCCGTGCAACACGATAATAAACAGAAGAATAAAAGAATAAAATAGACAATGGTGGCAGCCCATTACATGGCATTCAGGAGTCTGATGGCTCGTGGGAAGAAGCTGTTGCAGAACCTTGATGTTCTGCTCCTTACGCTACGATATCTTTTGCCCGAGGGCAGCAGAGTGAACAGTCCGTGATGGAGATGTGTGGGGTCTTTTATAATACTGCTGGCCTTAGACACGCAACGTTTGGTCGCAATTTTGGCCCTGATTGAGGGGAGAGAAGTCCCGATGAATTTTTCAGCCGTCCTCACCACTCTCTGCACGGACTTCCAGTCGGAGGCTTTACAGTCCCCAAACCAGACAGAGATACAGCTGGTCAAAATACTCTCTATGGTGCCCCTGTAGAAAGTAGTGAGGACGGGATGGGGGAGGTGAGCTCTTCTCATCCGGCACAGAACGTGCAACCGCTGCTGCGCTCTCTTAACTGTTGATGAGATGTTATTTGACCAGGTCAGACTGCTAGTGATCTGCACCCCCAGGAACTTAGTGCTACTGACCACCTCCACATCGCTGACATTGATGTGAAGTGGTGTGGGATTGTGCCTTTTTTTCCTGAAGTCAACGATGACCTCCTTAGTTTTTTCGACATTCAGGATCAGGTTGTTCGTATTGCACCAGTCCACCAGTTGTTTCACCTCCTCCCTGTAAGCCAGCTCATTGTCGCCCCGGATGAGGCCCACCACTGTTGTGTCATCTGCGTACTTCATGAAGTGGTTTGTACTAAACCTGGCACATAACTGTACATAACTGTACAAACCTGTACATAACTTGCCTACACAGGCTGACATTCCTTTCCTATCCAAGCACCTGTTCATATGCCTTTTTAAACATTGCAATTGTATCTGCCTCCACCATTCCCTTGGCAGCTCATTTCAGATTTTCATCACCCTCTAAGTGAAAACTCTACCCCTCTCACCTTAAACCTACACTCTTGAGTTCTCCACTCTCCTGTCGTGGGACAAAAATTCCAGCTATCTATCAGATCAAATAATTTTGTAAACCTCTGTAAGGTCACCCCTCATCTTCCTATATTCCTTGGAGAATAAACCCTGCCGATGAAATCTTTCCATAGAACTTCAACCTCCTCTCCTCCATTCCAGGCAACATCCTGGTGAATCACTTCTGCACTCTGTCTATTGCTGCTACAGGGGGGTGGGGTGTCAAATGGGGTAGTCGAGGACGGAGATAAAGGGAAAGAGAGTAAAGGGATGGTTAATGACCCCAGCATTAACGGGAAAGAAAGCTCACAAAGGGATAGGAGAGTATGGCCAAGTGTAATAGGGATCGATGTGAAAGGGGCCACTTGTCAACATAATTGTATAAGGAGTAAGAGTGTTGTAAAAACAAGCCTGAAGGCTTTGTGTCTCAATGCGAGGAGCATTCGTAATAAGGTGGATGAGTTGAAGGTGCAGATAGCGATTAATGACTATGCTCTCGTTGGGATCACGGAGACATGGCTCCAGGATGACCATGGCTGGGAGCTGAACATCCAGGGATATTCAATATTCAGGAGGGATAGACGAAAAGGGAAAGGAGGTGGGGTAGCGTTGCTGGTGAGAGAGGAGATTAATGCAATAGAAAAGAAGGAAATTAGCGTGGAGAATGTGGAATTGAAATGGGTCGAGCTGCGAAACTCTAAGGGGCAGAAAAAGCAAGTGGGAGTTGTGTACAGGCCACCTAACAGTAGTATTGGAGTTGGGGATGGCATCAAACAGGAAATTAGAAATGCGTGCAACAAGGGTAACACGGTTATAATGGGTGACTTCAATCTGCATGTAGATTGGGTGAATCAAATTGGCAGGGGTGCTGAGGAAGAGGATTTCTTGGAATGTATGCGGGATAGTTTTCTCAACCAACATGTGGAGAAACCAATGAGAGAGCAGGCTATTCTAGACTGGGTATTGAGTAATGAGGAAGGGTTAGTTAGCAGTCTTGTTGTGCGTGGCTCCTTGGGCAAGAGTGACCATAATATGGTTGAGTTCTTCATTAGGATGGAGAGTGACAAAATTAAGTCAGAAACAAGGGTTCTGAACTTGAACAAAGGTAACTTTGAAGGTATGAGATGTGAATTGGCCAAGATAGACTGGCAGGTGATTCTTAAAGGGTTGACAGTGGATGTGCAATGGAAGGTATTTAAAGACTGCATGGATGAAGACAAAAATTGTTCATACCAGTTTGGCAAAAGAATAAATCAGGGAAGGTGGTGCATCCATAGATAACAAGGGAAATCAGGGATAGTATAAAAACAAAAGATGAGGCATACAAATTTGCCAGAAAAAGCAGCCTACCGGAGGACTGGGAGAAATTCAGAATCCACCAGAGGAGGACAAAGGGCTTAATTAGGAAAGGGAAAATAGATTATGAAAGGAAACTGGCAGGGAACATAAAAACTGACTGCAAAAGTTTTTATAGATATGTGAAGAGAAAGAGACTAGTTAAAACAAATGTTGGTCCCTTGCAGTCATAAACAGGTGAATTGATCATGGGGAACAAGGACATGGCAGACCAATTGAATAACTACTTTGGTTCTGTCTTCACTAAGGAAGACATAAATAATCTGCCGGAAATAGCAGTGGAACGGGGGTCAAATAAGATGGAGGAACTGATTGAAATCCAGGTTAGCCGGGAGGTGGTGTTGGGTAAATTGAATGGATTGAAGGCCGATAAATCCCCAGGGCCAGATAGTCTGCATCCCAGAGTACTCAAGGAGGTAGCCACAGAAATAGTGGATGCATTAGTGATAATTTTTCAAAATTCCTTAGATTCTGGAGTAGTTCCTGAGGATTGGAGGGTAGCTAATGTAATCCCACTTTTTAAAAAAGGAGGGAGAGAGAAAGCGGGGAATTACAACCAGTTAGTCTAACATCGGTAGTGGGGAAACTGCTAGAGTCAGTTATTAAAGATGGGATAGCAGCGCATTTGGAAAGTGGTGAAATCATTGGACAAAGTCAGCATGGATTTACGAAAGGTAAATCATGTCTGACAAATCTGATAGAATTTTTCGAGGATGCTGTTCATTATAGGCCTTGACTTTTAGCTTTGTTTTCAATAAATTCATAACCTCAGGTTTAACATTCCAAATGTTTCTTTATCAGCCATGGATTATTGAAATTCAATATAACAAATTAAAACAATCCAAGGTTCGTTAAGAATATAGACATTACTGGAAACACGCCACAGGTCAGGCAGCATCGTGGAAAGAGAAACAGAGTTAAACTTTTAAATCAAAGATTCAGTTCAGAATAGGTGATTCCTTTGGTAGCGATCAATTGGACGTGTTCCTGCATGGTAGACCGGTCCCGAAGGCTAAAGCATATCAGATCCGAGGCTGAACAAGGATCCCGTTGTGAAATGTTACCCATCCTTTTTTTCGAGAGATGCTGCCTAACCTGCTGAGTTACCCCAGCACTTTGTGTCTATCTCAGATCTGAGACATGTTGACAATTTGGATGCAAGATTAGCTTGGTGAAGGGAAGCTAAGGGTCATGGTGGATGGGTGTTTTTCTGACTGGGAGTCTATAACCAGTGGTATCTCACAAGGATCAATGCTGTGATCTTTGTTGTTTGTGATATATAACAAACTCATCAGGAAGGCTGGCTCTGTCCTGGGAGCGGAGTTGGATTCATGGGAGGTGGGTCTTGGAGGGAAGGATGCTCCTCAAACTGCAGAGCATCCTGGACAATACTGCTCACCCCCTCCATGACACACTGGTCAACCTGAGGAATACCTTCAGGAACAGACTGGTTCCACCAAGATGCAGAACGGAACGCCACACCAGATCCTTCTTCCCTGTGGTTATTCAACTGTACAACTCCTCCCCCTTCTGTCATGGGGTAGACTGAGACTGAGACTGAGACTGACTCCCCCCCACCACTCCCTTTCCCCAATCTTTGCACATCCCCATTCCTTTCCACACGTTACTTTAATTTCATGTTTCATGTATTTTATGTTTTTTATGTTTTTATGACAGTTGTCAGATCAATTTCCCTCCTGGGATAAATAAAGTTCTATCGAATCATATTGTATAAAAGTCTTGGATGAGAATGTAGGTGGTACGAATGGACAACACAGAAATTGGTGGAATTGTAAATAGTGAAGAAGGATGTCTAAGGATGCAGCATATGTAGCTTAACTGGAAAGTTGGATGGAGCAGTGGCAAGTAGAATTTAGCTCTTGTGGCTAAACAGAAACTGATCACAATGTTTTGCAGTAGATTGCGGGAATAAGCAACAGGAGTAGTGGTTATTGCCCTTCCCCAGCAGCGCTGGACAATGTAGTGCCGGGCGCCCTTCTTGGGCCGCTGTGCTCCGTTAGCTGAGGGAGGTCCCACTGGGCTCTCAGTCATGGGGCTCCAGGATTATGATCCGTTACCCCGACAGTGATGTCAATGGGGGAAAAACCCTTACTCTGTTATAGCGGACAATAGGCAATAACGGAGACCGTTCTTTCCCCCCCACCTCCCCCATGATCAATACATTATAATGAGGGTTACACAAAAAGCTGGAGAAACTCAGCGGGTGCAGCAGCATCTAAGGAGCGAAGGAGATAGGCGACGTTTCGGGTCGAGACCCTTCTTCAGAGGGGTTACTCTATCGCCAAATACTAGTAATAGCAGTATTAGTAATCTCTATCCAAACTGTATTGTATCGGGATGTTTTAAATGGTGCTCACTACGTTTGCAGAGTAAGTATTTCATGGTCATTTCGCTCTTGATGAGCGGGAAATTTCATCCAGTGTTCATTCAATCAAAATGACACAATCTTGGCAGATAGATGGTGGAAACTCACCCACACAGTGTGTCTGGGATTTAGTGGAGCATGTGAGGTTTCTAGTGACCTTCCACAGCAAATGCACAAATACATTGAATAACTTCTTGAGAAAACTGCTGGTGTCAATGGTTGAGCAGCTCGCGGCTCAGGCTCCCTATCTGGAGCCGCATGCTTTAAGATTGCTATCAGCTTACTGTTCACATGCTGTCACAGGGCTATGATGGAATGAAGACTTGCTTCAAAGGCACACAATAGTGACCAGTGAAGGGATTATACATACTGAGAACTTTGACTCCATGACGAAGAGACTGGATCCGGCTTGGCTCCACCACAATGCTCAGTGTGTTTTGCTGACCCTCGACGATGCACACCCCACTCTCTGGAGCCGCATGCTTTAAGATTGCTATCAGCTGGTTGGCGATGATGGTGTTCAAGACTGAGATCATTACCATGGGGATGACAAAGGAGAGGAATGCGTTCACCTACAAAGTGAGATAAGTAGAAACAATTATAAAATAGAAGCATCAATGATCCAACAACATGGAATTCCATGCACTTTTTGAGGTTTCACTGGGATTGTTTCCAGTGTTGTCCTTTGACATGGCAGTAACAGTTGCAGGGATCACAGAAGGGAACATCGTTTGCCTTTGTGCACATAGTTACCAACAGCCTACCTTTGGAAAGATGTCCGCCCTCTCTACCTCAAATGGCCATGTTGTTCCCTACTTATATCAATCTGTAGGAGGGAAGGGTATAACTTAATTGATCTTTAGGACCCAGGCGACCACCCCCTTCGGCTTCATCTTCCCATGAAGATGAACTATATGAACTATATTCCCATGAACTATATGCTCTTCTGGGTACAGGTAGCTTTGTGGTAGCACTAACATGACAAATGCCTGCAGTTTAATAAATTTCAGCCACATTCTTTGAAGGCTCATTAATATCCACTGGGAACTGAGATGGCCTAACAATGATGAACAGTTGACTGAAAATACCTTTTATATCTTGATGTTGGGAAGGAAATTAACAGCTCACGACTATCAAATAGCCATCAAATTTCCTTGCACTACCTTAGTTTTATATGAGAATTTTGCCCGAACAGTCTGAAACCCATAGCACTGTTGGCCATAGTACTACGTTTAAAGCCAATAGCGCTGTGGCCGGTAACGCACAGCCAAGTGCCAAGTGCTAAGCTGACAGCGCTCTGTTTAAACCTTTGCGCGCCAAACCGGCAGCACTGTTTGTATTACTTCGTGCACTAAGTCTGAAGTGCTGTGTGTATTGGTTTGCGCGCCAAGTCTGCAGCTCTGTGTATTGCTTTAGGCACCAGTCTGAGTCTGATAGTGCTTAGTTCCCAAAGGGGGGGGGGGGGGGGGGTAGGGGGGGGCTCGAACGAACAGGACAAAACAACAGATAAGTCGTGTATTTTACATATAAATTTGCTTCTTGGGATGGCTTTAATCAAATTTTACATTGCGAAAATGTGATTTGGGCCCCATATGAACTGGTAGTGTTTTTCCTGCCGATATGGGGTTCAAATTCACCGCAAATGCAATGTTCCAATCGATTGCATTCCAGAAAAACCCACTCGCAAGATGATTCAAATGCTCTTTTTTTTGGACAATCATGTCATAAGAGCATCTAAATCGTCTATATTTTGTGTTATTGTCTACTCATAGTCAATATTTTTATACTAAATATCAGTTTTAGTCCCATGTATTGTGCAAAAAAATTAAAATGTTGATTATATTGAGTGGATGTTTCTGGATTAATTAATGGGAATTATACATCAAATTCCTTTCATCTGGCATGTAAATTCATGACAGTGAGATTTAAAAATCATGTAATATCGTGAATTCTTGTGTGAATGGGATTAGTTTGTTATTTGGATACTTAGGCTATTTAAAAAAATATATCGTTTTCTTAAGAAATGGAATCTACAGGACATTCTTATTGGGAAAGTAGTGGTCAGAAAGGCATGTCATGCGTGGTTTGAAGAGCAAAAACTGTAGTTTACAATGTAGCCAACATTGAAAAGTTGAGGAAAAACAAGGTGTACAGAGTTGCTTATCGGTTACAATCTGAGGAGCATGATGATGCTACTGATTATGATATGCCAATATACCAGCTAGCAACTGATCTTCTCCATAAAGACTTGGTCTATTGCTAGAAATTGTAATTTATTTACCTATCTGTTATGGACTTACAGCATATAATACAATAATATTAAAGTTCTGATCTTGAGAATATCACATTTTTGAATTTTCAAGGCAGTCTGGGTGTTTATTACTATTTCTGTCACAATGGGCAATTTTGTAATTGACTACAATTAGGTAATTAACTAATTATATGCTTTAATTTCAGGTCATGCAAGTAACATGTTTTATATTTGTTTCAGAATGCTTCAATCTATAATAACTGAAAATTTCATTCAGTTCTCTTAATTTTTAAGAAAGTTATGGGCTTTTGACTGTCCTCGATCACAGCTTTTGTGTTAAGTCAATGCAAAAGCAATAGGAAACAAGTTGCTAATTCCTGAGTATGAAAATGGCCATAACTTTTTTAATACTGAAGATATGAAAGTGAATTAGGTGTCAAATTAAACTTAATTTTACGCTTTATTTGATGGGATAAATTACAGACTTGATTTTTTAAATCTCAAAATTTTGTAGCATTGCTAATATATGACGACTGCGATAATTATTTTACTTCGGAGTCACGTGAGTGACTACGTGAAGCCCCGCCAGGCGCATGTTCGGCATTACGTCGACGCATGTGGCACCGACAGGGTGGAGAGCGCAGCTCCCACCAGCGGTAAGGTTAACCCGCAGGTAAGTCAGTGTTGAACTTCTTGCGAGTGTTTTTAAACTCTGTAAGTCTGCAGAGCCAGCTAGAGTGTTTATGTATTTTGGAAAAATGAAAAAAACTCTGTAAATCTGGCTTGAAAATACGGAGCCAGCTAGAGTATAAGTATTTTTAAACTGCGGTAATTGAATGGAACGCGCTGAAACCGCAGTTTCCGATTTAGATCAGATCGGGAGATAAGGCTGATTTATAAGCCAGTTCCCGCTATTTATCGTTATTTAGATTGGGTTTGGAGATAACGGCTGCGCTAAATGCCGGCTCCAAATAATCCACAATTTGAAAAATAAAGTCTGCTCTGAGTATATGTTACCAGATGCAGTTTTCCTTTATGGAAATGTATATAACCCTGTGTGATACTGAGGTTAATACAAATATTCTGCAAGCAGAATGTGCCTGTCAGAATTATAATTTTAAACATATATGATTTATGCACAAATACAAAACAGTAAAGAAAGTAACTCTCCTCCAAGGGAGGACAAGAATGAGGGGAAGGCTGGAAATGGAGAAAATGCTCCACACTTGACTTATTCAAGGGTTCTAAGACCCATGTATGTCTTCCTGTAAGGCAAGCTCTAAAGGAGTTTCCATACGCTGAGTATGGTGCCTATGAAAATGGAATTCTGATTCTCCAGTACCTTGGTTAGATCTGGATGAAGTCCTTAGAGCAAGATAAAATGCTCAAAACTCTAAACAATTAAGGGTTCTAAGACCCATGATATTCTAAGGCAGGCTCCGAAGGAGTTTCCATACACTGAGTATGGTGCCTATGAAGAATGAGAATCTCGTTCACCAGTGCCTTGCATAGGTCTGGATGAAGTCTCCCTAGAGCAAGACTCGGTAGTACCAGGGCAGGATGAAACTGACCCTGAAGCTGGTGTCCCTACTTACGTGTATACACCAGAGCACAATAGAAATATTCCGGGTGTTCCCGATGTAGCACCAAGTTTTGCTACATCGGTGTGGACTGGTGAGACTATGGATGAACCTGGCGCCCAAAATTATTTGGTTTCTCACCTACTCCAAGATACTGTTATGAATGAAACTGTAAATAATATATAAAAATATATAAAACACCCATCTATTGTGCCGCGCTCAATGACACAAGCGATCAGATTATCTCTGGTGGTATTGATGACGGCATTAAGGCTTGTGACCTCCAACAAAAACAAGTTCATTTGTACCATGCGTGGTCATACAGACTCAGTGACTGGTTTGCCCCCGAATGGGGTAAAAGAGAACATCAACAAACTTGCTGACCACATCCACGAAGCCGTCGAGAAGATTTGAAGGGGTGAACAGTACCATGCCTACAATCCTTTGGGAGAATGTTGGAAAACAGTGGTGCACTGGGGACTGACCATTGTGACAATCATGTTGGCTATAATATTACGACGTTGTATGTACGGATTGGCATCACGACCGTGTAGACTTTACAGCCTGTGGGCCAGATGTAACGAGGCAGCGCCTGTGGGCCAGATGTAACGAGGTAGCGCCTGTGGGCCAGATGTAACGAGGTAGCGCCTGTGGGCCAGATGTAACGAGGTAGCGCCTGCGGGCCAGATGTAACGAGGTAGCGCCTGTGGGCCGGATGTGAATGAGGTAAAGCCTGCGGGCTGGATGTGATGGTAACCAGACCGTTCAAAGGGTGGAATGTAAAACGAGAATTTTGCCCGAACAGTCTGTGACCCATAGTGCTGTGGCCGGTAGCGCTATATTTAGATTCCCACGCGCTAAGCCGACAGCGCTGTGTTTAAACCAGCAGCACTTTGTGTATTGATTTACGCGCCAAGTCTGTAGTGCTGTGTACTGCTTTACGTGCCAGTCTGCGGCTGATAGGGCTTTGTCCCCAAAAGAGGTGGGGGGGGGGGGGGGGCTCACTCGGATGCAGCCCCTGCCATTGGTTATAGTTTGTATTTGGGAGCAGCGCTATTGGCCAGGACTTACCGGCGGTTATTTCAACAACTGCTTTATTACCTGTATAAAAGGCAAGTGCCAGGAAGCGATAAGTTAGTTTATGTTCAAGAGGGGTTCACCAACGGGCTGAGTTGCAATCAGCGCCGTGGAGAGATGCAGAGAGAGAGATAGAGGTGTGCTGCTGTAAACTGGACCCTGCACATACCAAGCCAAGTATTGTTTTTGTTCTCCTTTGCCAATAAAACTGATTTGCAACTAAACAGACGAGTGAGCCTTATTCTGTTCCACTAGTCAGATCCTTGAACCTGTTCCCTAGTAACACTTAGCCATGAAGATTCTATTAATACCGGAAACAGCATTTAATTATCCCAGTGAATAGCAAAAGCATAGACAGGAACCAAGTACTGATTGTATTTAAGCTTTGCTACTACTGCCGAGCTGATAACACACAATTACTTCCAATTTATTCTGTACTTCATCACTTGAATCAGTTAAATCTAAGTTTCAAGTTGGGAAAGAAACTCTTCAGCTGTTTCAGATATTGTTACTTTATAGATCTTTTACCATGTGTTCTCTCTAAATGTTTAGACATTTATGGGAATACTATTATTTGATAGATCTTAACTTACTATATTGAGATAATTTGGTGGCATAGTGAAAGGGGTTACTACATCAAATAGTCAGAAAGTTAAATGTTTATTTTATTATTTATAATGTAGATGACCATAGTATTTCAACCACAGTGGCTTTTTTAAAGTTTCTATACATTGATCCTATGTGATATAATAATTTTTTTAATAAACTGATGGCGAGGACTAATTAAACCAATAGCAAGTAGTCCTCCTAAGCATCACTTCAGCAAAGTCCGCTAAAAAATAAATGTTTAAAAAAACTAGTTGAAGAAATGACTATTTACTGGAGAATGGGATGGAATGTTTGTTGAATACAATTTCTTCTGCAACCTGAATTCATTAACTAAAGTGCGGTGGACAGTAACTCTGTCAAATGCTAGCAGCTAAGAGTGATATCATAGTTGGTAATATTGATCGTGCAGTGCAGAAACAGTTTTCAGAGCAAATTCGGGTTAAAAATGTAGGCTATAGACAGAAATGTTTCCCATTGCTGATATGATTTCCTCAGAAAATAAACAATACTAAGAATGGTATAAGAACCTTGATGAAGCATAGTTTTGGATTCTTCTCTCATGGTCTTCACAATACATACATCATTTGGCTCCAGAAATGCATCTAATTTGCTCTTAAAACTGAAATATGCATTTATATGGTGCCTTATCAGTCCATCTTGAAAGCACATAATGGCCTAATTTTGCACAACAAGCTCCTGCAAAGGACAGTAAGAATTTGTGTGCGCAATTAGTGTTTTTGTGATATTGTGTGCATTTTTATTATTGTCCAATACCCTGGTAATAATTCCTGGCTTTACATCCACCCGAGAGAACTAACTGGGCCCAAAGTTAACATATTAATCTTAATCATTTTCTCAGTTCTGCACTGGAATGTAAACGTTGAATTTTGAACTGAAGTCTGTGGAGCTGGACTTGAACCAAAACCATCTGGCTCAAAGCTTAGCGCACTACCAACTGAGCTGCAGATGGCATTTTGGATAATTAATCCTTCCTTGATCATTGACTTCACATTCAAGATTCTCGGCGTAAATTTAACTCCTTTATCTTGCTGAGATTAACATCGTAGTTGACTTAAAATGCCTGAGCCTTGTCTTCTGTCATCATTAGCACATACTGTATATTTAGGCTGCTAACCTTCATTAGTACATTAAAAAAGAGGCTTTAAAATGCCAATAGGCTACTAAGGCAATTTTAATAGGCAAGTTGAGAAGTCCTTCCTGGGTACTATACTGCATATGAGCAGGATCATTTCCAAAGGCAAACAGAAGTACAGGGAACTCTCCCTCGAGCACAACCCCAGGAGAGTCTGCTTGACTTTTTTTCTACATTTATCCTCAGTGGATCTTCCGTCACTTTGGTTAAAATACCTCATATGAAGGGGTATGGAATGATGGGGTGCAACTTTAATCAGACTTGGACAAGGTAGTGGTCTGGCGGTTAAATCTCGTCTAGGAACCAGAGGGATTTGAATAAATACCCCAGTTCAAATCCCAGTCATGGAATTTAAATTCAGATGATAAAATATATATATTTTCTTAATGTAGATTGGGTGAATCAAATTGGCAGGGGTGCTGAGGAAGAGGATTTCCTGGAATGTATGCGGGATAGTTTTCTCAACCAACATGTGGAGGAACCAACGAGAGAGCAGGCTATTCTAGACTGGGTATTGAGTAATGAGGAAGGGTTAGTTAGCAGTCTTGTTGTGCGTGGCCCCTTGGGCAAGAGTGACCATAATATGGTTGAGTTCTTCATTAGGATGGAGAGTGACAAAATTAAGTCAGAAACAAGGGTTCTGAACTTGAACAAAGGTAACTTTGAAGGTATGAGATGTGAATTGGCCAAGATAGACTGGCAGGTGATTCTTAAAGGGTTGACAGTGGATGTGCAATGGAAGGTATTTAAAGACTGCATGGATGAAGTACAAAAGTTGTTCATACCAGTTTGGCAAAATAATAAATCGGGGAAGGTGGTGCATCCATGGATAACAAGGGAAATCAGGGATAGTATAAAAACAAAAGATGAGGCATACAAATTTGCCAGAAAAAGCAGCCTACCGGAGGACTGGGAGAAATTCAGAATCCAGCAGAGGAGGACAAAGGGCTTAATTAGGAAAGGGAAAATAGATTATGAAAGGAAACTGGCAGGGAACATAAAAACTGACTGCAAAAGTTTTTATAGATATGTAAAGAGAAAGAGACTAGTCAAAACAAATGTTGGTCCCTTGCAGTCAGAAACAGGTGAATTGATCATGGGGAACAAGGACATGGCAGACCAATTGAATAACTACTTTGGTTCTGTCTTCACTAAGGAAGACATAAATAATCTGCCGGAAATAGCAGTGGAACGGGGGTCAAATAAGATGGAGGAACTGAGTGAAATCCAGGTTAGCCGGGAGGTGGTGTTGGGTAAATTGAACGGATTGAAGGCCGATAAATCCCCAGGGCCAGATAGTCTGCATCCCAGAGTACTCAAGGAGGTAGCCACAGAAATAGTGGATGCATTAGTGATAATTTTTCAAAATTCCTTAGATTCTGGAGTAGTTCCTGAGGATTGGAGGGTAGCTAATGTAACCCCACTTTTTAAAAAAGGAGGGAGAGAGAAAGCGGGGAATTACAGACCAGTTAGTCTAACATCGGTAGTGGGGAAACTGCTAGAGTCAGTTATTAAAGATGGGATAGCAGCGCATTTGGAAAGTGGTGAAATCATTGGACAAAGTCAGCATGGATTTACGAAAGGTAAATCATGTCTGACAAATCTGATAGAATTTTTCGAGGATGTAACTAGTAGAGTGGATAAGGGAGAACCAGTGGATGTGTTATATCTAGACTTTCAGAAGGCTTTCGACAAGGTCCCGCATAAGAGATTAGCATACAAACTTAAAGCACACGGTATTGGGGGTTCAGTATTGATGTGGATAGAGAACTGGCTAGCAGACAGGAGGCAAAGGGTAGGAGTAAACGGGTCCTTTTCAGAATGGCAGGCAGTGACTAGTGGGGTGCCGCAAGGCTCAGTGCTGGGACCCCAGCTATTTACAATATATATTAATGATTTGGACGAGGGAATTCAATGCAACATCTCCAAATTTGCAGATGATACCAAGCTGGGGGGTATAGTTAGGTGTGAGGAGGATGCTTGGAGGCTGCAGGGTGATTTGGATAGGCTGAGTGAATGGGCAGATGCATGGCAGATGCAGTACAATGTGGATAAATGTGAGGTTATCCACTTTGGTGGCAAAAACATGAGGGTAGACTATTATCTGAATGGTGGCAGATTAGGTAAGGGGGAGATGCAACGAGACCTGGGTGTCATGGTACACCAGTCATTGAAAGTAGGCATGCAGGTGCAGCAGGCAGTGAAGAAAGCAAATGGTATGTTAGCATTCATAGCGAAAGGATTTGAGTATAGGAGCAGGGAGGTTCTACTGCAGTTGTACAGGGTTTTGGTGAGGCCACACCTGGAGTACTGCGTACAGTTTTGGTCTCCAAATCTGAGGAAAGACATCCTTGCCATAGAGGGGGTACAGAGAAGATTCACCAGACTGATTCCTGGGATGTCAGGACTTTCATATGAGGAAAGATTGGATAGACTCAGTTTGTACTCGATGGAATTTAGAAGATTGAGGGGGGATCTTATAGAAACCTACAAAATTCTTAAGGGGTTGGACAAGCTAGATGCTGGAAGATTGTTCCCGATGTTGGGGGAGTCCAGAACAAGGGGTCACAGTCTAAGGATAAGGGGGAATTCCTTTAGGACCGAAATGAGGAAAACATTCTTTACACAGAGAGTGGTGAGTCTCTGGAATTCTCTGCCACAGAAGGTAGTTGAGGCCAGTTCATTGGCTATATTTAAGAGGGCGTTAGATGTGGCACTTGTGGCTAAAGGGATCAGGGGGTTTGGAGAGAAGGCAGGTACGGGATACTGAGTTGGATGATCAGCCATGATCACATTGAATGGCGGTGCAGGCTCGAAGGGCCGAATGGCCTACTCCTGCACCTATTTTCTATGTTTCTATATTTCTATGTTAAACTAGATTTAATGAAGCTAGCCACATAACACAGCTTGTCATAAAAACCCATCTGGTTCACTATTGTCTTTCAGAGGAGGGAATGTGGTATCCTTTCAAGGTTTGGTCCATATATGAGTCCAGAACCCAACCATTTGCTTAACTCTTAAAATGGCCATGCAGACCACCTCGTTCAGCGGTAATATAAGATGGGCAATAAAAGCCAACATTTTTAATGACATCCACATTCTGAAAAATGAATATGTGACAAGAAAGGCCTATATCAGTAGAATTGTGTGTATCTGCAGAGCGATATTGGTTGCTTTCAATAATCTATTACAGACATGTACAACTAAACTATATTCCAGTGAATGTCTCCTTTGGTCTGGGATCCTTCCAGGTTGGAACAAGTGCTACTTCTCATAACAACAGCATTCACATTGGTTTCGAGTAGTTATCGACTGGAATGTCCTGTGGGATTTAGTGCACTTGTTTGCTTCTCCAAAGTTCAGAGTCACATAAATTAAACCCACCAGAACATATAATGATCAACTTGCAGCTACTGGTGGTGGACAAGATCATCACGCAATGAATGTGCAGATAATTAGTGATTACAGTGACAAAATCATTTCTTCCTGGGATGATTTCTGCAGCTGTCATGATGGCTTAATTATTCATTGGACGTGTCTTAAATTACCTTTCCCCTCATATCTTCCACAGTTCAAAGCATCAAAGAATGGCAGTTTTAATAGAGTTTGCCCACACCCTTCATGTTGGTATTTTAACAAGGGAAGAAATATGGCAGAATTATGACATTTTACAATGAATAGAGTAGTGAGTTGGTTGCTAGGAGACACATAATGTATATCATGGGCTGGCATTTTGAAAAACAGTAAATAAAACAGACACTGATGGCTGGAAAGGATTAGGAAGTTACATAAGTGTTATCCTAATTGCTAGTTGGTATAACTTTGGCAGGCTGTGGGTAGTTGTCATTGAAAATAGTTTAATAGAAGCGATTCCCTCCAGAAACTGAAGTAGTAGAGCACCAACTATTATTTCGGCAAAAGCTGTAGAGATTGTCAATTCCATATGACACTTTGGGAACGTGGTAACACTCGAAGAGGAGCTTGGACATTAACTGTCGGGAATACAGTGGATTACACGGAGCTTCTGTTAGAACTACTGGATGTTCCACACGACTTGCGCAAATGATGATAGGATTGGGAATAATTAGTCTTGGAGTTGTAGAGTCATATTACACGGAAACATGCTCTTTGGTCCAATTTACCCATGTTGACCAAGATGCCACATCTGCCCTGGAGACTAGTGGAACTGCAGATGCTGAAACACAAGGTGCTGGAATAACTCAACAGAACAGGCAGAATCTCTAGAGATCAGCCTGATTGAAGTGGGGGTGGAGGGGCTGTAAAAGTGGGGGCAGGACACAGTGATAGGTCAAAGGACAAAGGACATTATTATCATGTACACCAATTGGTGTAGTGAAGTTTGACTTGCCATGCAACACATGAATAAAGAAAATAGACAACACTAAAAAATTTACCAATAAACATGAAAACTTCCCCCCACAATGGTTCCCACTGTGGGGGAAGGCAGCAAAGACCAGTCCCATCCGCAGTTCACCCATAGTCGGGCCTATTGAGGCCTCAGCAGTCGCCGCTACGGCAGCCCGATGCTTCAGACCCTCTCGCCGGATGATGAAGCTCTGGCGTCGGGTGAACACTCTCAGCGGCCCGGAGTGTCTGGAGCGGTCGCTTCCTCCCCGGAGTTCGCAGCTCCCGAAGTCCACGGGCCGCGCCGGTCGGAGCTCCGACTCTGGCGACCTCGTCGTGAGATCCCAGGCTCCGCGGTGTTTAAAGCTCAGCGCCGCACGCCCGCGGCTGGAAGCTCCACAGACCGCAGCTCCACGATGTTGCAGTCGGAGATCCCAGCCCTCCGGAGCCCACCGCACGGCGACCCGGACAAGGCATCGCCCGCTCCATGATGGCGCCCCAGCGCTGTGCGGAAGCCGAAGTCCCAGCCGGTCCCGGCTAACGGGAGACTAACAGCTGCTGGTAGGGCAGCCATACTCGACGGTGCCCCTTACTCAGGTGGATACAGCTGAGGGAGATTTTGAATGGCAGGTAGGTGGACAAAAGCAAGAGATGAAAAGGAGACAAAAGGGTGGCGAAAGGCACAAAAGTAGACACAAAGGAGATGTGGAGACAAAAGAGTGTCAGATAAACAGAGGGGTGAAAGAGGAACGAAATTTAAAGCCAAATGGAGGGGTATAGGTGAAGGTAGATCGGAAGGAGGGGAAGGGAAGGAAAAATAAAGGGGAGCAGGATAGTGAAAGAAATGGGTGAAAGAGGGGGGTGGGGTGATCAGGAAAGAGAGGGGTTCGAATAAAGGGGGTGTAACCTAAAGATGGAGAATTCATTGTTGTTTAAGAAGTCATTCTGCTGTTAAAATGAAGCGATGGGTTGATGCACAGAGCTTGATATAGGTCAGTGTATAATTGTACACACATCTTCAGACCAGATTTGGCCATTAAGTTCCCTCCAATGTGGAGTTCGGGAGCAAGGCGCCTGATTATGAATCACCTCTATCCATGTCTTGGATATGCCCAAGGCTGAGCTCGAGAGTGTTTGGAAAGATAGAGGTGCGAGGATTATGGTGAACAGGCAGGAAAGTGGAGTTGAGCCACTGAACGTACATCCGCATGCAGTTTGTTACATTCATCACCTAACTGGCATGAGCAGCTTCCTCCGATTGCTGGGAAGGGGAACCTCTCCTCAGCTCCTCACACTCAGCAACACAGAAAGCAAAATCTTGAAAAATGGTGTCAAACCCCTTACAGACCTTGAATCTATCAAGAAAATTCACTCTCTTGTTGCACAGTGCATCTAATTCCATCTTTTAATTGACCCTTCAGATTATGTATTTGAGATCGTATTGAGCAAGCCCTGAAATCTCAATGGTTTTGCTGAGATCACATCTGCACATAGTTTTGCTCTGGCTAACCTGAGGAACAATGTAGGTGCCCTGACAGGAAGTGCAGCAAATATCACATTAAATGGCGGTGCTGGCTCGAAGGGCCGACTGGCCTACTCCTGCACCTATTGTCTATTGTAAACTTACGAGGTTCTTACCGGATGCATCCATTAAAGGGAGCACTTATACACGCGAGTTTAAAAACAATGAATTCTTATCGAAATATATAATCACAAAATTTGTTTTAAATAAAAATGACACCAAAGCCAGAATGGATTATTTTTGGAATGACAGAAGGTGGTTCGGAATTAAATGTCTATCAAAAGAATCTATTTGATTACGGTTTAATAATAGGAAAAAAGCTAATCTTAAAATTCTGGAAAAATGCCCCGATACCAACATTAAATATGTGGATTTCAACTATGTTTGAAACATTACATCTGGAAGATATGAGACTCCGCCTGGCAGGAAAATCAGATCGTTTCTATCAGACGTGGTCTGCATTCATAGAATTGCTACAAAGATAGGGTGCAAGAATACCTCGGGTCTTGGTAGGGGGGGATGAAAAACTATCGAGTTGGTAGATTCATTTTGCGTGATATATATAATATAGTAACTGGCTTTTTTTTCCTCTCTTTTTCTCTCTCTTTTTTCTTTTTCGTTTCTAGGGTCTATCTCTTAATCCCCTTTCTCTAATTCTTTGACCAAGGGTTCTTTTTTTTCCCCCTTTGGCACGCTCTTTCACCTTCACATCTCTTTTAACCTACTTTCTTAAAAGCCATAAAATTATGGGGTACAATCATTGTAACAATATATATGTGATGTACACTGATGTATTTACCTCTATTAAATAAAAATATTTTAAAAAGTATATATATATAATCATCCCTTGAATGTGAATCTGGTGGTCAGCATTACTTGACCATTGGATCATTACGTGATCCCGAATCATGTATTGTTTCTCCGCTGCCTGGTTAGTACGCAACAAAAGCTTTTCACGGTATCATGGTTTATGTTACAATAAACTAAACTCAAACTCAACTTTCGCTGTCTTGGTAAACTATTTTGCTTGACCTTCTGCAGTCGCTAGGATGGACATACTATACAAATGGATTATGAGGCATGGTTTGTAATATGTATAATTTATAAGACTAGAATTAATGCGCATTTTGAGCAGTTACATTTTTATCACAGATTCTAATCAAGAAATGATGAATCAAATATATTACATTTGTTGTCAAATAAAAGAAAATTAAAGTTTATAATGCAAAATAAAACATAATAAAGGAATTACTGTCCTAGCAAATCAATTTCATGCACTTTGTATGTTAAAAACTTGCAAAAAATCCATTGCATTTAATGAATGGATTCATGTTGTGAATATTTAATATTAGTAATGGTTTAATGCACAGATGACATTCTAATTTAGTCTTTCCATCTATTTACAGCGTTTCAGTTATACATTATGCAGAGAAAGGTTTTTATAGACCAGAGTTCTAAACACATTTTCTGTGAATTCCAATCAACCAATTGCTTTTGAGAGTCCACGTAATTAAAACATTTTAGACATGAAGAGTAAGAAACAGCACTGCAAATAATAAGCAGACACAAGGAACCGCAGATGTTGGAACCTTGTAGAAAAACAAAGTGCAAGGGTAACTAGGGTGGCATAATGGCGCAGGGGTAGAGTTGCTGCCACACAGAGCCTGAGGCACACGGATTCTAACCTGTGTGCTGTCTGCAGGGAGTTTGTACGTTCTCCCTGTGCTTGTGTGGGTTTACTCCGGGTGCTCCGATTGCCTCCAGCACTCCAAACACGTCCAGGTTTGGCTTAGGTAAAATTGTCCTTCGCACATAGGATAGTGGTAGTGTCTGGGGATCTCCGATCGTTGCGGACTTGGTGGGCTCAAGGGTCTGTTTCCGTGCTGTATCTCCAAACTAAGCTTAACTAAAACTCAACAGTTCAGGCAGTATCTGTGGAGGGAATGGACAGACCACGTTTTGGTCTGAACCCTTCTTCATACTGATTATAGTAGGGGGGGGGGAAGCTGAAAAAGAAGTTGGGGGCGAGGCAAAGCCTAGCAAGTGACACAGGTGAAGGTGATTTGATTAGCAGATAGGTGGACAAAAGCTAGAGATGAAAAAGAGACAAAAGGGTGTCAGGTACAGAGAGAATAGGGATGAAATGGAAAGCCAGAGGGAGGGATATAGGTTGCAATGGACAGCGGCAGGAAGAAAAGGGCGAGACAGTGGGAGAAATAGATAAAAAGCAAAAAATCTTCTCACTGTACCTCGGTACATGTGACAATTAACTAAACTAAACTAGGTGTGCACCAGGGTAGGGATGGGGCACAGGAAAGAGAGATGGTGAAGGGGGTGCTACTTAAAGACCACCAGGGATGCTGTTCGATGGCAGCTCTGCCAGAAGTCTGTTCGTTTTTTCATCTTTTTAAAAATGTTTAGTGTTTGTTAAAAGTTTCTTTTAATGTTCTCCAGTTTGTCTTATGTGGGGGGAGGGGGAGGGGGAGGGGGAGGGGGAGGGGGGATCGAGGGAAACTTTTTTTCAGGCTCTTACCTTGCCGGAGACGATTTTCGCGTCACATTCTCCGGGCGTTCTGCAGCCTTCCATCGATGGAGCTGGAGGCTTCCTTGGACTGACTTTGAGCCACACCGCGGGGCGCGGACTTAACATCGGAGCTGATCCCTTGCCTGGGATCGCTCCAACCGCGGCCTGCGGACTTATCATCAAGAGCTCACAGTCTCGGGAGAGGCCGAGTCGGGAGCTCCAACGACGCAGAAGGTGCGACCAGTCCCGACGAGAGGTTTGATCGTCCAGTGCGGGAGAGCTGACATCTCCCCCATGCAGGAGCTGATCGCCTCGATGCGGAGGGCCAAAATGCCGCTGGCTACGGTTGTCAAGATCGTCCCGCCAATGGAGGGCTCGAGGCCTCCGACCGCGGGAGAACAAAGGGAAGGGACTTGAACTTTATTTCGCCTTCCATCACAGTGAGGAATGTATAGGAGTCACTGTGGTGGATGTTCTAGTTAAAATGTGTTTTGGGTGATCTGTTGCTTTTTATTTGTATGACTGACTTTGCAAATGAAATTCCTCGTATATTTTGCAAAACATACTTGGAAAATAACGTATTATTCTGATTCTTATAATTGAAGAATTCAATATTCATACCCAAGCAGAATATGAGGTGCTGTTCCTCCAGTTTGTAGGTGGCCTATCTCTGGCACTTGCTTCTTCATTCCTCCCACAGATGCTGCCGGACTTGTTGGGTTATTCCAGCACCTTGCGTTTTGCTTAACAATTAAATTATCTGCTCCATAGTAGAAGACTGCATACTTACTCAGTTACTGTGCCCAACAAATTAATTAAAATATACACTTCCTGAGGGCAGAGGACAGCTCTGTGAATTAATGATTTGCCTGTACAATAATTAATGACATATAGCCAGATATAGTTGAGTAATGTTATCATAGAAACGCACATGTTCGTACAACTTTCTATTATTTTATCAGCTGTATTATTCTACTTGTTTTATATAATTTAATGAGTCCATTAGAATGTTTGAGACAGGAATGAATTAAAGATTTACAACATTGCTCATGATTTATCAGATTGGTGTATGCGTTCGGTACCTTGTGCTGAAGCACAGTGGGGCAATATTTGACAGAACATTCAAAGCACTGCTCAGTTTTGATCTTTTATCAAACACACTTCTTGGAAATATTTTGGATTTATGTCCCAAAAGTAAAACTAAGGTGAAATACATACCTCGTGTGATTGACATCTCTGACAATTCAGTTCACTGCCAATATAACATTAAATTAATTTATTTTATTGAATTAATTTTATGTAATTAGTATCTGAATGTGTCTTTACAAATGTTCTGAAGCCAAATGATTATCAATTGGAAAGTGATTAAAAATGAAATGCCTTCAACAAGTGAGGAAGACTACAAAGAGAACTTGATAAAGGGATATTTCCAAAATGAACACATTTGATATTCTTCGTTTTGTTAATGGATACCTGATCCTTTAACTATCTAGGTTTAGGTTTACATTTATCATTGTCATATGCACTGAGGTACAGTGAAAAGCTTTGGTTTGCATGCTATCCAACAAATCAAATAATACAAAGATATTATCAAATAAACTGATTTTCTGTATGGAGTTTCCCATCCCAAGTGTTATCACAGACAAGATACCCTGAAACTCAATTATTTTTTGTTTGTCATTAAAGATTATAATACCTCAATGTGCTTTAATTTCAACAAGATTCTTCCACAATGTGATGAATAAAGACCGTTTACATCAAATAATTCCGTTTCCAAGTCTCTCTTTAACTTATGTGCGTGCAATAGTTATTAATAAAACTGCTCTGAAAAGCAATGCCAGTGTTTTTCAGTTTACCATCATGGAATGAAAAGCAAAAAACTGGTTTCAGCACTGGAACTCTGGAATCAACCACAGTCATGACCTTACAAGAGGCCTCCAGCTGTTATCAGGCAGCTGAATCATCCTACCACAACCAGAGAGCAGTCCTGAACTTCTATCAACCTCTTTGGTGACCCTCCGACTATCCTTGATCGGACTTTGCTGGTTTTACCTTGCACTAAACATTATTCCCTTATCATGCATCTATACACTGTAAATGGCTCGATTGTAATCCTGTATTTGCTTTCTGCTGAATGGATAGTACGCAACAAAAGCTTTGCACTATACCCCGGTACACGTGACAATAAACTGAACTGAACTGAGGGATGAAACACCAAATCTATCAAGCTTGCCCATGTTTTAATCTTGTACATCTCTCCCATGATCATATAATCACCTAGGAGAAATAAGTGAAGGACAATTTAGGAAATAAATCCTTCAAAACTCTTGAAAACAATCAACAAATACTCTGGTAACCCTTAATTCCTTATAACATCGGTGGATCTCCTATTTACAACTAGCAAATAAAAATGCCTGTCTCTCTCAAAAAAAGTGTCTACCTCTCCTTTGAAACATTGCACAAAACTGCACTCATGCAAATGTTCCAGATGATGATGAATGTAAAAGTGTGCATTCTCACATCTAACCTGGAACCTTGCTACTGACTACGTTTATATCCTGCTTTTTAACATTTTCCTCACATAAAATGCCTAATGCTTCACTGACCCTTTATTATTATGAGGCAAAGATCTTTCCAATAACAAAAAAAAATCTTTTTGATAGAGTTAAAACGGAGTGACCATCGAGATGATTCATTAAAGATGGATATTTGGTTAATGAGTGGTTGGGAGCAGTGACAAATCATGTTCTTTGATTTCACTCTCCAATGTATTAAAGTCATCAGTGAAGAAAGCGAATGGCATGTTGGCCTTTATAACAAGAGGAATCAAATATAGGATCAAAGAGGTCCTTCTGCAGTTGTACAGAGCCCTAGTGAGACCACACCTGGAGTATTGTGCGCAGTTTTGGCCCCTAATTTGAGGAAGGTCATTCTTGTTATTGAGGGAGTGCAGCATAGGTTTACAAGGTTAATTCCCGGGATGGTGGGACTGTCATATGCAGAGAGAATGGAGCGGCTGGGCTTGTACACTCTGGAGTTTAGAAGGATGAGAGGGGATCTCATTGAAACATATAAGATTGTTAAGGGTTTGGACACACTAGAGGCAGGAAACATGTTCCCGATGTTGGGGGGAGTCCAGAACCAGGGACCACAGTTTAAGAATTACGGAGTAAGCCATTTAGAACGGAGACGAGGAAACACTTTTTCTCACAGAGAGTGGTTAATCTGTGGAATTCTCTGCCTCAGAGGGCAGTGGAGGCAGGTTCTCTGGATGCTTTCAAGAGAGAGCTAGATAGGGCTCTTAAAAATAGCGGAGTCAGGGGATATGAGGAGAAGGCAGGAACGGGGTATTGATTGCGGATGATCAGCCACGATCACATTGAATGGCGGTGCTGGCTCGAAGGGCCGAAGGGCTGACTCCTGCACCTATTGTCTATTGTCTATTAAGCAATCACATCATTATTTCCTTCCCAAAATATAATACATTATTTGAGTTTTTAGTTCTCTGGAATGTAAAACCTATAGAAGATATCATGTAGTGCTTTAATATTGACATGCAAAATGTACTACAAAAGGTCACATTATATAAATAGTACAGGAGAAATGAAACTTTCTAATTGATCAGGGAACTAAAAAAAGGAGAGAATACAAAATCTGAGGGAAATTTGACTATACCAGGGTACTAAGAAATATCTTGAAAATTTTCAACCAAATGGCTAAAGTATTAACCCTTCTTGTTCATTTTCTTACTGAAACTACACGTTGAGGAAGATTTTGATTTAACTTTCCTTTCTAAGTAGATATTCTGTAAGAAGGATTGATCATCCTTCACACAACCCTCCAATATTTCATTTTCATCTTATGTTTACACAACAAAGATCAAAGAGGTACAGTTCATGGAAGTACAATGGAGGCAGACTCTTCAGTTATTCATTCAACCTTCCACAGCGACCTAATCTTCATAGTGACTTGTTAAAGTGATACTGAAAAACTTGCAAGTTCCATTACTTCATCTTTCAATTTCAAGAGAGGAAAACACAAACTTAAACAATTATTACAGAACAGCATTATTTTTATGAATACATCTTGATGGTTTTTTTTTGAGAAAATGAACGGACCAGTATTCTGGTGCATAATTCACACAGCTACACGATCACCGTACCATGAAAATTCGATTATTTACTCCAGCGACTGAAACGGCTTTAGATTCAGCTGAAGCAAGTTAACACCCAAATCAGTGATTAATCTTAAACCTGAACATATTCTAAATCTATTGTTTTTATCGAAGTTGCCCACCTTAAATAATGTAAATGTCCACCTTGTTTGCATGTTGCTTCATGGAGGGAGACATTGGCCAGTTCCATTTTGTAGCACAGATGTAATGAATTACTTTCAGCAGGCAACGTTAACAACATGAATTAGAATGATATATAATGTCAAACATAACACGAAGCAACGTGAAAACAAGGTGGACATTTACATTATTTAATTTGGACAACCTGAAAAAGGAATTGATTTGGAATATGTTCGGGGTTAAGGTTATGTTAAGGACTTCTCACGATGCTCTGCTCAGATTTATTTTATTGCAGGTCGGCGCTCGGAATGTCAATTATATTTCTAGGTTGCGAAAAAAGGTCATCATTCTGTTTTATTTCCTGAAGGACGACGCTCCCATTAGCTGATGGGTTTCAGAATCACAGCGCATGATTTATAACTTTAGCGGAAGGGCAAAGGGAAGGATGCGGGAAAATCCTTTGTTGTTGAGCGTAATTCTGAATCTCGACAAAAAATACTGGAGTAACAATCTCAGCGGGTCAGGCAGCATCTCTCGATGAGAAGCTTCGGGTCGAGACCCTTCTTCTGACCTGGGACTCACTACCTGTGGGTGTGTTGGAAATCGAGTCAATCGGGGATCCCAGACGACAATAACATTGAATGGAAGGATTGTTCCACCAGGAGCTAACGTGGACCACATGGGCCGAGTGGCCTCATCCTGCGCCTTCACAATTCTGATAGTCTATGGCTCTCACTTTACGACCGCATTCACCACGTACTTTTGAACCCGCGTTCCATCTGTACACCCTTCATTGTGCTAGTCAGACCTTTCCGTGCACCGTTTAACCCCGCCTCGCATTCCCAGCTCCTACTCCCCATCGGCAACTCATCCACCCCCAACACAAGCGGCTCCCTTCGCGGCCACATGCGCTGAATCGCATCCCCGTGTTCAAAGTCGCTGAAAGCCACATGGAAAGGAAAGCAGTGGGAAACTTACTCCAGTACCTTGTTGGTGTTGAACAGGTTAGATATAACATCATATAACAACACAAGCACTGCGGGCCGAAGGGCCTGTTCCTGTGCTGGACAGCTCTCTCCAGGGCGGTACAGTGGCGCAGCGGGAGACCCGCTGCCTGACAGCACCAGAGACTCAGGTTCGATCCTGACTACCGCTGCTGCCTGTGTGGAGTTTGTACGTTCTCCCTGTGACCGCGTGGGTTTTCTCCGGGGAGCTCCGGGCTCCTCCCACACACCAAAGACTTATAATTTGTAAGTTAATTGGCTTCGGTACAATTGAACATAGTCCCGAGTATATAGGATAGCGCTAGTGTACAGGGATCGCTGGGCGATGTGGACTCGGGGAGCCGAAGGGCCAGTTTCCGCGCGGTGGCTCTAAAGTCTAAAGTAAAGTGTTCTACGCTCTATCATGTGCAAAGCAGAAGGCGCTGGCTACTTGCCTGGATGACGGTTTTGACGGTCACTTCGTCCACGATAGTGGTGCAGATCAACTCATCCGGATCCGGGACGGGATTGGCGTATTTCTCTCCCATAGTAAAGATCATAGGGGTGGCGAGCAGGAAGGACAGCAGCCAGATGAGGGAGATCAGCTTCTTGGTGCGGCTGCTGGACATGAGGGTCTTGGCTTTGAACGGGTGACAGATGGCCATGTAGCGCTCGGCGCTCAGGCTGCTGATGTTGAGAGCCGTGGCGTATGTGCAGGCGTCGCGGAGAAAGTAATAACCCCGGCACACGGCGTCGCCGAAGGCCCAGGGGTGGTGGACCCAGATGAAGTTGTAGAGCTCGATTGGCATGCAGAGCAACAGGATGAGGAGGTCGGACAGAGCCAGGTTGGCCAGGTGGTAGTTCACGGTGCCCTGCAAGTGCTGCAGGGTATTCTTCTTCATCAGCGTATACATGGTGATGAAGTTCCCCAGCGAGCCCAGCACGAAGAGGCCGATGTAAATCAGGGTGACCACCACTTTGGAATAGACATCCGTGTCCACATCCAGGTCGTTTCCAGCCTCTTCCCGCAGCGCGCTGCTCTCGTTGCCGGCGGGGTCGCGCCCGTCCAGGCTGGAGTTCAATGCAAGGCTCATTCCAGCGCAGGGAATGAATGACCCAGTTTATTTCTCCGATGGGAAAGCCCTCGACCAAGCCAAGCCGACGGCTCGGTGCGTTGCTAGCGGAGGGGGCGCAACAGCCGACGGCACAGGGATGGACGGGTGGGTGGGCTTTTATTGCTGAGTTACACCACTCCCCCTCAACAGGTCCCGGAGATGGGGGAGGGACGAGCACGGCGGGCAGCACCTGACCGGCAAGAGACAACAAAATGCTGGAGTAACTCAGCGGGACAGGCAGCATCTCTGGGGAGTAGGAATGGGTGACGGTTCGGGTCGAGACCCTTCTTCAGGCTGATCACCGGTCCGGCGATTGGGCTCATCGGTAACATGCTGGGCTGTTTCTTTTTAGTTCCTTTTGGAATACCCAATGCAAACCGCGGCTCATTACTTCTGTATGAATGAAAGGTTTGTTACACTTTAACAACTGCATTAAAAAAAAATACAAAAATACAAGTCACAATAATAGAGAATGACAGACCTGGTCTTTATGCTGCATGTTGTACCGTGGAGAAACTGAGTTTTAAACTGTAAGGATATGGACCACTTGGGTTCTTCATTTGATAGTAGCTCAGCTGGGACAGCGATTCCATGGGATCGTGGAGGAAAAACAACGAGACAGAACTAGGAAAAGTTCGAATTTTTTATCTTAACCGCGCAGAATCCCCTAAATATTTCAACCCAGGGTTATGTTTTAAAACGATGGCGCAGCGGTGGAGATGCTGCCTTGATACTGACTACAGGTGCTGTCTGTACGGAGTTTGCACGTTTCCCCTATAACCGCGTGGGTGTTCTCCGGGCGCTCCGGTTTCCTCCCACACTTCAAATACCAAATAGCTTAATTGGCTTCAATAAAAATGGTAAAGTTGTCCCTTGTGTGATAGGATAGTGATAGTGTGCGGGGATCAGCAGTCGGCGCGGACTCGGTGGGTCCAAGGGCCTCTTTCCACGCTAGAGCTCGCTCAGTTGGTCAATGTGTACTTTTGCCTTTTCCTCACCCCTAACAATTAGCATCGAGGCCGAGGCGTTCTGCACCAGAGAGCTCCACCCTGAGCCGAGAGTTCACCATTCCCAGTTTTTTGTTCACCAGTTGTCCAGTTCTCCACGTTATTTCTCTTGAGATCATACCTTCCCTGGCCAACATTGGGCCTACCCAGGCAAAGCACTGCCCGTGGTCATTTGTGGCTGGCCCTGATCTTTTCTCGCCTCCAGCTCTTCATAAATTCATGAGTTATATGAGCAGAATTAGCCATTCGGCCCATCAAATCTACTCCACCATTCAATCACGTCTGCTCTATCTCTTCCTCTGAACCCCATTCTCCTGCCAACCCCCACCGCCTACTCTTCACGCCCACCCTCTGCCTTCAGTCTGAAGAAGGGTCCCGACCCGAAACACCATCCATCCTTTTTGTCCAGAGATGCTGCCTGGCCCGCCGCGTTACTCCGGCGTTTGTGTCTTTCATAGGTATAAACCAGCATCCTCTTCATGGTTCTTTATTTCCACCGTGAATTCATCTCTTGCCCGAGCGCAGGAGTCTCTCCCCCCTTGACGCAAACCGCATCGAACAAAGTGATTCAGCAAGGACACAAGACACTGCAGACGCTGGAATCTTGAGCAAAACACAAAGTGCTGGAGGAACTCGCCGGGTCAGGCAGCATCTGTGGAGGGAATGGACAGACGTCGTTTCGGGTCGGGGTCCTTCTTTTAACTAATAAGATCATTCAGTGTTAAAGAGATCACAAGGGAGACCGAGGGAGACCGTAAAATCATTTTATCTTTGCTATTTAGCCAAGACGAGCACCGTGGTAGATTCCGAATTCGTGGCCATGATACTGTGCACGTTTAGAGGGGGCTGTGATGGAGATGGTCACTTCAGTTCCTCCACACGAATGTTACTTGGGACAATGCTCACGGTCAGATCAGAACCGTCTGTATACAACGAGTTCCATATTGTGACCAGCACGCCGTGCGCATTGTTTGGGAGTTGTTACCTGTTTCATAATCTGAAATGAGATCTAGTGACACTCAGGGGGTTACACAAAAAGCTGGAGAAACTCAGCGGGTGCAGCAGCATCTAAGGAGTGAAGAAGATAGGCGACGTTTCGGGTCGAGACCCTTCTTCAGACTGGTCAGGGATCAGGGAAACGAGAGATATAAACAGTGATATGGAGAGATAAAGCAAGAACAATGAGTGAAAGATATGCAAAAAAGTATTGGTGATAAGGAAAGCAGGCCATTGTAAGCTGTTTCTGGTGTGAAAATAAGAAGCTAGTGCGACTTGGGAGGGGGGGGGGGGGGGGGGGGAGATGGTGAAGGAATGTCAGGGCCCGAGGGCTGAGGGAGAGGTGGGGGGGTGGGGGGAAAGGAGCAGTCTGGGTTAACAGAATTGAGAAAATTCAATGTTTAAGCCCAGAGGATGCAGACTCCCCAAGCGGAATATGAGATGTTGTTCCTCAAACTAGTGACACTCACTTGCGTCAGGTTACAGAAAACAATAGGGTGCTTTTGCTGAGACTTTGGGTCGTCGGGCGAGATGTCTGGGCTGTTATTGAGCTGGTTTCTAAGTGACCAACATATGGATCATGATTCTCGAAGATAGGCACAAAATGCTGGAGTGACTCCGCGGGGCAGGGAGCATCAAAGCAGCATCTCTGGAGAGAAGGAATGGGTTTCGGGTCGAGAACCTTCATAGGGGAGAGGGAAAGGAGATATGGAAGGGATCATGAATCTCTATCTCTTGGATTTGCTGGAGACTCTTCACCCCACTGGATGCGACCCTCTTTCTCACACTATCCCAGCCCCTCCCCGTCCCCCCCGTCTACCCGTCCCCCTCCTCCTCTATCCATTCCCCTGGCGTCACAATTTATCCCTCAACTCTCATAATCCTACATCTCTGTGGTCTTTGCATCTCTGGCCTGTGTCCAACACCTGTCAATAACCCCCTTCGCCTATATGCACCCATCACTTGCCCCCCCCCCCCCCCCTCCCCCGTCTCTCCTCGGCTTTCTCCTCTCCCCCCACCCACCACAATGAGTCAGAAGAGTCCCGGCACGAAATGTTAGCTATCCATATCCTTCAGACTCAGAGATGTTGCCTGTTCCTCTCAGTTACTCCAGCTCCCTGAGTCTTTAACCTTCGAAATGGTTTCATGTGACCCCTTAAATAAATGGCATGTCTCCAAGATCAGAATGTGTGCGCTTCCATGTTTGGGCATGATAGTAAATGATCTGTTTAATTGCACAAAGCGTCCGTCTTCCGACCGCCGCGTAATTGTCTCTGGCGATATTGAATTTAATAATGATAGTTGGAGTAACTCAGCGGGACTGGCAGCATCTCTGGGGGGAAGGAATGGATGGCGTTTCTGGTCGAGATCCTTCTTCAGACCATTCTTCATTTTATAAATCAGCATCCCTCCCGAAAGCACAAAGTCACAGCAAGCAGGGTCGCTGTTTTCTGTAGCCCGGCGCAGTAAGTGGCAATGGGTATGAGGCGATCTCACCCTAGATTATTAAACTGATTACAACTACCGAACCACACACTTCGCTCACACGGCTCCGAAAACAAAAACAAAAACAAAGTTGAAGGCGGATTTTACAAAGTGACACTGTTGCTGCTGTAGGTTTCTCTTCCGCACAGGCAGCTCCTCACATTGCACAACGGGCAAACTGATCTCTAAACACAGAGATGTTTGAAGCAAGTGGGGAAATAAGGAGGAAATGGGACAAACAGATTGTGAACAATCTCAAGTGCTGGCGAGACTGGGGAATTGCCGCGTGCAGTGACTTCGAGACCCGGGTGAATCTGATCGGGAAAGTTGCAATGGTACAAGGTGAATTAATGGGAGGAAATGTTAAGTAAGTAAGTTCATTGGCCAAGTATTCACATACAAGGAATTTGCCTTGGTGCTCCGCCCATTAGTAACATCATGACATACAGTGACAGTTACGAATGACTCAGAAAACACTAAACATTAATAATAATAAAACATTAATGACAAATTGATCAAGCATGTGAACCAACAAAAAAGAGATAGTGAGATGCGCTCCTGTGGAGCATACACACCTGAGGCAGGGTCCGGACCCAAAACGTCCCCTGTCCATGTTCTCCTGTGATGTTGCATGGCCGCCGAATTACTGTAACATTTTGGCTTTGTCGTAAACCAGCATCTGCAGTTCCTTGCGTGTAAAGACCAGTTTTGATGCGCTGGGCCAAATGGCCTGTTCTTGTGCTGTAAGTCCTCTACAATTATATGATCAGATGGAAATAGATCACTGAACAGGTCCTTCAGCCCACAATGTCAGTACCCAACATGATGCCAAGTTAAACCAATCTCTCCATATGGAGGTAGACAAATCTCCTGGCCTGATCAAATATAACCAAGGACGCTGTGGGAAGCTAGGGAGTAAATTGCAGGTGGGCTGGCTGAGATTTATGAGTCGTCATTAAATACAGGAGAGGTGCTGGATGACTAGAGGATGGCAAATGTTGCGCCTCTGTTCAAGAAGGGCTGCAGGGATAAGTCTGGGAAGTACATGTGAGATGTATTT
The DNA here is from genome assembly GCA_963514005.1 of Raja brachyura. Next base: position 35,819,033 of record OY740802.1, on the reverse strand, counting down.
TTGGTGCACACAATCACTATGTCAGAGATAAAGTTGTGGAAACAAGAAATGCTTTTATTTACGAGTCTGCAGAATCGGGTGCCTCTCCAAACTGAGACACACCGAGGTCAAGAAAGTATTCTCCCCTTATACAACACAATTACATTGAATCAGCCTCCCCTTCTGGCTTCTTCCATTTGGAGCGCTGAGGTACACACTCTTCCTGTACCACCCAGGATACTTCCCAGATCATACATAGCATGTTCATGGTAATTAGCAGTTTCCTGATCAGGGGCGTATAAGCAATATTCATTTACCTCATTAAGCAAGCGCAGTAGTTAATCACCTAACCTATTTAATCCCCTTTAGCCTAGTAGCCAGTTTCTTGCAGTTACAGCTGCATCAGCAATCTCCTCCTGCTTTCAAACAATGTTCCCTTCCCAAGGACGATGGTTTGCTCGTTCTGTCCCTCACAATGTGGTTTAATCATTCTGTCTCTCACAATCCACCCTTTTTCTTTTGCTACGCATTACTTGATCAAACCCCAATTTCAAACCCCTTCTGTTCCAATTGAAGTAACATCCTCCTGATTTCCTCTTTCTGTGTATCTAGAACCTTCCCTGGTCTCATTATCATTATTTTCTGTACTTCCCCCTTCGTTCCCATGGGCACCGCTACAGCCTGCATCTGACTTATGCTCCTGGTTATATTGCTTCACCAACTGGGACCCCATCCCCCATTGCCCGGCTTTCCGTAAGCAAAGCAATCTCTCTCCTTTGGGGCAATTTCTATACATCCTCATTCCTGAGTACCCCAAATTCTGCACTAAGTAATATTCTACCCCTCCTCCTTACAATTGGTTCTGGTTCTATGAGTATAACATGAGTCATGCACATAAGAATGAAAGGTAAAAGACCTTCTGGTTTGTCCGCCATACCTGATGGGGTGGTAACATTTATCACAATTGTCCACAGATTTACTTACAGTGACAACCATCATTAGTACAAGTGCCCAGCACTGCATTTTAATCTTTTAGTTCAATCGTTCTTTCTCAAAGATCAGGGTCAGTGGTTTCTTTCCTTGTCTTACTGTCCAGTCCTCCTCAGCCGGAGGTTCCACCGGTCCCTTTATTCGCACTGCGTGAGTCCACCCTTTCTCTTTCGTCCGCACTGCTGTTTCCGTGGTCAATAATACCAAATACGGACCAGTCCAACGGGGTTGCAACTTTTCTTCCTTCCACGATTTTACAAGAACTCAGTCTCCCACTTTCACAGAATAAATTGGAACGTCGAGAGGTAGACTCTGTGCCAGCAGCCCCTTGGCTTTTAATTTTGTAAGAGAACGAGATACTGCCAGTAAATAGTTCCTTAAGAATACATCACCGTGGGTATTCCTTCTATCTTTCCCAAATAAGGTAACCCAAACAACATTTCATAGGGGGATACTGCTATATCCTTTCGTGGAGCGGTTTGAATTCTCAGCAAGGCTATTGGCAAGCACTTAGTCCAGGGCAGTCTTCTCCTCCATCAATTTGGTAATTTGTGTCTCCAAGGTTGGATTCATCCTCTCCACCATTCCCGAGCTCTGTGGATGCCAGGGAATATGCAACTTCCATTCTATCCCTAGGGTATCACAGATGAGCAAATTTTTCTTTGAGGCGAAATGGGTTCCTTGATCTGAATCGAGAAACTCGATGATTCCATAACGCGGAATTATTTGTTCCAATAGAATTTTGGCTATTATCTGCGAAATGGCATTTACTGTGGAGAACGCTTCCACCCAACGAGTAAAGTGGTCCACCACCACTAGGAGGTATTTCCATTTCTGTATCCTGGGGAGTTCGGTAAAATCTACCTGTATTCTCTGGAATGGCCTGATGGTTAACCGCTGCCCTCCTCCTTGCGCTGCCCTCATCACTTTCTTATTTACCTTCTGACAGATCACACAGCTTGATACTGCTTGTTTAGCCAAAGTGTATATCCCTCTACAAGCATACGTACGTAAAAGAGTATCACATAATGCCTGAGCCCCCCAGTGTGACTGGGAATGTAATCTTCCCAATAATTCTCTGATAACCTCCTTATTTAGCAATTGCTTCCCATCCAGTGTCCACCATCGTCCGTCTTCTGTAATTTTCGTTCCTACCTCATTCATCCTACCTATCTCGAATTTGGAGAACACGGGTATCATCTTTATCCCTTCCCTGAGAGGTATTAGAGACATCATTTTTAATTAAAAAAAATATATATATTTTTAGTAGAAGCAATGCATATTGCCAACAATATAACAGTTCTTCAAATACACATTTAACTTGTTTAAAAAATTATACAAATATTACCAAGTGATTTATGTATGCTTCTGTTTTTTTTGGAAAGTAAAGAAGTAAAAGAATAGATCTATAATCAATAGAGATAGTGATTAAACAATAATGATTAGGATTATATAAGAAATAAATAAATAAATAAATAAATAATAAATAAATAAAATAAAATAAAAAAATTATTATATAATTAAAAAAATGAAGTATACATCTTAACATTGAATGGAACAATTTCACATAACAATATCTATAGAGACGTGTATACAAATCCCAGAATAGATCTTTTCATCTAATCCTACAACTGGGTACTTATTGAGTTACAATGCTGAGCTCAGCTAACCCTTTAAATAGTCAGTGAATGGAGACAATATTTGTTCAAGAAGTTCATATTTGTCCATTAGGACAAACCTAATTCTCTCCAAATGAAACGTCTCCGACATTTCCACTGTCCACATTTTAATTGTGGGGGATAATGTTCCCTTTCTGAATTTTAATATTATTTTTTTTCCAATTATCAAACAGTAATCAAGAAAATTTCTTTGACTTACTGTTAATATTAGGCTTGAATCAGGAACTAATATTATTAGCTTTAGATCGGGATTCAATTTAGTTTTAAGAACTTCAGAAATGATTCTAAAAATATCAGCCCAATAACTATTAAGTATTATGCATGTTACAAAACTATGCGTTAAATTAGCTTCTGAATTCTGACATTCATCGCAAATAGAAGAGATGTTAGGAAAAATTCTATTTAATTTTGTTTTTGAGTAGTGTAATCTATGTAATACTTTGAATTGTATCAAGGTATGTCTGGCATTTAACGAGTAACGGTTTATACGTTGTAAACTTTCTTCCCAAGTATCTTTCATTATAGATAGGCCTATTTCATTTTCCCATATCTGTTGGTATGATTCTGTTGTTGGGATTTCCGTATCCAAAAGAGTATTATATATGTACGCTATTAGTTTTTCTGTATTTGGGTGCTTGTTAAGCAATTCATCCAGTACTCCTGGTTCTCTATTCTTATAGTCTTGCATGTTTGACTTGATATAGTATCTAATTTGTAAATACCTAAACAAGTTATTTGGGTGCAATCCATAGATATCTTTTAACTCTTGAAATGAGAGAAATTTTCCTTTCCTGTAAAGGTGTTCTATCCTCATAATTCCTAAATGTTTCCAGTGTCTTATCTAATATAGAAGGTTTAAATAAAGGATTATTCATAATTGGTAAACAAAGTGACATATTATCCAAATGTAAAGTCTTAACTATTTGTTTCCAAATACGTCTATTGCTATGAATTATAGGGTTTTCCCCATAAGTTTTTTTTTGTACTTCCTTTGGAGCAAAGAGAATCGAACTTGTATCAAAAGGTAAACAGTCTTCCTTTTCCATCTTTAGCCAAGCTGGTTCCTGATCCATTTTTACCAACCAAAAATTCATATTCTTAATCTGAATCGCCCAAAAATAATATAAAAAACTAGGTAGCGCTTATCCTCCATTTATCTTAGATTTACATAAATGTTTTTTACTTCTTCTGTGATTTTTATAATCCCAAATAAAGCTGTTAACAATAGAATCGATTAAAAAAAAAAGTTTTAGGGAGGCATAAAGGGATAGCTTGAAATAAATATGATAATTGTGGTAAAAAAATCATTTTTATAGCATTTATTCTGCCAATCATTGATATTGATAGTGTTTTCCAGTATAGAATATTCTTTTTTAGTTTATTCAATAACTGAGGATAATTTGATTTGAATAAAAAATTATAAGATTTGGATACATTAATTCCTAGATATTTAATTTTGTCCGTAACTATTTTAAATGGGAATTGTTGTAATATATTTGATTTTATTCCAGTTATAGGCATATTTTCACTTTTATTCCAATTAATTCTATATCCTGAAAATGTACCAAACTTAGTTATAACATTAAGTAGATTTGGAATACTAATCTCAGGTTTTGTAATATATATTAAGACATCATCTGCATATAAAGATATTTTATTCGTTGTGGTATTGGTATTGGATTCATATATTTCTGGGTCTGATCGAATCCTTTTGGCTAATGGTTTGATTGCAAGAACAAATAATAAGGGTGATGATGGGCATCCTTGTCTACAACCCCTAAAGAGATTAAATTTGGCTGATAACATTTGATTTGGGTTATAGTATAAAATTTTAACCCATTTACAAAATCTATCCCCCAGTTGAAATTTCTGCATTATCTTGAATAAGTAAGGCCATTCAACCTGGTCGAATGCTTTTTCTGCATCTAATGAAATGACAGCTAATTCAATATCATTCATTCTTTTTGAATATATGATATTGAATAGACGTCTCGAGCTATAAGTGGAATAACTTTTGTGAATAAACCTGTTTGATCATGATTATTAATTTATTAATCACTAAACTTAACCTTGGAGATAACATTTTAGTTAATATTTTTTGATCAGTATTTAGAAGAGCAATTGCTCTATATGACCCAGGATCTTCCAGATCCTTATCTACTTTAGGAATGAGTGTGATTGTAGACTCATTTAGAGTTCCTGGTAACTTTCCTTGTTCGTAAGCATATTTATATATTGTTTGTAAACATGGGGAAATCAAGTCGTGAAACTTCTTATAAAATTCAACACTTAGGCCATCGGGGCCAGCAGCTTTTCCATTTTTCAACGATCTGATTGATTCCTCAATGTCTTTTACTGATATTTCAGCATCTAACAAGTCCCTGCCTTCCTGATCTAAATCTTTAATATGACATTCATGTAGGAATGTTTCCATTACATCCGGTTGTCCCGTCAGTTTAGTTGAGTAAAGTTTTTGATAGTAATACAGAAATGTGTCATTAATATCTTTTGGTAAAGTTAATATTTCTCCTTGTTCAGATTTGATTTTATATATCATTTTTTCCTCATCTAATTTTCTAAGCTGCCGTGACAATAGTTTTTGTGGTTTATCTCCGAATTCAAAATGTACTTGTTTAGTTTGTTGAAAAAGTTTAATAACATGATTTGAGTATATTTTATTTAGCTTATATTTTAATATTGCAATTTTATTATATATCACATTAGATGAAGATATTGCATTTTCAATATCTAATTGCTTTATTTCATTTTCCAACGTTTGTTGAATCTTTCGGTTTTCCTTATTAAGGTGTGCTTGTGCAGATATTATAGCACCACGCATAAAGGCTTTAAATGTGTCCCAAAGAAGTGACAAAGAAATTCCAGGTTTATCATTAATCTCAAAAAACAATTTAATCGGTTTTACCAGATAATCATAACAAGCCTTATCATTTAATATTTGAGGGTTGAGTCTCCATTGAGAGTATTTATTAGTTATACCCTTTAATTTTATCTTAAATGTTAATGGAGCATGATCTGAAATAATAATATTATGGTATTTTGAGTCATACGTAAATGGAATTAACTTTGAGTCTATTAAAAAATAATCTATCCTTGAATAGGTTCTGAACACAGGAGAATAAAATGAATGTTCCTGACCAGAGGGATTATCAGTTCTCCAGACATCCTTAACATTTGCAGTATTAATAAAATAATTTATGAATTTGCTTGATTTAGATATAGCTTTCCTTTTAGTTGATGATCTATCTAGATAATTATCTAAAGTACAGTTTAAATCACCCCCAATTATTAGATTATGTTGTGTAGATATAGGAATAGTATTAAAAATTTTCTTAAAAAACATCGGATTATCAAAGTTAGGTCCATATGTGTTCATAAGAATGACTTTCTTTGAATATAATTCACCCGTAATTATTATGTATCTACCCTCAGTATCTTCTATTATTGAGCTATGTTTAAATGGTATGCCTTTACGAATAAGTATTGCAACCCCTCTAGACTTATGTGTAAATGAAGAATGAAACACTTTAGAAATCCATTTTGCTGTTAGTCTATGTTGCGCATCCTTTTTAAGCTGTGTCTCTTGAAGAAAGACTATGTCTGTTTTAAGTCTATTTAAATGAGATAAAACCTTACCTCCTTTAATTGGTTCATTAATTCCCTTTACATTCCAACTGCAGAAGGTGATTCCATCACCCCCAGTTTTCATATTAATCACTTGCATTTTGTTATTAAGGTGGATTATAATGGAGTAGATGTCTCAGCATATCCATCCCAACCTCATACCCATGCTTCAGATCGATGAATTTTAATACTTGTAACTTTATCTTACATACATATCTCTTCAAACCAACTGTATAATACCAATCATAACTAAAATAATATAGTACATTATATAAAATATAAGAAACAAAATAAAAATAAAAAATGTTAATGGTGTTAGTGATGTGCAGAAAGAAAAGGGTGACTTCAGCTATGTTTAGCGTAGTTAGTGTAAGCCACGCTAGCGTGGCTATTAATCTACCGACTTCCGTTGTTAAAAAAAAAAGATGTTAATGGTTCCAGCTCCATATTTGCCTTAAGGGCTATTTATATAGGGGTGGGGTGTTAAATTTAATTGCTCGATAACTATGACTACTACTGTCGATTTTTAATAATATCATAACACTATTTTAGGACGAATGACATACGATTTTAAGTGATAGTTAATACTAAGCTATTTCTATTATATGTTAATTTTTTTATTAGTAATCCTTCAAACCATCCTTAACCAGTGAATTTAAAAGTCCATTATTCTTCCTCCTTCTCTATGGATAATCAGTACCATCAGGTGGATGTTAATTATAGTTCAAGTTCACTGTTCTTCCTCCTCATCTTCTTCTAGCACTTCTTCTTCCTCTTCCACTTTCTTCTCGATGTTCCGAGCAAATTCAAGTGCTTCTGTATTCTTGATGAAGTGATGCTCTTTGTTATCATAGGTTACTCTTAGTGTTGTGGGATACATCAAGCTATAACTCAGATTCTTTATATTCTTAAGAATGCCTCTTGTTTCTGTAAATAAAGCTCTTCTCTTGGCAACTTCCGCAGGGTAATCTCTGAATATGCTGATCTTATCTCCATCGTAGTTAAGATTTTTCTTATGAATTATTATCTTCATCATATCTTCCAAGACGTGATCATAAACCACTTTCACAATCAATTGTCTTGGGGGTGAGCCCCTCTTTGGGAGTCGTTTCTGTGCCCTGTGTGCTCGACCAAGCAGGGGTTCTTGATCCAAATTCAAAACTTTTTTTAAGCAAATTCTCGAGGGTCTTGATCTCCCTCTCTACCTTCACGCACACCAACATATGCAAATTCTGGCGCCTTTGACGTCCCTCTAAGTCAATACATTTCTCAGTTATTTTGTTTAATAATTCTGATAAACGTTTGTTCTCAGAGAGAAGTTTCTCATTTGCCTTAGCACTTGTATCGGCAATACTAGACTGTTCCTTTATTGCCTCATGTTGTTGATCAATTGACTTAAAAATAGGTTCTAGCTTGATATCAATCGCCAACTCCATCCCACCAACTTTAAGATTTACATCATCCATCTGTTGCTGCACAGCTGCATCCGCCTTTGTTTTCCAATCATCAAGCATAGTCTTTACTGTGACTATAACTTCTTTTTTTAATTTCATCTTTCACTTGTTCTTTAAACAGTTGGATATCTGCTCTAAGGATTTTTAAATCTTCTTTATACTCCTTTTTCATTTTTTGCAGCTCACCCATAATAGTTTTTATTTCTGCAGAAACAGCAGAAACAGCGGTTTTAAGATCTTTCATCTCAGATATCCTCCTTGAGATGTCTTTCTGGGAAGCTGTCAAACTCGAGCCCGAGGGTCCAATTGGGCCTACTTCCTTTTTCGGTGCTGATTTTTTCTCTTTGGGGGGGGGTACGCTGCATCGACATAGCGTCGGTATAGTCGCGTGCCTGATGACGTCACGCACCTTTTTAAAGCTGCCGCAGCCATTCTCACCCGTTCTCCTCTTTTGAGTAACTTTAATTCACCCCGTTTTTCCCTGTTTATTATTCAATTTTTGAGTAGCTGGTTGGCGCAAGTTCCACCTACTCCATAGCGCCACCGGAAGTCCAGGGCTAGAGACATTATTTTTACCGTTCCCTGTAAACCAACCCATTTTGCCACCTCGTCCATGGCTCTGTTTCTCCAGGCCTCTGGAGAATTTCCCTTCTGGTGTCCTGCCACATGTACTACGGCTATTTGCTCTGGCTTTGTGACTAGTAGTCTGATGCTTGTTCTCTTTCATAATCTATTTTCCCTTTCCTAATTAAGCCCTTTGTCCTCCTCTGCTGGACTCTGAATTTCTCCCAGATTTCCCAGGGAAATCAGGGATAGTATAGAAACAAAAGATGAGGCATACAAATTTGCCAGAAAAAGCAGCCTACCGGAGGACTGGGAGAAATTCAGAATCCAGCAGAGGAGGACAAAGGGCTTAATTAGGAAAGGGAAAATAGATTATGAAAGGAAACTGGCAGGGAACATAAAAACTGACTGCAAAAGTTTTTATAGATATGTGAAGAGAAAGAGACTAGTTAAAACAAATGTTGGTCCCTTGCAGTCAGAAACAGGTGAATTGATCATGGGGAACAAGGACATGGCAGACCAATTGAATAACTACTTTGGTTCTGTCTTCACTAAGGAAGACATAAATCATCTGCCGGAAATAGCAGTGGAACGGGGGTCAAATAAGATGGAGGAACTGAGTGAAATCCAGGTTAGCCGGGAGGTGGTGTTGGGTAAATTGAACGGACTGAAGGCCGATAAATCCCCAGGGCCAGATAGTCTGCATCCCAGAGTACTCAAGGAGGTAGCCACAGAAATAGTGGATGCATTAGTGATAATTTTTCAAAATTCCTTAGATTCTGGAGTAGTTCCTGAGGATTGGAGGGTAGCTAATGTAACCCCACTTTTTAAAAAAGGAGGGAGAGAGAAAGCGGGGAATTACAGACCAGTTAGTCTAACATCGGTAGTGGGGAAACTGCTAGAGTCAGTTATTAAAGATGGGATAGCAGCACATTTGGAAAGTGGTGAAATCATTGGACAAAGTCAGCACGGATTTACGAAAGGTAAATCATGTCTGACAAATCTGATAGAATTTTTCGAGGATGTAACTAGTAGAGTGGATAAGGGAGAACCAGTGGATGTGTTATATCTAGACTTTCAGAAGGCTTTCGACAAGGTCCCGCATAAGAGATTAGCATACAAACTTAAAGCACACGGTATTGGGGGTTCAGTATTGATGTGGATAGAGAACTGGCTAGCAGACAGGAGGCAAAGGGTAGGAGTAAACGGGTCCTTTTCAGAATGGCAGGCAGTGACTAGTGGGGTGCCGCAAGGCTCAGTGCTGGGACCCCAGCTATTTACAATATATATTAATGATTTGGACGAGGGAATTCAATGCAACATCTCCAAATTTGCAGATGATGCCAAGCTGGGGGGTATAGTTAGGTGTGAGGAGGATGCTTGGAGGCTGCAGGGTGATTTGGATAAGCTGAGTGAATGTGCAGATGCATGGCAGATGCAGTATAATGTGGATAAATATGAGGTTATCCACTTTGGTGGCAAAAACATGAGGGTAGACTATTATCTGAATGATGGCAGATTAGGAAAGGGGGAGATGCAACGAGACCTGGGTGTCATGGTACACCAGTCATTGAAAGTAGGCATGCAGGTGCAGCAGGCAGTGAAGAAAGCAAATGGTATGTTAGCATTCATAGCGAAAGGATTTGAGTATAGGAGCAGGGAGGTTCTACTGCAGTTGTACAGGGTTTTGGTGAGGCCACACCTGGAGTATTGCGTACAGTTTTGGTCTCCAAATCTGAGGAAAGACATCCTTGCCATAGAGGGGGTACAGAGAAGATTCACCAGACTGATTCCTGGGATGTCAGGACTTTCATATGAGGAAAGATTGGATAGACTCGGCTTGTACTCGCTGGAATTTAGAAGATTCAGGGGGGATCTTATAGAAACTTACAAAATTCTTAAGGGGTTGGACAAGCTAGATGCTGGAAGATTGTTCCCGATGTTGGGGGAGTCCAGAACAAGGGGTCACAGTCTAAGGATAAGGGGGAATTCCTTTAGGACCGAAATGAGGAAAACATTCTTTACACAGAGAGTGGTGAGTCTCTGGAATTCTCTGCCACAGAAGGTAGTTGAGGCCAGTTCATTGGCTATATTTAAGAGGGCGTTAGATGTGGCACTTGTGGCTAAAGGGATCAGGGGGTATGGAGAGAAGGCAGGTACGGGATACTGAGTTGGATGATCAGCCATGATCACTTTGAATGGCGGTGCAGGCTCGAAGGGCCGAATGGCCTAATCCTGCACCTATTTTCTATGTTTCTATGTTTCCTCTGGTAGGCTGCTTTTTCTGGCTAATTTGTATGCCTCATCTTTTGTTTTGATACTATCCCTGATTTCCCTTGTTATCCATGGATGCACTACCATCCCTGATTTATTTTTTTGCCAATCTGGTCTGTCTGAAGAAGGGTTTTGGCCCAAAACGTTGCCTATCTCCTTAGGTCCATAGATGCTGCTGCACCCGCTGAGTTTCTCCAGCATTTTGTGTACCCTGGGATGAACAATTGTTGTAGTTCGGGGGTTACACAAAAAGCTGGAGAAACTCAGTGGGTGCAGCAGCATCTAAGGAGCAAAGGACATAGGCAACATTTCGGGTAGAGACCCTTCTTCAGTCCATGCAGTCTTGAAATGCCTTCCATTGCATATCCACCATCAACCCTTTAAGAATCAATTGTCAGTCTACCTCGGCCAATATATCAATAAATAAATAAAGTCACACTCCTCCACACTCACCAATGAGAATAGTTTTTGTTGGCAGGTTCCCCGTAAGGAAAATGGCAATGTAGACAAAAATGTTGAAGAAACTCAGCGGGTGAGGCAGCATCTATGTTTGAGTTTGACCCTTCTTCACTCAAGCATTTCTCCAGCATTTTTGTCCACCGTTCCATAGATGCTGCCTCCCCCGCATTCACATTCCCGTGCTGATGGTGTGATAGATGAGACACGGCAGTGGTCCCAGCACCGACCCCGCCCCCCCGCCGATACTGCTCACACCTCTCACCCTCACCTCCGGCAGCTCTGTGTCCGTAGGCCGCTCTGTTCACACCTCATGGAGTTTTAACCCCGGTCCGGAGCTAGGAGCGGACCAGGTGAGTGGGGGCATCGGTGCCGTCTCTAGAGCCGCGGGGATGAACCTCGGGCTAAGGCTCCATTCCGATGGCAGACCCCCGGGTCACTGACCCTCACCTCCCCCGGACCCCCGGGTCACTGACCCTCAACTCCCCTGACCCCAGCTGGACACAGACCACCTGGGCCGGCCCACATTCCCAGCGAGGGGAGAGAGAGAGAAATGCTCCGGGCATCGCCAAGTTTCCGCTCACTCCGGGTGTTGTCGCCGCTTCACTGACACACACTCTCACACACAACCTAACACACACTCTCACACACAACCTAACACACACCCTTACACACACAAGGTTTAAATGGATATGGACCAAATGTGGATAAATGGGACTAGTTTAGATGAGGTATCTTGATCTGCATGGACACGTTGGGATGAAGGGCCTGTTTCACACACTGTAGAAAGGGTGCAATTGTTCTGGAGACGATCCATGGGAGATTTATGAACATATTAGCGGGGCTGGAATTTTTGTTCACTTTGAAGAAAGATTTGATAACTGGGATTGTATTCTCTGCAGCAACGGAGGTGAAAAGAAGACTTAGTTGAGGTGAATAATACTATGAGAATAGGACCTGTTTCACTTAACAAAGAGTGTAAGAAGGAACTGCAGATGGTGGTTTAAACTGAAGGTAGACACTAAAAGTTGGAAAAACTCAGCAGGACATGCGGCATCTCTGGAGAGAAAGAATAGGTGATGTTTCGGTTTGAGACCTTCAGACTGAAGAGGTTGAAAACCAGCCATAAAACCCAATGACTGGAGATGTGCGTTATCCAACTAAGGTCCGAAATCAGAATCATGTGTTCATATTTATTGACGTGACACCATAATAAATATATTACAGAAAAAATAATTTAATGGGGTGGCACGGTGGCGCAGCGGTAGAGTTGCTGTCTTGCAGCACCACAGACCCAGATTTGATCATGACTATGGGTGCTGTCTGTACAGTATTTGTACATTCTCCTTATGACCACATGGTTTTCTCTGGATATTCCGGTTTCTCACACATCCAAAAGAAGTGCAGGTTTGTAGGTTAATTGGCTTCTGTAAATTGTCCCTGGCATGTAGGATACAACTGGTGTAAGGTAGATTGCTGGTCGGGGTGGACTTGGTGGGCCGAAGGGCCTGTTTCCATATATATGTTTTACATATATGGTTCAATGAAATTAAGATATATGGTTGAATAATGGGCATTATTTTTGTCTTGTTTCTATAGTCTAAGGGTAAGATTGATTGATTTATTTGTGCAGAACAGTGATGGAAGTTTGACTCCTCTTGTCTTGTTTCTAGGTTTTTGTTTCTCTATGTATATGCATAACAGCATGAATTATAATCTGATTTCCACACATGAATATAATAGGTCACTCATGTGCTGCACCTGTTGATCAGAGCCTGGCTCTACTGTGGAATGTAATTAGGAATGTAATTTAGCCTAACCTTATTCATACCTAAAAAATTTGAAGCATAAATGTTGCATTCAAGTGTATGTTAAAAGACTTGCAACCGTATGCACCAGATTGCACAATTTCAAACTGAAAAATGCAAAAGCTCCCTACTGTGGGAGGGGACACACCCCCCTCGCACACCTTCCCCCCCCCCCCCCCCCCCCCCCAGTCGCTACACCCCCCTTGCAATTTCTCACTCTCAACTCTCACCCAATGTTGGCAGCCCTGGGTGTAGGCAGGACTAGAGAGAATATAGTGATCAATGTTCTCTCTAAGCTGTGCACGTGCACACACGTTTTGCAACCTGTGCACAAAGAAAATTTATGTGCGCACAAAAGGATTTGCGCAGATATAGAAATTCAAAAAAAAAATTTCTCCGCTATAAATGATAGCGGCGAAATTTTATAGCGGAGATTTGTTTTCCGAATTTCAAAATCCGCGGCCCGATCCGGCACTGGGGACAGCTGCAGCCCACTCTAGCATTGGGGAAATCATCAATTGGACTCTTTCGCGGGCCACATCCAGTCCGGGCGCCGCAACAGATCTTATTGTTATTACTTTATTTCGGCATTGTATCTCATAAAAATAACAAATACTCATTGATATTATATTTAATGGAAAAACAAACTGAACAAAGCAGTTCAAACCTCAAAATATAGGATAAAACCTTAACTGAATAAATGATTTCATAAATTGCATTCATATTTCTACAAATATGATATTGGTATTATATGAAAAAATGGCAATACAGTTTTATTAGCCATTAGGGAGAGGCTATGGCAAAAATATTGTGAAACATTTTCAGGTTTATATTTGCACAAGAATTCAGTGCGCACACACATTTGTAACGGCATAAAAAATTGCAGAATACAAGATTTTTGCGCACAAGAACTACTAAGAATTAGAGGGAACATTGATTGTGATGTCTCTCTAAACTCAATAATCTTTCATAATTCACTGTGAATGGCCACTTACTGATACACTTTACTGTCCCTGAAATTATATCAAATTTGTTGGGGTGCATAACTGCTAAGAAATGATTTTAGTAGTTTCTAGTTTTGCTGATGCAATTTATTTTCCTGCTGTAACATATTTATTGCATGGGACATAACCTCTTAGGAATGTCAGTAACAAATGTCTGTCATTCTTCATTTAACTTATTATTTACTTAAAATGCTTTGATCTTATTTTATTAAACAATGCACTGAACAACTAATTATGTGATTTTTGTGTCTAATTTATATAGTAGGGTGTCTTAATTCTAACCATTTCTGGCTAGGATATTTGCAATTATTAAATCTAGATTAAATAGGAGCAATACTAAGAGCAAAATCATTATTTGTATTCAATAGCTATATTCACAATTTATGTAAGTGAATGTTTCACAACTGTTCTCTTGGTTTATTAGGAAGTAGAATTGGAAATTATGGTTTAAATCAAAATTAAACTATTTAATTAGCATGCCTTATCGGGAAAGAATGACATTTATATAGTCTTATACTAATAAACTCCTTTGGACAGCACTTAGACTGTAACAGTTAAGGACTTAAGAAGGCTAATTAATTGATAGCCAACAACATGACAAAAACAGTTCAAATGCATTTTCAGCATATCATTCTAACTAAGAGCTGACCAGAGGAGTTTATTCATGCGATGCTATATTAATTTCGTTCTTTCCCAATAGTACATGCCAATTAAGAGGTTTTGATCAAACATAAAATTTCATCTTTTTTACAGGAATCCTTTGATAACTTATTTCAATAATTATTTCTAACTATAAAATTTAATAATTATAATATTAATAGTTATAATTATAATTATAACTGAATATACTTACAAAGCGCATATTATTGTTTTAAAGAAGCTCATCCCATGCAACACTGACCTTAAATACATTGCATTAGTTTTACTTTTGATTCCTGGTCTCTAATGGGAAAAGTAGCTGGCTTCCTGCTTTTATTTTCATAATTAATTGATTGATTGATTGGATGTGGCCATCACCATAGTGACATTTATTGCCCACCCGCATTGTACGTGGAACGAATAATTTTCTAGGCAACTTCAGCACGATGGCAAGCATCAACCACATTAGTGGGTTTGTCTCACAGTTCAGGAAAAGATTGGTGACTTCCATCCTGAAACAACAGTGCGGTATCTTTCTTGGTCACCTGTACTGATCACAGTCTGCTATTTAGAATTATTTATCTTGTTTCACATTAGTCAATGGATATACAGTGAAATATCAAGAGCCAATGACATTTGTGTGACTCAATCCAGAGAAGGAACTACAAGAAGATGAGTATGAAAATAAATTAAATAAGTTAAATAGAATGAGAAATATAGTCCAAATTATTTTGGCTTGTCACATATGAGAGTCTGGCACATTTGATTTTACATGATTTCAGTTTGAATTTGCATCTCTGTTCTTCCCTGTGTATAAAGAACTTGATTAATGTAACCTGCAATCTAACATTATCTATTGGCAAAACAATCCAGTAGATGATGAGAGTGGTGTCTATTGCCCAAATTTTATGGTTAAGGGAAAAAAAGAGCCAAAGTCTTAAAAATATCAATGGTCTTTGTAGAAAAAATGAGCGTTTATTGCTTAATGATGAGAAGATAAAGGCCAGATGGTTTTCTAGACCACTTTAGACAGCAGTTTGCTGTTAAACATGGCACAGTGGGGACACGAGCCACAGAACAGCTACTAGGATGCCAGGTTCTTCCAGATGAGTTATAGAAAACTCAAATCTCCAAACTAACTGCTTAACATTTTTGAAAAACATGTCAACATTTCCATTCTTGCTTGGATTTAAACATATTGTGATCACTGTGAATTGGAAAGTGCATTCAAAAATCATGCTTTGACCTTTAAGCAGTGTACCCTCATCATTAAATCTTCTGCTCCTCTGGTCCATTTCACTATCAAGGGAATTGAGATGGATCGGTGCTAGATAAATTACCATTTCAGTTCATCCAACTGAAGCTGTAAACAATGCTTCTTAGTGCAGAGAACAAAATAAGTGTTTATGCATCCCTGAACATAGATCTGTTCAAACCTCATGGAGTTTGCAGTGAAAAGCAATTATCTCTTTCCATCAGATATCTCCCTGTCTAACACAATATGTCACTACACTCGTTCTGGTCTGTTACACTCATTATCCTAAAGGAAGTGTTTGTTGAAAAGAAGTAGAAAAGTTTACTACTTGCACAAGAGAACTGGAAAGATCATAGATGGTACAACAGACCTGTTGCATACAGGTGAATACCTCCCTCCTTGCAGAATTTGTAACACAAATGTAAATTCACATAAAAAACAATATTTTTCCCACAGATGATTCTCCCTATAATTGTCCTCAAACACTACATAGAATTATAATTTGAAACAGATTATGTGATCAAATTAAATCCTCTCAGTTGCCATCCTCCAAATGAATCATGAACTGCTAACTGATGATGATTTCAGTCCCACAGTAACTTGTATAAAAATGTTAATTCTACTCTTTATCCTGTTTAGTGTTAAAAATACATGTTTTTGTTCTTGAATCCTCAGCCACTGGAATCCCATTGCATTTAATGTACTGAATCCTTTCCTCACTTTCCAAACTTTCATCAATTCGCCCTATGGTATTTTATCTTCCAACATGGCTGTGCTGGCTCGATGGGCTGAATGGCCTACTCCTGCACCTATTGTCTATTGTCTAGTGAAAAGAGCGGGGCGGATACACAATGGACCAACGGATACACACTTCGGCCAACTGATTCCACCCCAACCATCACCAACAGTTTACATTTGTTCTATGGTATCCCACTTTCAATATCCACTAGGAGTAATTTACTAAGGTCAATTAATCTACAAACCCACACGTCTTTGGAATTATGGGAAGAAACGGAAGCACCTGGATAAAACCCACGCGGTCACAGGGAGAACATGCAAACTCCACACTGACTCTGAACCCGGGACTCTGGTGCTGTCAGGCAGCAGCTATGCCACTGTGTCAGCTGTGCCACTGAACTACTGTGATAGTTGTGCCACTGTGTCAGCTGCGCCACCATGCCACCCAATGAAGAAGGTAGATGAATTGGGGTATACCCATTCTACAGCCTTTAAGCTTTTAGTAAGAAAGTCAAATTGTACAGAGTATTCAAACTGTACGGTTATAATCTTTTATATAGATTTACCATTTTCTTTTGACTTTTACATTCTGCGTCGTAAACCAATATTCAGTTCGCTTTTTCTGAATGCAGAGATTAAATACAACTTATGAATCTTCAAATCTCCTTGTTGTTGCACATCGCTCAGCTTTCCCCAATTTAAATAATAGTTATCATACATTTTAGCAAAATAAACCGTTGACATAGAAACAAGGAAAATAGGAGGAGGAGTGAGCTATTCAGCTCTTTGAATGTTTTGCCCAATCTGAAAATCATATTCCTGCTTTGTCCTCATGCCCTTTGGGCATTTTGTATTTATCCACTTAATTGAAATCAGTGGAACTCACTTTCACTGCGATATAAAGATCTGCTTGGATTTTATCATAATTTATCATGAATCCTATTTCGATATCTAAATTAAGCACCACTCAGTCTGGTTCTCCATTCGATAACTAATGAATGTAGCGAACAGAAGTCATCCCACATCTAAACTACTGACTTCCAGCCAACATAAGTGTAATTGTTCGATCCCTGGAATTATTTTCAGCAAATTTTCTATTACTGATAGGAAATGTATATCTTCTTGTTACATAATTGGTTCCTACTTTTCACATATTAAGTTTTATACGAATCATTACAACATCTGCACTTTATATTGTTGGACTGAATTTAATTAAACCTTTATCTTTTTTTTTAATCAAAGCCACTGCTTTATTCCTTTATCAGAAACAATTTCTTGTTGAGAAATGGACAATCTGGTTTATTTTACTTCATGTGTTTTGTCTGCAAGATATTCCTTTAGTTTGCATCTTTCTATTTATTTTTGTATTTACATATTTACATCATCTATTTTGAACTGTACTAAATGCAATTTTTGCAATTTGTCAATTGATAAAAAGGATAAAAAATAGGATTATTGTGGATTCTTAATTTTGTGAGGTCACTAACAATTTTAGACTATGGTTGAAAATCTTTATTCCATTCAAAACTAATTCATTACAAAGCAGAAAACTGTGGAAATATTCAGCAGGGCAGGCCAATCTGCGGAAGAGAAATGTGGTTATCACATTCCCTTTGTCATGTTCTGTACAGTGTGGACGGCTCGATTGCAATCCTGTACTCTCTTGTTGCTGATTGGTTAGCATGCAACAAAAGCATTTTACTGTACCTCGGTATCAAAGATCCTCCGCTCTAGAACCTTTGCTCGGTACACGTGACAATAAACTAAATTAAATTAACCAAATGTAGGACACCTTTCATTAAAATTGCAAAAGAGACAAAAGAAGCCTATTGTAAAGGAGTATACACGTACACAGTGTTCCTTTACCGAGTCTTTATTAATCACATATATATCGATGCCCTAGTTGTACATGGTCTGCACGTTTACTAGAGGAGGTACCAGGGATGGAGAGACAGTAATATACTTGGTGAAAGGGGAGTGGCTACACAACCTACAATTAAAGGGACATGCACTAAACATCTACATCCTTCCTCTTGCAAAAGAAAGGAACGTGACAGCCGACCATGTCTCATACACTAGAGCAACTGGAAAAGGATAGACAGCAAAATAGCAGCAATCAAATATAATCGCCATAACGGTCAGGCGCCCTTACAATCCGCCCCGAGCGGGTACGAACCCCGCTCACACCCTCTCCCCCCAAAGAAACGGGCACCGGGGGAGACCCCACGACAGGAGGACTACAATGTGGGGACTTGCGTGGTGACAAAGGGATTGGAGGCGAGCGACCTGGCAATGGGGAAGAGATGGCTGGAGACACGGGAACAGTCACAGGGAGAAGGACAGGGCGAGCAGGCACAGGCTTAGCGACCGTTACAGGCGGGAGAGCGGACAGAGGGGGAGCATGGGGGTCAGCAGGAGGAGGAGGAGAGGGCTCGTTCACCAGGCGGAGGTGCCGCCTGGACCGACGGTAAACAGTACCATCGAGGTTCACCAGATAGGAGCGAGGTGAACCAGCCGTCCCAACAACAACCGCAAGGCCAGGGTGACCGGAGGTGGAATGCATGCGGACAACCTGACCAGGAGACAGAGGAGGCAGGGCACGGCAAGACCTGTCGTGGGATCGCTTTTGAATGGACCGCTTGGTAGCAATACGCTCACGGACCACGGCAGGTTTTACAACAGCTGGGGTAAGAGTCTGCTGGGCCACCGGAATGGGAGGTCGAGTAACCCGGGACATGAGGCGCTGCGCCGGGGATCCCAGAACACCGTCACGGGAAATGTTTCGCAGGTTGAGGAGGGCGAGGTAAATGTCAGACTTCGATGCGCGGCAGCGATTCAACAAGTCCTTTGCGCTGCGAACAGCACGCTCGGCCAGGCCATTGCTCTGAGGGTACTCAGGGCTACTAGTGTAATGCCGAAAGTTCCAGCGGTCAGCAAAGTCCTTGAACTCCGCACTGGTAAATTGGCTGCCGTTGTCTGACTGCAGGCTCGCTGGTGATCCAAAGGTCGCGAAGTGGCGGCGCAGCTTCGTGATAACAGCAGAAGAGGAGAGAGAAAACAGCTGGTCGACCTCATACCAGTTGGAGTAAGAGTCGACAAGCACCAAGAAGTGCTTGCCGTGCCACTCAAAAATGTCCGTTGCCAGCGCCGACCATGGCAGGTCCGGTGCGGGCTGCTGCAGAAGGGGCAAACGCTGCTGCTGCGGGGCGAGACTGTTGCAGGTAGGGCAAGATGACACCCGGTCCCGAAAATACACAGCCATATCAGGCCAATAAAACTGGCTTTGGGCGATAGAGAGAGTGGCCTCGGCGCCAGGGTGACCCCGATGCGCAGTGTCGAAATACTGTTGGCGAAGAGCCTCAGGTACCACAACCTTGTGACCCTTAACGATAACTCCATCTCGTAGCACCAGCTCGTCACGGACCAGGAAGTAGGGCACTGCCGCGGCGGGCAGGGAAGAACGTCGCTCGGGCCAACCCCTTTGAATGACCGCAGCTAGCTGTTGGAGCGAGGCGTCAGCAGCAGTGTGTTTAACTAAGCACTGTAGTTGTTTTGAAGGAACAAAGTTGACGTTCAGGACAATCATACCTGAAGCCTCGTAAGGGTGACGGGTGGACGAAGCCAGAGGAGCCCGAGACAGCGTGTCAGCAATAAACATGTCCTTGCCTCTACGGTACACTACGGAGAAGGTAAAACGCTGCAGCTGCAGCATCATCCGCTGCAGCCTGGAGGAGGCAGCGTGAATCGGCTTGCCGAGGATGGTGACCAGGGGCTGGTGGTCGGTCTCAATAGAGAATTCAGTTCCCAGGATATAGTCCTTAAATTTTGAACATGCAAACACAACAGCCAGCAGTTCCTTTTCGATCTGGGCATAGCGCTGCTCAGCTGGAGTCATCGTGCGAGACGCGAAGGACACGGGTAACTGGACCCCATCATGAACTTGCAAACAAGCAGCACCCAGCCCGAACTTTGAAGCATCGCACGTGAGGACAATAGGACGGTTCAAATCGAAATATTGCAGCGTCGGAGTGCAGACAAGCTTCGAACGCAGCATATCGAAAGCAGCCTGGTGTTGTGGGAACCAGGACCATGCAGTGTCTTTCTTCACCAAGTCCCTTAAAGGGGCACTCAACTCGCTCAGATCGGGGATGAATTTTCCCAAGTAATTTGCCATGCCAAGGAAACGCTGGAGGCTAGGCACATCCACAGGAGCAGGCATCTTCGAGATAGCAGCGGTCTTCTGTGGGTCGGGCTTCAGCCCGGACGCTGTGAAGACGTGTCCCACATAAGTGACCTCCGGGACACGGAACCGGCATTTACTAGGGTTGAGCTTTAGATTTACCTCCCGAGCTCGATCCAAAACTAGTCGGAGGTTGTGGTCGTGCTGTTCCACATCTTTACCATACACCAAGATGTCATCTACAATGATAGCGCACGGGAGCCCCGCAAACAGCTGTTCCATCGTCCTCTGGAAAACTTCACTGGCGGAGCTGATCCCGAACGGCATGCGCAGGAATCGGAACCTCCCAAAGGGAGTGGCAAAGGTCGTCAGGTAGGACGATTGTTCATCTAGCGGTATCTGCCAGAACGAGCTCTTAGCATCCAGCACCGAAAACACAGTGGCAGGGCCAACCTGTGCAGCAACATCTTCGACAGTACGCATGGGATAGTGCGGGCGCTTGATAGCCAGGTTCAAATCTTTGGGGTTGATGCAGATCCGTAGCTCACTCTTGTCCTTCTTGGCAGCAACCACCATGGTGGAGACCCACTGAGTGGGCTCGCTCACCTCTTTCAGAATGCCTGTAGCCACCATGTCCCGAAGGGTGGACTCGACCCTATCCTTCATCGCAAAGGAGACCCGGTGTGGAGGGCGTATAACTGGATCCACGTCAGGTTTTAGAGAGATCTCATAACTGCAGGGGAGCATCCCCAGCGCATTGTCAAACCGATCGGGGTACTTGGCTAACGGGTCCAAAGGTTGCTGAACTAAATGGATCTCCCGGTGAAAATTGACCAATCCGAGGTCTTGGCATGCCCGAACGCCGAGCAGTGTAACACATTTCTCGTTAACCAGGAAGAAGGAGAGGGGCCGAACGGTCTCTAGCACTTCACAGTTCAGGGTAGCCTTCCCCACAGGGACAAGCAACCCTCCCCCATAAGCACGAAGGACAGAGCGCTCAACAGTGACTCGCTCATTATTCCTTATCTTCTTGAAAAGGCTAGTAGACATAACGTTCGTGGCGGCCCCAGTATCGACCTTGGCAGAGAACGTAGAACCATTGACAGTAACTTGCACAGTAGGGTCTGTTATCCGAGCAGGTGCCTTCCTAACTGAAAACACGCTGAGCCCACTCTGAGAAGAGTCCGAATCAGACAGTGGGAGGTTGTCAGGAGAGTGATAAGAACCAGACGCAGTACCATCCCGTACCAGGTAATTAGAGTGCCTGCGCTGTTGCTGGGCAGGATTTTTTCTAGCTCTGCATGCTGACGAGAAGTGGTTAGGCTTGTTGCAGAAGTTACAAATCTTTCCCACCGCAGGGCACACGTTGAAACGATGAGTCACAAAGTTACAGTTCGGGCAGCGCTTCTCCAGCTTGGAACTTGAACCATAGCTGGCCCCACGGCGAGTTTGCTGAGCAGGACGGCGGGTTGCGACGGTAGCTGTCCGAACCTCATGATCAGGGGGTGGTGCAGCAGAGATAACAGCCTCAGACATCTTTGCAGCATGCAGGGCAGCCTGGAGAGTCAAGTCTGCCTTACACAGGAGCTCCGACCGCAGCTTTTCATTTCGTAGACCATACACCAAGACATCGCGGGTCAGGGTCTCTGGGGTAGCGTCATTCAGGTGGCATCGCCTAGCCAGGTGCCGTAGGTCAGCGTAGAAGTTGCCGACAGACTCACCGGGTTTCTGACGACGTCCAAAAAACTTAAAACGCTCCAGAATAGAGTTCGTGGGCACATCACACATCTCGTTGAACTTCCCCAGTAGACAGTCAAGGTCCTCAGGGTCCTCATTCGGCCCGTACTCAAACGATTCAGAGCGCTCCAGAGCCTCGGAGCCGGCTAGATTCAATAGCAGCGACGCTTTAATGGCAGAGGAAACTCCCGGGTGCACGATAGCCACATAATGCCGAAAATCCCGGCGGAACGCATTCCACCGGTGAGCGATGTCATCGTCAAAGACAAGGGACTCAGGCTTGCGGCAGGAGGAAGCCATGACCAGGCAGGGAAGGGTAACTGGGGCAAAAAAAACTAAACCCGATAAACAGGAGGCGCGCAATTCGAAACGACCGACACCATGTAAAGAAGTTAACACGTACACAGTGTTTCTTTACCAAGTCTTTATTAATCACATATATATCGATGCCCTAGTTGTACATGGTCTGCACGTTTACTAGAGGAGGTACCAGGGATGGAGAGACAGTAATATACTTGGTGAAAGGGGAGTGGCTACACAACCTACAATTAAAGGGACATGCACTAAACATCTACACCTATTAAGTTGCAGAGAGAGTGTGGGTCGGGGGATGTCTCCACTGTACAACCTTGGAGACCATGGGGATAAGGTATAAACAAGAATATCTGGTACACAAAAGGCTGGAGAAACTCAGCGGGTGCAGCAGACTGTTTGAAGAAGGGTCTTGACCCGAAACGTCGCCTATCTCCTTCGCTCCTTAGATGCTGCTGCATCTGCTGAGTTTCTCCAGCCTTTTGTGTACCCTCAATTCTCCAGCATCTGCAGTTCCTTCTTTAATGAGAATATCTGGTAAATGGGAGAAGTTAGAGAGTGTGAGAACTGAGACAAAAGATCACAACCAAGCATGTCCTCCTGTTCTGCATTTTGCAATTCCTAATTATTTTGTAGTAAACACAATGCCGAATTTAATTGTGACCATTCAACTGAAAGAGGAAACCATATTATAAATTATGACATTGGTACTGATTTTGTGAGAACTCGATACCGCAAAATCTGAAGCCATCAAGTGGGTCACAGACCTCAACTTTAATTTGCCGTTTCACTCCTCTGAAACTACTCTGTCTGAAATATTAATGTTTCCATTTACAGAGGATGATTGTATCAGCAAAAAGATCAGAAACATGGAATCATTTATTAAACCAGCTTCAGAATCTCAATGTTAAATAATAGATAACAGTTATTTTCTTAATATATTAACTTATGGATTGCAATGAGGCACAGTGACACAGCTGGTAGAGCTGCTGCCTTGCTGTGCCAGAGACTAGGGTTTGATCCTGACTTCGGGATCTTGACCATGTGGAGTTTTCCCATTCTCCCTTTGACCGCGTGGGTTTTCTCCAGGTGTTCCAGTTTCCTCCCAAACCCAAAGATGTTTGGGTTTGTACAATAGTTGGCTTCTGTAAATTGCCCATAGTTTGAAGGGAGTGGATGCAAAAATGGGATAATATAGAACTAGTGTGAAAGGGTGATCGATGGTTGGAAAGGCCTCTGTTTCAAGCTATGTCTTTCAATTCAATGCAAATTAACAAGCTTGTGTACTGAACAAAGCTTAAATGAATCCACTCAGTGACTTTTATTAAGGGAAACAATCTTGCAGAACATAAAACTAATAATTGTTAAAGAAGGAACTGCAGATGCTGGAGAATCGAGGGTTACACAAAAAGCTGGAGAAACTCAGCGGGTGCAGCAGCATCTAAGGAGCGAAGGAGATAGGCGACGTTTCGGGTCGAGACCCTTCTTCAGACTGGTCAGGGATCAGGGAAACGAGAGATATAAACAGTGATGTGGAGAGATAAGGAACAATGAGTGAAAGATATGCAAAAACGTATTGGTGATAAAGGAAGCAGGCCATTGTAAGCTGTTTGTGGTGTGAAAATGAGAAGCTAGTGCGACTGGGGGGGGGGGGGGGGGGGAGATGGAGAAGGAATGTCAGGGCCAGAGGGCTGAGGGAGAGGTGGGGGGGAGGCAGTCTGGGTTAACAGAATTGAGAAAATTCAATGTTTAAGCCCAGAGGATGCAGACTCCCCAAGCGGAATATGAGGTGCTGTTCCTCCAACTTGCGGTGTTGATCACTCTGGCCGTGGAGGAGGCCCAGGACCGAGAGGTCGGATACGGAGTGGGAGGGCGAGTTGAAGTGCTGAGCCACCGGGAGGTCGGGTTGTTTATTGCGGACCGAGCGGAGGTGTTCGGCGAAACGATCGCCCAGCCTACGCTTGGTCTCACCGATGTAGATCAGTTGGCATCTGGAGCAACGGATGCAGTAGATGAGGTTGGAGGAGGTGCAGGTGAACCTCTGTCGGACTTGGAATGACTGCTTGGGTCCCTGAAAGGATTGGATGGGGGAGGTGAAGGGACAAGTGTGGCATCTCTTGCGGTTGCAAGGGAAAGTGCCCGGGGAAGGAGTGGAGCGGGAGGGAAGGGAAGAATTGACGAGGGAGTTGCGGAGGGAGCGGTCTTTGCGGAAGGCAGACAGGGGGGGAGATGGGAAGATGTGGCGAGTGGAGGGGTCACGTTGGAGGTGACGAAACTGGCGGAGGACTATCTGTTGTATGCGCTGGCTGGTGGGGTGAAAGGTGAGGACCAGGGGGACTCGGCCCTTGTTGTGAGTGGGGGAATGGGGAGAGAGGGCAGTGTTGCGGGGTATGGAGGAGACCCTGGTGCGAGCCTCATCTATAGTGGGGGAGGGGAAACCTCGTTCTCTGAAGAACGAGGACATTTGCGATGACCTGGTGTGGAACACGTCATCCTGGGAGCAGATGCGGCGTAGACGGAGGAATTGGGAATAGGGGATGGAGTCCTTACAGGAAGCAGGGTGGGAGGAAGAGTAGTCCAGGTAGCTGTGGGAGTCAGTTGGTTTGCAGTGGATGTCAGTCAGGAGTGTGTCACCTGCAATAGAGATTGGGTTGCTCCTCTGGTCGAGGAAGTACCGGAGGGCTTTGAGACCATCCTGGTGGGGGATGCAGGTGTATAGTACCCATACCCATCCACTGACACCCTCCTCCGCCTAGCGGAGTTGGTCCTTACCCTCAACAACTTCTCTTTTGACTCCTCCCATTTCCTCCAAACACAAGGCGTAGCTATGGGCACACGCATGGGCCCTAGCTACGCCTGCCTCTTTGTCGGGCACGTCGAACAATCTTTGTTCTCGGCGTACCAGGGCCCCACCCCTGACCTTTACCTCCGTTACATTGACGACTGCTTTGGTGTCACCTCCTGCACCCACGCAGAACTGACTGACTTCATCCATTTCACAACCAACTTCCATCCGGCACTCAAATATACTTGGACCATTTCCGACATTTCCCTACCATTCCTTGACCTCACCATCTCTATTGCAGGTGATACACTCCTGACTGACATCCACTACAAACCAACTGACTCCCACAGCTACCTGGACTACTCTTCCTCCCACCCTGCTTCCTGTAAGGACTCCATCCCCTATTCCCAATTCCTCCGTCTACGCCGCATCTGCTCCCAGGATGACGTGTTCCACACCAGGTCATCGCAAATGTCCTCGTTCTTCAGATAACGGGGTTTCCCCTCCCCCACTATAGATGAGGCTCGCACCAGGGTCTCCTCCATACCCCGCAACACTGCCCTCTCTCCCCATTCCCCCACTCACAACAAGGGCCGAGTCCCCCTGGTCCTCACCTTTCACCCCACCAGCCAGCGCATACAACAGATAGTCCTCCGCCAGTTTCGTCACCTCCAACGTGACCCCTCCACTCGCCACCTGTCTGCCTTCCGCAAAGACCGCTCCCTCCACAACTCCCTCGTCAATTCTTCCCTTCCCTCCCGCTCCACTCCTTCCCCGGGCACTTTCCCTTGCAACCGCAAGAGATGCCACACTTGTCCCTTCACCTCCCCCATCCAATCCTTTCAGGGACCCAAGCAGTCATTCCAAGTCCGACAGAAGTTCACCTGCACCTCCTCCAACCTCATCTACTGCATCCGTTGCTCCAGATGCCAACTGATCTACATCGGTGAGACCAAGCGTAGGCTGGGCGATCGTTTCGCCGAACACCTCCGCTCGGTCCGCAATAAACAACCCGACCTCCCGGTGGCTCAGCACTTCAACTCGCCCTCCCACTCCGTATCCGACCTCTCGGTCCTGGGCCTCCTCCACGGCCAGAGTGATCAACACCGCAAGTTGGAGGAACAGCACCTCATATTCCGCTTGGGGAGTCTGCATCCTCTGGGCTTAAACATTGAATTTTCTCAATTCTGTTAACCCAGACTGCCTCCCCCCCACCTCTCCCTCAGCCCTCTGGCCCTGACATTCCTTCTCCATCTCCCCCCCCCCCCCCCCCCCCAGTCGCACTAGCTTCTCATTTTCACACCACAAACAGCTTACAATGGCCTGCTTCCTTTATCACCAATACTTTTTTGCATATCTTTCACTCATTTTTCCTTATCTCTGCACATCACTGTTTATATCTCTCGTTTCCCTGATCCCTGACCAGTCTGAAGAAGGGTCTCGACCCGAAACGTCGCCTATCTCCTTCGCTCCTTAGATGCTGCTGCACCCGCTCAGTTTCTCCAGCTTTTTGTGTAACCCCCATAAAACTAATAATGCCAGGATTTCAAGTTAGAATTCAGAAAGACCTGCAGCCTTATATTAAGCAGAATGCATTTTCTACTTTTATTACATTTTATATCATTTAATCTTACTTTTTATGCTGCAAAACATATATAACATTTGTTGGTCATAAACTATACATCACACTGTTTTTACTACCTTGCTATGAACATATCGAGAGCATGGATGAGTGTCTAATGGATGAGTACCCAAGCATCTAATTTCACACATAATAGGCTGTTGCAATCTGACCTGGCTTTATCTCAGTTTTCAGTTTGCACTACCAATCCTTGATGCAAAAGTTTCCTAATTGTTCATAGCTAATATAAAAAATATTTAAATAATGTATTGAAACCTAGAAATTAAAAAAAACATGATCTTCTGCAGATTTTTGCTCTTTTGATGAATTTTTAAATACAACATTATGACACTTTTTTGCATGCCATTTCAGCTTAAATATTCGGAAGGCGATTCTGCTTAGTTTTGCAGATGGTTAAATGGATTAAGTTGATAACATGGCTATGACGCTTAGCACCCTGAGCATACCTGGTTTCACATAATAATTATGGAGAATGGAAAACAGTTTTAATCTTCAAGAAGTATTAAATTCTTTTAAATTCTTACATTTATAGTTTTCTTTTGAAGTTCTCTGCTCACAACAGAATTTATTGCAAGAAGTACCATTGTCCTCATAACCAGTGCACCATTTCCCAAATGCAGTCAATAATGTGTGAAAAATATGCTGGGGCAATTCTCATCTTGTGATTATAATAAATACCTAGTTCTATCTGATGAATTTTCTTACTGAAACAAAATTTAGATTTGTTTCATATCCCCAATAATCTAATCAGTATCTGGCACCTCTCAAAATGTCTGATAATACTCCTGTGAAGCATTGTGTGTGATTATTGACAGATTGAAAGTTGTCTTATAACTGGAGGTTGTTGTACTTTGATGACAATCTCTTAAATATCCGCATGTATTTTTATGCCTCTATTTGCTTCACAAGTACCAAGTGCAAACATCGCAATCTCTTACGTAAATCTTTGGATTTTTGTTCAATAGTTCCAATCTTTATTGTGATTGCCTGAGTGATTGCTGAGCATAACTATTCAAACCACGTTGCCTTTCACTCTCCGACTAGAATATGACTGGATGCTACCTCCCATTAGCAAATATCTTTCCTTTTGGAGCTGCTTGTTAAGAGCTGTACCTACTTAATTGTGAAAGCATTAATCTGAATTGTCAAAGTGGCATACAATATTTCTGACGATGCTTCCAAGCCACATGAGTTTGCATTTAGAGAGCAAATTATTTCAGTCGGTATGAGGTAAGCCATGAATTAGAGCTGCCTGTTTATTGATGTACCTACTTAATTGTGCAAGCCATGAGCATTATTCTGAATGGTCAAACTGGCATACAATATTTTTGCTGAAGTCATGTGCTTGCATTTAATAATAAATAACAATATGCAATAAGTCTTGAGGTAAATTGATATACAACTATCAATCAACACTGAAATGTGAGTCAGAAGCATTCACAGGACAGAAGCAAAGAAAAAATTCAAAATGGAAAGACTTGAAGGAATATGGAAAAAGGGCAAAATATTGTGTTTAAGTAGATGTCTCCAGAGAGACAGAGTACACTTGACAGAATGAATGACCTTCATTCTATGCCTTATTTTATTATTATGTATGGTTATAAGGTCAAAGTGAAATTGAAATAAACTTATAAAAACAATCTGTAAGAAGCTTATTCCTAGTTTCTATTCAGATAATTCTTACACACATAATAGTCACTTAATTTGAATAATTAATTATATTAATATATGGTTTCTTTATGTAAAATATGGGTTTTACCATATAAAAAGAGATGAATAGAAGCATCTGTTGAATTTGTACGATGTGTATTCATGGTCAGGTCGAGAACCCTGCACCTACAATAACTTAAACTTGGGATGGATAATGGCGTCAATCTGGCGATTTTGTACACTCGGTGCTTGTACTGTATCTGAGATGCTTATCTATATGTACAGTGATACTTGTACTGAACTGTATAAAAAATGAATTTTGCTGCATCTTGGTACAGGTAACAATAAAGTACTATTGAACTATTCATATTAGTAACAATATCCAGAAGATTATAAGGTCATAAGGTCATAAGTGATAGGTGTTTGTCCAACAGGACGTCAGGAACTGCATGTTTCTGAACAATTTGCAAGCAAGAATATTGAGAGAATTTTATCTATTTTACAATAATTGCAATGATATCTTGAAGAAAGGCACATTAAATTCCCACTGGACAAGACATCATTTAGCTAAATAAATAGGAGGCTAATCATTTTGTGACATTTAGTCAATCACTGGCATCTCAGCCACAAAACAATTACTTGAAGAGAGCACTGTAACACTATCTCAAGAATAGATTGTAAACAACTGAGTCATACAATCTGAAATCCAAGATCATCTTTAATCAGTATTGAAACTATAGCGGTCCAGCAGGTTGTTAGTTGCTAGAACAGCATGACTGCTTCCAAGACTGACTAGTACAGGCAGTGGGTGTTAATATAAATCGTACAGTAGCTTGGGGTTAATGATGCTATTCTGCTATGATTGGTTGTCATGCATAAACCAATCTACATCTTTCCCCTTAAAGAGTGAGTATAGTAAGCACACATGTCATAAGAATTTAAACATATTCGCCATATCTATCAGGCGGTTTACTAATACGGCCCAAACGCGTACGGACCAAGCCCTCTCCCCCTTCGCCTGAAAGATTAAAAGGAGGTGGTGAACCCGGAAGCGAGAAAGCAGCAGGGGACACCAGTGGTGGCCGACAGAGGCAGCATGCAAGAGAGATAATTCTGTGGTTAGTCATAGCCGCTGGTCGTGGAGGGGTACGGGACATGCTGGGGCTGGTGGGAGGTACAGGAGCAAATGGCTGGAACTGAAGTGGTGGAGCATAGGGACCGGCTGGTGGCGGACGTGGTTCCTTCACGGCAAACAAATGTTGGCGGCTCCTGCGGTATATGGTGCCATCATAGTCCTCAAGGTAGGATCGAGGTTCTTCAGCCAGGCCGACAACACTACCCAGACAGGAATGTCTCATGGAAGTTTGTAAACAAATGACTTGGCCCGTTAATAGAGGCTTGAGTGGTTTGCTGAACTTGTCATGCGACCGTTTCTGAATGTTGTGTTTCTCCTGGATACGCTTTTGGATTGTAGCTGGCTTCAGCACCTGTGGTATCAGCTTCTGCTGGGCAATTGGGTTCGAAGGTCTTGTTGTTCTGGACATCAGTTGCTGGACTGGCGAGCCCAGGGTTCCATCTCTAGCAATGTTCCTCAGATTTAGGAGATCGAGGAACACGTCTGAATTTGCAAGGTGTGCGCGTTCCATTAGATGTTTTGCGCTTCTGACAGCTCGTTCAGCGAGCCCGTTGCTCTGTGGGTACTCTGGGCTGCTCGTGACATGGTGGAAATTCCATCGGTTGGCAAAGAGCTTGAAAGCGCTGTCGGTCTGCAAACGGATGGGTGCGCCGAATATGGAAAAGTGTTTCTTTAGCTTTTGAATGTGGCCCGGTTTCTGATGTGATGGCGGTCAGTAAGTCGAGTTCGAACCAGTTAGAATAAGAGTCGACCAGGACAAGATAGTGTTTACCGTGCCACTCAAAAATGTCTGCCGCCAGCGACGTCCAGGGCAGAGCCGGTGGAGGTTGTTGCAGTAGGGGCTGTCTGTGCTGGTGTGGTGCAAGGTGGTTGCAGGTGGGGCAGGAGGCTGTACTGTCCCGTATGTACTTGGTCATTCCAGGCCAGTAGAACAGGTTCTGTGCATGGGCCAGTGTGGCATTGGTGCCTGAGTGACCGCTGTGTGCCTCTTTGTAGTATTCGTCTCGTAACGATAAGAGGATCACGACTTTGTGGCCCTTAACTATGATACCATTCTGTATTACCAGTTCATGGCGGACTAAGACGAACGACTGCACCTCTGTTGGTACGCTGGACTGTCTGTCTGGCCAACCTCTTTTGATCACGGATGAGAATATCTGAAGGGTGGCGTTGGCGGCTGTGTGTTCGGCTAGGCGGTGATGTTAGGAACAAAGTCGATGCCGAGAACCGTAAACTCATCCTGTTTGTAGGGGTGTTGTTCATTGGATGCCCGTGGTGCATGAGAGAGAGTGTCCGCAACGTGCATGTCTTTACCCTTTTTGTAAACAAGTTTAAGGTCAAAACACTGGAGCTGCACCATCATGCGTAGCAGACGAGCTGGTGCTGCGTGAATAGGTTTGATGAGGATCGTCACCAGTGGTTGGTGGTCTGTCTCGACCATGAAGATGTTGCCAAAGATAAAGTCCTTGAATTTGGAACAAGCAAAGACGACAGCCAGCAGCTCCTTCTCGATCTGGTCGGTGTCGGTCATGGTGCGGGAGGCATAGGAGACAGGGTGCAAGGCACCATCGGCAGAGCCCGAATCGTGAGGCATCGCAGGTAACTGTCACAGGGCGCTTCAGGTCGAAGAATGTCAGGGTTCGTGCGCTGGTCAGCTTCGATTTTAAAATGTCAAATGCTTTTTGGTGTTGCTGGAACCAGGACCAAGTAGTATCCTTTCTAGTTAGTTGTCGCAAGGGCGAACTCAGTTCA
Organism: Raja brachyura; assembly: GCA_963514005.1. The sequence continues at coordinate 35,787,358 of OY740802.1, read as the reverse complement.
CTGAGGTTTGGTATGAATTTTCCAAGATAGTTCACCATACCCAGGAATCGCTGTAGGCCGAGCATATCGGTAGGGGCAGGCATCTCTGTGATGGTGGCAGTTTTCTTGGGATCCGGCCTGAGACCGTCAGGATTGAACACATGACCAATGTAGGTGACCTCTGATACCCTGAACTTACACTTGTTAGGGTTGAGTTTCAGGTTGATCTGACAAGCTCGGTCCATAATAAGCTTTAGGTTGTGGTCGTGCACCGGTGTGTCTTTGCCATACACTAACATATCGTCGACAATGATGGCACATGGGAGGCCCAGGAAAAGCAGTTCCATGTTCCTCTGGAAGACCTTACTGGCTGAGTTGATGCCAAATGGCATCCATAGAAACTTGAATCTGCCAAATGGAGTAGCAAATGTGGTGAGGATTGATGACTCATCGTCCAGTGTACCTGCCAGAAGGAGCTCTTTGCATCGAGGACGGAAAATACGGTAGCTTGTCCAATCTGTGCCGCAACGTCCTCGACAGTCCTCAAAGGATAGTGAAGGCGCCTGATGGCAGAGTTCAAATCTTTTGGATTGATGCACACGCGGAGCTCGTCTTTATCCTTCTTGAAAGTGGCAACCATGGTGGAGCCCCAATCAGTGGGCTCATTGATCTCTTCTAGCACGCCTAAGGAGACCATGTTTTTAGTTTGGACTCAATCCTGTCCCTCATGGCATGTGCCACACAATGTGGTGCACGGACGACAGGTTCAACATTGGGGTCAATGGATATCTTGTGGGTCACAGGCAACTTGCCTAGTTTGTCATCGAACAGATCAGGGTATTCTTTTATCGGGTCCATTGATATCAGTAGCTTGTGGACTGACTGGTCAAAGATGACAGTCAATAATAAATGTTTCAAGGCCAAATTAGACACGGGAGCAAAAGTGATTGTAATGTCTGTAAGCCTTTACAACAAGCTAAGAAATAACGAGGCCTTGATTAAAGACAACTGTACTCTGCATGCTTACGGGCGGGAAGTTCTGATCCCAATTCTGACACCATGTAAACAACTGAGTCATACAATCTGAAATCCAAGATCATCTTTAATCAGTATTCAAACTAAAGCGGTACAGTAGGTTGTTAGTTGCTAGAACATCATAACCGCTTCCAAGACTGAGCAGTACAGGAAGTTCACGTTCAAGTTCAAGTGAGTTTATTGTCATGTGTCCCTGATAGGACAATGAAACTCTTGCTTTGCTTCAGCACAACAGAACATAGTAGGCATTGACTACAAAAACAGATCAGTGTGTCCATATACCATTATATAAATATATACACACATTAATAAATAAACTGATAAAGTGCAAATAACAGATAATGGGTTCTTAATGTTCAGAGTTTTGTCCAAGCCAGGTTTAACAGCCTGATGGCTGTGGGGAAGTAGCTATTCCTGAACCTGGTCATTGCTGTCTTCAGGTTCCTGTACCTTCTACCTGAAGGTAGCAGGGAGATGAGTGTGTGGCCAGGATGGTGTGGGTCTTTGATGATACTGCCAGCATTTTTGAGGCAGCGACTGCGGTAAATCCCCTAAATGGAAAGGAGGTCAGAGCCGATGATGGACTGGGCAGTGCTTACTACTTTTTGTAGTCTTTTCCTCTCCAGGGCGCTCAAGTTGCCGAACCAAGCCACGATGCAACCGGTCAGCAAGCTCTCTACTGTGCACCTGTAGAAGTTAGAGAGAGTCCTCCTTGACAGACCAACTCTCCATAATCTTCTCAAGAAGTAGAGGCGCTGATGAGCTTTCTTGATAATTGCATCAGTGTTCTCGGACCAAGATAGATCTTCAGAGATGTGCACGCCCAGGAATTTGAAGCTCTTGACCCTTTCAACCATCGACCCGTTGATATAAACGGGACTGTGGCTCAGAAGTGGGTGTTCACATAAATCGTACAGTAGGGTGGGGTTAATGATGCTATTCTACTATGATTGGTTGTCATGCATAAACCAATCTACATAGATCATATGTGTGCTTGATATAATTTTGATATCAATATTATAGACCGAGGATACCTACAAATGCATTTTGTATAAATAAATAAATAAATAGATCAGTGACAAAAAAACGATATGAGATTGAATGAGAACTCCTCTTGCATGTTAATTGTTATGAAGGTAGGTATATATTAATAAGGTAGCCAATAATGCTTAATTACGAAGAAAAGACACAAAGTGCTGGAGTAACTCAGTGGGGCAGGCACAATGAAAACATGGATAGGTGACATTTCAAATTGGTTCTTCTTATAGTTAGTGGGGTGTGTGGTGGGGGGGACTGGAGAAAGTTGGAAGAGAGGTGGGGCAGGATGAAGCCTGGCCAATGATAGTGGATCTAGGTTAGGGGGATCTTAGATAGTCAGATGGTTGGACAAAGGCCAAAAATGAAAAAAAACAGAAGTGTGAAATAAGGATAGAGGAGGTGAGATTTGTGAAGCCAGTGGAAGGCATATAGATGGAAGGGGAAGGGCAGAAGTGGGCACAGGGAAGAGAAGGAAAAGAAATAAAGTAATAAAAAGGGATTGTTCGGACGTTAGTTACCTAAAAGTGGAGAATTCAATGTTAATACTGTTAGGTTGTAAGCTCGACTTGGATCCTCAACTTCCTCATCCACAGACCACAGTCTGTTCGAATTGGAGGAACCACTTCATCCTCAGTAACAATTAGTATGGGAGAACCTCAAGGCCACATGCTCAGCCCAATGCTTTACTCACTCTATACTCACGATTGCGTAGCCGGTCATAGTGCGAACTCCATCATCAAGTTAGCCGATGACACCACTGTGGTTGGACGAATCACAGATGGGTACGAGTCAGAGTATAGAAGTGAGATCGACTGACTGACCAAATAGTGCCAGCACAACAACCTGGCTCTCAACATCCCTACCAAGGAACTGATTGTAGACTTTAGTAGGGGAAGGATGAGGACCCACAATCCTGTTTATATCAACGGGACGATGGTGGAGAGGGTCAATAACTTCAAATTCCTGGGCGTGCATATATCAGAAGATCTTTCCTGGACCCAGCACACCGATGCAATTGTGAAGAACTGAGTTGTAAAGAACAATTGTAAAGAACATCAGCGACTACTTCCTGAGAAGATTACGGAGATTCGGCATGTCGAAGAGGATTCTCCTAAACTTCTACAGGTGCACGGTAGAGGATTCTGAATGCTTGCATTGTGACCTGGTTCGATAACTTGAACATCCAGGAGCGAAAAAGACTACAAAAAGTTGTGACCACTGCCCAGTCCATCACCGGCTTTGACCTCCCCACCGTCAAAGGGATCTATTGTAGTCGCTGCCTCAAAAATGCAGCCGAAATCATCAAGGACCCACACCATCCTGCCACACACTTATCTCACCACTGCCATCAGGAAGAAGGTACAGGAGCCTGAAGACTGTAATGTCCAGGTTCAGGAACAGCTTCTTCCCCACAGCCATCAGGCTATTAAACACAACAAATAAGCTATGAGCTCTGAACTGCAAAATACTATATTATTATTTGTTAATTGCACTATATTTGTTATTTATAGAACATGTTTACATATTCACATATTCTGTTGTGCTGCAGCAAGTTAGAATTTCATTGTACCGTTTGGCACATATGACAATAAAACACTCTTGACTTGACTCTTGACTCGACCCCAGCAGAATATGAAGTGCTGATCCTCCAGTTTGTATGTGCCCTCACTCTGGCAATGGAAGAGGTCCAGGACAATAAAATCAGTATTGGAATGGGTAGGAGTTTAGTTTAGTTCAGTTTATTATTGTCACATGCAACGAGGTACAGGGAAAAACTTTTGTTTGCATGCTATTCAGTCAACGTAAAGACTATGTATGAATACAATCAAGCCAACACAGTGTGCAGATCAAGGATGATGGTACAACATTTAGTGCAAGATATAACATTGTAGTCAAATTAAGTCCAATTTAAGATAGTTCAAAGAGGTGGCACTCCAAGGAGGTCAGAATCGCACTCCAGTTGATGAGAGGACAGTTCGGTTGCCTATAATAGTTGGGAAGAAATTGTCCCTGAATCTGTAGGTATGCGTTTTCAATCTTCTGTACCGCTTGCCCAATGGGAAAGGGGAGAAGAGGGAGTGATCGGGATGAGACTGGTCCTTGATTATGCTGGTAGCCTTGCTGAGGCAGCACGAAGTATAGATGGAGTCAATGGAAGGGGGGGTTGGGTTGTGTGAAGTCCACAACTCTCTGCTATTACTTGCGGTCTGGGATGGAGCTGCTCCCAAAGCAGGCTGTGATGCATCCTGGTAAAATGCTTTCTATGGAACACCTGTAGAAGTTAGTGAGATTTTTTGGGGCCATGCCAAACCTCCTAAATCTTTTAAGGAAGTATAGGCGTTGGCATGCTCTTTTGCCCAATACTCCAATGTGGCTGGTCCAAGACAAATTGCTGGTGATGCAGTGTTTATTCAAGGAACTTGAAGCTTTTGACCATCTCTACTTTGGCACCATCAGTGCATACCGGGGTGTGTGTCCAGCAGCTTTGGTGAACTCAGCTTATTTATAATTGGAGAATATACCAGTGGACATTTTGCCTCATGTGGGGCGGTACGGTGGCGCAGCGGTAGAGTTGTTGCCTTACAGTGCCTGCTGCGTCAGAGGCCCGGGTTAGGTCCCGACTACGGGTGCTGTCTGTACGGAGTTTGTACGTTCTCCCTATGACCGCGTGGGTTTTCTCCGAGATCTTCGGTTTCCTCTCACACTCCAAAGACGTACAGGTTTGTAGGTAAATTAGCTTGGTGTAAAGTGTAAAATTGTTCCTAGTGTGTTGGATAGTGTTAATGTGCTGGGATCACTGGTCAGTGCGGGCTCGGTGGGCGAAGGGCCTGTTTCCGGGCTGCATCTCTAAACAAAACTAAACTAAAAACTTAACTATAACAGATCAAGTAATTCTAAGAAAAAATGAACTTTGATTTAGGTGCTCGCGGAATATACAAGAGCAAATTGAATAAAAATGCATTGGTACGGCATAGGCAGTGACGCAAAGATGATGTATATTAACCTTGTTCTGAGAAAGAATGGAAGACAATTAGAAAGGTAGAGAGAAAGAAAAACAAGGATATGGTATTGTCTTCACTCCTAATTAACAAACTCCTTATGCTGCAAAATCTCTTCCAGCTTTATTCCCTGTTAAATTAGCCAGAGAGCCGTCTAAAAGCGACTCCTTTGCTGGCTGCGCTTTCTCAATCAATCAATCAAAGACTTTATTGTTATTCAAAAATACACCAACAAATGCAACACTGAACGTAATTTTGTTGATTCTGGCTCACCGTACAACATAAAATAACAAAAGGATAAAATAGATAAAAAGATAAAATAGATAAAAAGATAAAATAGATAATAGTGGCGGCACATTATATGGAATTCAAGAGTCAAGTCGCTCGGGGGAAGAAGCTGTTGCAAAACCTGGCCGTTCTGCTCCTTATACTGCAATACCTTTTGCCCGAGGGCAGCAGAGTGAACAGTCCATGATGGAGATGTGTGGGGTCTTTTATAACGCTGTTGGCCTTGGACAAGCAACGTTTGCACGCAATGTCCCGGATTGAAGGAAGAGAAGTCCCAATTATTTTCTCAGCCATCCTCACTACTCTCTGCACGGACTTCCAGTCGGAGGCTTTGAAATTCCCAAACCAGACAGAAATGCAGCTGGTCAAAATGCTCTCTATGGTGCCCCTGTAGAAAGTGGTGAGGACGGGATGGGGGAGGTGAGCTCTTCTCATCTGGCGCAGAAAGTGCAAACGCTGCTGTGCTCTCTTAACTAGCGAGGCAATGTTTTGTGACCAGGTCAGACTGTTCGTGATCTGCACCCCCAGGAACCTAGTGCAACTGACCAACTCCACATCGATGGCCTTAATGAGTAGTGGGGAAGGACTCTCATCTGCAATGTCACTGCAGGAATTGGTGGCACCCATTCCTGCCCCTTTCCATTCTCACCCTCTTACCCCATCCGTGTAACCTTCCTTACCCGTTACCCCACACCCTACTCCCTCCCCACTCCGTCTCCCTGGGTTACAATTCTTACTCTTCCATTGTCTCAATCTTACAACCTCACCCAGACAAGTACAAAAGACATGTGAAGTTTAATTCTTATTAGAATTCTAAATCAATGAACATTTAACTAAAGAAAATAAAAGCACTAGCACCAAAAAATCCAATTAATGTATATGGAACCGCAACTAAGTTTATATTAAAAGAACACTCATTTGATTAACTTACCAATTAAAATGGGAGTGTATTTTTTTTCTTGTGGTTGAGGTTACAAAGACATAAATTTGGTTACCAGATTAGAGTCATAGAGTCATAGAATGACACAGTGTGGAAACATGCCCTTTGGCGCAACTTGCTCACACCAGCCTACATGTCCCAGCTACACTAGTCTCACCTGCCTGCGCTTGGTCCATATTCCTCCAAACCAGTCCTGTCCATGTACGTGTCTAATTGTTTCCTAAATGTTGGGATAGTCACTGCCTCAACTACCTCCTCTGGCTGCTTGTTCCACACACCAACTACCTTTTGTTTGAAAAGTTTATCACTCAGATTCCTATTAAATCTTTCCCCCTTCACCTTAAACCCACTGTATGTACCTTGATTCACCTACTCTGGGCAAGATACTTTGTGCATTTACCTAATCTATTCCCCTCATCATATTTATAAAATCCCCCACCCCCCCTCCCCACTCAACCTCTCCCTATAGCTCAGACCCTCTAGTCCTGGCAGCATCCTCATATATATTCTCTGTACCCTTTCCAGCTTGACAACATCTTTCCTATAACATGGTGCCCAGAACCTCATTGCCCAGAACAGAATTGTTGGCAAAAACATCCATGAATGATTAATATATTCAAATCCTTTGTGAGTAAAATGTAATTGAACTTTATCCCATTTCCAGTGATAACTCTTGATAGTTGAAATTAGGTAAAGTCAACAAAATGGGTAACAGTTGGATCTTCAGGCATCAATTGTAGAGAGATTGTGATATCGGATTTAGTGAAAAAAGTTCGGCACAGTTTATAGAGGTATTGGAGTAGTTCAGATTGAAAGCCCAGTTTGGCAAGAGGCATTGGCGTGATCATATCAACTCAAAACTATATTTAACATTCAATAGAATTTTGTTTGAAAGAACAATCAATGATCCTTGAAGCAGGCTGCTGCACTGGAGTGTTTTTGCATCGTATCTTCATTTCTATTTATGAGAAAACTCTTGAAGCTGTCAGTCATGATAAACACAGCATTGAAAATGTGGACCACGCAATGAAATATTGAAAAAGAGACATATTTATCACAAACTTTCTATTTTGCATTTGCAACATGCATCATCGCTGAACAGCCAAACTAGCTTCTGAATTTAAAGTATATTTACAAAGAAAAAAATACCACAGAGAGAAAACCAAACGCTAAAAAGGTTTCTTTATTTTGTGCTTATTGTTTTATAAAGCACACCATCTTAATGCTAATAGTATTTGCCAAGTTCACTGAAGAACATTGATTCTGGATTAAATAAAAAAAAATTCAATAAAGTGCTGCATGTTTTTTTTTCATTAATATTTGAATGGGTGTATAAGCAACTGTCTGGTAGTGTTATTTTTGTTGTTCTAAAACTCCTTGTCCCTCCAATGTCCTTTGGTTGTGGATGGGCCAAGTGTGCTGATAACTCATCATGGACTCTTCTAGACCAAGGGTTCCCGAACTGCGGTAAATCTACCCACAGGGGGTAAATTTCACCTACCCAGGGGGTAAATTTGTTGATTCTGGATTTGTACATATTTTTCCTCATTGACTGACTGTGTTTGGTTCTGGTACACCGGTATCTGTTCATCATTAGTTGGTCATAAATAAGTGAAATGACATTGTTATGTGCTGTTAAAGTTGCCAGGGGTAAACGGGATGAGAAAGGTTGGGAACCCCTGCTCTAGACCCTCCTTGGCTGAAGAGGGCACCTAAAGAAGCAGATTATTCTGGATCATACCATTCCTTATACTTACTTCTGTTTGATAAAGCAACAACCAAAAGCTTTAGCAATATAATTTGACCTTTGTTTCAGCTTCCCAATGATGAGGATCATCTGTTTAAAAGTAAGCAATTTATTTTTTGTGCTGAATTCTTGCAGCAGTTGAAATATTGGAGTAGGAATCTGTCTTGGTCGAAAATGTATATATAGTAGTAACTACAAGTTGTAATCCACTTTGAAATTCATAGAATCACGGAGTGGTTACAGGATGGAAGGAAGGCATTCATCCAATATACATCCCAGGTCTATGTGAGAACAATCCAAGTCATTCCACCTCCCCCATCCTCTCTCTTTCTTTTAAGTACTTTAAGGTGAGTGGGAAAAAAATTAATAGGATCCTGAGGAGCAACGTTTTCACACATAGGGTGGTGGATAAATGGAACGAGCTGCCAGAGGAGGTAGCTGAGGAAAGTACTATAACAACATTAAAAATACATTTGGACAGGTACATGGTAGGAACGATTTAGAGGGATATGGGCCAAATGTGGGTAGGTGGGACCAGTGTAGATGGGGCACCTTGGTCGGCTGGGACAAGTTGGGCTGATGGCTCCTGTTTCCATGCTGTATGACTCTATGACTACTCATTCACCTCTCGTTTGAATGCTGTCTCTTTCCCCTGGCAGTGCATTCCAGATGTTAACCACTCTGCTAAAATGCAGCTACTCCAACACTCTGTGTCTTCTTAAGATTTACTTTCTTTTATTTTTGTCTAGCTTCAGTTTCTCTATTCTGTCTGAAGTATGCAGTTGTAAAAGTTTGTATTTGGTTCACCTGCACCTCCTCCAACCTCATCTATTGCATCCGCTGTTCCAGGTGTCAGCTGCTCTACATCGGTGAGACCAAGCAATCTCACCGGCTTGGCGATCGCTTCGCCCAACACCTCAGCTCAGTTCACAATAACCAACCTGATCTACTGGTGGGTCAGCACTTCAGCTACCCCTCCCATTCTGAATCCCACCTTTCTGTCCTGGGCCTCCTCCATGGCCAGAGTGAGTCCCACCGCAAATTGGAGGAGCAGCACCTCATATTTTGCTTGGGTAGTTTACACCCCAGCAGTATGAATATTGACTTCTGCAATTTCAGGTAGTCCTTGCTTTCTCCCTCCTTCCCCTCCCCTCCCCAGCTCTCCCACAGCTGACTCTGTCTCCGTTTCTTCGTTTTCCTGCCGCCCCCCCACCCCCACATCAGTCTGAAGAAGGGTCTTGACCCGAAACGTCGCCTATTCCTTCGCTCCATAGATGCTGCCTCACCCGCTGAGTTTCTCCAGCATTTTTGTCTACCTTCTTTTTATTAACAGGATATGTTTTCATTATTTGTCTCAGTGAATAATTAAAACCTAAAGTGTTGGCACTTTCACTCAACTTCCAAGACGGCTGTTCTGATCTTCATTGTTAAACCGAACGTATCTTGGAAATTGCATTTATTTTTAAACATTATTTCCTTTGGTAAATATATGTTAAAGACAACAGTGGTTGATTTTATAATCCATACTTATCTGCACTGCACATAAGTTGTGGCTTGCGTATATTCATGAAGGAAATTCAGCTTGGGCATACTTTCTTCAAGATGACCTACACATCCAAAGTTTAATAAAGATACCAAATGAAGTGAAGCAGCTCTATCCCGACCAGTGAGCTGGTAAATTGTATTATTGATGCTGAGACAAGGCAAGAAAACATCTCTGCAAATGATATTTTTCAAATTGTGACAAATGTCAGTCGTGACATCTGTCTTTGGCTCTGAGGCTCGTTTGTACCACTGCCGACACTCACACACAAAAGCGTTTCACTGGCTCTTGAGTATCATACTGAAGATTGCAAATTTGCACAAATGTTAGTGTTGTTGCATTGCAGTGTTAGAGAAACTGGTAGCGTTTAGTTTAGAGAAACAGGCTCTTTGACCCACTGAGTCCGCGCCAACCATCGATCCCCGCACATTAATACTATCCTACACATTAAGGACAATTTCACATTCATACCAAGCCAATTAACCTACAATCCTGTACATCTTTGGAGTGTGGTTAGAAACTGGAGGTCTTGGAGGAAACCCACGCAGGTCACAGGGAGAATATATAAACTCTGTACAAACAGCACCCATAGTCAGGATCGAACCCGGGTCCCTGGCGCTGTAAGGCAGCAACTCTACCGCTGCGCCACCGCCTCGCCCTGTGTTCCCTGTAGTTTGCACGTTTACTATTTTTTTCTGCTGTGTGCTCCAGTTTCCTCCCAAATTCCAATGATGTGGTGGTAGTTAACAAATGACTATAATTTATCCCTCCACGAATAACCAAAGAACATGAGAAGTTCATGGGTGTGTTTGAGAGAGAATAGATTGCAGGGGAGGAAAAAAAGTTGGGAGAAATGGGACTGAGGATAAAAAAGCAGATCACTGGAAGAGCAGCGGGTCAAGCAGCATCTGAGGAAGCAAAAAGGTGTAAGATGGTGTATCAGGACTGAGAGAGAAGAGGAAAGAATGCCAGTGTATGGTACAAAAGAGGGGCAGGACAGAGGCTGGTGGGTGTTAGGTAGATCAACAAGGAGAGGTGATGATTGGTAAATGGTTCTAGATGGGGGTGGGTTAGGAGGGATGGGGAAGGTCAACAAGGGAAGAAGAGAACGAGATAGACTGGCAAGTGTGTGAGGGGAAGAACACCTTAAATTTGAAAATTCAATGTTCATGCCATTGCTACCCCAATTGCAAATGATATGTCATCCTTCAAATTTGCGTTTGGAGGGATGAATGGGAAAGGCTGAGGACAGACGGGTCGGAGTAGGGGTAGGGGAAAGAGAGGTGAAATTACATGTTACCTGAACCTTGAGATGGCCCTTCCACAGAACACAGGATTGTTCCTGCATGGTCTCAAATATCCTCCTTTTATGCTGCATGGAATATAGATGCCAGCTTTTGGATTTGATGTTAAGGTGGGACTCTGGCAGTTCACGCAGGTGGGTCCCATGCTACGACCATCTTTATTTTTGGACACAATGGCCCAAGTAACTTCCACTTTAGTCATATATTTCAATAAATCCACAATATACTGTCAGTTGGAATATTTTGTAAAGTCGGGTTTTCTCTTAACTGTGCAGTGACTTTCTATTTTGCCCTGACACTTCTCTAGGTTTGCACACTGCATATGTAAGCTTTGGAAGAAAGAAGAATGAACCTGTAATTATATAGAGTGTTCCTGGTCTTGGTACGTCCCTCAGTGTCTGTCAACAGCTGTTGTAACTCGGAAATGTAATTGCTATTGTTACATGGAATGTGACAAGGTCAGTGTTCTCGGACATTTTTTTTAATTACAAAATTAATTATCATTTTACTCTGAAATCAGCTATAACTTTATGCACTGCAAGTTTTTGTTTCATTGTCTACCATTTTGTTCTCATTTATATCGCACAGCTGTAAAAAAAGCAAATTATGCATTGAAACATCTTACGTTTTTATCAAATTGTGTAAACAAGTATTTAAAAAATGCATTTTAGGCCAAAATAAGCCTGTTCGTCTTTCATAGAGGAATCTTTCTACCTAAACCTGGAAATTAATTCTCTCATTTTCCTTGCATTGAATAAACCAAGTGTTGGAAATTCCTCCATGCTCTCCGGATGTAAAGAAACATCAAAACTCCAGATTAATTACACTTGAAGGTGATAAAAAATATCCAGTGAAACTTTCTCTGTTTCAAGAATCATATTGATTGAATAGCCGGATATAAATAAATTCATGCAAATACATATTAATTTTCCTACACTTTCTGGAGAGTGAAACATACCTTGATTTTATGTGTGCGCTTGGCATATATCCAATGCATCTTTCTGAGAAATGTTTCCAGAATACAAAGGGCATTCTTCTGATTTGTATGTGGCCCACAACTTTTTTATCATTGTCATTTCTATTATTACTGACATTTTGTTTTAATGCATTTTAGAAAGAAAATGTTCAAGATACTCACACAGGAGTCATTTTTTAGAAGATTTCGAGTGGCCGTCAACACTGTTAATGGATCTCTGGATTTGTGCTGTCAGACACAATCTGCCAGCTGTTCTGTTCCTCCCCATTGTTTTCATGCATTGACTTAATCATTAATAGCATGATATATACAGGAATTGACATATTTCCTTATGGTTGACTGTGCAGCTTAAATAGACTGCCAACTACCTTAAGATAAAACGCTGCTATGAACTCCATTTAGCTCATCAGTATCAGAAAAAAGAGCTTCTTGGAATACAATACAGAATTTAAATAAAATGCCCTTCCAGAACAGTATTACTTACATGCAACATCAGTTTGAGATAATGGACGTTCACTCAATGTATTATTCAATGTATAGTCTTTCCACTGACTATATAGCACGCACCAAAAAGCTTTTCACTGTACCTCGGTACACGTGACAATAATCTAAACTATACTAAACTAAATGTAAAACAAAATAACTAAGCAATAGATGTTATGGTAATATAGATGAGAGAAAGGGGCATATGTTGATAAATAGAAATTAATGAATTGAAGTGATTCGAGATTTTCGTATCCATCCAGTGTATGCCATTTCGCAAAATGATCTAATTCTCCCAATGATTTTCACTGTAATCTATTCTCCCTACACTCCCAGCAACTTTCCCTGCATTCTATCACTCATCTTCACACTTGTGGTAATTTACAATGGCCAATTAACCTTTCAACCTGCATGCGTTTGAGATATGGGTGTATCCTGGAGTCCACACAGTCACAGGAAGAACATACAAATTCCACACATTAGTGCAGTGATCAGTAAGGGGTAACTTTTTTACACAAAGGATGGTGGGTACATAGAACGTGCTGCTGGACGAGGTAGTTAAGGCAGATATTATGGTAACATTTAAAAAGCAGTTAGACAGGTACATGGATTGGATAGGTTTAGAGGATATGGGCCTAATGCAGGCAGGTGGGACTAGTGTAGATTGGACATGTTGGTCGGCAAGTTGCGGCAAAGGGCCAGTTTCCACGCTGGAGACGTGACGCAACAGATCTACTAGTTGTGCTTCGGGTAGGAAACATTCTGAGAGGCGATATCAATGGCGCATCACAATCTTACAATCTAAGAGGGGATTGGAGAACAGAAAGGTTTGGGGCAAACAGAAACAAATTTTTGATGACCTGCTGAGGAGCTTGAAATATGATCATTGGTTTTATGCCAGCCTTGGTCCAAACATGGATAAGAGAGCTGAGCTCCAGCAGTGAGCAACTGCCTTGACAACAAGGCATTATTGAATGGAGTGTGGCATCAAGGAGCCAAGGCTAAACTGGAGTCAATGTGAAAACCCTCTGCTGCCTTGAATCATACCTACCTCAAAGGAAGATGGTGGTGGTGGTTGGCGGTCAACCATTTCAGCCACAGAGACCTCTGCAGGAGTTCCTCAGGGTATTGTCCAAATAAGCCAAACCATCTTCAACTCCTTCATCAATTACCTTCCTTCAATCCTATGGTCAGAAATAGGGATGATCGCTGATGATTGTTAAACGTACATCTCCATTCACGACTCCTCAGAAAATGAAGCAGTCTATAACCACCGCCCACTGTGTGAGAATGTTGCCCCTTGGGCATCTTTTAAATATTTCCCTTCTCACCTTAAACCTATGCCCTCTAGTTTTTGACTCCTCCACCCTGTGGATGAGATTGCTTCATAATGTTATAAACTTTTTAAGGTCACTCTTCAGTCTCCTATGCTCCAGGAACAAAATACCCAGCCTATTCATCTACCTCCAGGCTCGGAAATTTTCTCGTAAATCTTTGTTTTATGTGCTCTAGCAGGGTGACCAGAACTGTACACAGCGCTCCAAATGTAGCTTTACCAACATAGCTGTTATACTCCTGTACTCAGTAACCCAATGAAGGCTAGTGTTCAAACACCCTTTTCACCATCCTACCTACCTGTGTGGCCACCTTCTTTGAACTATGTATCTGCACCACTAGATCTCTGTTTTACAACGCTCCCCAGGGCCCTACCAATTACTGTGTAAGTCCTGCCAAGATTTGTCTTACAAAAATGCAACCCTTCACATTTATTTGAATTAAACTCTATCTGCCATTCCTCAGCTCATTGGCCCAGTTGATCAAGATCCTGTTGTAATCATTGATAATCTTCTTCACTGTCCACTAACTCCCCAAAACCTGTCCACCATCTACAAGGCTGAGGTCAGGAGTGTGATGAAATACTTGCCACTTGCCTAGATGAGTGCTGCTTTAACAACACTCTAGACATTCAACACCATACAGGACATACAGTAATAGCCCACTTGCTTGAACCCCATCCACAAACTTTCATTCCCTTCACCACCTTACAGTAGCTTGTAACATCTTCAAGCTGCACTGTAGCAACTCACCAAGATTCCTCGGAGAGCAACTTCCAAACCCATGACCTTTGGTTCCTGTGAAATTTACATTAGAATGGTATTGTTGATTCTCGATTATTCAGCCTGGTCTGGTCTATAGTTAAATCTCCTATATTTTGATATTTGAAAACCAAACACATTAGTTATTTTAACTTAACATTTTACCAATTGTATGTAATTATGCCCAGATACATTTTTATCAAAGCATTAAAGTTGTTGATCCGCAAAGTATGCCAGAGTTGACACATTTAGTTAAAATTTATAAATATTGCTAGTCTATTATGTGCAATAAAATACACATTATTAATTATAAATAATATATTCTGCAAGTGCAATGTGTTAGTACTTTGAAAATATTGACAAAAATGATGTACAAGTATTAAGAATTTTAATAACAAAATTGATTTGTTCTGAAAGAAAATCTAATACAAATATCAATATTCAGATATGCTAAATTAATGCAAATTTGCTTTCTAATTTTATTTTTCAGGCATTCCCTGTTCCCACATAAGCAAAGCATAAACATGGGTTCATGTCAATTGATATGAAATCACAAAAGGAGGTAAATGGCAATTTCAGGGTTTTAATTTTGTTCAGTACCTGGTTGGTTCCAGTGACGTTTGGTCTCTCGCACAATTTACAGATTTGTAAAATATTTTGCCCTTAAAGTTGCTTCTCTTGTTGTGAGGGTGAGCTAATAGTCTGGAGCATGTGTTATGGCCTGATGCTATTCAAATCTTAATGCTATGCTAATCCAGTGAACAATGAATATTTCAATATTGATTTGGTATGAAAAAATGGTCAAGTGTTTGGAGGTAAATGTAACTTGGCGCACCATTAACAATTTGTCATATAGTCACACAGCATAGAAACCAGCCCTTTGGCCCACCATGTTCATGCTGGCATTTCTACCAATCTACATTAATCACATTTAGCCACATTTTCATGCCTTGCCTATCTCGGTGTCTGCCTAAATGTGATATGGTGGCGCAGCGGTAGAGTTGCTGCCTATAGCGCTTGCCGCGCCGGAGACCCGGGTTCGATCCTGATTAGGGGTGCTGTCTGTCCGGAGTTTGTATGTTCTCCCCTGACCTGCGTGGGTTTTCTCCGAGATCTTTGGTTTCCTCCCACACTCCAAAGACGTACAGGTTTGTAGGTTAATTGGCTTGGTAAATTAAAAAATTGTCCCTAGTGTGTGTAGGATAATGTTAATGTGCGGGGATCGCTGGTTGAGCGGACCAGCTGTGCCGAAGGGCCTGTTTTTAATCTGTATCTCTGAACTAAACTAAACTAAACTAAAAAATGCATCATAAATGTAGTTATATAATAATCATATAGTTTAGTTTATTCCTTATTGTCACATGAACTGAGGTACAGTGAAGAGCTTTTTGTTGCATGCGGACCAGTCAGTGTAAAGACAATATGTGTAGGAGGGAACAGCAGATGCTGGTTTACACCGAAGATAGACACAAAATGCCGGAGTAACTCAGTGGGACAGGCAGCATCTCTGGATAGAAGGAATGGATAATGTTTCGGGTCTGAAGAAAGTTCTCGACCCGAAATGTTACCCATTCCTTCTATCCAGGAATGCTGAGTTATTCCAACAGGTTGTGTCTATATTCAGTGTAAAGACAATACATGATTACAATCGAGCCTTCCACAGTGCACAGGTACACGATAAAGGGAATAATGTGAATAATGTTTAGTGCAAGATAAAGTACACTAAAGTCCGATCAAGATAGTGCGAGGGTCTCCAATTATCGTAATGATCCTACTGCCTCCTCTGACAGCATGTTGTGGATATCAACTATTCTCTGCGTAAAAATCGTTCCCCTCAAATCCTCTTTAAAATTCCTTCTTCTCGCCTTATACAAATGTCTTCATGTTTTTGATACTCCCTCGAGAAAAAGATTTTGACAATCAACCATATCTCTGCCTCTCATGGTTTTATATACTTACATCAGGTCATCTCTCAGCCTCCTTTGCTCTGCTGAAAACAAGCCTAGCCTAGCCAATCTCTTCCCATGTTTTCCCCACATCGGTGACTTTGTTATTTCAGTGTGCAATGGAAGGTTGTCAATGACTGACATGCAGGGATTCCAGCAAACCATGATGTCTTCCTGAATTTACAGTCAACTTCAGTAATCTAAAAATGTAATCTCCCTCATCTTCAGTTTATGACTGCAATTATACTGTCTACATTCTGAGACTGGAACGATACCATCTATCTTTTGCATCTTGAAAATGTATCTTACCTTTCATTGGATGAGTGTATTCATTTTAAACATTATAATTTATAACATTCAGAATTATAAATTCAGAAATTTATAACATTCACACATGGTTTCTAACTGGAACAATAAGCTTCTGATGTTTGATGAACTGTAACCCACTGTCACCATGGCATAAATAATACATAGTGAGAGGAATAGCAGTAAGAAATATCTGTTGCAGAACCACAACCCTATTGAGTTTGCATACTAATCAACTTTATTTTTATTGAAAAATTGCTTACAAGTAGGGGATAATGCAAAATGTTTATGCATTAAGAGGCAATAGACTGGCAGCTCACAATCATCTCGTGATTACTGATGCGACAAAACGAACTTGGATAAATTAGAAGACACACACAAAAAGCTGGAATAATTCAGCAGGACAGGCAGCATCTCTGGAGAGAAGGAATGGGTGAAGTTTCGGGTCGAGACCTTCTTCAGACTACTTATTAGATTCCTTTGATAAGTTAGATGGATAGACATCGACATAGACATAGAAAATAGGTGCAGGAGGAGGCCATTCAGCCCTTCGAGCCAGCACCACCATTCATTGCGATCATGATAGTCCCCAATCAATAACCCATGCTTGCCTTCTCCCATATCCCTTGATTCCACTAGCCCCTGGAGCTCTATCTAACTCTCTCTTAAATCCATCCAGTGATTTGACCTCCACTGCCCTCTGTGGCAGGGAATTCCACAAATTCGCAACTCTCTGGGTGAAAACGTGTTTTCTCACCTCAGTCTTAAATGGCTTCCCCTTTATTCTAAGACGGTGGGCCCTGGTTCTGGACTTGCCCAACCTTGGGAACATTTTTCCTGCATCTAGCTTGACCAGTCCTTTTATAATTTTATATGTTTCTATAAGATCCCCCCTCACCCTTCTAAACTCCAGTGAATACAAGCCTAGTCTTTTCAATCTTTCCTCATATGACAGTCCCGCCATCCCAGGGATCAATCTCGTGAACTTTCACTGCACTGCCTTAATCACAAGGATGTCCTTCCTCAAATTAGGAGACCAAAACTGTACACAATACTCCAGATATGGTCTTACCAGAGCCATATACAACTGCAGAAGAACCTCTCTACTCCTATACTGAAATCCTCTTGTTATGAAGGCCAACATTCCATTAGCTTTCTTCGCTGCCTGCTGTACCTGCACGCCAACTTTCAGTGACCGGTGTACAAAGACACCCAGGTCTCACTGTACCTCCCCCTTACCTAACCTAACCCCATTGAGATAATAATCTGCCCCCTTGTTTTTGCCACCAAAGTGGATAACCTCACATTTTACTTCGGAGTCACGTGAGTGACTACGTGAAGAAGGCCCGCCTGGCGCTGGATCGGCATTACGTCGACGCTATCGGCAAAGGAAGAGCTGCAGAGGCAGCTCCAGCACAGCGGTAAGGAAACGGCCCGCAGGTAAGTAAAATTATTTTACTTCCAGGGCGTTTTCTTAAAACTCCGTAGGCTGGTAGGAAACCAGCAGGAGTTTAAATAAAAATAAAAATAAAAATGTTTAAAAAAAAAATAAATAAAAAAAATAAAAAAAAATCGCGGGTAAAACGTGCGTCCTGGGGTGTAAAAAGTCGGGACAGCAGACTATTGCGGAGCCGGTTCCGATACCGGTGGCCGATTGAAATACGCGTTAGTGAGCCTTTAGTTGCTCCACAAACAAAACTTGAAAACCCAGTGCCTAAAAAGTAAAAAGAGGCTTGAAAGGCCTGAGGTTTCTAAAAGATCCTGTAAGGTAAGCCTAAAATTGGCTAAGTATGGATCTTATGGAGGAAATACTCCAAATAATATCAACCAAGGGTCTAAGTACCCAGAATATTCCCAGGCAGCCCCTGAGGGGGTTCCATATCGTGAATATGGTGCCAATTCGAATTGGGAATTTGAAACCCCAGTGCCTGGGTATGGACTGGAGGAAGTCTCCTTGAACGAGTTTCAGGAGTACCAGGGCTGTATGAGACAGACCCTGAAAGTGGTGTTTGTGGTCAGAAGTACCCACCACAATGCAAATCCAGGTGTGTCTGAGGGGCACAAAGTTACTATACCTGGTGGAGGCGGTGAGGCCATGGAAGGAACCTGGCGGCCAATGTTAATTATATGGTCTCTCACCTGCCTCAAGAAGCTGTTATGGTTGAAACAGCAGATTTGCATTTAAACATGTGCTCGCTTCGGCAGCACATATACTAAAATTGGAATGATACAGAATATAAGAAACATTAGGATGCGCAAGGATGACGCAAATGCATGAAGCATTCCAAAACACCTTTAAGAAGGTACCTGGTAAATCCGGGTTTTGGGCGCCAATGTCAGCAATTATGCGGGCGCAGGAATTACGATTAAAAGAATCCTCAAACTAATTGGCATCACTGTCTTTTAAGACAAGCTGGAAGGTTGTGGAATGACTAAAGTTCAGAATAAAACAAAATATGTTAGGTTTATTCTGCAAACTCATTTGAGTTAAATTATATAAATGGAAGATTGCCATTCGGCCTCTTTTACATCCAAAGATTTACAGGACAAGCAATGTTCAAACTCCTGGTTATTGATTCGGAGGAAATCTGTTTAAGCAAATTAAGTATGGATGAAGGGGAAAAAACTGTTGTTCTTATGAAACCCTTCAGTTGGCCAGTAGGCTGGTCATATGGAAAAGGGATTTGATTTGAGCCGAGGCAGGAGTATGATAAGGAAGAATTTCCAGCCAGCAAATCGCTTCTCGGCTTTTTGGCTAAGATTAAGTATGGTATCTGTTCTTATCAGTTTAAATCTGATACGTCCCTTATCTAGGGACCATATATTAAATAAAATAACGAATGTACACCCATATTTTGGGTAAGGAGGTAATTTCGTCAAACAGTTGGAGAGGTACAAAACTAAATCCTATTAAAGAAGGATGTTTGGATGAACCTCAGATTGGTGGTAGACTCCAAATGTGGATGATGAAGAGGTATGGATCCATTGGGACACAATAACCTTATCATTTTTCATGTTTATAGTCTTGTAATAATTCAAATTGACAAAGACGTAAGAATTTGTGTGAGGAAGGAGGTATTGAGAAACAGGAAAGGATCCACAACAATTGTATCAAATATTTCCCCAGACCGTAGAAGATGGGGTTGTAGAATCATGTTAGATCTCACACAATTAAATATATTGTCCAGTTTAAATTTTTTAAATGGACACATTCAACACTGCAATACAGCAGGTATCAACAGGTGGTTATATGGCTACAATAAATTGAAGAGATGCATATTTCGGTCCCAATTCACCATAATTTCGTAGGTAATTAAAGTTTATGGATGAGACAGTTTGTGGTACTGCAAGCTTTGCCTTAAAGGATTAAGCCAGCATTTGCACTGCTTTAGGCACAAAAGCACATCGTTATGGCTTATCTAGATGACATTTAATTGTCAATGCTAATCAGGAGCCAGGTGGAAAATTAGTCTCAGCAACTACAAGTTGTTTGAGAAGTTGAGTTCCTGATCCATCCAACAAATCTAAGTTACAGCAATCCCAAACCATTGAATATCTGGGGTTTGAGATTAACTCAGTTACCATGTTGGTAACTTTACCAATGGATAAGTGTTGGATTTGACAAATGTGTGTCAAGACCTGATTTACAAACCTTATCCCTCCATCCGAGAGGTTGCCAAGGTTATTGGTAAATTGGCAGCAGCATTTCCAGACAGTAGAGTTTGGTCGTCAACATTACCAAAATCTTCAAAGGGCAAAAACTCAAGCGCTTATTCAGCGAGCAAGCCATTTGATAGGCCAATGCAATTGCCTAAGGGAACTTTATCAGAATTACATTGGTGGATTGAGAATGTTCCATAAACTGCTAAGAACTTTGTAGTTCATCAGCCAGTAGTGTTTTTGCAAAATTGACGAAGTTCTCTCGGATGGGGGGGGGGGGCTACGGATAATGAGACCAGCTGTAGAGGCCGATGGGCTGTCCAAGAGGATTTATTGTTCCAAACATATGGTATTAATTATTTGGAGCTCTTGGTAACATTTTATGTATTAAAAGCTTATTGCCCTTCATTAAAGGATTTGCATGTCCAAGTACAAATAGATTATACCACAGCTGTGGCATATATCAATCACATGGGTGGTGTCAGATCAATATCATGTGATCATCTGGTAAACCAGATGTGGCAATGGTGTATGGCAAAAAATATTTGGCTTTCAGCTATTTATCTCTCGGGGAGAGACAATGTTGTGGCAGACAAAAGATCACGAATATTTAAAGACAATACAGAATGGATTTTAATCCACAAAATTTCAAAATATTGTCAGTCGGTATGGAGTACCGGACATTGATCTGTTTGCATCTAGATTGAATCACTAATTGCCCAAATACGTGTCTTGGGGAACACGATCCAGGGGCAGTAGCGGTGGATGTTTTCTCGCTACACTGGAGAATTTGTTCTTTTATGATTTTCCCCATTCTGTCTCATTGGGCAATGTCTCAATAAAAAGTGCAAGACGCTGTCGAAGGCAATTTTGGTGGTGTCAGATTGGCCCACGCAGTCATGGTTCCCATTGATGCTAATATGATTATTGAACCATGTATAACAATTCCCAGTTGCGACAATCTGTTGACACAACCAGTAACAAAAGGAATTCATCCATTGCATGATCATATGTATTTGTTAATCTGCAGGTTCTGACCAGACCATTGCAAGAGTTGTACTGTGGGACAGGACCATGGATGTTATAGTTGCAGCTTGGAGGAATGGCACTAAAACAATATAAGTCGCATATAAGGAAATGGGAAGTTGTACACAGTCAAAAATATCTTATCATACTGCAAACATTTCAAATGTATTAGAGTTCCTTGCTGGGTTACAGTTTGATGAGCATTTGAGTTATAGTGCCATTAATTGTGCTCGTAGTGCATTGTCATCCTATTTAGGACAAATTTCAGGTCGGAATTCAGTTGGGTCTCACCCATTAGTATCCCGATTCATGAAAGGAATTTCAATAAAAATCATCCTAAACCCATATATACAGGGATTTGGGATGTTAGCATTGTTCTCACTTTGTTTAAACAATGGACTCCAATTAATTCAATGTCTTTGCAGAAATTAACATTCAAGGTGGTAAAGTTAATGGCATTGGTATCAGCTCAAAAAGAGTACAAGCTTTGCAGTTGTAACGGTTGGATTGCATGCATGTGACTACAGATAACATTATGTTTTATGTTTATGACTTGATCAAACAAAGCAGACCAGGAAGAACTGGAATGAAGGTAATGTTTAAAGCATATCCTATTGATGAAACATTGTGTGTGGTTAAGCATTTAACTCAATACATTGAGGTAACCAAAATCTCAGAGGTTCTGAGAAAGTGTTATTAATAACACACAAAAAGCCACATACAAAAGGTTTAGTTCAAACTATTTCTGGATGGTTTGTGTCTAGCAAGAATAGATACTGATGTGTTTAAATTTCACTCCACTAGGGCGGCAGCTACGTCCGTGGCAAAGGTACAGGACGTGCTACTCGATAAAATTTTAGAGACCGCAGGGTGGTCTAGAGAAGAGATTTTCAAAGTTCTAGAATAAACCTGTTGTCATGGTGCCAGGTTTGGACACACAGTAATGGGTTCTCTTTAATGCTTGCTTTGTTTTATATTATCGATTTATATTATCGATTTATGTTACCATTGACAACATTTATCAATTTATTTTGTAATTTTACCCTAAGATAGAGGGGTTATTATTAAAAAATTGTTCTTTTTTATGCTTAAAGGACTTATTACATAAATTGTAACAATGTCCTAAAAATACTATTTACTCACTACTGTTTTGACTAAACAGAGTCGTATGAAATGAATTTACGACATGAAAGACACAGAGCTTCAAAATCTTCACGTAGTCACTCACGTGACTCCGAAGTAAAATAGTGAGATTAAACGAGAACTTACCAGTTCGAAGTTTGATCTTTATTTTATGAGGAGTTACGATGAGGGATTACGTGCCCTCCACTCCCAACCCTCATAATGTAAATGATCATCTGGTAGTTCTAGTCTATTTTGAGCCTTACTATTTTACTTTGGCTATTGGTTTCTGTGTTTTTCATGCCGCTGCTTTGAAGTATGCCGATCCAGCGCCAGGCGGGCCTTCTTCACGTAATCCCTCATCGTAACTCCTCATAAAATAAAGATCAAACTTCGAACTGGTAAGTTCTCGTTTAATCTCACTATTTATCTATATTATACTGCATCTGCCATGTGCAAAGAGGAAAGACAAGATTTCTAGTTTCTGTGGACAAGTGTTGGCAATTAGCACTGACCACAAAGAGAGCTTATCACACTCATCCATGATCCCTCTTCTTTCGTTTGCACCTTTATTGGTGCTTATTTCATTCTGGCATTGCTACCAGGAACCAATGGTGTCATTACATAGGCTGAGGACTCAATCATTTAGAATAATTCTTGTAGCAAGTCATGAGGTTTGGGGCCTCCAACCAATGACTGGTTGAATGGTGGAGCAGGTCTGAGGAGCTGTGTGGCCTACTCCTGCTCATGTTCTTATGTTCATTTAGATCAGTAAATGTACAACAACAGTTAAATACATTTAACTAAAACATTAAACTACTAACAAAATATTAAAATAAAGTGAAATAACTCAGGTACTTTCCTCATAATCTGAAAGGTAATTCCTTGTGCAATGGTGAGGAGTTGGGTATTATGTGCAACAAGACCCTCCCCATGATGTGTCAGTGCTCCACTGCAGGCATCAATGCGCCACTGCAGGAGTCAATGCTCCATTGCAGTGGTCAATGTGCCACTGTAGGGGGTCAATGTGCCACTGTAGGGGGTTAATGCACCAGTGCAGGGGCCAAATCTCTACTATAGGGGTTCAATGCTCCACTGCAGGGGTCAATGCTCCACTGCAGGGGTCAATGCTCCACTGCAGGAGTCAATATTCCATTACAGGCATCAAAACTCCACTGCAGGGGTCAATGCACCTCTGCAGGGGTTAGTGCCTCACTGCAGGGGTCATGGTGAGTCCATCAGTGGAGGAGTGAATCAGATGTTCCTGCTACTGACCCAAAGGCTCTTCATGGACTAACACAGATCATCACAGACAAATGGATGTCCAATATATACTGGACATCAAGTATTTGATCATCTATGGCTACTTACAGGAACAACAGCAGCAGATAAGCCTGTTATACCTTCCACCTTAATAACGACCCACCACAGTAGATCAAAGAAAGGGGACCTCATTGAAACGTACAGAATAGCGAAAGGCTTGGATAGAGTGGATGTGGAGGATGTTTCTACTAGAGAGTCTAGGACTAGAGGTCACAGCCTCAGAATTAAAGGACGTTATTTTAGAAAGGAGATGAGGAGGAATTTCTTTAGTCAGAGGGTGGTGAATTTGTGGAATTCTTTGCCACAGAAGATTGTGGAAGCCGTCAGTGGATATATTTAAGGAAGAGGTAGATAAATTCTTGATTAGTACGGAGTCAGTTATGATGAGAAGGCAGGGTTAGGAGGGAGAGATAGATCAGCCATGATTGAATGGCGGAGTAGACGATTAGTTGAATGGCCTAATTCTGCTCCTATCACTTATGATCTTATGACAGGGGATGTGATCTACCTGGGTCTCCACTCTGCATGACCACTAGGATAATAAGAACAGATACGTTAGGCTGTACACAACACCATCATGCCCTCCAAAATCATCATCATACTTATCATCATATGCAGAGAACTGGGTAAATGATCATCTCTATGGAATTGGATCCTCAACTCCCTCTTTGACAGACCACAATCAGTATTAAGTGGCAACAGCACTTCCTCCTCGATAACCATCTACACAAGAGTACTTCAAGGCTGTATGCGTAGACCCTTGCTTTACTCTTTCTATACTCATGACTGTGTAGCCAGGCACAGCACATAATTAATATTATGGTTGCCTAGTTTTACGGTTATTAATTTACTGTAGTTTTGATTCTTATATATTATCAATGTGTTATTGCTTTTACAGGCATATTAAGATGCAGCAAATAAGAATTTCATTGTTTTGTTGTTGGTACATGACTATTAAACATTCTTGACTATAATTATGGTATTGGCTTACCCGAGTGCATTAGTTTAGTTTAGTTTAGTTTAGAGCTACAGTGTAGAAACAAGCCCTTCGGCCCACCGAGTATGCAACGACAAGCAATCCCCGAACATTAACACCATCCTACACACTAAGGACAATTTACAATTTATACCAAGCCAATTAACCTACAGACCTCTACGTCTTTGGAGTGTGGGAGGAAACCGAAGATCTCGCAGAAAACGCACTTGGTCACATGGAGAATGTACAAACTCTGTACAGATTGGACCTGCAGTCGGGATCGAACCTGGGTCTCCGGTGCTGTAAGCGCTTGTAAGGCAGCCACTCTACCGCTGCGCCACCGTGCTGCCTCTCAGATTCCTCAGACATTCAGTCTTGCTAAGATAATAAGACCATGATGAATTGATTTCAGATTTTTACTTCTTACCTATTTATTTCTACCCTAACCCTGTGCTTCTGCTTTGTGAGCTTGAAGTTCCTTGCACCCCCGCCCCCCCAACCCCCCCCCCCCCCCCTTTTACTGTTATGAGATTTGCCAAGGTTCAATTCAAGGGAATTAAAATGTACAACAGGAAGATGAATGAGTGCATGAGGCAGTATCTAAATGAAATCTCTTTCATTCTTTTCATCCTGCAGTGAAGCATATTAGATAGATAACATAGTGAAATACATCCTCTTAAACAAGAAGCATTTTCAATCTTATAATTAAATGTGCAGTTTAATTACCTTCTAAAAGGTTAAAAAAAAGTACCCAATTTAATGTTATTCTTTTGTACAGGTTTAAAAAAACACCAATGAAAATGAAAGAATCTTTTTGGTGTCTATGAGACAGTTTACCTTTAAATGTAACTGGTATTTTAATAATCTTAATGCTTGTTACCTTATTGACATAGAAACTTACAGCATTATATTTTGGAGAAATAAAAGTTCATGGTTAAAGAGTACATTGGGAGTCTTAGATTGTTTTTTTTAAAGTTTCATGTTTTCGACTTGATTCTTGAAAAATGGAAGAGATTTTCTCGAGAGCACTCGGCAAGTACCTGGAGAAGATTGTTTTTTTTGTGTGGAATTGCATTTACTTTGATCAGTGGTCTGACTCACATTGAAGTAATTATAAGATGGGGCATCATAGCTAGTTAACAGCACACACCACATGAAGGGACAATGTCTTGTTTGATGGTCTGAGCAATAAACGTTGGGTTTAGGTATATTATTTTCATTTGGTGGCTTATACAAAAGAATTGCAAAATAAATTAGTATACATTTGAGACACTAGAGGATTGATTTGGACATCCAGGAAAAAGGGAATACATTTTCATTACTCATTAGATTACATTCAGAAATGACAGCAAATTTTTCGGTGCCTTTAAATTGCTACTCAGCATTGAAATTGCGCTGTGCAAGTCAATGCACTTGAGTTTGTATTTGTCAAGCCTTATGAAAATAATGGACATTGGAGAAGGTAACTGTCCTTGTTTCAATGTCAGTCCTGGTCTCTTAAAGGGGTTTCTTGCTGTCTGAATGATTAGTAAACCCTGCTGTATTGTTTAAATGCTAAAGATAACTTTTTTTTGACACAGACTGCTTTAAAGCTTATTTTACTTCAGAGTCACGTGAGTGACTTTGTGAAGAAGCCCGCCATCCCGCATGCGCGTCAATGCGCCTACGCATGGCGGCACAACTGGCTAGCAGGCGCATCGCTCCTCCAGCAGTAAGTTTAAAAGACCGACAGGTAAGTTCTCGAACTTAGTCTGAGGTTGTGTGTCTATAATTCTTGTTTGCAGCATTGCTCCCTGTTTGAACACCAATGGACAAGTCAAGAGTGAAGTCCAGAGGAGCCGCAATGAGACCTGCTACAAAAGACCGCGGGACCGCGGGTAGCGGGCGGCCGTCGATTTCACCATCCAAGTCGTTGACGGTTTTACCAGCGACTTCAGACTTGGTGCCTCTGGAGTGCACCGTGGCTACCCCGAGAGGTGGGAAAGCTAAGCAAAAGTCTGTGAGGCCTATCGACTCGGACAAGTCAGGCCAGGAGGGAGCACCTCCTACAATGGACAGCGTCTTCGGACGTCTGTCCCGAATGAAGCAACTCGTGGAGAGGATGCTCCACCACGATATACTCATAGACACGGAGTCATATCAGAGTGGATCTCCTTGTGAGCCCGTGGCAGTGCCTGGTTCAGGGCTGCATGATGTCTCCCTCTCTGAGGAGGGGAACATCCAGAGTCAGTTTTGGGCTGGCTCAGAGTTCAGCAGTATGTCCGGGGAGCATACCATGATGCACGGGCTGCACCAAGCAGAATTACTCACATTAGCATCGAAATTTGCGATACCACAGCAAATTGGGGAGCCGCACAACGAAGAATTGGCGGCGTGTATAAACTACCTGTCTTCACACCAGCTCCAAGAGCAAGTAATGGTGGATACGGCCATGAGGTACCACACGCCCGTTAACTGTGCGTCTCTAAAAGTGCCGGCTGTAAACAGCTCGAAATGGAATTATATCAGTGGAGGCATCAGAAACCAGGAAGTGATACTCCAGAGAATTCTGAGCCTGCTGGCTTCAGGCATCACGGCCTTTGCCAGGTCGGTGGATGGTGGTCCTCTGTCGGATGGACAACAAGATGCACTGGCATTGTTATGCAATGCGCACTTTCAAATAAATTGCTATCGTAAAAACGCCATCCGCCCAGCCCTGAATCTGAAGTTTGCGGGATTATGCAGGGCCAGCAATGTGCAGCCGCCAAATTACCTGTTTGGGGAAGATCTGCCAAAGCAGGTCAAAGATCTAGATGACGAGGCAAAAGCCGTGGGGCTAATCCTAGCACCACCAACAAGCAGAGCTTCATCTTTCCGGTGGCAACACCCCTACGCCTCTACCAGCAGCAAGAGGTTCCCTGAAGCTGGTAGCAGCATGAAGGCCCAACGTTTTGGGCAAAGGTCTTTTTTAGGGCATGGCGCAGGCCGGCCCACATCAAAGATGCGCAGTTCGCCCACTCCAGCAGCTCTACCCCCCCAAACTTCTGGGGCGGAAATAAACACCACAAATCAACCAGTAACCATGGAGGTAGGTGGGTCTGGTTCTTTCTGTAACATAAGGTGTGTGGATCACTCATAAGTTGGGTGGAGATTACGCTGTTTTTTGAATGAATGCCATTGGATAACATCAGATTTGTTTATACTGCACAGTGGACAAGGATTACAAATTGAGTTCCTTTCTGATTCGTTCCCACCCTCATAGCATACACCAAGCCGGTCCTTTATTCATTCACAACAGGAGGGTTTGGATATACAAGCTGAAATTCAGTCGTTATATGCAAAAGGGGTAATTGAGAAGTCGAGTCTTGAACCTCAACAATTTGTATCCAATATTTTTACTAGACTAAAGAAAGATGGAAGATGCCGAATCATCTTTGACTTGACTCGACTTAACTCCTTTGTGCAGTATAGACATTTCAAAATGGAAAACCTTGTTACTGCCAAACGACTGGTTTCCCAAGGATGTTACATGGCATGCATCGACCTCAAAGATACATAATATTCGGTGCCCATTCATAGGGATCACCGGAAATATTTAAAGTTTAGCTGGATGGGGCAACTATGGCAGATTAAAGCATTGCCTAATGGGTTAACCACAGCTCCCAGATTATTTACAAAATTGTTAAAACCAGCTCTTGCGTTATTGTGAGCACAAGGTCATATTGTGATGGCTTATTTGGATGATATTCTGATCATAGGTAAAACTCTAAAAATAGCTAAATTAGCTATTTCAGCCACCAGACTCTTGTTTGGGTTCCTCATCCATCCAATTATATCCAAGTTGACACCATCTAGGGTGATTGATTACTTGGGATTTACCATCAACTCAAATCACATGTCTGTGACTCTGCCTTTGGGCAAGAGATTGGAATTAATAGAAGCTTGTAATTATCTCATTGTAAAACAACAACCTTCTATTCAACAAGTAGCCAGTATAATTGGCAAATTAGTGGCTGCTTTTACAGCTGCAAAGTTTGGACCTATGCATTATCAAAATTTACAACGTGCAAAGGAGCAGGCACTCAAATTCCATGCAGGTCACTTCGATCGACTGATACATTAACCAGCTGAAGCCATTTCGGAGTTACAATGGTGGACGTCCAATATTCGGCATTCCTCCAGTAATATTTTGGTCAACAGTACTTCAATGATATTACAAACTGACGCTAGTGTTCTGGGATGGGGAGCTGCTGATACCATCTCTAGCTGTGGTGGCAGATGGAATACGTATGAGTCATTGATTCTTCATTGGTAACGTATTAACTACTTAGAGTTGCTGGGAGCACTCTATGGGTTAAAGGCTCATTGCGGGAACATGCATCATCTGCATGTTCGACTTCAAATTGACAACACCGCAGCAATGGCTTACATTAATCACATGGGTGGAATCAAGTCTGTATCCTGTGATAAATTGGCTAACCTCATTTGGCACTGGTGCATTGCAAGAAATATTTGGATTTCAGCGACCTACCTGCCAGGTAGGCTCAATATGGTGGCGGACACCAGGTCACGGAAATTCCATGACAACACATGGATGTTGAATCAGGATGTATTTAATGATATTATCGATCGGTATGGAACACCAGATATTGATTTGTTTGCATCCAGACTGAATCACCATACCATAGTATGTTGCATGGGAATCAGACCCAGGGGCAGTGGTGGTGGATGAATTCTCGCTACATTGGAAAGGAATGTTCTTTTATGCATTCCCCCCATTCTGCCTCATCAGTCGTTGCTTGCTGAAGATCAAGCAAGACTCTGCTTCAGGCATTCTGGTAGTGCCTGACTGGCCTACACAGCCATGGTTCCCAATCATACTGGGAATGATCACAGAGCCTTTCATGGCCGTTCCCAAAGGCAGTAATCTGCTAGTCTACACTGTAACTGGGGAGAAACATCCACTCCATGACCGAATCAATTTATTAGTTTGCAGAGTCTGAAAAGACCTTTCCGGGGGCACGGACTATCTGATCACACGGTGGATGTACTCGCTGTGGTCTGGAGAGACAGTACGAAAAAACAGTACATTTCCTAGATTAAGAAGTGGGAAGTGTTCTGTTCACAATCTAATATTTCGTACGACACAGCATATATAACCAATGTATTGGAGTTCCTCTAAAAACTGCACTTTGATGAGAAGTTGAGTTATAGTGCTTTAAATTGTGCTAGAAGTGCATTGTCGGTATATTTGTGGCCAGGGTCGGGACACCAATCTGTTGGGTCTCACTCTCTGGTATCGCGGTTCATGAAGGGTGTCTCCAACCCTAACCCTCCCAGGCCCAGATACTCGGAAATATGGGATGTTGGCACGATACGAACACTGCTTCGTAGATGGGCACCGACAACATCTGTCAGTCGACTTTTATAAAGTCTTCAAAAGCCAAATCTCGTAATAAAATACCGTATTTCCCGGCAATGAAAACGCACCCCCATTTTGAGTTGCTAAATTTTGAAAGAAGGCTGGTGGGACATAGAATTTCTCACGCTCAAAAAATAAAAATAAAGAAAGCAATTTGCCCAAGGCTTCCAAATCTCCTTCATTCTGAATTACTGAATGGGTGGCAGGTGGAGAGATGGTGGGGAAAAAAGGGAGCACACCGAGACAAGTTGAATCAGTTGTGATCTTATTGAATGACAATACTTGTTCAAGGGACCAACATTATTCTCCCATCCTTGGTCAACCAATACAGTGTGTGGCTTGGACTTGAGTCCACATGATGCAATCACAGAGCTTTAAAATCTTCACGAAGTCACTCATGTGACTCCGAAGTAAAATAGTAAGATTAAAGATATTTTAGGTTCTATGTTCTTCATTCTTCTTGGATGAGTGGGTTAACTATTGTCATCATTAGATAGCAGCAACATGTTTCCATCTATGTCGTGCTTATTGACTTCACTCATCCCTGGTCAATTGGTGCAGTGTGTGACGCATGGACGCGTTTCCATGGCATGAAATCACAGAGCTTTGAAATCTTCACATAGTCACTCACGTGACTCAGAAGTAAAATAGTAAGATTAAATGAGAACTTACCAGTTTGAAGTTTGATCTTTATTTTTTGAGGAGTTACGATGAGGGATTACGTGCCCTCTGCTCCCAACCCTCTTAAAGGTCAGCTGGTAGTTCTAGTTTCTCCAATCTATATTCAGTACAACAACTGTTATTCTGTGATTTCACACCGCTGCTTTGAAGGTTGACGCGCATGCGGGCTGGCGGGCTTCTTCACGTAATCCCTCATCGTAACTCCTCATAAAATAAAGTTCAAACTTCAAACTGGTCAGTTCTTGTCTAATCTTACTATTAAAGACACAACCATTTTTCTCGACCTCATTTCCCATTGGTATTTTAATTTGAGTTTGATAAAATTAAATTAATTTAATTTCATTTTATCGAACATAGAACAGTGCAGCACAGGAACAGGCCCTCTGGCCGATAATGCCTGTATCGGACATGATGCCAAAACCAAATCTTATCTGCCTGCACATTTATGTTTGTAAACCATTTTACTTCGGAGTCACGTGAGTGACTACGTGAAGACCCCGCCAGCACGCATGCGCGACATATCGTCGTACGCATGCGGAAGCGACGGTCGGGAGGAGCGGGGCTCCTCCAGCGTAAGTTTAAATAGCTTACGCCAGGTAAGTCTCACCGGAGGTAGTGAGTCGACGACTAGCGAATTGAAAATGGAACGGAAATCAAAGAGAACAGCGGCCAAAGCAGCTGCCAAGGAAAGCAGCCAGCAGCGAGCCGCCTCTCCAGAGCTACAGGTTTTACCTGCAGCTCCCGACTTTTCGCCTTTTGCGACCGTTGGTACGCCACGGTCAGGGAAAACCACCCGGAAGTCGGCCGGGGCCGACTCAGCGGAGTCCGGTCCCGAGGACACCCCGTTCGCAGTTAGCGACGGAGGTCGTCTAAACCGCATGGAGCGGATGTTGGAGCAAATGCTCCAACGTGACCTGCTTATGCAGGAGCAGGGTCACAGTGGGACTCCTAGCAGGCCCACGGCAAGTTCCTATCGAGGACTGCCCAATGTCTCCCCCTCTATTCAGGGGAGCGTTGAGGGTCAGAACTGGGCTGACCCAGAAGAAGGGGAGTTGGCTGAATTGCCGAAGGTGTCAGGGGTGTGTGAAGATTATATGGATATGGTAAGCAAGCATGCTATGCCTAACAAGAAGGGCTTACCTATCCACCCTAAGCTGGCTGCCAGCATCAACTATATGGGAACAAACCAGTTGCAGGAACAGGCCATCAATGCTACAGCAGATAAATATATGGCACCAGAGAACTGCAACTCGTTGAATGTACCTGCAATAAATAACCCTATTTGGGGAAATATGAGCCCCTCTAGTAGAGGCCAGGAGATAAAACTTCAGAGGATTCTGAAGCTCCTAACCGCAGGGATTACGGCAGTAGCAAGAACTGCAGTGGGTGTGGATATGCCGGAAGAATTGCAGGATGCATTGGCTCTACTCTGTAATACTCAATTTGAGATAAACAGTTTTAGAAAGAGCATCATCAAGCCGGCGCTTAACCCCAAGTTTGCGGGGTTGTGTAAGCCTGGGAAGACTCAGCCTCCTAGCCTGCTGTTCGGGGAAGATCTCCCAAAGCAGGTTAAAGATCTTGACGAGGAGGCCAAGGCTTTGGGCCTTATAAAACCTGGCTACACCAAGCCGCAACACCCACACAGACAGCACCCCTACACATCCACCGGGCAGAGTTACCATAACAGGTCTGCCGGTGGTCAAAGCTCGAAGGCCGGTATTCCTGCACAGCGGTCTTTTTTAGGCCAAGGCCCAGACCGGCCTTCTTGGAAGATGCGCCACTCCCAGAACACCCACAACCAACCAAGGAAGCAAGGACAGAAACCTCCACACCGGCAGTAACCATGGAGGTAGGTGGGTCTGGGGTCCCCAGAAACACATCTGGTCTAAATTCACTTTGTGTTGGGGGCAGGTTGCACATGTTCTTCGAGAATTGGCTCATTTTTACCTCTGATCCTTATATACTCAGAAGTATCCAGGGCTATAAAATTGAATTTGTTCACGAACTCCCTACCGCGGTACAGCATGCACCTAGCCGAAAATTCGTCCTTTCCCTTAAAGAAAGGGCAGCAGGGCATGCTGAGCTACAAAGATTAATAGAGAAAGGGGTAGTTGAGAAAGCCATCAAAGAGCCTCAGGAGTTCGTATCTAACATATTCACCAAAAATAAAAAAGACGGTGGGTGCCGCATCATTATAGATTTGGCTGATCTGAATACTTCTGTTCAGTATATTCATTTTAAAATGGACACCTTCAATACTGCGATACAGTTAATAGCCAATGGGTACTACATGGCATGCATTGACCTCAAGGATGCATATTATTCAGTACCCATACACAAGGATCACAGGAAATACTTAAAATTTGTCTGGATGGGACAATTATGGCAATACAAAGCTTTGCCTAATGGGTTGTCGTCAGCACCCAGATTGTTTACCAAAATATTAAAACCAGCTTTGGCCTATTTAAGGAAACAGAAACATACTGTTATGGCCTATCTTGATGACATCCTCATAGTGGGGGAGAATTTGGAAATGGCTGCTTTGGCAGTTACAGCCACGAAACATCTTTTTCAGAAGCTGGGGTTTACGATACATCCAGACAAATCAATATTGGAACCCTCTACCACCATGAGATATCTGGGGTTCATTATTGACTCAGTGCATATGTCTGTCACGTTGCCACCAAGTAAGGTGGAAGACCTGATAGAGGCTTGCAGAAGCCTCATTGGC
This sequence comes from Raja brachyura, assembly GCA_963514005.1. Next base: position 35,753,758 of record OY740802.1, on the reverse strand, counting down.
ATTAAGGTCCCATCCATTCGGCAGGTGGCCAGAGTGATTGGGAAGATAGTAGCTGCATTTCCTGCAGCACAATTTGGGCCATTACATTACCAAAACTTACAAAGAGCCAAAATTACAGCGCTCAAAAATCATGCTGGCCATTTTGACAGGCCTATGATAATTTCGGGAAAGGCAAAAGCCGAATTATATTGGTGGATGGGTAATGCCGAAAATTGTTCTAAACCTATCAATATCATAAATCCCTCGATCATCTTACAAACGGATGCCAGTGCCAAAGGATGGGGAGCTACTAACACTACCTCTAGTTGTGGAGGTAGATGGAGTGCACCGGAGTTAACCTTATTCAAAAACTTGGGGATTAACTATTCAGAAATGCTGGCAGCATTTCACGGTCTTAAAGCATACTGCACTAATATGCACAACGTCCATATTAGGATACAAATTGACAACACCACGGTGGTAGCATATATTAACCATATGGGCGGTATAAAGTCGATATCGTGTGATGAATTGGCTAACAATATCTGGGACTGGTGTCTGCAAAGAGAAATTTGGATTTCAGCTACTTACCTTCCAGGTAAGCTAAATACAGTGGCAGACACCAGATCACGTAAATTCAACGACAACATAGAATGGATGTTGGATCGGAATGTGTTCTCAGATATTGTAGAACGTTATGGAACACCTGATATCGACCTTTTCGCGTCCAGGCTAAATCACCAACTACCAACATATGTTGCTTGGGAGCCAGACCCGGGGGCAGTAGCGATGGATGCCTTCTCGCTACATTGGGGGGATCTATTTTGCTACGCATTTCCCCCTTTCTGCCTCATCAGTCGAGTCCTGCAGAAAATAAAGCAGGACTCAGCATCGGGTATTTTGGTGGTGCCCGACTGTCCTACCCAACCATGGTTCCCTATGGTACAGAAGATGGCCACAGAACCCTGTATCAGGGTGAACAAAAGACCAAGCCTGCTCGTTCATTCTGTTACAGGAGAATGTCATCCATGTCATGACCGCATGGACTTGTTAATTTGCAGATTTTAAAACGGCCACTTCACGGATTCGGGCTCTCCAACAGGACCATTGATACCATCACAGCAGCCTGCAGAGAGTCCACAAGGAAGCAGTACCTGACCTACATCAGGAAATGGGAAGGATACTGTGCCACAGCCAACACGACATATGAAACCGCCACCATTACGGAAGTGTTGGAATTTTTGGCTACCCTCCATTTCGATGAGGGTTTGAGTTACAGTGCCATCAACAGTGCAAGGAGTGCCCTATCATCCTACTTGGGCAAGGGGAGTGACCAATTGGGAATTGGGTCACATCCTCTAGTATCCAAATTTATGAGGGGAATATTCAATTCTAATCCCCCCAGGGCTAGATATAGCCATATTTGGGATATCAGCACAGTCTTGACTATGCTGCGAGGATGGACACCTAACACGGGACTCCCTTTGGCGAAACTCACCTATAAGATGGTCATGATTATGGCACTTATCACGGCACAACGGGTCCAGTCCCTGCACAAACTTAACTTGGATGATATGGCAATCACCAGTGACAAAATCACTTTCTATGTGCAGGGGCTGCTGAAACAAGATCGACCCGGAGTGTCTGGACATACTTTGGAGTTTCTGGCTTACCCAGCAGATCCTCGTCTTTGTATCGTATCTATAATATTACGATACATTTCAGTCACTAAAAATCTTAGGGGCACGGAAACAGCTCTGCTTGTTAGTCACAAGAAGCCCCATCACAGAGTCACGGTGCAAACCATATCCAGATGGTTAAGGGTGGTACTGGATGCAGCGGGGGTGGATACTAACACATATAAATCTCACTCCACCAGGGCAGCATCCACCTCGGCGGCTAGAAGGATGGAGGTACCGTTGGATCACATCCTGGCTACAGCGGGTTGGAGTAACGAAAAGACCTTCCACCGCTTTTACTTTAAACCCGTGACTTCCCCTGACACTTATGCAGGGAGGATTTTAAGTGCTGCCAGATAGTTTACCCTTAGTGGACACTATTGTTTTGTTTGGTATGAATAAATACCTGCTCTTGTTTTTCAGCCAGTGTTTGTCTGAATTACGTTCATCCTCTTATCCCAACTTTAGCGGTGTGTGAGCATGGAGCTTCCAGGGCATGAAATCACAGAGCTTTGAAATCTTCACGTAGTCACTCACGTGACTCCGAAGTAAAATAGGAAGATTAAACGAGAACTTACCAGTTTGAAGTTTGATCTTTATTTTATGAGGAGTTACGATGAGGGATTACGTGCCCTCCGCTCCCAACCCTCTATTATAAAGATCACCTGGTATGAAAGTTCTCTTGTTTATCTTACTATATTAGTCATTGTGACTGTATTCTGTGATTTCACACCACTGCTTTGAAGAAATGTCGCGCATGCGTGCTGGCGGGGTCTTCACGTAATCCCTCATCGTAACTCCTCATAAAATAAAGATCAAACTTCAAACTGGTAAGTTCTCGTTTAATCTTACTATTTTATTTGGCTCAAAGAAAGTATATCTGATATTTGAGGATTATGAACTTGGCAAAATCCCATCCTTATGTCACCTGATGAACTACAAGATACAACTAATCCACTAGGGGCGCCACATTGAAAGCAGCCTCTGCCTACAGCCTGTCTTTTTTTCAATCATTTTTAACATATTTAGTCAGTTTTAAAGTTTGTGTTGGTGGTTTCTTTCGTTTTTTTATGTGGGGGAGGGGAGTTGGGTAAGGGGGAAACCGTTTCCCAGTCACTTCCTGGCGCGGACGTGACTATTCTCCGAGTCGCGTCCTCGCCCCCCTCCTCGCGGCCTACCACCTGGATTTGAGTGGCCTTTTCTGCCAGGGACCAGACCAGAGCTTCAGCAGCGACGGCGCAGCACAGGATACATCGCGGAGCGGGCGATGCCTGTCTGGATCACCGTTTGGAGCTGGGCCGCTGCACCAACATAGCGGAGCTGTAGTTTGCAGAGCCTCCAGCACGGCCGGCGCTGACCAACATCGCGGAGTGCTGGGGCCCTTTGCCGAGGACCGCCAGCGTTGAATCTCCACCCAGCGCGGCCTGTGGACTTCACGAGCCGCGGACAGTGTAGATCTGTGTGTACACTTGCAAGCCAAGAAGGAGAAGAATGGTAGCCATAACACTATCAACAGTGTCTAGAGTGCTTCTCAAGATTAGCTTCAATTTTAACAAGTATTACTGTCAGTAGAATATATTACATCAGGCCAAGAACCAGGCCAAATTATTAATTTACATCTTCACAGCAGATGTTCTGCACTTTTATTGTTTATGCCAAAATTGCAAAGCAAGCATGTTAATAAGCATTACTCTGGAACACAGGACCACAAAGCTTTTAAGAGATTTAAAGAATGATGACAGGCTGCAGAATTATGGTTTGAGGACGGACTTTGGTGGCACAGTGGTACAGACAGCAGAGGTGCAGAGGGCCAGAACCTAAATTCAAACCTGGCTTTTGATGATGTTTGTGTGGAGTATGCATGCTCTCCCTGTGAGCATGTTGATTTCCTCCCAAATCTCAAGATGAAGGAGTTGGTAAGTAAACTGCCCCTCGTGTGTTGGTGAGTGGTAAAATTTAGGGGAATTTGTTGAGAAAGTGGAATATAAAATGGGATTCATGCAGGATTTGAGTAAAATGAGTGCTTGATGGTTGACATGGACTCTATGGGCTGGAGATCTTATTTCTGTGCAGTGTCTACACCATTTTATTTAGCTTAGTAAGCGATAAATTAATTTAATAGTTAAAATAATTTTCACATTGAAGTAATTTTTCCTCAACCTGGCCCCACTTAAAAAATATTATAGATTATTGGTTTAAACCAACGTTGTTTCGCTTAGAGCACAAAGAAAATGAGGGAAGATTCAACTGAGGGGACATAAACTATGAAAAAGCTACACAGGGTTGATAGAAGTACAGTGCCCTCCATAATGTTTGGGATAAAGACCCATCATTTATGTATTTGCCACTGTACTCCACTATTTGAGATTTGTAATAGAAAAAATCACATGTGGTTAAAATGCACATTGGCAGATTTTATTTAAGAACATTTTTATACATTTTGATTTCACCATGTAGAAATTACAGCTGTGTTTATACACAGTCCCCCCATTTCAGGGCACCATAATGTTTGGGACACATGGCTTCACAGGTGTTTGTAATTGCTCAGGTGTGTTTAGTTGCCTCTCCAATGCAGGTGTAAGAGAGCTCTCAGCACCTAGTCTTTCCTCCAGTTTTTCCCATCACCTTTGGAAACTTTTATTGCTGTTTATCAACACGAGGACCAAAGTTATGCTGATGAAAGTCAAAGGAGCCAGGAGACTGAGAAACAAGAATAAAACTGTTGGAGACATCAGCCAAACCTTAGGATTACCAAAATCAACTGTTTGGAACATCATTAAGAAGAAAGAGGGAACTGGTGAGCTTACTAATCACAAAGGGACTGGCAGGCCACGGAAGACCTCCACAGCTGATGACAGAAGAATTCTCTCCATAATAAAGAAAAATCCCCAAACATCTGCCTGACAGATCAGAAACACTCTTCAGGAGTCAGGTGTGGATTTGTCCATGACCACTGTCTGCAGAAGACTTTGAGAGGTTGATTATGGCACATATCAACTCCTACCTCGACAAGAACCTCAACCCACTGCAGTTCGCTTACCGCCACAACAGATCAACGGTGGATGCAATCTCACTGGCTCTCCACTCCGCTCTGGACCACTTGGACAACAAAAACTCATATGTCAGGCTATTATTTATTGACTACAGCTCGGCATTTAACACAATCATCCAAGCTGGTTACCAAGCTCTCAGATCATGGTCTCTGCGCATCCTTCTGCAATTGAATCCTCAACTTCCTCATCCACAGACCACAGCCTGTCCGTATTGGTGGAAATGTGTCATCCTCGATAACAGTCAGCATGGGAGCGCCTCAAGGCTGCGTGCTCAACCCTCTGCTTTACTCACTCTATACTCATGACTGTGTAGCCGGACATAGTGCGAACTCCATCATCAAGTTCGCCGATGACACCACCGTTGTGGGACGAATCACTGATGGGGACGTGTCAGAGTTTAGAAGTGAGATCGACCGATTGTCCAAATGGTGCCAGCACAATAACCTGGCTCTCAACACCAGAAAAACCAAGGAGCTGATTGTGGACTTTGGAAGGGGTAGGATAGGGACCCACAATCCCATTTATATCAACGGGACAAAGGTGGAAATGGTTAAGAACTTGAAATTCCTGGGCATGCACATTTCCGAAGATCTGTCCTGGTCCCAGCACACTGAAGCAATTATAAAGAAAGCACATCAGCGCCTCTACTTCCTGAGAAGACTACGGAGAGTCGGTATGTCAAAGAGGACTCTCTCGAACTTCCACAGGTGCAGACGGCTAAAGCACAGTGTACAGAATGTCCTTTAAAAGAGGGGGGAGGGGGTAGAGGGGGGAGAGGGAGGGAGAAGGAGCAAGAATGAGACAACTTTTAAGAAGCCAGAGATACACAGCTGTGAAGTTCGGCGGACATTTAACATTACCGGTCGGTTCCTTGGTTCTGAAAACTACTGCTTACCTTTTTTCCCCCCCCAATGAGCCAATGAAATTCATCGGTCAGCACCGGCTCCAACCTACGGGAACTTTCGAGAACCTTTGACCTCCTGGCAACCCACTACGACCGCCTTGCGACCCACCTACGGCTCGAGAATTCTCGCTAATCTCCATGGCGACTTCATTCTAGTTGCTGCTAATTTTTGAACATGTTGAAAACTTCTCGGTGACCATAATGAGGCCACGACTAGTTCCCAAAATGTGGGAACTCCTCACGACAATGAAGGCGACTCCCCGGCAACCACCTGCGAACATCAGGCGACCATGTGGCGACTGCAAAGTCTCCTGCAGCCGCCTAAAAAGTCGCCTAAGTGGGACAGGCCCATAAATATATTTTCAATGTAGAGAGATAATATCCAGCTGTATTTACTAGAGCTTAAGACAATGAGAGGAAATCTCATTCAGAAATGCACAAAGTTCTTAAAGAGGTTGACAGGCTGGATGTAGAGAGGATGCTTTCTCTGGCTAAGGAGTGTGCGAACAGGGTGCACAGTTTCAGATGAGGAGCAAGTGGTGAATCTCTGGAATACTTCGGCTCCGAGAACTGTGGGCTCAATTGTTACATTTCTTCAACATACAAATGGATCAATTTCTGGAAATTAAGGGATTCCAAAAACATGGTCAGATGTGAAAATATGGCTGTGATGTAAAAGATCATCCATGATGTGTATTGAATGGTGGATTATTCTCGAGGGGGCCAAATAGCCAACTGCTGCCTCTGTTTCTTATATCATTGCACTGCACAGCACGTGCAAACATGAGCTATTTGGCAGTAACCAGTGCCACCTGCTGGGCTCTAAGTTGCTTACTTCAAGGTACAGAAACATTCCATGAATTGGTTACTACTGTGTAAGAAATTAAATAAATGTCTTTACAAAATTTAGTTAACCATTGCATTTCTTTGCACCATTAGAATGTTATGCCCTTTAGCAAATGTTAGTCTTAAACCTTCTGCTTCTAAAATATGCTAATTTTATTCCTCTTCTTATTCTCTGTTCAGCAGGAAACTCTCTCTTAAATGCATGGGTGCCATGCTCAGTATCATATATAATGTTATATCAGCTATTGGCAGCTTACACTAACTTCAAACCTTCATACTTTTAGCCCTGTATCTAACCAGGCAGTGCATCTACCAAGGGATCTTGGGGTACATCCAATTGATCACTTTATAAACCAAGTTGCTTTACAAAAGATGTGTTCTCAGGGCAGTTTGAGATCAAGAAGGAGGTGGTGACGGAGCACTTCAAGAACATTAAGGTGTATAAATCCCCAGGGCTTGATGGTATCCATCCCAGGTTATTGAGATAGGCAAGGGCGGAGATTGCAGGAAACTTGACGAAAATCTTTGTGTCTTCTCTAGCCATAGCCTACGTCACGGTGGGTTGGAGTGTAGCCAAACTTGTTCCTTTGTTTAAGAAGGAAAGGAGGTAAAATCCAGGAACCTATAGGCTGGTGAGCCCCCCTTCAGTGGTTGGGAAAGGATTCTTTGGGATAGGATTTAATCGCATTTAGAAGAGAATGGGCTAATTATGGACAGTCAGCATGGATTTGTCTGCAAAAGTTATGCTTTACAAATTATCCTTTTTTTTGAAGAGGTAATGAAGGTGGTCTATGAAGGTAGGGCAGTGGATTAGGACAGTGATGTCTACATAGCTTTTATTAAGGCATTTGTTAAAGCACCTCATGGTAGGCTGACCCTGAATATTAAAAAGCATTAGATGCATGGTGACTAGGTCGTCTCGATTCAGAACTGGTTTCCTTATAGAAGACAAAGGATCGTATGGGTGTTATTCTGGCTGGAGGTCTGTGATCAGTGGAGTTTGGCAGGGATTACGGAGAGTTGGTCTGTCAAGGAGGACTCTCTCTAACTTCTACAGGTGTACAGTAGGGAGCTTGCTGACTGGTTGCATCGTGGCTTGGTTCGGCAACTTAAGCGCCCTGGAGAGGAAAAGACTACAAAAAGTAGTAAACACTGCCCAGTCCATCATCGACTCTGACCTTCCTTCCATCGAGGGGATTTATCGCAGTCGCTGCCTCAAAAAGGCTGGCAGCATCATCAAAGACCCACACCACCCTGGCTACACACTCATCTCCCTGCTACCTTCGGGTAAAAGGTACAGGAGCCTGAAGACTGTAACAACCCGGTTTAGGAATAGCTACTTCCCCACAGCCATCAGGCTATTAAACCTGGCTTGGAACTCTGAACATTAATATCCCTCCATCTGTTATTTGCACTTTATTAATTTATTAAGTCATGGGTGTATTTATGTATAGAATTGTAGTCAATGCCTTCTATGTTCTGTTGTGCTATGCAAAGAAAGATTTTCATTGTCCTGTCAGGGACACATGACAATAAACTCTTTTGACTTTGACTTCGACTTTGATCTGTGCTGGGAACTGTAGTGTCTGTGATGTAGTGACACACATAAATGTGGAAGAGTTGGTTAATAATGACATCAAGATTGGTGCAATTGTGGACAGTGAGGAAAACTGTCAAACAGCAGGATATAGTTCAGTTACAGAAATGGATGGAGAAGTGGAAGGTGAAGTTTAATCTGAGCAAGTGTAAGCTGTTGCACTTTTGTAAAGTTGAATGTAAGGGGAAAGTATACAGTTTATGCCAAGACCTTTAACAGCATTAATGTACAGAGGTATCTTGGAATTTAGGTCAATAGCTTCCTGAGAGTGGCTACACAGAATAAAGGGCCTGTCCCACTTTGGCGACTTTTTAGGCAAGTGGAGGAGACTCTGCGCACGCCACATGATCGCCACATGGTCACCACATGTTCGCTGGTGGAGTCTGGTGAGTCTCCTTCATGGTCGCGAGGAGTTCCCGCATTCTGGGAACTAGTCATGGCTTCAATACGGTCGCCACAAATTTTTCAACATTGGTCGCCATTAAGAAAATTGATACTTTTGTAGTAATTGGTGCAGTGGTAGTGTGGTCGCCATGTAGTTATAGGTAGTCGAGCTGGTCGTAGGTAGTTTTAGTTAATTGCCTTTGCTGCCTGGGCATTGTAATTGGCTCATTGGGGGGAAAAAAACATAAGCACGAGTTTTCAGAACCAGGATAACCGACCGGTAATGTTAAATGCCCGCCAAACTTCACAGTTGTGTATCTCTGGCTTATTAAAAGTTGTCCGGCTTCTTAAAAGTGTCTCCACTCATTTCCCCCCCCCTTCCCACTCCTTCTCCCCTTCTCCCCTCCCCCCCTCTTTTAAAGGACTTACCGTACAGTATGCTAGCCGTCTTAACCTTCCTGTTCATCGCGGTGTGTGTCTCTATCACCTTGGCTTTGCACCGTGTGAATTTCAGATAGTGCTTCCCCGCTTAACCCGCCACCCACCTTTGCGATGTGTTTGTGTGTGTGTGTACCACTCTGACACTCGCCGCTCCAGTTCCCGGTTTTTCAGCGAGTGCCACGAACTTGACTGTCACCGGCAGTCCGCTGAAAAATCGCCCAAGTGGGACAGGCCCTTGAGAGTGGTAAATAGTATGCTTCATTTCATTAGTCAGGGCATTGAGTATAAGAGATAGGAAGACATGATACATCTTTATACTACTTAGAGTGGCACAGTGGTGCAGCAGTAGAGTAGCTGCCTTACAGCGCCAGAGATCCGGGTTTGATCCTGACTACAGGTGCTGTCTGAATGCAGTTTGTATGTTCTCCCTGTGACAGTGTGGGTCTACTCCGAGTGCTCTCGTTTTCTTCCAAATATCCAAAGATGTACATGTTTGTAGGTTAATTGGCTTCTGTAAAATGTCCCCACTGTGTAGCATAGAACTAGTGTACGTGTGATCGCTAGTTGGTGTGTACGCGATGGGCCAAAGGGCCTATTTCCAGGCTGCATCTGTAAATTAAACTAAAGACTTTGGTTATGCCGCATTTGGAGTATTGCGTGCAGTTCTGTTTACTCTTACAGGAAGGATGGGAAGGCTTTGGAGAGGGTGTTGAAGATGTGTTCCAGAATGCTAACTTGATAATAGGGTATTAGCTACAAGTAGAGGTTGGCCAAACAAGGATTGTTTTCTCTGCAATGTCAGAGGCCTGAAATATATAAGATTATCATTGGCATAGATGGAATAAACAGTTAGAACATTTTTCCCAGGCTGGTAATGTCAAAAGACAAAAGGGCTTTAGGATGAAAGAGGCCGAGTTTAATGGGTATGTGGGGTAGGTTTATTTACACAGTGTGGTGGGTGCCTGGATCACACTGCCAAGGGTGGTGGAAGCAGATATGGAAGTAGCATTTAAGAGGCTTTTGGATAGGCACATGAATAGCAGGGAATGGCAGGATATGCATCGCAAATTATTCAGAGATTAGTTTAATTTTAGTTTAGAGATACAGCGCGGAAACAACCCAGGCGTTCATGGGGAGAATGTACAAACCCCGTATAGACAAGCACCTGCAGTCAGGATTGAACCCGGGTCTCTGGAGCAGTAAAGAGCCTGTCCCACTATACGAGTTTACCTTAGAGCTCTCCCGAGTTTAAAATAAAATCAAACTCGTGGTAAGTACGTAGAATGTATGTAGCAGGTACGCTGAGGCTCGGGATGTCTCTTAGCGTCTCGTAACGTTAACGGCAGGTACCCGGGAAACGTGTTAAGCTCGTGAAGTTTTTTCAACATGTTGAAAAATGTCCACGAGAGCCCTGAGTACCTACGAATGGCTATTACCGTAATTCTCCAAGTTCGAATCAGGTGAAACTCGGGAGAACTCTTGAATTACCTCGTACAGTGGGACAGGGTCTTTAAGGCAGTAGCACTACTACTACTCCACTATGCCACGCTTTGTTAATATAATGTTAATGTTTAATGTCCGTGCCCAACATCGCATCCTATTCAGCATGGAGATTGCGGCCTGAATGACCCATTCCTGTGCCATGTTCTATAAATTACTGATGTGCATAAGCACACAATTTTGCTTGCTTTCTTCTACTTCTGCAATTTATATCCAACTGCATTCACCAGAGCTCAGAAGAATGAACAGTGATCTCACTGAAATGTAGAGATCTTAGGTTGGGAATTCGCTCCAATGAACTGCTACAAGTTTTTTTCTAAATGAGTTAAAACAGAACCTCTATTAATTCCCTTCTCATAAATATACCAAACCAAATGACTAAGGTCGCCAGTGAAATTCCTTCTGATTCACTTTATCAAAGTTGGGGAAAGGAAGTTTTTTATTTCAGTAAGATATTGGACAGTTTTCAATAAGAAGGAGGCCTGAACTGTTTAGTGCTAGTCTGGATGTATTGCCACAGTAACATCATTTCTAATGTAATTTGATTCTAATGTACTTGGTGAACACAGAGGTTAATGTAAAGGCAACCTATTTTTTAATCAAGATCCAAGTCCATGGAATAAAATTGCATGTGTAGAAAAATGGCCTAGTAACAGGAAATTGTAAATGTCCTCTGGATGCTGATACTAAGACAGTTAGGAATTATTCAGGGTTTATAAAACTATGTGGAAGTAGCAGCCATTAAACCAAAACAAGAATTTTCCTGAAAATGCTGAAGGGCTGTGGTCGGCCCACTGAGAGGTTTAGACTTGGGAATAACTGTGGGCTCCACTTACCCTGCTCTACTATCATGGGCCAGGGAAGCTGGCCCGAGGAGAGGGAAGAGGGGTGCAAGGTGGCTCTATAGAATAGAGCTGTTGCGAGGACACAGAGAAATTGCTTTAATCGCAACCAGGATACTTAGCAATGCCGCACCAGACATTGAAGGGTAAAGGAGATGAAATGGTCCAGCTGTGGCCTCCAAAGCCATGGTTGGAAGCAGTGGGAGTGAGCCCTGAGATGGATCTACCAAAACAAGTAGAGGCCACAACAAATCCTTAAACTCCCAACCCACTAGCACCCTCTCTGAAAATCTGACTGCTGACAAGACCAGAGCTTGAAAAGACAGCATCCAGGTCGGACAAATAGATGGCAGCAGCCCCCATTGCCAGAAGTGGTCACCTGCGGATGTACACAACAACATTTTTAGGAGGCTGGCACTGTGATACGTTAATCGATACAGGAGCATTATAGTATTGATAACTGACCTACCCTTACCTACAACTGGGATGTTATTTATATAACGTGTGTTGGGGGGAAACCAGTAAAGTCAGAGGGAGGTGAGTCCCAGATACATGAAACAGGAGGAATGCACCTCCCTGTGTATTTCTGCGACTGTCCAAATAGTGAAGGTACTATTATAGAGATATACTAAGGGAGTCAGGAGACATTAGACTCAGGAAAGGGAAATCTAACATGGACAGGTCACGAGCAGCGAACATGCACAACCAATAGAGTGCCCATCATAGTCATGGCAGAAGGTAGACAATAATGCTGGAGAAACTCAGCGGGTGAGGCAGTATCTATGGAGCGAAGGAAATAGGCGACGTTTCGGGCTGAAACCCTTCTTCAGACTTATGTAGGATGGGGGACGGAAAGAAGAAAGGAAGAGGAGGAGCCAGAGGGCTGATGCAGAGCTGAGAAGACTGCCCAAGCGGAATATGAGGTGCTGCTCCTCCAATTTCCGGTGGTGCTCACTCTGGTCATGGAGGAGGCCCAGGACAGAAAGGTCGGATTCGGAATGGGAGGGGGAGTTGAAGTGCTGAGCCACAGGGAGATCAGGTTGGTTAATGCGGACCGAGCTGAGGTGTTCTGCGAGCCTACGCTTGGTCTCACTGATGTAGTTTCACACAGTCATGGCAGAACTGGTCAGCAGGGACTGGAACCAGGACAGAGTGTATGGGTTACTTTGCCTGCGGTTGCCAACGGTTTGGGATGGACGCAAACTAGACTTGGGGCAGGTAAAAATAGAACCATGTTAAAATACAAGGGGAGCTGCACAAACCTTCAGCAGTACCCCATGATAGCTGATGCACCGGCAGCCACCCAGAGTAACCACAACCAGAAAGTAGTCCTGAACTACTATTGGACTATCTTTGGTCAGACCTTGCTGGCTTTACCTTGCACTAAACATTATTCCCTCATCATGTATCTGTGAATGGCTCGATTGTAATCATGTATTGTCTTTCCGCTGGCTGGTAAGCACGCAACAAAAGCTTGTCACTGTACCTATGTACACATGTGACAGTAAACTAAACCAAACTATAGAGGAATTAAAATACTAGGGAATATTAAGAGAGACCTTGTCTACCAACACTCTGCTCTCAGACTTCAGTCTGAAGGCAGCTCTCGACACGAAACATCATGCATTCCTTCTCCACAGAGACGCTGCCTGTCCCGCTGAGTTACTCCAACATTTCGTGTCGATCTTCGGTTTGAACCAGCATCTGCAGGTCCTTCCTACACATTTTCCCCGCCTTTGGTGAGCTTACATTGTCTCCCGGTTGCTAACCATTTTAATTCCCCTTCCCATTCCCATGCTGACCTTTCTGGCCTGGGCCCCCTCGTTTGCCAGAGTGAGGCCATGTGCAAACTGGGGGAACAGCACCTCATATTATGCTTGGGTAACTTACTACTCAACGCTATGCACATTGACATTTCCAGTTTTAAGTTACAGTCCCCTCTCTCTCTTCCCCCCCCCACCTCAGTATGCGTCCATTACTCCCACAATCCTGCCCCTCTTTCCCCATTCCCCTCCCCTTCCACCTATATCCCATCCTCGAGCTTTTCATTTTACTCATCTTCTGTTTATCTGACACTCTTTTGTTTTCTTTTCATCTCTAGCCTTCGTCCACCCATCTGCAATCAATATCCCCTTTCACCTGTATTCACTTTTCAATTACCAGGCTTTGTCATACCCCCACCTCTTTTCCAGCTTTCTCCCCACTACTACAATCAGTCTGACCAATCCAAAACATTACCTTTTTATTCCTTCCACAGATGCTGCCTGACTGGCCAAGTTACTCCTCACCATATGTTTTACTTGAGGTGCCAGCATCTGCTAGTTTCTTTGGTCTTAAGTGTTTTGTTTGCCTTTCCACCAAACTTACTGCAATTGGATTTCAATGTTCTTCGCAGGCACACCTGAGATGAGCAAACAAATGCATGATTCAAATTGAACCAACATGTTGCATCTGTCTTCAGTTCTCGTTCTCAGCCCCATTCTTTACTCCTTGTACACCCACGACCGTGCAGCCATGTACAATTCTAAATTCAATTTTCAAATTAGCATGCGACACCAACATTGTGGACCTGGTATCAAATAATTATGAGATGGAGTACAGGAAGGGGATCGAGAACCGCGTGCCCTGGTGTTGAGACAGCCTTTCTCTCAATGTCAGCAAGACAAAGGAGGCAGTGATCGACTTCAGGAAGCGAAGCGGTACACATACCCCAGTTTACATTGCCGGCACCAAAGTAGGAATTCCTAGGAATTCTGATCCCCCCTCTCCCCTCCCATGGGGCAAAAGGTATAGAAGTGTGAAAACGCACACCTCCAAATTCAGGGACAGTTTCTTCCTAGTTGTTAGCAGGTAACTGAACAATCCTAGAGAGTAGTGCTGAACTACTATCTACCTCTTTGGTGACCCACTTACTATCGGACTTTACTGGCTTTACCTTGCACTAAACGTAATTCCCTTATCATGAATCTATATACTGTAAATGGCTCGATTGTATGCATGTATTGTATTTCCGCTGACTGGACAGCACGCAAAAAAAACTTTTCACTGTACCTCGGTACACGTGACAATAAAGTAAACTGAATCTTGCAAGCCAATCGTCAGTCTAGTCACACAATCACACAATATTGCGAAATATCTACAGTGCCAATCATTTCCATTGCGTTTTCCCAACTCAATTATATTACACAAGAATTAAAAACGCAAAAAACTGAGTGCAACTCAATGAAAGTAACAAATTGCAAATTCAAGTCAACCATTTTCAAACTATTGAATAAGAGACGACTAAAATTTGAAATCATTTTTATTTTAACACGTGCAGAAAGTTTTACATTGACACTTACCAAAAGATTTACAAGTATCTCCATTTCACTTCAAACATTTCCATTTAAGAAAGGGATGTAAAAATACCCAACTTTATGAGGCAGGTTAAACAACTTTCCAACAGATGACCACATAATCAATGCACAGGAAATTGTCCACATTTCTGGTTTCAACATGAGCTCCAAACCTTACTAGCAAAAATACATAGACAGTGCTTAACACATTTACAAAATACTTTTCTGGCATGAAGAGCCATCCAGATGCTCGCATACATCATTGTGTACAAATATTCCTTTATTTTGCTTCAAATAGCTTTAATTGTGCTGTTGCATCAATTTTGTAAAAGCTCTTTACTGTCACCTGCACATATTACTGTAAAGTTATAAATTATGCTATATTGCTATTATAGCTTTTGCAGCTCGTAGTAAACAGTCACAGCGAGATGGGTGGGGCTGCAGACAAAAATTAACTATAAAATTCACTAGTGTGCCATTTCCCCATCATTTTGTGCTGTTGAAAAAAGGTCTTGTTTGCTTTGTCAATTCAAAGAAAGCAGCTAAGTCCAGATCAAGTCTTACAGTTGAGGATACTTGAGATCAGGGGTCCACTCTAACCCCGCAGCATCGATGATGTGGTGAGGTTGAAGTTAACTGGAGTTGGTGGTAAGATCACAATATAGGATAGAGGGTGGGGCGGAAAAGCTGTCAGGTATTAGATTGCGGGACTGAATGGGTGAGATGGATGAGTTTTGATAGCTTGGGGAGAGGGGAGGCCAGATAAGTAAATAATAAAATAAGTGTTATATTTAATTCTTCCATGATGTTTCGTGTCTCGACCCGAAACGCCTCCTATTCCATCTCTCCATAGATGCTGCCTCACCTGCTGAGTTTCCACCATTTTTTGTCTTCCCAAGATTATTGTACAAGTCATAAAGATATCTGGCAATAATTCACCAACCACCATTAAACATTTTATTCAGCAATAAATTCAGTTTAATGGTTAAAGAGGTTAACGAGGTTATACCAATTCTAGTGTGAATATTCATTCAACAGGATAACACATAATTAATTCCATACTAATTCTGAATATAATTTATGCCATGAAATAAATAGTGATATGTTAAACATATTCAGCAAATTCAAATTATATTGCAATAATTGTCAATATACCAATATCTGTTTTCACAGACGATTTCATTTCCATGCTCTGCATTAAGAATTTTTAAAATAAAATATCAACCCATAACAAATAACCTTATTTTAAAAAAATAAACCAAAAATGCTTGCAGCAAATATATATATTTTTTAATTGTCTTAATAATCATTTTAATTATATACAGCATACATGAGTAATCTCCCAAACACCCTCTTTAGTGTGCCTTTCTGAGGAAAAACTATTTTTGATAAGCTGCACTAATATGAAACGGAAAGGTTGCAACCTTGTAGCAGCAATGCATATTACAATGGACAAATTTGCTGCTCTGTAATCTCAGCAAAAGAGCACAGTGCTGTATGCATGTTGTATGCAGTTATAGTATACAGAGGAGTAATATCACTTCACTTGTTCCTACCATATATTACCATAGACCACACTGAGATCAAATGCAATTGTAATAACAATAAGTAATTACAGTTCAATCTCAGATCATAGACTTTATTTCCTACTGCCTATTCTAGGTTCAATCTGACTGGTTATGAATTTAATTATACCCACCAGAAGAACACATATACACGACTTTCCGATCCTTAAATGTTAAATAATTCACACGAATGTTAAAGATTCTATCTCATGTCAAAACATCTCACTTCATGGAAGTTTATGAAGTAGTCAAGAGGTCAAACACATCCAAGCACTTTTAAACTTTGAGACCACATTGTGCAATTTATATCCCATCATTTTAAATTACAATTGAATTGCTGAATAATCCAAATGAAAAGTGGAATTTACTGACTCACTAGAATGTTTTTGATTAACGGAAGAAGCCACATGCATTGTTATTAAAATCAAGGACTGAAATCTGGCCACCCCAAAGAAGTTTAAATGCTTTAATTACAGATTCAGGCAGTGAACTGTTGTCCCTGGTATTTTGTTAATGCTTCTATGTAACCTGCAATGCTCCATCCTTCCAGAGACATTTGCCTCCTACCTATTCTGAGATTCTGTTCCAAAATGGCATCTTAACAATTTGTTCCTCAGCTCAACCAACTTCACAATATACTGTGTACGTTTGTGGTTTATGGATAGTTTTGTGCTTTCAGTGGATTGTTAGACTGATCATCTGATCTTTTGTTGAACCAACTTGTCCATGGTTGAACTGGGTCAGTTTTGTGCTAAATGCCAACTAAGGAGGGTTTGTCGATTGAAGGTCACATTTTCTTTCAACTAGATAACTGCTACACAAGGGATTCTTAGAGACCCATCAGATTTGTCGAAATATTCAAGGAGACACGAATTGGAATCCACCCAGATTTTGCAAATTAGATTTTAAACTCACCTTGTTCGAACAAGGAATCTTATGCCCCTGTCCCACTTAGGAAACCTGAACGGAAACCTCTGGAGACTTTGCGCCCCACCCAAGGTTTCCGTGCGGTTCCCGGAGGTTTTTGTCAGTCTCCCTAATGGTCGAAAGTGGTTTCCGTTTTAAATATCGGTAATTTTTTAGTCGAAGCTGGTTGCGATGCTAGTTGAAGGTGGTTGCCGGAGGACAAAAACCTCTGTGAACCGCACGGAAACCTTGGCTGGGGCGCAAAGTCTCCAGAGGTTTCCGTTCAGGTTTCCTAAGTGGGACAGGGGCATTAGGCTCACAGATCTTAGGTAAGATAAGAACCACATTTCTAGCTCCTCACTGGCAAATTAAAAGTGGTACACAGCAAAATATATAAATATCAGACAGTGGGACCAAATGAAGGTGGATGAGAGATTTTGAGTAAGATACATAAGATTTACCAAATTGAATACTTCACACAGCAACATAAGAATCAGAAGCAGAAGCAAATGTGCAGGGTTCTGTTCTGGACCTCCTCCACTGTCAGAGTGAGGCCAAACACAAAATGGAGAAACAACACCTCATATTTCGCTTAGGCAGCTTACAACCCAGCGGTATGAATATTGATTTCTCTAACTTAAAGTAGCTCTTGCTTTTCCTCCATCTCCATCCCTCCCCCACCCTAGTTCTCCTACTAGTTTCACTGTCCTCCTGATTAATTTTACTGTTTGTATACCTCGTTGTCAACTTCCCCATATCCAACAATGAACCATTGTACATTTCCTTGATCATCGTCTGCTTTGATGTTCTTTTCACACCTAACATGTTCTTTGTATATTCCTTCCATATCTCGTTCTGAAGAAGTGTCTCGACCGGAAACGTCCTTCTCTCCAGAGATGCTGCCTGTCCCCTAAATTTCTTCAGCATTTTCTGTCTAACTACAAGATCTTTGAGTTTGCTTGTCATTCTATAAAGTAAAAGTTGGTCTTCCACTTCAACTTCACTTTGTTTTTGTTGTCACAACATCAAATGAATCCCTAAGAAATCAAAATTCTATTTCCGTCTTTGTATGTACTCAAAAACTTTGAGCCACAACCCTCCGGGCTGAGAATGACAAAGGCCTGTAACTCCTTGAGTGAGGACATTTCTCATCCATTCTGGTATAAACAATTCAGGCCATTTTCTGACACTATGACTCTGAAGCTAGATTCCAAAATTGGAAGAAATGCTTAGAAGCTGCTACCCTGTCAATCTGATTAAGAACTTTGGGATACGATTTCTCATTCTTCCGAACTATCTCTTGCCAAATTATCTCTTGCCAAATTCTTCCAAGTGATCTCTTGCCACACTTATCCTAAAACAACAGTCCTCAGAGCATCCCCCTATTTCATGGAAACATAGATTAAATCAAAAACAGTGAAAGCTTCGATAAATCTCAACAATTATTGTATTTCAAAAATTTACTCATACAGAATATGAATAATCCTGACATTAAAACTCCTATACTTAATTGCCAATGATAAACTCTAACCCTTGCCTTGGTAAAATAGTGCTTTTAAAATTTAAATAACAAAATAGAATATAGAAACTATCCTGAAATACCGAATTTTAGTAACTCTATCATGTATTTTTTGGTTAGTCTGGGGCAGTTTGATTAAGAGATAAATTCCATCTTAGAGATTGATGACACCTTTAATAAACAAATAATACATTCCTTATTACATTGCAACATTTAAAAGGTTACATCATGGCACAAACCACGTCAGTAGCAAAACTTGTTTCTCTTATTTTGGCAGTCTATTGTCTAGAAGTTTGAATTCATTCTCTGCGTTTAGTACTAACGCCCACCCAGACTCTGTGAAAAACTAAACCGAGGAATTTTATTTTTGAAAGGAATTTTGTGGCACTTTCCACACTGATTAATGTGCTAAGATGGGAACAGTGCAGTTCCCGTCAAGAATTGCTTGCCAAATTAAGTTACTGCATCTTTCCCATGCTCATCGCTGGGAGGGAGTCAGACTTCAAAGCACTGCTCCTCATGTCCACCCCTATAGCTGCGCTGAAAAGGGCCGCGGATTGTCTTTCCAAATGCAGTGGGGGTGGTGGGGTGGGTGAATGCAAAGCCCAATAAATGGCTCCATGCCTAATGTGTTCCAATGTCCTGATCAAGTCCCTTGTCCCAAGCTTTTGGGGGACCCAGGCTGATTAGTCTGGCAGATCAACGAGAGGCATAGCATGGAATTGCTGCCATTGCCGAGGGAACAACATCCGCATGTAATCTGCGATGACAAACAAGGCTGGCACAGAGGGGTGAAATATTGATTATTTTACACATCTTTACTGAACTGTTGCACACTTGCTCCTTGGTATCTTTTGACTGATAGACAGAGGTGGTAGATTGCATCCTTATGCTGAAAATCATGGGAGTGGCAGCCGTGTATATGTTAACTACTTAGTTAATCAGATTCATGTATTTATGAAATCTGAGGAAGGGTTCTGACCCAATATGTTACCTGTTCCTTTTCTCCAGAGATGCTGCCTGACCTGTTGAGTTGCTCTAGCACTTTGTGTCTAGCTTCGATATAAACCAGCACCTGCAGTTCCTTCCTACACTAATATATTTAAGTGCCTGTATCTCAGCATCATTTCGAGGGCAAGGTTTATGAAAAATGTTATCCATTTTCCACGTCTTTTGATAAAAAAGGAGCAATTAATAATAAATAATGCACAAGGATCTCTTATGTTACTAATCGCCTGATAGACAGTGTCAGCTCCCACAGCCACAACTAACATCCTGAATTATTAACCTCCAGTCCAACAGTTTCTAAAACAAACACTCAGTGTCCAACATATAGCTGCAGGTTTTCTTTCAAGTATCAATGTGAGCCAAGGGTGTTAATCTGGTACATTACTCTCATAATTATTACTATGGAAGCTAAATATTCCTTCCATGCCCATCGCACCATGCAACAATCACCTCCACCACTAACACCAATTCTGATCACTTTCAGCTTACAGTCCCATAAATGGTTAGGATAATAAAAATAAAATAATTGTGCCTTATAAATAACATGGGCTTCCCATATCATTTTGCTATACTCTTATTTTATTTAAATTGTACTCGAAGTTTTGAATGGATTTCCTTTATGATATTTGTGAATTTTTTTCTGGGATGTAGTATTGCCAAGTTACAATTGACATTTAGCAAGATTTCCGTTCTTTTAGCAACTATAATATTTAGTTGCTCACAGATTAATTACGTATTATAACATAGAAGAAGGGCATTTGGCCCGTCATGTCCATTCTGGCTTCCAACAGAATATTGCTATCAGTCTCATTCTACCTCTTCTCATTTCCCTGTAGCTGTGCAGATTATCTCATCTTGTATGCTATTAACTCCTCTTTGATTATTTTGTCTATATAAAGGGATAATTTGCTGCGGCAATAAACTTATCAGAACAGTTTTGGATTTGTGTGGTAACCAGAGCACCTGGCAGAGGCCCACATGGAAACTCTCCATAGTCAACACTGAAGGTCAGGATCAGACCTGGGTCCCTGAAGCTGTGAAGAAGCAGCACTAACCACTATGCTGGTTCAATCATGGTGCAGACATTTGTTTCTAAATCTATGCAAACTATCCCACCTGTCCTTTTTGGTCAAGCATGGTCTGTTGTTGGAGTCTCCATGGTTGCACTGCCCCAGGATTGGAGCTAAAGACTTAAGTAATTGGGAATTTATAAAGAAAAGTAAGAAAATCCTAGTCTTAATGTCTAATATCAAAAGTGTAAAATGTACCTGTGAATTGCATCATTAAGAATTTGTCAATATTTAAAAGAGCTTTGTAAATAGCTGGAATAACTGACATTACAACTGCATAGGCATCCAACAAAGGCTTAAGCACAGTTGCATAGTTTGAGGATGTGAAAACCATGACAATCCTCAGTCTCCTGACCCATCCAGTGTAGTGGCTAACACTTGCAATGAAGAATCCTTATACGTATATAGGTGCAATGCTTGCAGGTAAACATCACCACTTATTCACATCCAATCATTTATAATTTCATTGTACACTCTGCACAGATTTAATTTATACAATTTTCAATGTTAAAAATTTGTAAATAGTCCCAACGTTCAACAACGTTAAAAATGAAAAAGTTGATCATGAAAATAACATGGTTGATGTTAAAATGTGGCTGGTTAGATGAGTACGGTGAATGACATCCAATAATGTGGAGTGGTAAGAATACAATTTTCATTAAATGCATATTTAAGTGCGAGTTAATTAGAGAGTAATTACTTTCTTAATCGTATTTTGTGAAACACCCTTGTCCAAATCAGTGCCTCCATTATCCATGGATGAACTACTTAGTGTTGATCCTGGTGGTTTGTACAGAAAATAAGCCAGGAGAAAGAACACTAACCCCGCTGCCTGTGAAGGAAAAAGCAAAATAACTCTGGTTAATTCAAGCACAAAGGAGCAGCTCTGGTGATATTTTCATAGGTTCTTAAATTATAGGAACGGAATTAGGCCATTCGACACATCAAGTCGATCCCGCCATTCAATCTTGGCTGATCTATCGTTCCCTCTCAACCCTTCTCCTGCTTTCTCCCGATAACTCAGGACACCCCCATATACAAATGAACAATCTGTCAAACTCGGCCTTAAAAATACCCAATGGCGGCCTCCACAACTGTCTGTGGGCAATAAATTCCACAGATTCACCACCCTCTGACTAAATAAATTCTCCATCAACTTTCTAAAGGTACATTCTTTTATTCCGAGGCTATGGTCTCTGGCCCCAAACTCTCTAATAGAAACATCCTCTCCACCCTATTCGATAAGATTCAATGAGGTCCCCCCCTAATCTTTCTAAACTCCATCGAGTGCAGGCCCACTGCTGTCAAATGCTAATCATATGTTAACCCAATCATTCCTGGGATCATTATCGTAAACCTTCTCTGGATCATCTCCAATGCCATCACATCCTTCGTCAGATATGGGGCCCAAAACTGCTCACAATACTCCAAATGCGGTCTGACCAGTTCATTATAAAGCCTCAGCATTGTATCCCTGTTTTTATATTGTAGAAATAAATGCTAGCATTGCGTTTGCCTTCCTTACTACTGATTCGATTTGCAAATTAACATTTTAGGACTTCTTCACTTCCACGTACCACTTGACTAGAGGTTTGACTTAAGTCTTCACATTAGTTGTTTAATCCTCAGCCTGTGTACTCTGTGAGCCGTTATACTTTCATTTCCAACATGACAAAATTAATAAAGTGGCAATGTGTATTATTTTCCTCCCATTTTAACTAACAACGCTAATTGTTCTCATATGTTACCTTGTATGTTATTCCTGCAATCAGGAGATATTTGCTCATGGCTGAATTTTGGTAGATATAACAAGAGCCTTTCCCTGTGCATTGATGCTGCCACAACAAGCAGGACATGTCAATAACGGATCCAAACGCTATTGGGCCTGGGATTCCTCCTGTGCAAATGTATACAGAGGAAGATTAAAGAGAAATCAGGCAGAGATAATTTTGGCACTTGATATTATAGCTCAATATTACATTATCAACATTTGCATTTTATCATTAGTGTTCAAATTAACTACAAATTACACGTTTATTTTTTACCTGATTAATGTAGAAAGTGCTATTCTAGGTACTTTTAATTAATTATTAATTAAGCAATATTGAAGGCCTTTACCAAATATTCAACTAGAAAAATACCACCAACGTTCTATTTAGACAGTTAGACAATCTCCTGCTTACATCTTAGTTTTAAGCCACTGGCATGATATCATGTGTGCTGGAGCTACCGGAAAAAATACACAAAAAAATAAAATAAAAGCAGATAAGGTTCCTTACCTAAAGTCCGGACTAAGATCCATTGAATACCGAGTGCAAATGATCGCTGACTATCAGGGACACACCTAATCAAATGAAAAAAACATTCCAATTTAGACAGACATGTTGTGGGACATTTTTAGCCCACAATTCATTTCAATAGCAAATATCAATAAGCTCACTGACCCATTTAGGAATAAATCTACAACTATGAGGCAGTAACTTTTATTTTACTTAAAACAAATTGACTGTAAACACACTTTACAATATTCATTTTGTGGTTGTCATAGTGTCGCACAGAATGGAAAGAGGCCCTTCGATCCAACTTGCCCAAGATACCCCATCTACACTCGTCCCAACTGCCTCCATTTGTCCCATATTCCTCTAAACCTTTCCTATCAACATACCTGTTCAAATATCTTTTAAATGTTGTGACCGTACCTGCCTCAACTATTTCCTCTGACAGCTCATTCCATATACCCATCACCCTCAGTGTGAAAAAGTTGCCCCTCAGGTTCCTATTAAATCTTTCCCTTTTCAACTTAAACCTATATCCGCTGGTTCTTGATTCTCCTATAGACTAAATGACTATACATTTCCCCTATCTATTCCCCTTATGGTCTTATACACCTGTATAAGATCATCCCTCATCCTCCCGGCCTGAACATAATAATCCAAATGTGGCCTCACCAATGTCTTGTACTCTGTAACATAACATCACAACTTCTATGTTCAATGCTCTGACTGAGAAGGCCAATGTGCTGAAAGCCTTCTTGGCCATACTATCTACAAGTGATACCACTTTCAAGGAACTATGTCCCTCTGCTCCTAAATCACTCAGCTCTATAATATTCCCCGGAGCCTTGTCATTTGCTGTGAAGGTCCTGCTCTGGCTTGACTTCCCAAAATATCCAACACCTCGCACTTGTAAGTATTAAACTCCATTGACTATTCCTCAGCCCACCCGGCCAATTGATCAAAATGCTGCTGCAGTTTTCGAGCAGCCTGGTTTTCACTGTGTTAATGACATGGCCTCTGTCATACGCTTTTCTTTCTACTCTGCTCTTTACTTTTTTGTTACCCAGGGAGTTCTGGCATAAATAACTCTTCCCTTTCCTGGGAATTGCACTGAGACTGGAACTGAAACCTTTCCACTTTAAAGCCACCAAAGTGTTCAACTACAGGTTTGGCTGACAATCTGATTCTAATGGAATATTTCTCTCCACTGACTTCAATGGCACTCAGAGGTAGGATACAATACACTGCTGTTTCTATATTTCATGATCAGCGTTTCAGACAGATGAATTTCTAGGAAGCCATATCAAGCCAGGGTAAGAGGGAGGGATAAATAAAACTCTCAAATACTAACGCCTTGTGGTTAACTATAGTTTTTTTTTATAAACACATTTTTAAATGTCATTATTGCTTGCTTATTCATCTCGTTGCATCTTATTTAAACAGTGAACTAAAGTAAACCTCTGAAAGGTTAGCAACCAACCTCCGTTTAAAAGTAACTCTATCCTATTTACACTGAGCTTGTTACGACAAATGCTATGGGGTCTCCCCTTGCTTTAACCACAACAACTATCAAATAGAAATTTACACTTTGATAAAACAGCTTATTCAGCAGAGTTGCCAACCAAACCTCTGGCTTGACAATAATCTTAAAAAATGTTGGTGATTTCCATTTGAGATCAAGAGATGATTTGCAAGATCACAATTTGTTTGACGAGGATGTCAGAATATGCTGCCACTCTTTCCTACCTGAGAGTTGCTGTTAGTGCAGGAATGCTGCTCAAGAACGTGAATAAAATTACTAAAAAGAAGATTGACATGAATAGTGGCATTTGTGTACAGAGAGAATTGCATTTGCCAGATTCTGCATAACTCCGCCTCATTGCATCGTGCTCCATTACGCAGAGACAGTTGTGGAAAATCTGGGAATGAAGGAAAATAAATTAAATATGTTGACAATAACAAATAATGGTGCAATTCTGTGACTGCCTGATTTGAAAGAGAATTTAAATTAAAAGTGCATGGCGTCAACTATACTGCACGTCTTAATCCAATTCTTTATCACGCCCCTTTTCAGGTGACCCAATAATTAGTTAGCTAACTCTAAATTTAATTGCAGATACCACGTTGTCTAATTCATTAAAACATACTACCATAAGAAAATGTTATTTCATGCATATTTCACTATTAATACCATTATAGCAAGTGTGTGTTGGGGTAACCAAGGCAGAGAAATGAGATGCCGCTGTCCTATCTGTGTCCCCGTACATCCCACCAGCCACTGAGACTACTCTCGCCTACACTCCATGGGCCTCTCTCTCCTAGTAATCTCCCAGTCTTGGGATCGCTCGCCTACATGATATCTGCACTCTTTGAGTTCCAAGCCACTTGCCAGATCTGTTTTGGCAACCCGTTCTTTGAATATCCCACGACCCAAAGGAAGGTTGCAAACTTCATGCGCCTCTTGCATGTGGGATCAGTGGACTATTTTTACATAATTTGCTAATCGGGGATGTGCTTAGGTATGGCAATACTCTACTAGGCTGTTTATAAGAAAATAATTTCATGCTGTGTTTGCAGGTGACAATAAAGATAAGACCTGTGTTTGCAGATGACAATAAAAGCACCATTGAACCATCCATGACAAAAACTACCGTTGCAACCCAGCAGTATGAATATTGATTTCTCTAACTTCAAGTAACTCTTACTGTCCCTCTGTGTATGTCTAGTTTAGTTTGGAGTTGCAGTGCAGAAACAGGCCCTTTAGCCTACCGAATCCGCACCGACCAGCGATACCCCGCACACTAACATTGTCCTATACGCACTAAGGACA
Source organism: Raja brachyura (assembly GCA_963514005.1). The sequence goes on along the minus strand of OY740802.1, from coordinate 35,728,024 downwards.
ATTTATACAATATCAAGCCAATTTACCTACAGACCTGAACGTCTTTGGAGGATAAGAGGAAACTGAAGATCTCAGAGAAAACCCATGTGGTCAGGGTGAGAACGTAAAAAACTCCGTATAGACAGCACCCATAGTTGGTATCGAACCCGGGTCTCCGGTGCTGCAAGCGCTGTAAGGCAGCAACTCTACCGCTGTGCCACCATGCTGCCGCAACGTCCCCCTACCGCCCTAGTTCTCTGACTAGTTCCACTGTCCTCCTGATTAATTTTACTGTTTTTCTGCCTCATTGTGACCTTCCCCTCATCCAACAATGAAACATTCTACATTTCCTTGAACATCATCTGCTTTGATCTGTTGTTTTCACACCTCACATTCTCTTGGTGCCCATTCATATCTCCAGTTTCCCTTTCCGCTGACTCAGACTGAAGAAGGGTCTCGACCCGATAGGTCACCCATTCCTTCTCTCCAGAGATGCCTTTTCTCCAGAGATGCTGCTGGTCCCGCTAAGTTACTCCAGCGTTTTGTGTCTATCATCTTAATCTACTCTGTCTGGTACTTCCCATTAATGCTCTCTGCGGGTCACAGGTGATCTTGGCAGCTCACAATGTATTCACAATGTGATCATTCCTCATGGCTGAATAATCTCAGCAGCAAATTGCACATTTTGATAAAAATGTAGTAACACAAACATTTCCATTGGAACAACTTTATACATTCACGGGGTTTAGTGGGTGAATTTAGATAACCTTCATCAAAATTTGCAGCTAACTTCCAGTGCTGGATGATTTTTTGAGGAAAATCAGAGAAACTGATACTCTAGCCTTAAAGACAAACCAGATGTACACACACAATTAAGATATTAAACTTTATAGGTAAGCTAAGTTAGAAGGCATAACTTCAAATCAAATAAATCAAGGATGGCATGGTGGCCTAGTGGTAGAGCTACTGCCTTACAGCGCCAGAGACTCGGGTTCGATCCTGACTATGGGTGCTTGGCTGTACGGAGTTTGTACATTCTCCCCATGATCTGCGTGGGTTTTCTCTGAGATCTTTCGTTTCCTCACACATTCCAAAGTCGTACAAGTTTGTAGGCTTGGTATAAATGTATAAATGTAATTGTCCCTACTGTGTGTAGGGTAGTGTTAACATGTGGGAATCGCTGGTCGATGTGGACTCAGTGGGCCAAAGATCCTGTTTCAGAGCTGTAGCCTCCAAACTAAACATTGTACAAGACAATAGTGATTAACATGTTAAAGATACATTCTAGGTTTTGAAGAAAATTATCTTCTTGGCAGAATTCCAAAATTCAGAATGGTTTTCCAAAGTTAGGTATAGATGAAAATACTTTAGATTTGTTCTTATTCCAGATGGATTATAAAAATAAGTCTCTGGTTGCACTCAATTATATTTATAATACATTGGTTGATGAAGCTCATTCTCCAAACTCAATTAAATATATTTAAAAACTGAAAATAAAAAATGCACAATTGCAAAAACTGAGTTTGCACAAAGAGCTTTCCCGAAGAAAATATTTCATGTAATTTTACAATTACATATTATTTTACATTCTATTTTAAAACATAGTATAACATTCATCTTGATGAATCAAAAGATGTAAAACATGAGAAAGGGGTTTAACATTTTAGTTTCCCCATTTTCCCCCAAATGTTTGCCTTTAATCTTATCCCCCCCACCTGCTTCATACAAGAGAATATGAGAATAGAAAATAGTATTTTGGTGCCAAATGCACTTTGCTTGGAATTAACTAGAAACAGATGAGCAAAGTTCTTAAATTTTATCCGGCAATTTGTCTTCTCCACCTACTCAGACCAGCAATTGTTGGTACAATATCCCCATGGCGATCAGGAGACATTGAAGATAAATGACTCATGCTACTTCTTGAAAGAAGGGTAGATGTTTCAGCCAAATAAGCCTGCCAACAAATTGATTTGATTACTGGTGAACATAATCCCATCTCACCCTTTCCTCTGCCATCTGCAACTTCATTTATAAGTTTTCACAGTTATGCCCTCAAATACCAATTGTTTCACTCTCTACGAATATTACCTGACTTGCTGATTATTTCCAAAATATATTTCAAGTGTTTTGCCATCCGGGTGTAGCAATTGTTTTGGGATTATGTAAACTCCATTCGTCTGTTCTGACAATTTTACCAAACAAAATCATATCAATCTTTCAAATTTTTCAATTGATTCATCCTCAATGGTGAGGAAATCCCAGTCTTAATGTACATAATGTACAGGTCCTGTCCTAATTTATGAAATGGCACAAAAATATTTACACACCAACAGCATTTGTACTCAAAGATGTTTGGATGAGGATCAGTAGGGACAATAGTTTGGTGCAGAAAGTCAGCGTCAATGTAGAATGGTAGACATGTTTACATTGTTAAGCTAACATTGTTTAAAAATGCAAATTATTCATTCTTCTCCATCAAATGCGAGTAAAGTAAATCTACACCATGTGATTTTCCTTTGTTTTGTTTGGATTGGAAATTATTTAGTTGAGAATTGTGTTAGTTCATTAAATCAACAAGTCACATGTACTGTTGAAATTATGTTGTACTTGCACATGTTGTTCCCTCTTTTGGGGACCACAAATATAGGAAACTGTCTTTTTTGGGTTAAAGATCTCAATTCAATAAAAATATTGAGGTCACTAACTTTAAAAAGTCTTTACCTAAATAATTCCATTAATACTGAACCATGGTAGGTTTTGCAATTTCATGACTTTATACTCAGTAAGACATGCACATAAATAGAAATAAGTTAAGTTCTACCCAGCCTACTTTTATAAGATGTACTAAGTTTAGTTTAGTTTAGAGATACAGTGTGGAAACAGGCCCTTCAGCCCACTGAGTCCACGCTGACCAGCAGTCACCCACCTACTAGTTCCACACTACACAGTTTACCAAAGCCAATTAACCTACAAACCTGTATGTCTTTGGAATCCAATTTCCTTGGAAACCGGAGCACCCAGAGAAAACCCATGCAGTCACAGGGAGCACGTTTGAACTCCGTGCAGACAGCATGTAGTTAGGATTGAATCTGGGTCTCCGGTGCTGTGTGGCAGCAACTCTACCGCTGCGCCACTGTGCCAATCTTACAGATATAAACTATTTCCAATTTGACCACCCTCCATAGACACCCAAATGATTTGTGTAATTTCTTTGTTTGGGTACATTTAACTTTAAAGCACTTCCAATCGCTTCTTAAGGCCTTGTCCCACTTTCCCGAGTTACTCAAGAACTCTCCAGAGTTTTCCCCTTGATTCGAACTCGGATAATTACGGTAGTAGCCATTCGTAGGTACTCAGGGATATTTTTTTTACTCGTGGACATTTTTCAACATGTTGAAAAAACGTCCCGAAGTCGGGTGATGCATTACGAGCCGCTACGAAACTTCGACGGACTCCTACGGCCTCGCTACGGACATTCACCAACATTTCCCGGGTTCGAATCAAGGGGAAATCTCGGGAGGGCTTGTGAGGAACTCGGGAAAGTGGGACAGGGTCTTAAGTTTATCTGCTGAAAATGATGCAAAATATAATTGAATAAGTTACCTTTCTGCCATTTGGTGTCAGTGTTGAATTAAATTCTGTGCATCCAGCATGACAAGGTGAGTAATACATTAAACCATCTGCTCCACAAACTGGATTGTACAATTCCATTACACAGTTACAATCAGCATTGCAAGTTGCAGTCACATTGATAGCCCCATCATAAACACTGTTAAATAAAAATGCTGCCATATTAATTACCGGTAGTCACATTTTTTTAGTTTACCACATCACTAAAGTATTAAAGGCTGGAAATCAAACAAGTAACTTATTTATACTTTTCCATATTCAATCTTTTAAAATATTTTTATTGCACTACTTTAATTTTGTATGGGGAACAAAATTGTGATGACATTGCATCCATTCCACAAATGTTACCCCGTGAATGTTAAATCAACTAAATAGCTACAAGAGGTTCTTCTGCTCAGCCACAGAAAATTGCCAGTTGCTATTTGTTCAGTTAAATTATTAGGAAGTTTATTCCTATGAAACCAAACATAGAGTGAAAAATAGGCTGTGTGTGTATAAACAAAATAAAGCGAATGGTGAATAAAGAAGAGAACACATGCCAATTGTTCCGATGGACATGGAACTAATGCAGTTTTATCAAGATAAAGCAATTGTGCTTCTGCAGGGCTCCTACATATTGGAATCTTAACTTCCGATCTCTGGTTGTTACTGACATGAACCTTGTTAATCATTGGTTATAATAGTTAATCTATTAATCTCAATTAAGATAGGTTTATTACAATTGTACTGTAAAACTAAATTTGAAAAGTGACTCTGTGCTCATACCTGCCATTGAATGTTGAAGTGATCCCAGCCACGGCCATGTTGGGGCAGTTAATGCTGACAATGAAAATAGCTAACAGGCTCAAGAATGCGCAAATAATAGAAATCTTGATGATTCCCGCACAACGAAGTTTTAATTTATTCACGATGAATCCGCCAAGGAATGTGCCACCTCCTCCCGCTGGAACTACAATGTATCCTAGAATTGAGGAAAGAATAAAGTTGGAGATTCAATAAGTGATAAGGAAATTAATTTGAGGGACACCTTTTGCAATGTAGTGAAACACTGCAACAAATTAAATGTGTTTTGTATGTGCAACCACTTTTGAAATGTATACCACTTTCTCGCAAACACAGAGGTGATATATCAACCAGATAATCAGTACTTTTTAGTGATGGTTGCTAGTGAATAAATATTGGCCAGAACACGAGAACACCTTTTTAAATTTTATTAATTAGAGACACAGCGTGGAAACAGGTCCTTCGGCCCACCGAGCCTGCGCCGACCTGCGATCACCCTGTACACTAACACTATCCTACACATTTGGGACAATTTTACCAAAGCCAATTTACCTACAAACCTGTACATCTTTGGAGTATGGGAGGAGACCAGAGCACCCAGAGAAAACCCACGTGGTCACAGAGAGAACATACAAGCTCCGTACAGACAGCACCCGTAGTCAGGATCGAACCTAAGTCTCTGGTGCTATCAGGCAGCAACTCTACCGCTGCAATGTTTAAGAAAGAGCTGCAGATGCTGAACATTTTTTTGTCTACCGATGCAATACATTGCCGCCCCTTTTTTAATTGGATAATTTATAAATTGAAGAAATTATAAAACCTTTATGAATTTCAGGATTCATACTAATTTACAGAACTGCACTTAAGTACAAACAAAGATGCAATTACTATTAGTAATCTGTAAAAATACCCAACATGGTAATAAAACTGCCTTATTGGAGATTGGGGAACAACTTTTAATGAGCTGTGTAAACTACAATTTTTTATAAAACCTCTCAAATAGCAGGATGGGAACTTTCACAAGCATCCCACAAACGAAAAAGGCAACTTTGCTCAATATCCCAATGAAAGGAGCAACAATTTTTCAGGAGCACCAGCCTAGTTTTTTTGTATTCAACTCTTTGGAGTTTGTTAGGAACCCATAAATCTTCTGAATCAGAGGAGACAGTGTAGTTTTCATTAAGTCAGAATTGATAATCTACTTGCTCCTGGCTTTTGACCATTGAGTGATTGGCATGAAGAATAAAACTCATCATTGCTAAAGAAAAAATATTACTGTAAATATTCATTCTAATCTCAGTTGGTTTACCAACATTTTAGTGAAACAGACCTGAGCATCTCTTAGCCAAGAGATTTAGTATTCAAGTACGCCACTAGACATTGTTCTTTGAATTAACTTCTAAGGCTATTAATTACAAGATAGATGGGAAAAGCTGGAGTCTCAGCGAGCCAGACAGCATCTCTGGAGACAAGGAATAGGTGACGTTTTCGGTCGAGACAGTTCTTCAGACTTATGATTATGAATTCTTCTTAATTCTTCAGTTATGATAGAACCTTTCAAACCCAAGTCATTATTAATACTATAAATCGGTTTGGGATTTGTTGGAGAACTCTGCTAAGCCAGTTTAGAAAATCTAGAACATTTTAAAACTGCTCATCTTAGACCCAATGCACAACATTGAGAAGGAACAGTACATGAGCTTGGATGTTTAGGATGAGTTCTAGTTCATGAGCAGTGGAAGTTTTAGTTTTAGCTTTAGAGATACAGTGTGGAAACAGGCCTTTCGGCCCACTAGGTCCAAGCTGACCAGCGATCCCCGCACATTAACACTATCCTACACACACTAGGGACAATTTACACATACACCAAGCCAATTAACCTACATACCTGTGCGTCTTTGGAGTGTGGGAGGAATTTCTACAAAGTAGGCATACTGATAGTAGATTTTACAGCAGAGCAGTCAAATGGAGACACAATGACCTGCAGATGTGGAAGCCTGCATAGAAGACAATGTGTTGGAGTAACTCAGTGGACCAGGCAGCATCTCTGGAGGTCATGGATAGGTGACGTTTCAGGTGGGAACGTGCTTGCTACTGGTCTCTGATGCTGGTGTGTGGTTAACCTGCCCCACCATTATCTTTTCCTATTCATGAAGCAATCCAAACTCCACTCAGAAACTAATTGTCAACACGTTTAAGAAGCAATTCGACAGGTACTGTTCATGGAAAGGATAGATTTAGAAGGATATGGGCCAAACGTGGGCAAGTGGGACTAGTGTAGATGGGACATGCTGGTCAGTGTGGGCAAGTTGGGCTGAAGGGCCTGTTATCCACACTGTTTGACTCTATAACACTCACTGTAAATGGACTAACCAATCTGAAGAAGGGTTATCGTTCCAAAACTTTACCTATTCCTTTTCTCCAGAGATGCTGTCTGACCCACTGGGTTTCTCCAGCAATTTGTGTCTATCTTCGGTTCAAACCACCATCTGCAGTTCCTTCCTATGCAATTGACTAACCAGGCTTGTTCAAGGGAATGAAACAAAAACTTCACAACTCTTTGCCTCCTTGGAATTAACAAATACGTTTTATGCAAAGTGAGACCAACAGTTTGGCTTGCAGGATTCGCTTCTTACCAAATAGGGTTGCACCTTGAGAGGCACTCAGACCAAACTGGGCTTCAAGGAACTTGGGTCCAAACGTGGACATGCCGGCTATGAGAGTGGCCTCAGTTGCTCCCGACAGGCAGAGAAAGATGAAAGTTGGATTCCTCAGCAACAGCATTGCAGACCTGCGATTAAAAAAACACCTGGTCATTCACGTGGGTTTTAATGTGTTTGACAGTCAAATTTCCTTATTAATTCTTTTCATGCTCTTTTTTCATTCAGTGGAAGGTGTGATGGTGTAATGATATTACTAAACTACGAACCGTTCAGAGACCAGAGTTCAATTCACTCCATGTCTGCTGTGGGATTCCCTCAAATTCCCACCTTAAATCTCTCTGTCTCCTATTCTCTCCTCCTTCAAGAACGTCCTTAAACTATACATTTGAGCAGGTTGTTACTTTCCCCCCTCTGGCCTGGTATCAATTGTCTGAATGCTTTCCAATAAACTCCTCTGTGATCCTTCTATGCCAAAGAGACTAAGATATTCCTGCTTTGTACATCATTTTCAGCCTCTGGCATTCTTTGTTCTCTTACATATCATTGAAAATAACTCCCATTGACTCATAAAATGTCGTTTAAAATTTTGTTTCAGTCGTTAACATTACAGATGCGTGCTATTGCCACAAGGAATAATATGTGTTCACTTAGAAAAGCAGCTGAAGTGGAATCAACTGTGACTGCTGGTGGGAAGCTCATGTGCCACATGTCCAGATACTACACGTCATCCGATACCTTGAGCTTTTTGAATTATAGAAGAAACTCATTCAAGATGCTAGATTGTAATGACTTGCACCAGGGAATGCATATGGAGTTATCATTGCCATATTTTGCAGCACACGAGGCCCAATGTGTGTGATAAAGGTCAGGACTTGCATATAGTGTGTGTGGTGAGGCATCGGGGGAGGCGATGTTATCATCTATTGGAGGGGCGGGGGGGGGAGGGGCTGGGGGGGGCTCAGATAAGTAATAAATGGAGGGACATGGGTCAGACTTGGGATCAGAGTGGAGGGGGGGGGGAGACAGGTGTTGGTCAAGGTACATCTGCAACTTTGATGTACAGTGGCATGGTTGATAGAGTTGCTTTCTCAAAGTGCCCGAGACCTGGGCTCGACCGTGACCTTGGGTGCTCTCTGTGTGGAGTTTGTAATTTCTCCCCGTGACTTTGTGGGTTTCCTCTGGGTGCACTAGTTTCCTCCCACATTCCAAACACATGCAGGTTTGTAGGTTACTTGGGCTCTGTAAAATGCCCCTAGTATGTTGGGAGTGGATGCAAAAGAGGGATAACAGAACTATTGTGAACGGTTGATCGATGGCGTGAACTCAATGGGCCATAGGGCCTGTTTCCATGCTGTATCTTTCAATTCAACTTAATTCTGTTTAATGACTCAGTGTCTTTGGACCTAGAATCATAGTCATGCAACACAGAAACCTTTGGCCCACCATGTCCATTCTAACCATTAAATATTGATCTATACTAATCCCATTTAACAGAACTCGATTAGTTTAGAGATACAATGCGGAAACAGGCCCTTCGGCCCACTGGGTCCACGCTGACCAGCAATCCCCGCACATTAACACCATCCTACACCCACTAGGGGCAAGTTTTTTTTAAACATTTACCATGCCAATTACCCTACAAACCTGTACGCCTTTGGAGTGTGGGAAGGAACAGAAGATCTCGGAGGTCAAAACCCACGCAGGTCACGGGGAGAACGGACAAATTCCGTACAGACAGCACCAGTAGTCGGGATCGAACCCGGGTCTCCAGCGCTGCATCCGCTGTAAAGCAACGCTGCACCACTGTGACCGCCCTGTAGCCTACAATGCCTTGGTGAATCAAGTGCCCATTCAGATACATTAGAATTGTTGTAAGAATATCTACTTCACTCACCTTCTCAGGCAGTCAGTGCCAGATTGAGATCATCCTCTGGGTAAAAACAATTCTTCCTCAGATTCCCCCATTCCTTACACCTCATTTAAACTTATCCCCTCTGGCCTTAGACATCTCTGCCATAGGGAAAATATTTTACTGTCTCTATGAATCTTATAATTTACTATACCCCTTATCAGGTCTTCCATCAGCCTATTTTACTCCAAGGAAAGCAAGCCGAGCCTATCCATTCTGCCCTCATAACTGGAAACTTCCATCCCAGGCAAAATCTTGGTAAATCACCTCAGCACCCTCTCCATTGTAATCAAATTCCTTCCTTTGGTGTAGTTACCAAAACTGCACACAATATTCTAGCTATTATTATTCTACTTGACCTCCCTGCTATGCCCCAGCTAATGAATGCAAGCATCTCAAATGCTTTCTCCACCTGTGCTGCCACCATCAGGTGGAGGAGAAAATAGGTGCAGGAGTAGGCCATTCGGCCCTTCGAGCTAGCACTGCCATTCAATATGATCATGGCTGATCATCCAGAATCAATACCCTGTTCCTGCTTTTCCCCCACATTCCTTGATTCCGTTAGCCCTAAGAGCTATATCTAACTCTCTCTTGAATACATCTAGTGAATTGTCCTCCACTGCCTTCGATGGCAGAGAATTCCACAATTCGCAACTCTCTGGCTGAAAAAGTTTTTCCTCATCTCAGTCCTAAATAGCTTACCCCTTATTCTTAAACTGTGACCCCTGGTTCTGGACTCCCACAACATCGGGAATATTTTCCTGCATCTAGCCTGTCCAGTCGCTTAAGAATTTTATATGTTTCTATAAGATCCCCTCCTGTCCTAAATTCCAGTTAAAAAAAAGCCCAGTCAATCCATTCTTTCTTCAAATGTCAGTCCCGCCATCCCAGGAATTAACCTGGTGAACCGACGCTGCACTCCCTCAATAGCAAGAATGGCCTTCTTCAAATTAGAAGTCCTTTCAAATTACAAATCCTGGGATTTGTACATCAGGATCTCTTTGTTCTTCAATACTCCCTAGGCTCTTCAATTTATGATAAATGTCCTACCTTATCAGATTCCCAAAAATGCATCACCTCACACTTTGCAGAATTAAATTCCATCTTCCATTGGTGGCCCTATTTACCAACCAATCAATATTGGGGACCTCATTGAAACTTACCAAATAGTGAAAGGCCTGGACAGAGTGAATATGGAGAGGATGTTTCCACTCATGGAAGGGTCTCGATCCAGAGGGCATGGCCTCAGAATAAAAGGACGTATACTTAGAAAGGAGATGAGGGACTTCTTTAGTCAGAGGATGGTGAGTCGGTGGAATTCATTGCTACTGACGGCTGTGGAGGCCAAGTTGTTGGTTATTTTTAAGGTGGCGATTAACAGATGCTTGATTGGTACGGGTGTCAATGGTTATGGGGAAAAGGCAGGAGAATGAGGCGGAGAATAAAATATAAATCAGCCATGACGAATGGCGAAGTAGACTCGACGGGCCGAATGGCCTATTTTTGCTTCCATGACTTATGAACATGCCTATTATTCTGCAGCCCAAGATTACCCAAGTAACTATCAACAACACCACTAGTTTTATGTAATTTGCAAATATACAAAGCACACCTCATACATCCATACCATTAATGTATGCAATGGACATAGAGCCTCACGGCATAGCACTACTTCAATAGAGATTGTCCATACAAAAGGTATGATGAAAAATTGTGGATATATTGTCCAGGCATGTGGTGTAGCTGAAGAGAGCCTAGAAGAAAAATTGTGAACTGCAGAACATAAATGATACATCGTGTGCAGGAAGGAACTGCAGGTGCTGGTTTACACCAAAGATAGACACAAAATGCTGGAGTAACTCAGTGGGACTGGCAGCATCTCTGGAGAGAAGGAATTGGTGACATTTGGTCAAGGGCTTCAGTCTGAAGGAGGGTCTTGACCCGAAACGTCACCCATTCCTTCTCCCCGGAGACACTGCCTGTCCTGCTGAGTCACTCCAGCTTTTTGTGTCCATCTTCTATGCATGATACACCTCCAGTTTTCTATTGGGAAATCTTGATAGTAGAAATTAAATTGAGTAATGCTTCTCACATGGATTTTTCACTCACTTTCACCCACCGACTCCGAAGCTGTGTCTAAGGAAGCATACTTAGGACATAAGGCTCCTGGGCTTTCGGGAAATTAAGGGAGAAAAATAAAAGATTTGGGAAGATTCCAGTCTCAGTTATATAGTGTCACCATCCATTTTGTGAATTGACTGTAAATGATGGCCACGTCTAAAGTGGAACTATATCCTGATGTACAATTTAATATGCGGCAAGTGAGTAGGTTCTTTGCTAAAAGGAGCTAGACTTTAGTAAGCAGGATAGAGGAAGATGCAGGAAACAGAGACTATTAAACAATGTCATTCCATACTGCACATTACCTGGGCAAGTCCCTTAACGTCTTCCCAAAATCTGGCTCCAGTGCAGTCTGCTGGCTCCCATCCTTCAGTTGATGAGCTTCTGAGACCCTCATGGCCATATACTGTTGGGACTCTAATTTACAAAAACATCGTTTAGCTGAGGACTTAGCAAGATAAAGTACTGCTGTTTATCAATCAGAGACCACATGAACAAATAGTAAGCACACATGCTCATAATCTTTTCTCTTTTGCGCATCTCAAAGTTGCTTTCAATTCCATAATAACCGTGTATTTCATTACAGAATAGCAATGTTTAGAAAGGAAAACGTCATCTTAGAATTTACACCACAAACACAAGTGATTATTTTGTAATGACCTTTTCACTGGTTTCTTTAACCTACATTAAGTTGAGTTTGTTTTGCCGGGCAATAACTGTTTAAAATGAAGATTAAAAGTAATTATGCAACAGAGAAACACACACACGGTAATTGATCTGAAATATTTACTTAGATTTTCTCACCTGATCTGAGTATTTCTGGAATTTTTATCCATATTAAATCAGAACAATTTAACATTGGAGATACCGTACAACTGATATTCTGATACAACTGATATTCCCATTTTGAAACAAGACAATAAATAGGGTCATTGGCTTAAGCCCCACTCCCAACAGAACTGGCAAATGGCGATGCAACTTCCTGTCTCTGACTGCAGAGTTAAATTGTGCTTTTGTAAGAAGGAACTGCATTTTAAACTGAAGATTGACACAAAAAGCTGGAGTAACTCAGCGGGTCAGAAAGCATCTCTGGAGAAAAGGAATAGGTAATGGTTCAGGTTTGGACCCTTCTTCTCGACCTGAAAGGTCACCTATTCCTTATCTTCAGAGATGCTGCCTGACTCGTTAAAGGGCCTGTCCCACTTGGGCGAAATTTAGGCGTAATTTACGCGACATCATTTACGCATCACGACGCATGACGCGCTCGTCATGCCACACACGTGATGCGTGCATGGCGCGCATTACGCGCACATGGTTCGTGGTGACATAGGCAGTGACGCGCAGTCGCGTGCGGCCCCCCAGGATTTTGGGATGTACAAAATCTTCGCGCGCCATCTGCGTGAGGTGCACATGACACCCAAGTGGGACAGGCCCTTAAATTGTGCTTGACGGCTTTGCTTCACTTTGTAGTCCTAGTATTATGCTCTGAACTTAGGTTTGACTTCCACGAGGTGGCAGTAGAGTGCACACCATGTATTCAGATCCTCTGGCAAATCTGGGCTGTGACTGATCCATATTAAATGGGGTTTTGTGTGGAAAAGTTCAGGACATCATTTACTCGCTGTGAAGCAGTAATACAAAGAGATCATTACTACAGGACATGAAAAAGGAAGAATGAAGACTTAAAGCAGGATGTTTAAATCTAACAGTATCGAGTATATCTGAAGCATTGCTAAGCAAGAATTTAATGCAGGATATTTGTTCCGCAAAGCTAACTATTTTATCTTCCTAATAGCTATGGGTATTATATACTATTGCTAAACTATGTACACTGGCTTGGTATCTTCGCATTGCCTCAAAACAATGTAAATTGGATACCAAGGCTCAAAAATGACTCCAAAACAAAGCACAATGTAGATTCCTTCCTTAAGAAGTCTCGCTGAAGTATAGTTCATGCTTAATGCTACAAATAATTTCAACATAGGTTCCAGGCTTAAGATGAAGTGGACAAGATTTAATAGGAATTTGAGGGGTAACCTTTTCTCACAAAGGGTGGTGGGTGTATGGAACAAGTTGCCGGAGGAGGTAGTTGAGGCAGGGACTATACCAATGTTTAAGAAACAGTTAGACAGGTACATGGGTATGACAGGTTTGGATGGATATTGGCCAAACATGGGCAGGTGGGACTAGCGTAGCAGGGACATGTTGGCCAGTGTGGGCAAGTTGAGCCGAAGGGGCTGCTTCCACGCTGTATCACTCTATGACTAACTGTTCTGTCAGTGCAAAGGAAGGGTGCAACAAAAGGCTTCCACAGTGCACTTTTATTGCTTAATAGTCAATCCTCATCCATACCTATCATCAGTCGAAGAGCCAATAGCTCAGGGTGCAAGAAATCACCAAATATTGATAGTATAATAAAAAATGAGCTGTGAGATACATTGATTAACGTAAAAGAACTTCTGCATCCCGTTTGCGTCCGATTTCTGGATTCCTTTCCCATTTAGAAAATAGTCTACGCCTTTATTCCTACTGCCAAAATGCACGACTCCACACTTTGCTATACTATATTGCATTTGCCACTTCTCAGCTCACTCTCCCAACCTGTCCGTCTTTCTGTAGTTCCTGCTTTCTCTAAACTACCTGCTCCTCCACCTATTTTCGTATCATCTGCAAACTTGGCCGCAAAGCCTTCAATCCCCTTGTTCAAATCATTAATATACAACGTGAAGAGTAACGACCCCAGCAGCGACCCCTGCGGAACTCCATAAGTCACTGGCAGCCAACCAGAAAAAGCCCCCTTTATTGCCACTCTGCCTTCTGCTATCCAGCTATCCTGCTATCCATGCTCACTTCTGCCCTTTGACACCATGGACTCTCATCTTCCTTAGCAGCCTCCAATGTGGCACATTATCAATGGCTTTCAGAAAATCTAGGTAAACAACATCCACTGTCTGTCCTGATATTTACCTCCTCAAAGAATTCCAGCAGATTCATCATGCTAAGTATATTGTAAGTGAATTGGAAAATTGGAACATTAAAATTGAGTTATATAAAGATTACTGGAAAGATATTGTTGCATAATTTTGCAAACCTAATTATCCACAGATTTATGTCTTGAATATATTCAATGCTGAGGCCTCCAATATTGAAGTAAGACTGAGCAACCATTGTGAAATGGAGAAGTCCAGATTCATTTCCCTCATTTTAATGCTAAACTTTATTCTGAACTTTGGCTCCAATTTCTGGGTAGCTAAATGGGGAAGAGATCCCTAATGAATTTTATATGCTTCTCGAAAGTTTCCTCTCATTCCTCAAAAGCTAGGGGATAAAACTATTGACTGAACCTCATTTGTTTTCAAAATCCATCTTGCATCTTGGGAATCAGCTTAGTGAAGTTTTGCTGCATATCATTCAATGCAGGCATATCTTTCCTTAACTAAGGGGTTGTAGAAAATACCCAAGGTTCACCCTCACCAAAGCCCCATAGTAATTCCTTCTGTATTAAAGTCAAAAATTGTACATCAGATACAAAAACTGGGATAACCTTAAATTTAAAAGCACATTTGAATTTTCAGCACAGAATCTGGGACCAGTGATGACATTTCGATTAGGATTAAGATAGTTATGGATTGGGACGGAGAGGGTCCACATGTTAAATGCTCAACTGGGATAAGGCCAACTTTGAGGGGATGAGAGGTCTTGCTCAAGTTGACTGGAGCAGGTTACTCGAGGGGAAAGGAACAATCGGCCAAGTGGGATGTTTTTAAAAGTGTACTGAAGAAAGCTCAGGATGTGTACGTCCCCGTTAGAGAGAAGGGCAAAGCAGGCAAATGTAAAGAAGCTTGGCTGATGAGGGAAATTGAGATGTTAGTCAAAAACAAGAAGGATGCATGGGACAGGTATAGGCAGCTGGGATCAAGTGCATCCCTGGAGGAGTTTCGGGAACTAAGGAATAAACTAAAAAAGGAAATCAGAAGGGCAAAAAAGGGCTAGGAGATATTCTGGTGGGTAGCATTATGGACAATCCCAGATGATTTTATAAATACATAAGAGGGACAAGGGCAACTAGAGAGAGAGAGAGGGACAACTGAGGAATCAAAGCGGTCACCTCTATGTGGAACCACAGGAAATGGGCAAGGTGCTAAATAAGTATTTCTCCTCTGTATTTACCGAGGAGAAAGACAGTAGGATGGAGGAAATTGGAGCAGTCACTGGAAGTGTCTTGAGAGCAGTCAGGGTTATCGTTGAAGAAGTACTGAAGGTACTGTCGTGTTTGAAGGTAGACACATTTTCTGGGCCTGATCTGATATATCCGAAGACATTGTGG
This sequence comes from Raja brachyura, assembly GCA_963514005.1. Next base: position 35,712,612 of record OY740802.1, on the reverse strand, counting down.
TGGAGGAATGGTTGATGGAATTCAATGCAGAGATGTGTGAGGTGTTGCATCTTGGGACGTCGAACAAGGGCAGGACCTACATAGTGAATGGTAGGCCTCTGGGTAGTGTTGTAAAGCAGAGGGATCTAGGAGTGCAGGTGCATGGTTCCTTGAAGGTCGAGTCGCAGGTAACTAAAGTGGTCAAAAAGGCACTTTGGTCAGTCATATTATTGAGTATAGAACTTGGGAGGTCATGTTGCAGATGTATAAGACGTTGGTGAGACCGCATTTAGAATATTGTGTTCAGTTCTGGGCACCATGTTATAGGAAAGATATTGTTGAGCTTGAAAGGGTTCAGAATAGATTTACGAGGATGTTGCCAGGATTAGAGGGTGTGAGCTATTGGGAGAGGTTGAGTAGGCTGAGTCTCTATTCCATGGAGCACAGGAGGATGAGGGGAGATCTTATAGAGGTAGACAAAATCATGAGAGGATTAGATCAGGTAGATGTACAGAGTTTTTTTTTTTCCCAGGGAGGGGAATCAAGGACCAGAGATGAAGGGGAATAGATTTAATATGAATCTGAGGGGTAACATTTTCACACAAAGGGTGGTGGGTGTATGGAACACACTATCAGAGGAGGTGGTTGAGGCTGGGACTATCCCATCGTTTAAGAAGCAGTTAGACAGGTACATGGATAGGACAGGTTTGGAGGGATATGGACCAAGTGCAGGCAAGTGGGACTAGTGTAGCTGGGACATTGTTGGCCGGTGTGGTCGAGTTGGGCCGAAGGGAATGTTTCTACACGGTGTCACTCTATGACTCTATGATTGTATGATGACACCCTGTGGACGAAATATTTTACTGCACAGAAGTTTTTAACGATTTTACTTAAAACAGTACAAATACTGTAGATGGAGACACAAGAGACTACAGATGCTGGAATCTGGAGCAAAAAAACAAACTGCTGCTAGAACTCAGCAACATCTGTTTTGGCAAAGAGGTGGTTTACAATAGACAATAGGTGCAGGAGTAGGCCTTTCGGCCCTTTGAGCCAGCACCGCCATTCAATGTGATCATGGCTGATCATCCCAAATCAGTACCCCATTCCTGCTTTCTCCCCATATCCCCTGCCTCCGCTATCTTTAAGAGCCCTATCTAGCTCTCTCTTGAAAGTATCCAGAGAACCGGCCTCCACTGCCCTCTGAGGCAGAGAATTCCACACTCACACTGAAAAAGTGTTTCCTCATCTCCGTCCTAATGGCTTACTCCTTATTCTTAAACTGTGGACCCTGGTTGTGGACTCCCCCAACATCGGGAACATGTTTCCTACCTCTAGCGTGTCCAAACTCTTTGTAATCTTATGTTTCAATAAGATCCCCTCTCTTCCTTCTAAATTCCAGAGTGTACAAGCCCAGCCGCTCCATTCTCTCAGAATATGACAGTCCCGGGAATTAACCTTGTAAACCTACGCTGCGCTCCCTCAATAGCAAGTATGTCCTTCCTCAAATTAGGGGACCAAAACTGCACACAATACTCCAGTTGTGATCTCCCAAGGCCCCTGTACAACTGCAGAAGGAACCTCCTTGCTCCTATACTCAATTTTACGTTTCCCTGCACCAGATTTATTTTCGACACAAAATATTATTGAGCGTATTTCATTTGGATAAGTTGTCATAACAGAAGGCTATACTGACACCCAGAAACATTTTAGTTTATTTAATTTGTAAAAGATGCAGATGTTGAAGATCTGCCACATATGTCAGTTTGTGATTGATGAGCCTTTTTGTTCGCCACATTTAAACTCAACATCCAAATAATTTCCCAATACAATTCAAATTAAAAATTTCAGATCGTAGAATTCACATTTGGTTAAAAGTGTTTGATAAAAAAAAAAAAAAATATCTGGTATTTTATTCAGATAATATGTGTTTTAAATTCTAGAGATTAATACTTGAGTCTTGTATATTCTCTAGACCGCTCTCCCTCCTCCCCTTCTGCTTCTTGAGTCTTTTATCACTTTTCTCAATCCCTAAAGCCATGGATTGCTTTTTACATACATTTTAAGTGAACCAGTAAACCCAGCTTATCCATCAAACAACATCTCAGGATTTTAAAGCAGGTAACTCCCTCCCATCTCCAGCTCAGGCAGTACCTGCAATTCCACTATACTTTTGATCATGGATAAAAACTTAAAAGATAGAAGCAGAAGTAGGGTACTTGGCTCTTCGAGCCTAGTCAACCATCCTCTACTCCGGGGGAAAAAACTGTGAGTGCTTTCTTTATCCATGCAACTCGTGATCTGTATAACTCAATAAGGTCACCTTTAAGCCTCCTACTCTCTAAAGAAAAAAGTCCCAGTCTATCCAACCTTTCCCTATATCTCAAGCCTGCAAGACCAGGTAACATATCATAAGGTCATAAGGAATAGGAGTAGAATGAGGCCATTCAGCCCATCAAGTCTACACCGCCATTCAATCATGACTGATCTATCTCCCTCCTAACCCCATCCTCCTGCCCTCCCCATAACCTCTGACCGCTGAGATATTGGTGAATCTCTTCTAGATCCTTTCCAATTTAATAGGATCCTTCCTATACCTGGTTGACCAGGGCTGCACACAGTGCTCCAATTGTGGTCTCGCCAACAACTTGAGCAGCTGTATCATGATGTGCCAACTATTGTGCTCAATAACCTTCCCAATGGAGGCAAGCGTTTCTTTACCATACGTCCACCTGACTAACATTTTGAGAGTGAGAAACTTGTATCAGAAACGATTATGTTAAACTTAAAAGGTAAATACAATTGAATGAGAATCAAATTGGCTAACATGGACTGGGCAGCTAGATTAGCAGAAAAATCAACAGGCAAGCAGTGGCAGACATTAACGAGGCAATTCATGACCCTCAGAGAACATATCCTAATAAGAAAGAACTGTTCTAAGGGAGGAACCAACAACATTCTCAGGGAGGAACAAACAAAGTTAAAGAAAGTTAAATTAAGCTTAACATAAGTATCTGATGTTAAATCTGAAGAAGGGTCCTGATCTCATATTTCACCTACATCCTACAGATGCTCCTTGACCTGTTGAATTACTTCAGCAATTTGCGTTTTCATTGTAAACCAGCATCTGCAGTTCTGTGTTTCTCAAAATTAAGTATCAATCTGACTCTCTCTCTCTCTCCTTTCCTCTTTCTCTATCTCTCCATTCTTTAAAACACACGTCACTCTCCAATCCATTGGAACAATTTTGATGTTTATGCTCTCAGACCATTCACCATCTCCAAAGCCACCTCTTTCCAAACTTTGGATAGAACATAATCGGGTTTTAATAGCTTTCAAACCCACTCAATTCTGGAGTAATTTTCTTTTCGCGAGTACTTATTCCTTTCAATTTGTTGTTCTCACGTGACCCACAGCTCTCTAGTAAATCAGGCAGATATTTTGTATCTTCTTCCAAAAAGAGAGCCTCAAAGTAGTTATTTAAATCCGCTGCTTCTGTCTTATTTCCTATTATAAATTCTCTTGTTTTCATCGGAACTCACATTTTCCTTTAAGCAAAATACAAACTGCTGGATTGACTCAGTTGGCCAGGCAGCATCCAATGCAGGCCAGATAGCTTTCGATGCTGCCTGACCCAATGAGTTCTTCCAGCAGTTTTTCCAAATAACAAATTCCCAGCATCTGCAGTCTCTCGTGTCTCAACATTTGCCCTTCCTACTCTTCTTCTCTTTATAAACATAGATAGGCCCTGACAGTCTGTTTTTTTTAATGTTTCTTCCCACTCAACACTCATGTCTTATTTTGCCTTTCTTTTAAAATCAATTTTGTGGTCCTCCTCCGCTGGGTTATAAAATATGCCTAATCCTCTGCCTCACAGCAGTATCCTGCAAATCTACATGCCTCCTTCTTTAATCTAATACAATCTTTAACTTCTTGTCAGCTACGGATGAATCATTCTTTATGTTGGGATATTGTGCTTGAAAGGAAATTTTGGTTCCTCAGGGCTAATAGATTTTTGGCATTGGAAGTAATCCAGTTGACATTCACAAACAAGCACTGGCAACAAGGCAGGTGGGACTAGAACTCCTGCCTGGTTTTCATTCCCCTTGCATGAGAGTGATAAAGATAACTGTCATGCTTGAACTGTCCCGGGTCAAATAAGCTAGTAAAAACAAGCAATCCTTTTATTGTTATAGTTTGTCTATTTAATATTCTACTTAATATGTGATCATTGAGATAGAGAGAGCGAATGAGTCCTTGACATTTTGGAAGAATGAAGGAGGCTGCAGGAAATGGTGGATGTTTCCAAGCCCATCATGGGTATTGACCTCCCCACCATCGAATGGATCTGCAGGAAGTGCTGGACCATGAACGCAATATCATCAAGGACCTACACGGTTCTGGGCAAGTTCTCATCTCACTGTTACCATCAGGAAGAAAATGTGGTAGTTCACGAACTGTTACCTCTAGCTCCAAGAACAGCTCGCTCTCATTAACCATGAGGTTCCTGAACCACCCTGCGCAGTTCTAACCACACCCCTACCACAGCACCGACCGCTACGGACTTTGCACCCCTCTTATTGATCTTCATACTTTGATTTTGCACAATCCTGGTCTATTTTATTTAGAATAACTGGGCGGCACGGTGACATAGCGGTAGAGCTATTGCCTTACAGTGCCAGAGACCCAGGTTCGATCCTGACTATGGGTGCTGTCTGTACGGAGTTTGTATGTTCTCCCCGTGACCTGCGTGGATTTTCTCTGAGATCTTCGGTTTCCTCCCACACTCCAAAGAAGTACAGGTTTGTAGGTTAATTGGCTTTGTATAAAATGTAAAACCTGTCCCTAGTGTGTGTAGGGTAGTGTTAATCGTTGGGGATTGCTGGTTTGCATGGACCTGGAAGTCCGAAGGGCCTGTTTCCATGCTGTATCTACAAAAAAACTAAACTAATAATTTTATTGTATATTTAGTTTTGTTGTCATTGCATCTAATGTGTCTGCACAGCTGCAGCAAGTAAGAATTTGATTATTATGGTTGCCATCTGGTCCTTATGACAAATAAACACTCTTGAATCTTGAGTTAATGCAGTGACCTCTATAGTTTGTAGCCCTATCTTCAAATAAATGGTTTTCAGCACCACAATACAACATACTTATTCAAGGACCTTTTCCAATGTGAAAAGGCAATCTGTTTCCATTGCCCTGTGAGGTGCACAGTTCCAGATCCCTATCATAATTTGGCTGAAAATATTTTCCCTCAACTCTTGTTAAAATAGCTTACATTATGGGTGGACCATGATTATGGAGATCTCCTCAAAGTTAATTAGATCCTAATCATTCATCCTGCCCAGGCTGCATATAATGTTAAGCACCGATTAACATTCCCTTTACCTTCCACTGCTCCAAAATCAGAGTTTGCTCAATTGTCCTCTCATCCTGGCACCAAGTTCTTTAGTCTCTCAGCTGCTACTGCATACTTCCTGCATGCAGTAACAGGAAGAATGTACAGATTGGTGAATGCACGTACCACTTGTGTCATGATCTAATTTGCTCAGTGAGCTCTCTCTCTGTAGGATGTTCCTGTGCTGTACTGTTCTACATTCCATATTCCATCACCAGACAGATTATAATTAATAACGTTGCAATTAATATTTTCCTTCAAAGGCTCAGGGTATCCATTGGCTGTTTTAACACTTAGTGATAGCTTCAAAGTGCATTAAAATTACAACCCAATTGAATCAAGTCAAATGGGTCAAAATTAATTTCAGGGAGTGGCTCTAATTACTTAACCACGAGAGTCCAAGTCCCATTCTATCAGCATTCTGATGTGGCCTCAGGAGACAATGTAGTTGTGTTTCTGTAGGTGGAGACCAAGGTGCAGCTTGATAATAGATCCTGTGCTTCTGGTCTCCGCCTGAGGGAATGGTGATATAAGCTCATCTCGCGTGACATTGCAGTGCACATCACATTGTGTTTTGCTTGTGCGTTTCTGAGATGCATGTGCGGGAAGTTCAGACGTAAGATTTCATTATCATTAACAATGATACCAAGCCCTTCTGCATTTCCAGTCTTGCTGGTTAGTTTGGTATTTTAGTTTAGGTTAGAGATGCAGCACGGAAAAAGGCCCACCGTGTCTGCGCTGACCAGCGATCCTCGTACACTCACGCTATCCTGCACACTAGGGACAATTTACAATGTACAGAAGCCAAATTAGCCTACAAATCTGTATGCCTTTGGAGTGTGGCAGGAAACTGGACCACCCGGGGAAAACCTGCGTGGTCAGGGGGAGAATGCACAAACTCCGTACAAACAGTAGTCATGATCGAACCGGTGGGTCTGGTTCTGCAAGGCAGCAACTCTACCGCTGCGCCACCGTGCTGCTCTAAATTATATTTAGACCACCTGTAATGATATAAAATTCAGTTTCCTCACTGCATCAGTCTATTTGTTAGTATTCCTGGACACATCACATTCTTAGCAAAGTGAACAAGGCATTAATTCTCTCAGAGTCTTTAATTGCTCTTTAGAACCATTCTACATTGAAACAAAAAAATCGATTGCATGTTGATCATAAAAATCTTAATTATTAATATCTCAGTAACAAATTAAAGAAAAAATTTGTATTACTCTATATGCAGCAGCATTATTGCACAATGCTTGAGTCAACATTAAAAAGGTTCAGTGCAATCTAAGTAAAGCACTGAGAAAATATATTGTCAGTTTATTTCTTCTCTTTCAGTTATTGAGGTCTTTAAACTTGCATCTTATATTTTATTATTCCTGAAAACAAAACTTAAAAATATTTATTTTGCCTATCACCCGATTGTCAATTCAAGTTTAGTTTATTTTGGTTTAAAGGTATAGCATGGAAACAGGCCCTTCAGCCCACCAAATCCATGCTGACCATCATTCACCCATTCAGATTAGTTATATGTTATCCCATGTTTGCATCGTACACACAAGGGGCACTTTAGAGAGGCCAATTAACCTGCAAACCCGCACATCTTTAGGATGTGGGGAGAAACCGGTGCACCCGTAGAAAACCCACGCGGACACAGGGAGAACATGCAAACTCGACACAGGCAGCACCCAAGGTCAGGATTGAATCTGGGTCTGTGACACTGTGAGGCAGCAGCTGTACCATTTGCGCCTTAGTCATCTGGAGAAAGGTGATAATAATTGCAGATGAGTCTGTAGGGAAAATATTGTAATGTATTAAAACTATTCTCATTACCACAATATCTCTGCACAGGTGTGGCCTGTAAACCCACACTGGTGAGCAGTGCTCACCGGTGGATGCGGTGTGGTCCATATACTCTACAGAAATGAGAACGCATGTTTTCTTGCAGGGTATATCTTACTGTATTTATTTACGAAAGTACTTCAATCAGTCTGGTGTGAGAATATAATATAAATTATCGATGAGATAAAAATAATCAGTAAAGGGCCTGTCCACTTAGGGGATTTTTTAGCCGACTGCCGGCGACTCTCATAGTCCTAGCAGGTCGCCGTAAAACCAGTGAGTGGACCCCCCCACCCTACGACACTGTCTACGACAAGCTACAACAACCTACCACCTAGTCGACGTCAAGCTACGGCAAGCTACTGTCAACCGGCGACCCATTAGGACGTCCACCTACGACCACACCTACGACCACACAGGTGACAACCAAAGTCAACCTATGTCCACCCACGACAAGCTACGACCAATATTCCCTCTATTTTTTTGTAGTTCGTGTGCGCAGAAATCTTCTATTGTGCAAATTTCTATGCTGTTACAAATGTGTGTGTGCACTGAATTCTTGTGCAAATATATGATCTCATGAGCAGTTTTACTATTTTGTTAAGTCATTCAATTTTAAACCAACTTGCAGTTCTTTTGCGCTTCACACCTTTTGCATCCTTTGAATTTGACATCGTGAATCGAAATTTATATCAATAAAAACTCAACAAGCCAGCTACAGAATTTGAAATGGATCTTCATAAACTGTACAATAAAGTCAATATGATTATGAGATTTTTACAAATAAGTATACATTATATACTGTATAGTACTACAATTATTGATTACTACATTTTAGGTAACACTGTGACAAGTCCTCCCCCTCCCCCTCCCCCTCCCCCCTCTCTCCGCCACCTCTCCCCCCTCTCTCCTCCTCCCTTCCCCCGCATCCGGCCCACGAAAGGGTCCAATTGATGATTTCCCTGTCGATGCCAGAGCGGGCTGCAGATGTCCCCGGTTCCAGAGCGGGCTGCGGATTTTGAAATTCGGGAAAAAGTCATAGTTGTAGCTGGTCGTCGAAAAACCGGCCACAACCGGCCACAACTGGCCACAACCGGCCACAACCGGCCACAACCGCACCTATGTCTGGAGAAGTCAAGCTACGCTCATTGGCGTCAAACACACTATTGCCAAGAAATTTGCAACATGCGGTGACCGCAAAGATGCCACGGCTTTTTGCGTGACTGAGGAGATTACTCCCGGTGACCACCGGCGAACATGTGGCCTGACAAACTAGTCCCCTGTAGTTGCCTAAAACATTGCCTAAGTGGGACAGGCCCATAACTCATGAGGGAGTTGTATCAAATCCCTTTTAGATGTCCTTACAAATAACATGCTTAAACATTATGATCCATCATAGAAACATAAAAAATAGGTGCAGGAGTAGGCCATTCGGCCCTTCGAGCCTGCACCGCCATTCAATATGATCATGGCTGATCATCCAACTCAGTATCCTGTACCTGCCTTCTCTCCATACCCCCTGATCCCTTTAGCCACAAAGGCCACATCTAACTCCCTCTTAAATATAGCCAATGAACTGGCCTCAACTACCTTCTGTGGCAGAGAATTCTACAGATTCACCACTCTCTGCGTGAAAAATGATTTTCTCATCTCGGTCCTAAAAGACTTCCCCCTTATACTTAAACTGTGACCCCTTGTTCTGGAGTTCCCCAACATCGGGAACAATCTTCCTGCATCTAGCCTGTCCAACCCCTTAAGAATTTTGTAAGTCTCTATAAGTTCCCCCCTCAATCTTCTAAATTCCAGAGAGTACAAGCCTTCATCTTTCAGCCTTTGTTATATTCATATTTATTTAATATTTATCAATAAAGTTAATAAGAAAAACAAAATTCTGACCTAGATTCTTGCCTTTCAAAGTGAGTTAATTATGACAAACATTTATAATTAATCTATTTAAACCTCCTTTTGTACTTTAACTGAGGCACTGACCACACAAATAATTTAAAAGGGGAGTTGTATCAAATAGAATAGCCACAAATTATGTGGGAAGGAAATGCAGATGCTGGTTTACACTGAAGATTGACACAAAATGCTGGAGTAACTCAGCCGGTCGGGCAGCATCCCTGGGAAAAGGAATAGGTGATGTTTTGGTTCGAGCTCCTTCTACAGACTGAGAGTCAGTTGAGAGGAACACTAGAGGTATGAAAAGGTTCAGAACAAATCAGAGCTGGCACGGATTGACCAAAGAAAGGTGGAGTCCACAATGGCCCATTTGTTGCTGTGGAAGAAATTATAACAAAGAGCTATATGGATGGACAAATTACTTGTGTGGAATTGCACTTAGCTTCTTTATACTAATATCATGGGCAAATGATAATGTGTCCTGTACCTGGAAGTTCTCGAGGGTAACCAAAGATTGGGATGGAGACGAGGAAAGCTGCTGCTCCGCCTCCAAGGAATCCGATCCACCATGCGCCCACCCACAGGGGGTTCTCCGGAGTAAGATTAACGCTGTATTAACCAAAGTTGGTTGTTAGTTTCATTCCATTCACAACATTCTTCAATTGCAAAGTAACATTTCTATAGTAAAATAAATAATGTATGAAAAATTTGTAATTTCTCTAAAACCCATGTCCTTAAAAATATTTGAAGAGATTTCAAATATCTCAGGTTGGCAAAAAAAGAAAAAGAAAAAATCATCTACAAAGCACCTTTAATTCCCTGTCTCGATTACCCCATAGGCTTGAAAACCAAGTAAGATTAGTTTGCAGACATTGAACTTGAAGACAAGTTCCCATAGCAATGAGCAACATAGCAATGGGCAGTTTATTTATAGATGTGGTTTTGGGTGAAGAACAAATAGTGACCAGGATACTGCGAATTACATCCCTGCGGTTCCTCAGTTCAGAGCCACAGCATTGCATGTATTCAGCTGGAGATCAGGAAGCTCTTGGTGTAAAGTCTCAACTGACTATTCTCATCTCTAGGCCTTGCGGCGCCCAACAGTCCTGCAGTGACGCGTAAACCTGTTTTTGTGGGGAAATTTTGTGGACTTGACCACACAATCTCTGGTTTGAGAGGTGAGGATGTGACCATAGTTCACATAGATGAATACATAAGTGCATTTTCACTAATAACTAGATGACAAGCCACATGTAAAATGAATATATGCAGAGATAAGCCACATTGTTTCCAATGAAGGTGTCATAATACAGCTGGTTTAAGTGAATTGAAATATAAACGCAATTATAAAATAGATTTAGCAATGGCAAGAAACAATGTCGTCCACAAATCACTCAAATTCAACATTCTTTCCATGTTTTCACCACATAATTTATAACCATAGAATTTACGAGCAGGAGTAGGCTGTTCAGGCTTGCTTTGGCATTTATTAAGATTATGTCTGATCTAATTATAACCCCATTACTTTCCACCCATCCCTGTAACATTTCAATCACTTGCTTATCAAGCGTCTATCTACATCCGGCCTAACAATATTCACAGACTCTCCTTCCACCGTCCCTTGAGGAAGTGAGTTCCAAATTCTCATGAGCCTACATCTCCGACTTAAAGGGTGGCCCTTATTTTTCAAAAGCGGCTCCTAGACTTAGATACCCAAATAAGAGGAAATATCGTCTCCACACCCACCCCATCACGAATTCTCAGGATTTTGTATCTTTCAATCAAGTCGGCTCTCACTTTTATAAACTATAAAGAATACAAGCCTTGCGTGTTTGGCGCACCCATTTCTGGTATTAATTGTGTAAGTCTTCTCTGAACTGCTTCCAGTACCTTTACATCCTTCCTTAAATAAGGAGACTAACATATACACCAGATGTGGTTTACCAATACCTTATTTGTTTGAAGTGTAATTTTCTACTATTGTACTCAATTTCCTTAGCATTAAATGACAACATTCTATTAATTTTACCTACTAGCTGTACCATCTACCTGCCTTTTAGGCATTTAGACACTTAGTTAGATACCCCCTGCATCTCAGATCTCTACATCCATTTAATAATATGCTTCTTTATCTCAGTCATAATGCACAAATTCACATATTCCACATAAAGCACAATTTCACATTTTCCACAGTATACACCATTTGCATGCTCACTTTATCTGTCTGTCGCCTCTTTCTATCCTTTACAAAAGTTACTATCCCAACCTCCTTTGTGTCACCCGAAAATTTAGCAACCGTACCTTTGATGCCAAAACATACACACGGAGATTTGAATTATCTTTTTGTTGTGAACACACAGGCAAAAGCACAGATTATGACCAAATAGTCCTTTGTGTAATTATTGCCTTTGCATTCTTACTTCGGGCCAACAGAACGTCAAATATTGCTCTCTTCCTAAATTCTTTTCATATCTAATAATCTGTGTTCAATCATATTTAACATCTAATAATCTGTGTTCCAAAAACCACTATTCAGTACGTGACAGGAATTTAGTTTCATTTTCGAACAAAGAATAGTGTAATACCAAGGACCAGGCCCTTTGACCCATGTCTGCGCCGAGCAAAATTCCAATTTAAACTGTACATCTGCATGAACATAGTCTATACTGCTCTATTCCCTGGCTGTTCACGTGTTTGTCTAAATGCCTCACAAACATTGCTTCAGCTAGTAACGTGTATCATGCACGTATCGTTATCGGTATGAAAAACATACCTTGTAAATGTTTACAAATATCCCCCCTCTTAAAGCTATGGCCTCCAGTATTTGACATAGTCAGACTCCTTTTCCCAGGATGACAATCTTCCCTCGCTAGGCCTCTCATAATTTTATATATTTCTATCATCCCCTCAGCCTCTCACACTACAGAGAAAACAATCCAAGTTTGTCCAACCTCTTCTCATTCTAATGATCTCTAATTCAGGCAATAGTCATGTTGAAGACCTAAAACATCGATAGTCCATTCTCCTTCCCCCCTCCCCCCCCCCCCCCCCCCCCAAACAAATGTTGGTCGACTCCAACCCCAAACCAATTAGGAGCAGACGAGGGCATTCAATCCAATTTGTGGTCCCAGCCTCAAAGACAGATGTGTACAGCAATTCGTTCTTTCCACGCATTATTAAAGCATGGGATAATCTCCACCCAGCCACGGTTGCCCAGCCAGATGCAACTAAATTTAAAGTGGAACTTTCTTCCCAATAACCCTCTGTGGCTAAACCCCTCCCTTCACCACCTCCAGTTTAAATTCCAGTTGGAATATTTTGGACGGCCAAGTAACCAAGAACCAAGGGTTACACAAAAAGCTGGAGAAACTCAGCGGGTGCAGCAGCATCTAAGGGGCGAAGGAGATAGGCGACGTTTCGGGTCAAGACCCTTCTTCACGTCGCCTATCTCCTTCGCCCCTTAGATGCTGCTGCACCAGCTGAGTTTCTCCAGCTTTTTGTGTAACCCTCGATTCTCCAGCATCTGCAGTTCCTTCTTTAAAACCAAGAACCAAGACTCACTGAGTTCTTCAAGCAGATTGCTCATTACTCCTAAATTATAGCATCTGCAGCCTCTTGTGTCAACATTCTGGGAAACCTCTTCTACAACCTCCCCAAGGCCTACAAATCCTCCCTATATTGCAGTGACCAGAATTGCACCCAGTATTCTACAGTGGCCTACACACAATATTATGCAGCTGCAACATGACTTTATGACTTTTATACTCAACGTCCTGACCGATTACGGCAAGGCCCACCCTATCTACTTGTGTAGCCACTTTTAGAGAACTGTGGCCTTGCACCCCAAGATAATTCTGCATTTCAGTGCTTCCCGGGATACCTGCTATTTACTGTAGACTTTCCTCTTCCACTTGCTCTCTCAAAATGAAATATCTCCCACTACTCACAGATTTCCAGTCACAATAACATATCTCCACCATTTCAATCTGTCTCCAATGGTCGAGCCACATTTTCATCCAACCAACTGTGTGCACTAATCTTCCAGATTATCCCACCATGAGGGATGCTATCTAAAGCTTTACTAAAGTCCACAAATATCATCCACTATCATCCTCTCATTAATGATTTTTGCCACCTACTCCAAAAACTCAATCCAGTTGGAAAGATATGATATCCCCCACATATAACCATGCCGACTGTCCCTAATAAGTCAATGCTACTCCAGATGCGACAAGATCCTATTCCAGAGGATCTTCTCCAATAGTTTTCCTACCAATGATGTAGGATTCACTAAAATGCCTTGGGATTCTCTTTAATTCTGCTCACCTAGAGCTTTTCATGACCCTTTTAGCCTCCTTGATTCCCTGCTTTCCTGTTGCTTTAGTATGTTTTTTTAAAAGCACTTTTTTTTCACATGTAATATTTTCTAATTGAGGTATGCTAAATAGTTGAGAAATTTTAAAAACACAGTAGAATCGCACAATATCTTCATGGACTTCCATTTACTCATATTCTTCAAAAGAGATCATTTGCGTAGAATTCAATCAACTTTGTGGTTATTGGATAGGTAACAGAGAGTGAGAGGGGATATGGAGGCCATTCAACTTGATGAAGTGTAACAATAGGAGTTCCCTTGGGAACTATGTTGGAGCTCCAGCTTTGATCTGCGTAGATCAGATCAGTAACTTATCTGAGGAAATTCATGACGTCATGTCAAAATATACACGTGAGATGAAGTTAATATTTATAATAAAGTTCATAGATGAAATCAGAATGTAGAAAAGGGCGGATTAAATTTATGAACTAAAATGGTAGCAGGTGGAGCTCATAACACAGATGTGTTAGTTCAACCACTTTGATCCCAAGAATAAGAATTCAGAACGTAGGAATTTACTCCTGTACTCCACTCTCCCGTGCTTTCAAGTAGAAAGTGGAGTTTATTTTTGACTTATTATGTACTGCACCTTATTATGTGAAAGGAAATGGTTTAACAGCTCCAATCTTATCTAAAAACAAACTGTGCATGTTGCAAAAGAGTACTGGATTAAGTCAGCAGGTCAGGCAGAATCTCTGGAGAACATAGACAGGTGACATTTCGAGTCAGGAACTTTCTTCAGAAGGGCCCTGACCTGGAATGTCACCTATCCATGTTTTCCAGAGATGTTGCCTAACCTGCTGAGTTACTCCAGCACTTTGCATCTTTTTGTGTAAACCAGCATCGGCAATTCCTTGTTTCCACGCATATTGGAAACAGGATATAAAGTGCTGGCGAGCCCTGGAACGGAATCATAAGTAATGTTTCAATTAAGTCTGGCAACAACATGAAAAACATCACAGTGATCGAGTCACGGAAAGGGGACTTATGGAACAGAGATGCAATAGAAAAATTAAAACAGCAAAAGTTAGGGACAAAAAATAAAGCTCTGGGTAAATACCTCAGATACTGTTCAGACTGCACGTGTAAGCGAGGCTCCAAGTATTATAAAGATCGTGAGAAATGTGGCTTGTCCTTGGGCTTTTGTGGAACAGATTTATAGAAGTAAAGCAGTTCAACCATGGCTACGTTTATAAAATCAAATTCTCGGGGAAGCTGTATTGCAAGGAAACTCTTGCAGGCATCAGGATTAGTAGATAAATCATCAAGGTTGTTACTCACGTGGTGTTTATCTCAGTGTACATTTGGAGGAAAAAGCCTCCAAGTAAGTAGCCAGCTGCCGGTCCAATAATAGCTGCTGTGTAGAAAATACCTTGAAATAGAAGCAAAAATCATTTACTTCATAAATTGCACATTAATCACATAATACATTCACATATACACTAACATCTGTGAGAGCAGGAGTAATCCACTCAGCTCTGCCATTTAATAAGATCATGGTTGATCCCATTGTAACCTTAACTCTGCTACCCTTGGTAATCTTTCACACCTTTACTTGTCAAGTATTTACCTATCTCTACTTTAAAAATAGTTGAAGACCCTACTGAGAAAGACAGCTTTGAAGACCCTGTGGAGAATACAAATTACCTTTATTAATCTTACATGGCCTTTATTCTCAAACCATGCCTCCATTTCTAGATTCTCCTACATCAAGAAACAACTCCTCCATATTTACCTTGTCAAGACTCCTTAGAATTTGATTTGTTTTAATCAAGTCAGTTCTCACTCTTCTAAATTCCTAGCCTCTCTAAACATTTGTTCTATGACAACTTGCAAGTAATTTTAGCGAGTAATCAAATCTACTTCCAAAGTGTTAACGTCTTTCCTCAAAACAAAGAAAGGAGACCAATGTCATACCTAATAATGCTGATGTTGTTTCACCAATGCCATACATAAACAAAAAGCATAACCCCCCTGCTTTAGGAGCAGCACAGTGGGGCAGCGGTATAGTTGCTGCCTCACAGCGTGTGAGACCTGGCTTTGATCCTGACTGTGGGCGCTGTCTGTATGCATTTAACACGTCCTCTCTGTAACCGTTTGGGTTTTCTCTGGCTATTCTGTTTTCCTCCCTCATTCCAAAGACATGCAGATTGTAGGTTCATTGGCTTCTGTTGATTGTCCCTTGTGTGTATAGGATGGAACTAGTGTACAGGTGATTGCTGGTCGTCATGGGCTAGACTAAACTGAACGTAACTTCTCAATTTTCCTTACAATTAACGATAACATTAGTGTCACAGAGAATGGAAGGAGTTCATGCTAATCCTCATGCACCCATCTACCCTAATCCTATACCAATACTAATTCTCCCAATTTCATCCAAGGCTCTCCCACATACTGGCAGCAAATTAAGGTTGGTGACCTTTGCTGACTGGTCATTTTCATTGGCTTATTGGGGAAAAAAACGTAAGCAGGGGTTTTCAGAACCAAGGATAACCGACTAGTAATGTTAAATGTCCGCCAAACTTCATAGCTGGGTATCTCTGGCTTATTAAAAGTTGTCTGGCTTCTTAAAACTTGTCTCCACTCCTTCTCCCCTCTTCTCTTCCCTTCTCCCCCCTCTCCCTCCTTCTAAAGGAATTAGCATACACTGTGCTAGCCATCTTAATTACAGTGCCAACCTTCTTGTTCATCATGGTGTGTGTCTGTATCACCTTGGCTTTGTGCCTTGTGAATTTCAGACAGCGCTCCCCCGCTTGCCCTGGCCCCCCCGCCTTTGCGATGTGTTTGTGTGTGTGTTCCATTTTGACAATCACCGTTCCAATTCCTGGTTTTTCAGGCGACTACTGGCAACTTGACAGTTGCCGGCAGTCCGCTGAAAAATCGCCTTAGTGGGACAGGCCCATTAGTGTGGTTTGCATCAGGCCAGAAGGGTGCTCAGATCAAAAGGTGACAGAAAAGAAACACAATGTTGCAACTAACATGGATGCCAATTTCACTTCCATTGGCAGGTTCCGTGCTGAGCAAATTGAAATAGGAGATGAGGACTTGCTGAGCGAAAGGTAACATAAACCCTGCTGGGTATTTCGGTTTATATATGCGCGTAGATTCTCGACTATGAATTTGTTTAAAGTTACAGCATCCCTTTTGTTCAAAAGTCTATTTTAAAAATCTTTGATTATTTATTCTTCTTGTCAATATTGTCCCCCATAAACTATTTAAATCTTCAATTGGATGCTGAATACATTAAGCATTTTAATTTATGCATTTTCAGAAGACTATGCTATTTCAAGTTCATTTTACGCATGCATAAATATATGGTTATGTAAATCACAAATTACACTCATCTTGGGCTCTTACAAATATCATATGTCTTTACCTTATGATACAAATGGAGACCATTCGGCCAATTGAGTCTATGAACACTCTCAGAGCAGGACCATCAGTCCATGCTCTGATTCCCATACTTATCGCCTTTGTTTTTGCTCTTCCATGTATCCTCATTTAGCTATATTCCATCTACACCACTTTACAATGCCCAACCAACCCACTGGAATTCAAACAAACCTAAGCACCCAAGCCTAACTTACGCAGCCTTGAGAAGAACATGCAAACTCCATACGGACAGCACCCAGTGTCTTGATGAAACCCAGGTCTCTGTATCTATGCAGCAGCAGCACTAACTGCTGCATCACTGCACAGTCTTTACTTTAATCAGGCTTTTATCTACCTTAAATTCTTAGGTTTTTTCCTTTCTGATACAGTAGGGCATACAACCCATTGTTCAATCGCTTGGTAATCAGAAGTCATAGTCCATTATAGGCAAGATGTCTACAAATAGCCAGGAGCAGGTATAGTAATTTATGATCCTGCACTCAGGAATGGGAACACCTTAGAATAACATTTTACATTGAAAAAGCTGATTGCATTATAAATTGGCTTAAGATTACTTCTTCAGCTGTCTATGTGGTTTCCAAAATTATGTTGCCTTAATTGCATTGCAGGTTAAAAAATCTGAAGGGTTCCGACCGGAAACATTGACTGTCAGTATCCCTCCACCAAAGCAGCCTGACCTACTGGGTTCCTCCAGCAGTTTACTGTTTTGCACAGATAAAAAGTACATTACTTTATAAGGCTTGATATCTATGACTAAAATCAGGAACATGTAGACGGTTAACTGGTGTTATTTCTGTGCCTGTGCATTATAAGGGCATTGTAAGGGCATTGCACTTGGCAGGTGGGACACTGTTAATATGTTCTGACCAATGGAGTGCACAGGGGGAGCTAGCCCTCAGTCTGAAGAAGAGTCTCGACCTGAAACGTCACCCACTCCTTCTCTCCACAGATGGTGGTGCCTGTCCCGCTGAGTTACTCCCACATATTGTGCCTATTTACAGGGGGAGCTAAGCCAGGATAGTTAAACATCATCTCATTGCTTCAGATTGTCTGAAAGCCAAAGAATGCCGGATCAAAGCCGCACATCTAGGAAGGCTCCATGGAGAAGAATGTTTCACTTCACTTTGCTCGGGAACTTGCTCACACTTAATCCATACTCCTAATTTAGCATGACTGCAAAATGAGATTGGTTCACGTGAATTCTAAACGTCTGGGGCCCTGAGAGTACCTCAGGACGAGAGTATTCAGCAAGTACATTTTTGGGGGAGCAATTCAATATTACACGTAAACTGACGATCTCACTGCTCATTAGTTTCTTAGTGAAAGGAAGTTATAAATTTGTTATATGTCACCTATATGCTAGACACTCCTTTGGCATTAGTTTATCTGCTATACTTAGGTGTCCTAGTCATCCTGGTCAAATTACTGTCATTACGTAGACCATTGGCTCACTTTCACCACAGCTCTGCGAATATCAGCTGGCGGCATTCTTGAATTTCCTTGAATCTGACGTGAAATTTATGATGGGAACAAGTGCATCTTCAGTCAATTAAATCTCTTTGTAATTGTGAGATATTTTGTCCCGAAACATATGCAGGCTGTATGTGATATCAAACGTACCATCAGCGGTGCACTGAATGATTACCTGAGCTCCTGCCACGACTCATTCTCTGTCCTAATCTTCAGCGATTAGGTTTGAAACAGGCGAGTCTATGAGGCTGGGAGTCTATTGGTTGCACTCAAGCGGTGCCTGATGCCTCCCATTCTGAATCCATATAGTTCTGCCAAGGAAAAGTATAAGGAGCATCGGTCTTCCAGGGACTCAGTTCAAAAGAATTGTCATAATTTAAATACACAATTGCTCGATTCATATTGAAATGTGCGTAGTCTGCAGCAGAGTAACGTGGAAGCTTTCAGATCTACGAATTATAATCTTAGGTTTTTAGAAAATGACTATATTCACACAGGCTCCATTGCAGAGGAAGGATGCAAACTTGTCGGCACGAATTTTCTTTGAATTCTTTTCACTGAGTTCACTTCCTTTCAAACAGCAAAGGGGAATTGAATTTGCCCATTGTCCTTAATTCATAGAATTAGCAGGATGTCATTCTCATCTCTGCCAAGTGAAAGTCCATTGACTTTTGGCAACATTTCTCAATTTTTAAGGGATAAATCAACACATCACCAATTGCCTGTGATTGGGCATCCCAAAGCTGCACTAGGAAATGTTGTCATTTCTGGAGAAAGCCAAGGGATTTGTTATGCTACCATTTGCATCATTATAACTATCTGATTTAATAATACATGACACTAGTATCAGAAGAGCTGAAAGTTGCTGCATTATCTAGGGCTGATACGATAACCATTATCCCAAAGTTCTTTCTTCTAGATTTCTAGATCGTAAACAAAAATCTTAACACATCATTTTGGAAATGTCAACTGAATTATAAATATAATCTATCTTTAATGATCACAGCGATGTTGCAAAGTATTGCCATATACTTTTCCTGGTTTTGACTTGCAAACTGTTGGGAGGAGCGAAATTGAAAAGTGGTTTGTGTAGCTGTCAGAGAGATTCTGCAGGAATGGATTTCTTTTCAGGAAACTTTAGGAATGTGCTCAGCGGAGCTTTGAAGGTTGCGGCCACAGAAATTGGATGGCTGGAACTAAAGTCAGAGGGACCATAATGAGGGAACCGATAAATTGCCAACTAAAACCGAAGTGCCCCGCGATCCAGTACAGAACTCAACTCTGCAGGTTAGTGCAGATATGAAATTATCCCAAAGCAATCTGAGTACTTCCATGCAATTTGAAAGTGCTCACTGACAATTTAGCTCATATGATCAAAAGGAAATGAATGGATACAAGTGGGTTGTTGTTGGAATTCTGTGCTCCGTGTCCTAGACACATTCTCAATGAGAATAAAACATACTGGCCCTAACCTGTACAATAATAGGGAGGGGGGGGAATAATTAATGCAGCAGTAAGGCTAACCAGTTATTGGTCCTGAACTATATTTTATTGAAATGTATTCATGTTTGGTTTTTGATTAAAATTTCATGGTTTTACTTTGAAATTCAGACTGTAACAAGCGTTAGGTTTTGGCACATGTGTTTCTTCTCTGATCCTCCCCAGAATATAACCAGTTGTTTCAGCCCCAACCATATAACCATAAAAATGCCCAACACCGAAGTACCACCACACTCTGCCTCTTATCACCAAGCCAATTTTGGATCCAGTTTGCTAATCTGCCCATAGATCTTCTTATCCGTCCTACCATGCGAGACCTTGTCAAAAGCCTTAGTAAAGTCCATGTCTACTGCTCTGCCTTTATCAATTTTCTTAGTTAAGTCTTTACGTCATATTTGTAAGACATGATCTCCTCTGCACAAATCATGTGACCCCCCATAATCAATGCCTGATTTCCAAGTGAACATAAATCCAATCCCTCAAAATGTTCTTTCCTGCAACTTTCCTGCCACTGACGTAAGGTGCACCCAAACTATAGTTTCCTGGCTCAGCCCTACTGCTCACTTTGAACAATGGAACAATATTACCTATCTTCTATTAGCTAACTATTTCTTTATAAAAATGTAATGTTAATTGAAAGTTTCAAAATATGGGTGGAGTAGGCATCTTGATGAGAGGGTAGGGGAGGGGAAGAATGGATGCACAGGTTTAATACAATGTTCTCAAATAGAGAATAGAGAAATACAGGATGGAAATAGGTCCTTCAGCTCACCAAGTCTGTGTCGACCATCAACCACCTATTTACACGAATCCTACATTAATCCCTAATCACACATTTTATTATTCTCCTCACATTCCCATCATCTTTCACTGGATTCTACCACTTTCCTATACAACAGGGACAATTTACAATGACTAATTGGCCCACTAACCCGCACATCTTTAGGATGTGGGAGGAAAACAGAAAACCAGGGAAACCCAATGTGGTCACAGGGGAGAACATTCAAAGTCCATACAGATAGGACCCGAAGTCAGATTGAACTGGGGTCTCGGGTGCTGTGAAACCGCAGCTCTACTAACCGCACTGCACGCCACCCCCTTAAGACAGATTTAATATAGATTTATCTATTTATATAGATGTAGAGAAACTACTCATTATAGATTTTTTTTTCCTTTTATCACATGCTTTGCTGATTATTTGCATGGCTCTCCCTTAAAGCATATCTGATTTAATAAGGATAATTAGAAGGTGGTAGTGCATTTTGATGATGACAACCAGTGATAACCAACAACCAACCTCCTTCAAATGCTACAATACACATGGCAAAGATTCTCCAGGAGTGCTGGGGAGGAACTCCGGAGTTTGACACAGTGGCAAAGGTGACTGATTTATTTCCTAGTGCGGAGGTTTGTGACTTGGAGGTGTTGGTGGGGCTGTGTGCCTGGTCTCCTTTCCCTTCCAAGTGGTGGGTGGATGCGAGCAATGGTGCCAAATCAACCATGGAGAGTTTCTACAGGCTTGGTAGCTATATGAAAATCAAACAAAAAAATCTGCAGATCTGCAAATTCTGAAACATCTGTGGATTGAGAAACAAAGTCAATGTTAATGACCCATCAAGATCTCCAAGGGGGTCCACAGATGCGTGGAGAGCATGAGTAAGTGCTGGTGAGGCTAAGGCTGGAACAGTCATAATCTTACTGAATGGCTCAAGGGGACAATTGTTGCTGTTTCTTATCAGATGGCCCCTCCAACTGTTGGCTTATCAAGAGGTTAGGATGTCTGTGATCAACTCCCATGGGAAGGAGGTCTATGTTAAAAAGATGATTGCTCCTTTAGAGCAATATTAACATTTGCTTGTAGATTTAACAGAAGGTCGTCAATGAAAGTTGACCGTAACAATCCATTCAGGGGAAATATTAATATATGTGGGGCATTTTGCTAAATTACAAAAGGACATGTGAGCTTGTTTAATTAGCATACACTGAGAATGGAGCCGAATATGAATCACGCACCATAGTTCACTGTCTTCTAGACCAGAAAAATAATGCACACAATTTGGGCCTCAGTTTGCAAGATGATGACTGGATGTAAACTCGTATCCAAACATAGGATAAACTCGCTTGAAATATGAAAGCTTAGAAAACAAATAGAAACAATATTTAGCGATTGAAATAGTGAATACACAAATTGCACATGGTTACAAATAACGAAACAAGTGCAGATATTATTAGTTGAGAATTCAGATTAGGATGGTGATTATTTAGAAGATTTCCACTTTTAAAGATTGTCATGATGTCTGGCATTGGAAGTAGCTGAAAATTGAATGGTAAGCTGTTCACAAGTAGTGCATCCACAGAGGGGATTCTACAATGTTGCTGTAAAATGGTTTATTCAAGCAACGCAGCAAGAGGCATCTTTGTGGACTTGAGGTTATCATGTGATTCCCAATGGACACATCAGCCTTGAACAGACTTACTTTGGAAGTTGGATGCAAAGAGTGGCAGGTTCAGCAGCATCAGTAGTCACTCATAGGACATAGAATAGTACAGCACAGGCACAGACCCTTCACCCCACGATGGTCGGTGCCAAACATGATGTCAGGTTAATCTAATGTTCTCTGCTTGCACCTGACCCATATCACTCTATTCCTGTATATCCATGCGCCTATCCAAAAGCCTCTTAAATACCACTATCACACCTACCTCCACCTGCCTCACTGGTAGCACATTCCCGGCTCCCACTGCTCTTTGTGCAATACACTGGGCCCTCACACCCGCATTAATCTTTGTTCCACACACCTTAAAGTGATCCCCTCTCATCTTTGACATTTCCACTCTGGGGCAAAGGTTCTGGCCATCTATACCATCTATGCTTCCAGCAGCTTTACATGAAAGATAGCAGACATGGCTTGAAAGAGGCCATAAAGTACATAGAGAGAGGATCATCAAACATCGGAAATGTTGGAAATGTGAAATTAGAACAAGAACTGCTGGAAACACTCAGCAGGCCAGGCAGAACATTTAGAAAGTGAAACATAATGAAACAAAGCACATTTAGTCAGAACTAAAAATGCTGGCTGACCTGTTGACTGTCTCAGTGTTTCTATTTTAGGCCAAAGATAAGGTTGGACATTGACAAACACCAGAGTCTCAGCATCTACATATGCTGTTGGCTATATTTGAAACCTATTATAACAGATTTAAATCAGCTGGGTAGTAAGGAATCAAGCTTTTGTAGCAGTTGATAAACTCCCCATCAACTTTGAGTAAATAGTGAAAGGCCTGGATAGCGAATAGAATAATGAAAGGGCTGGACAGTGCAGATGCAGAGAGAATGTTTCCACCAGTGCAAGAGTCTAGGAACAGAGTGCACAGCCTCAAAATTAAAGGAATTTCTCTAGTCTGTGGTGAATCTGAATCTGTGGAATTCATTGCCACGGACAGCTGCAATGGTCAAGTTGTTGGGAACTTTAAGGCGGAGATTAACATTCTTGATTAGTAAGGGTATCAAGGGTTGTGGGGAGAAGACAGGAGAATGGGGTTGAGAGGAAAATATATATCAGCCATGATTCAATGGCGGAGTAAACTCAATGGTTGAAATCCACAGGGATTGTCACTGATGGCCTGGTTGTCAGGGTGAACGATTACATCAATGCTTGTGGCAATAAGGGTCTTTAGATGGAGTGGGTGGTTCGGTTTGTGGTTACCTGGTAAGTCACACGTGTAGTCATCAAATTGCAAACATGGCCATCAAGGGACCCATGGGACCCACAAAAGGGGCACCACTTCAATGCCATGCATCTTTCACAGCCCACATGGGTTCATTCCTCTCATAAAATGCTGCTGTGTACTTTACATACGTCAGATGGCGGTAAAAAAATGGTGGTTATTTCCTGCCATGTTTCATGCCCCGCACTGCTGGCAACGCAGACATTGTGAGCCGAGGGCTTCTTCCTCCACTGTACTATGTAACTCTTTGATCTCACAAACATCATCGGAACCATCATAAACATGAGACTACAGAATAGTAAATGTCTTCCCCCGATCTTTGCATGTGTCCACGTGGTGGATGGGATGCATGTGAGCACATTGTTCATTCTTGTTCACCACTGCTAGAGAATATCTCAGTGGACGACAGATAGATGTGCAGCATTATTGCCCAACCAAGGAGTGCTTGGTTAATGGTGCGACCCTGCGTCATACACCTGCTGTTTCTGACTCCACCATCTACTCTTGTTCCATTATCTGGTGCCTGTCACAAGGAGTAAACCCTCTTCCGTGTAAAAGCCAATTAGTCATTAAATGAATAAAGTGACAACGCACTCGATTATCCTCACTTTTACAGTGGCCGAATGGATTGGAGTCTGAGGAAAAGTGGGGCAAGTCTACTACAAGGCGATCTGATGGGATGAGTGTGAGAATGCAGAATGAAGGGATTGGAATAATGTGCATGCCAGAATGAAAGGGAATGAGCCTCTGCATTCATCTTTCCTTACTAGAGGATGTCATTATACCAGGAGCAGGGAACTGCTGACTCGTGGCAACGTTCAGCCAATATTTCATTGGCAGGCTGCTGTTTCCAAACAGTAAGAGTTATCTCTTAGGGACCATAGCCCTACAGCTGGCAACATGTCACAGCAACACGGGAAACCTGTGATCACTTGTAATTACCACATTACCCTGTGTTCTACTCTCAAACCCAAATCCAACTAAAGTTTGTGGGTCACCCCCAACATGCCCGCTCAATCCAACAAGTCAGGAAATGTGGCTGTAACATGTTCATGCAGCGATTGGGTTAAAAACATAGACCTAGACACATGGAAAATAGGTGCAGGAGTAGGCCATTCGGCCCTTCGAGTCAGCACCGCCACTCAATATGATCATGGTTGATCATCCAGAATCAGTACCCCGTTCCTGCTTTCTCCCCATATCCCTTGATTCCATTAGCCCTAAGAGCCACATCCAGCTCTATCTTGAATCGAGGGTTCAAATGCCTCTGAGACAAACTGCATTAACTTCAGTGTTTCCCATGTGTTATCAGAACCTTACCAAAGCTCCCACCCATAATGTGTTGACATTAAAATTACATGCATACAGACATTTCAGCACTTTCCTTATGCTCATTGTTTTATAATGCTTTCCCCTGAGTGTGCGTATAAAACGTCAGTACATGAGATTTGTGGCATGAATTGGCGAAGGCAGAAAGGGTACATTTTCAGGTCCATTTATGGGGTTGTGCCCATGATTAATTTCCAGGCCCATGTCTATTTCCAGGTCTACACTTGGTCATCTTTAATGTCAAAGTACTGGCCCCAATACACGTCAGCTGTTCATGATGCCTCATGTCAGATTAGAAAATAAAATTGCATAATACACTAAGTGTTCTGAGCTAATCTTTGTCCTAAAACGATAACCAAAGAATGCTCGAGATAACAGCAAGAACGTTAGTGTTTACTTATGAGAATTAAATTTTTATGTAATGTGGCACGGCTACAATGTATTTTGCTCCACATGGGACTCCTTACAGGAAGATATAAATTGTTACTACAATCTCTATTAAATTACAGATGTAAAAATGGAGAAATAAGATTTTTTTTTAATTGACATTTAGACACCTTTTGGATGGGGTCAAGGATTTAGTTTGTTGGATGATAAACAAGTGAACAACAGCTGTAATCTGTATAATATTATTCACCTTCATTAGTCAAATAATGTAATCACACAAATGAACGATGGAAAAAGGTCATGACTGATTTTAAAAAAACTCAGTATTGGTAATCATTACTAGTCAAATTTCACGTGGCGACATTTCAAATTGGAAACTTCTTCGGCACTGACGTGTTGGGCCAAAGGGCCTGTTTCCCTGCTATATCACTTTATGACTATGAAATATTCAGAGGCAATGTCAGATGGGAGTGCGATGGAGTTACATATTTAGCTCAAATTCTTTCTAATTTTGCTGCAAACAAGGGGAAATAAAAGTACAGGTGTTAATAACTATTGGACAAGAAGATGTATCTAGTGGTGATGAAAGTATTTGCATTCATTATCTCAAGTGATCCAGAAGAAACTATAGAACACAGAATTTCTGAGCCTTGAAATTATATTGGGTTTTATTACTTACTTAAAGTTAGAAAAATACATTACTTTTGACTCACTATGGTTGAGTATCTTAATTTGGGTAATCATTTATTTTTAGGAATCTAGTTTAGTTTATAACAAGCATGGAGGAAGGTGGATCCGTGTTTATCCAGTACCACCCAGGTATGCCACAACTACATTGAAGATTATCTAAAATAGATCTTAATTCCCCACGTCAAATGTTTGTTTCCACTGGTACTGCCAAAAATCTACAGCAGTGATATGCCATCGATAAAAGTGCATCTATCTTCAATTCTAAGGAGATACCTTTTACAATGTCATCAAATTCAACAATCTGTTTTGACTACTGATCGCTGAATTGTTGAAAGGAACGTGCTCTGACGGGGATTGGCTTGGTACAGCAGATGTGCACTTTGATTTTTACAAATTATTGATATAAATTCTACATGTGCACACAAGCCAAATTCTGACAATACAACTAACAGTATTAACTGCTTTAGAATCTTCCAAACCAAGGTCAGTGTGTTTTTAATATGGTTGTGATGGACTGTTTTCTAGTTGTTAATGGTTCAAATGTATTAATTTCACTTGGAAATCTTTGCAAATATTTGCAACATTAACCTCAAGTTGCATTAGCAAACAAGTGTTCACTGAATCAAAACTTTAGATCTTTATGTGGGTTCTGGTATTTAAAGTTGGAGGTTGATTGTTAAGGTTTCTCTGAATCATAGGAGATAGCCTTCATCTAATTAACAGCATTGTTCCTAAGTCCTTTGGGCTTCTCCCACCAGCATAACTTTGTCAGAAATTAGGTGGAGGAAGAATGTCTTTCAATGTTACTGCTAAAGAACAGGGAGAAATTCTCTATGTATTTGTCTCATTTTACAGACAGGGATTAGTTTTATTTGTTCCCTGACTGAGCAAAGGCATGAGAGTCACCAGAATATTTCCTAAGCCCAGTTGCCATCACAACAACAACAGCAACCCCAGAAGAGTAACACGGTTCATCGCCACCTCTCGATACACTCACCGATGTAAACAGGAGCATTGTTGGACCTGACATTTTCATCGAGGTAGGTCACTCCCAGGGTGTATAGTGGTGTTGCTCCAATGCCATGGAGAAACTGTCCAAGCATGAACAGAAACCTGTAGTTGGAGGAACTCGACGAACCTTCCTGACATTGTGTTGACTTTGTGGTGTTGCATAAACCAGACTCCTCTGTTAAATCCACTATATAATCACTGGAAATAAAATGAGGCAAAGAAAACACGAGTGACCCCAAAGCCATGATTAATACCCCCCAGCCGAGCCACTGTGGCTTGTGACCACTCCCACCAAAGTAGCTGACAAACAGCAGGCAGATGCACGCAGCTATGTCATAAGAGCTGGCAATCATGCCACTGTGGTAGCTGCGTAGATCAAATCTCCGTTCAATTGAAGTGATAACAGTATTTATAAATCCATTAACGATCATTCCTTGGAGAAAGGAAGCACAGCAGAGGAAGACAAGGATTCCTATTGGCGTGTTGAAAGTCTGCAGACATTTGGGTTTAAACAGACCCCAGCCACACACATGTTCAGAATTGCTCGGGTGCGAATTATGTTGGTAGGACTTATTGTATACTTTTGTCCCATTGCACTGTATTTTCTCGTTAATTACTTCAGAACCCGCAGTCTCTACATTATTGGTGCTCAAGCAAGGTTCATTTAAATTCAGCAGCTCCTGTCTGGAGCTGAATGAAGCATCTCCGGTTAAATGGCTCGACATTTTTCGTCTTCGTCCAAAGTCAGTTGCAGGATATTTCAATAAATGGAGAAGGCGAATTATCCCTTTCTACTTAGCAGTCCATCATGGAGACGCACACAATGCCTTCAGCGTTTTAAACAAATTAGTTTCACTCTGCGGAAGAAATATGGCAATTATTATCAACCATGCACATGCTGTAAGTAGAAGCATAGACATGTAACCTCATAATGCAAATTTATTACTGTTTCAACAACATTTTCAAACCATGTTAATGCAAATTTCTCTGCTGTACCATAATCCTTAAAAAATATATATTTTATATTGTAATCTATACTTTGCAGTTAACAGATGGAATGGTATGAGGGAATGTGCATGTTGGTAGTCCAGTAATGAGAGATCTAGACTAATAAATTAAAAAGGAAATATTACAGAAATAAACTGGTCTCAATAAAATTAGCAATGTGGTCAATCAAAACTGCCTTGCCATGTCCTGATGGAAAAAACGCCTGCCAATGTAACTTGATGTCTTACCACGACAGCTGATTTAGAAATGCCTTCCTGAAGTTGGATTGATTCTCCTAGACGAACCAAGACGAATAGCCCAGAGGAGAACGAGGAATAGATAGCAGCCCACAGGAGAACAAGGGATGGACAATAAATACTGGCATTGTTGAGGTCATATCAGCATTCTCAAATATCCCACCCAAGCACATTCTTTTTTAGGACAGAAGTGACAGACCGAAATCCAGTTAATAACTTCTATTTAAAATATTATATGCGCTTTACAGATTTGTTACCAAACAGAACATAAGAAAGAGGCATGGAAAGGGATACTACTTCAGGTGACCCAAAGCTGGTAAAAATGTGAGGATTCAAGCAATGAAATGGAATCAAAGACAGATAGTTGGGGGAGAAGTTTCAATCTCCGATATCTGGGATCTTGGAGTTATTCTGATGGAGGATGGGCAAAGCACTCTAATTGGCGAAGCATATCGGTCTTTGTGTAAATTTACACCGTGGGACGTCACCCTTCAGCCCATCATATCCATGTTGGCTGAAAAAACCCCACTTCAAATTCTCAACACGTTGTCGTGCAAGTTAATGCCGATCCAGATATCTTTTAGTGTACAACCCATTTCAATGAGAAAAGAGGGACAAGAGGCTAATAGTAGGTATAAACAGTGGGATTGCTATATATCTGGTCATTTGGCTGAATGCGGTGACAAGCCCTCCTGAGCTGCAGCCAAACAATATATCAACATCGGATTGGGTGGAAGTTTTTGCAGTAAATAATCACTGTTTACGGCAAGTTGTTTTACTTTGCTACATAATTATAGTTTGCTATTATAATGCAGGGATATCATGCATGATTCAGTTGATAATTTACGTTAAAACCAATGCCATGGGGCAATGCCATGCTCAGAGCACATGGCCTGCAGAGAGGTACAAAGACTGACACGTGGTTAGGATTAAGTATCAGCAAGTACACATAAAAGCCCTGTGTAATTTGTGCAATCAACTATGCTATTTAGGCCCAAGAACAATTTAAGCTTTAATATTATGTTATTTGATGGTGATTTATCTTAAATAGGGATGGACTTTAATTTGATAAGTTTACAGTCATCTCCCGTATTTAAGAAAAATGACGGAGAGCCGTATCAGACATCCTATAGTATCAGACATCCTATAGTATGGTCCTGACCTCCCATCTACCTCATTGAAGTCTTTCGGACTACCTTGAATTGGACTTTATTGGATTTTGTCTTGCACTAAACATTATACAGATAAAGCAGAAGGTTTCAAAATGAAATCCAAGTTTGTAGCTGGAGCACTCATCCAAGATAACACTCTGAATTTTAAATGGGATAAATGAAAGCTGAAAGAAGAATGAAAGTAACTTGGACCTGCTTTACGCACATCTCCCATTAAATTCCAAACGGAAGGGAAAATTATGAAATATTCCTTCTTTAGGCAAGATCATGTTGAAAAAATCAGTACGGTGTAAAATGGAATTATGAAAAAGGTTTTTTTAAATGAATAGTTCTGACCCGAAATGTCACCTATCCATGTTCTCCATGGATGCTGCCTGACTCACTGATTTACTTCAACATCTTGTGCCTATTTTGGTATAAACTGCCGGTGATCTGCCGATGTGATTGTTTTCACATCATAGACAATTCCCTAGTCTTTTATAGAGATCTCAAAACAGCGAGCAGCATAAAGGTTAAATCAGATTGCCGCTGTTGATGATATTGTCAATTTAATTTAAAATGTCTAACTTGAAAATCTTTCACATTGTCTGGAAATTGCAACATAACAATTGTTTCATCGCACAAGTTGGGTGTATTTGTAGTATTTCGAACATGCTCCAACATTCAATAAAATCTAATTGTAACCTCAACTCTCATTCCCGCCTGCCCACAGTTATTTGCACCACCTTGCCTATTAAAAACATGCCTAAAAATATTCTAAGATTCTTCTTGCATCACCCTTTAAACAATTTTCAGGAGAAAATATTTCACCTGGCTTATGCAAGTCCTTAGACACAAGGAAATATCCTCTCCACCCCTCCTGTCAGCATCTCATATATTTCAATCAACCCATATTTCACTCTTCTGAATACCAGTGGGCATAAGCCAAACCTGTCCAGCCTTTCCTCTTAAAGCAAGTTGCTCACTGCCGATATCAAACTTTGAACAAGTTCCAATCTATTTACATACTTAAAAAAAAGGCAGTCCAGTCAAATTCAACACAAAATGTACTTACCAGGACAGGTACACTTTCTGTGTAAAAAAATAACTTGAATAGCTGTGGGTTTTCACTGACGAAATCCTTCACCTGGTGAGACAGCGAAGGGCAATGGGCTATTAATTGTTCAAATACTTTTAAATGCAGTCACCATAAATACAACAGAGGAATTACTGTGCAAGTTACGTAAAACATTGACATATACGATATCAGGAAAATCTGTCACTTTGAACTGCCGGATCCTTAAACTTCAAAAAATGACTTTCAAAGCAAAGTGCAAAGAAAGGTTCCACGGCTTTATAATAGAGTTGTCATCTGCACTGATCAGGTGCAGTAGGTGGAGCTTTCTTATGTACCTCTGACATAGCTGAATTATCGTGGGCGTGTATTAATGCTGGCATTCTGCCAAAAGCCCAAACATGTTTATGTGTCACCAGCTAGGTGCCTCACCTTGACAACTAAGAAATAAAAATAGCACTCAAACTTGTCTTCCATGTAACTAAAGACAGCTACAGAATAAGAACTAAATGCAAACATTTAATTACCTGATCTGGGCTGGGATTTCCTACCTAATTATCAATAGTGGACAGAAAACAGTTCTGGACACCAACAGTCTTATACGATAAAATCAGAAAATGTTCTCACAGCTATTGTGAAGAAGGTTAATGTTTCTATTGTCAGAACTCATTAGTATGTTTGGAAATAAATAAAACATTATGCTTCTCTTGACAATTAATCAGTGCAATGGACACTGTTATTTAAAAAGACCTTGTTAATTCAATCAATTAAATAGCATGTTGAGGTTTTGAATAAATTTCAGGGATGAATGGGATAAATAAATGATGAGGATAATTAATCAAGACTCCAAGGAAGGGATGCAACTAGTGAATTACTTTGGGAGAGAGGCAGCATAGATATTATGGATTGAATGGCCCCTTTCTGTACTGTTACCATTCTATGATTGTGGGAATGTCAACATAAACACCATGAACTCTTCACTCTTTTAAGATCACTAAAATCAACGAGTATATTTTTTTGTTTTGAGGGCAGGCCATGTATTGTTGCTGCTGCAGGAATACAATAAATGTGGCCTTCTGAGGCGGGCAATAATCTGCCTTGCCACTGAAGACAGAATCTACCCCAGTTTCCTTTGCATTAAATTACCCCTTTTTTAAAACATAAAATATTAAACTTTCCCAGTGAAAAAAACACGTTTTAAAAGTGAATACTAATCCATTCCATGTTCAGGAAACAACAGTGTTTGGTAAATGAGTTAACAATGTGTCATAAAATGTTGAGCAACAAGATGAGGCTTTGTAATCCAGGTCAGCTAAAAGGAGTAATCAAAATTTAATTCCTTTATACATCCAAAATGACAACGGACACCAACAAAGTTACCGAGTTTCTGGATAATTGCAATCTTCCCAAACTAGAATTGCAGGAACAAGAGGAATTGGGAGCACAAATCTCAAATAAGGAAATAGAAGAAAAAATATGAGTATAGGAGCAGGGAGGTTCTACTTCAGTTGTACAGCGTCTTGGTGAGACCACACCTGGAGTATTGTGTACAGTTTTGGTCTCCAAATCTGAGGAAGGACATTATTGCCATAGAGGGGGTGCAAAGAAGGTTCACCAGACTGATTCCTGGTATGTCAGGACTGTCTTATGAACAAAGACTGGATAGACTCGGTTTATACTCTCTAGAATTTAGGAGATTGAGAGGGGATCTTATAGAAACTTAAAATTCTTAAGGGGTTGGACAGGCTAGATGCAGGAAGATTGTTCCCGATGTTGGGGAAGTCCAGGACAAGGGGTCACAGCTTAAGGATAAGGGGGGAATCCTTTAAGACCGAGATGAGAAAGACTTTTTTCACACAGAGAATGGTGAGTCTCTGGAACTCTCTGCCACAGAGGGTAGTTGAGGCCAGTTCATTGGCTATATTTAAGAGGGAGTTAGATGTGGCCCTTGTGGCTAAGGGGATCAGAGGGTATGGAGAGAAGGCAGGTACGGGATACTGAGTTGGATGATCAGCCATGATCATATTGAATGGCGGTGCAGGCTCGAAGGGCTGAATGGCCTACTCCTGCACCTTATTTCTATGTTTCTATGTACATCACAAAGCCTCATATCACTATACCCAACATTTTAAATTTAATTGAGGTTTTCGGTTCTTCAGGTTATAGAATAAACTGGAATAAAATGAAATCATGTCAATAAAACCCGAAAGATTCTACACATGTTGTACAATTTCCTTTTAAAATAGCTGTGGAAAAATTTAAATATTTGGGTATTGAAATTACTAGAAGATACCAAGACATGTTTAATGCAAACTATAACCCTGTACTTAAGAAACTACATAATTTAATTAAATTCTGGAAAACGCTTCCGATGTCCTTAATAGGTCGAATAAATGCCATACAAATTATTTTTCTACCACAAATTCTATACCTGTTCCAATCAATCCCATTATATCTACCCAAAAAGTTTTTTAAAAAATTGGACTCGGATATTACAAATTTTATTTGGGATTATAAGTCCCATAGAATACAAAGACCAGACCTGAATAAACCCAAAGTATTAGGGGGATTAGCACTCCCTAACTTCATGTATTATTATTGGTCGGTAAATATTAGAAATATGATTCAATTGTTGGATAATTCTCTTCATCAACCGGAATGGATCATTATGGAGAAAGAGGACTGCTCCCCTTTTAATATTGGTGCAATCCTTCTGTCACCAATGACTGTGAATAATACAAACAACAACAAAAATCCAATTATACATAGTACAATCAGAATTTGGAAACAAATAAAATACAACTTAAAATTAAGAAACTTATCTCTCCTATCTGCTATTGCTAAAAACCCTCTGTTTAAACCCTCAATTATAGATAAAGCATTTATACAATGGGAAAGAGCAGGAATTAAAATTTTGGGAGATTTGTATGATATGGGAAAACTATTATCATTTAAACAATTACAACTAAAATACAATCTGGGTAACAATCAGTATTTTAAATATTTCCAAATATGTGATTATCTGAAAAAACATGCACAAGAATTTCACAAAAAGCCATTCGACTTACTAGATGAAGTAATGAATACAAAGGCAGAATCAGCAAATTTAATTTCATATATATATAATATTATACTAAATGCAGTAATACCAACAACGGAAGGTATCAGAGGTGAGTGGGAAAACGAACTAAGCATAAAAATTTCCAATTAACGTAAGACATGTTCGTATCACAATGTTCGTAACTTTTGTTCAGACTGAAGGGTCTGAATGACAATAACGGATACTTTGACTTGACCTAAACACTCTTGATACTATGCAAAATCTGAAAATTTGTAAGGTCGTTTTCTTTTACTTCTTGGCTTGTATCTGTATCTGTTGGAAGGTTTCAGAAAAGAATTCAGTGAGAACTTCACTCGTTCCTGTAGGATGGTTAAAGTTGCCTTTCACAAAGTCCCTTGTCTTTTTTCCTGGAAGGAGTGGCATAATCACCGTCCCTGTGTCGAGGCGCAGTCCTACAGCAGGAGCCTCCACAGCCAGAGAAGCATGAACGTGGAAAGAGTTTGCAGAGATTATATTGCAGGTGTCCTGTGTGGTTACAGGTACATAATTCAGTCTTTTAAATTCTATCATACATAAAAGCTCCCCTTACGACTGTGAAGCCTCAATTAAATGTTGAGCGGGTTCTCTGCAAAGTGTTTGAAGTGCATTTCCTAGCTCAACACATTGTAATCTAGAGCTTCATGTTGCAGGAAATGTTACTCAGGCTTGGTGTTTGCTATCAGAGCCATAGAGAGGGTAGGAACCTTTATCAAAATAAGCTCATATTTCAGGTTTGGGCATGTAAAGCTTTTGATATCTTTGGACAATTTAATGTTTAATAAACGTGCACGCAAACATTCCAATCTGCATGGTAGGTGAGGAAAGACAAATAATTTCAGGATTATTTCAGGATTTCAGAGAAAGAATTCATACTGCATAATATTATTCCTTTGCTTTTTTTCCACAACATTTCAGAATAGTCTCAGGGAATAACACATTTCCACTGCGGAATTAATTTCTGAGGATTTCCCAGCGGAAATATTCCTGCATGGAGTTAAGAGCACTTCCCTGAAATCAACCCTGGGATCAGGAAATGAGCAAAATCCAGAAAGGAACATGAGAGTCACATTCTCCCCTTCACAGCTGTGATTATTTTCCACTGTTTCTCTTTAAATATACAGATTATTTCATAGGCAGACTGAGCCAAAGAGGGATTGCACAACTATTGAAAATATTTGCAGTTGGTATGGACTAAAGAAATATTCGGAGCTCAAAAGTTTAACCGTGTACTGATTATCAGGTGTCAGTACCCCATGGATAGAAAGAAGAACCAAAACTACTGGGATGATTGCAATGTTGGAGTGTGGAGCCATTGTAGTCTCAAGAAGCAAGTCCTATCCAATAATTAATTTCTGAAGATTTCTATTTAGCTGGGAATCCTAATGCTCAACCTATTGCAAATTCATTCATTTGAATAAAGAAGGCAGGGAGGGGATGAAGGTCAAGTATAATAATTTGAGTTAATTCATTTGCCTTACGTATATTTATTTTGTAATATAGTTCTGGAATGATGGTGAAAGCAGTGGCATAATTAGTTAGAAATAGGAAAAAACAGAAAAATAGGTGCAGGAGTCAGCACTGCCATTCAATATGATCATGGCTGATCATCTAAAATCAGTACCCCATTCCTGCTCTTTCAGGAGTTATTAATTTATTTTGTTTCTTATATATTAACTATATGCATTATATTTACAGACCTGTTAAGTTGCTGCAAGTAAGGATTTCATTGCGCCATTGTTGGTGCATTTCACAATTAAACACTCTCGACTTTTGAGGGGCATGATTTGCTTCTTTTAATGGCCTGTCCCACTGTGGGGACCTAATTTGCGAGTTTAGAAGAGTTCGCCTTCGCCACAAACTCGCAGCATGGGCGACTAAATCGTAGATAGTTGAAGCTAGTTTTCAACATAGTCGAAAGAGGTCGAAGGAGGTTGAAGGAGGTCTTCGACATGGTCGTAAGAGGTCTTCTACATATTCATAGGAGGTTCTGTACATAGTCGAAGAAGGTCAAAGGAGGTGTTCTACTTCGGCGATACAACAAAACCATGACACTCTCCTAAACTCGCAAATTAGGTCCCCACAGTAGGACAGGCCCTTAGGTTAGAAAGGGCAGGCCTTGCTCATAAGGTGGGAGATATCCACAGAGTGACCTGCTCAGTAACACTCAGGCATAGTTGTCCCTCCCTTTATAAGCTCTTGCGACCCAACACTATTAAATTATCGAAGAAGAATTAACCGTTGAAAATCGAGTTTCTTATGTAACCTAACCTAGACTCATCATTCATTGCTCTATGAGTAAAAAAAAAGGCATTTCTTCGATGTAGAAATAAAAAATAAACAATGTGGGTAGATTGACAACCAACGAACTTCTGAAAGATTTGGGTGTGGCCAAAATATACAAATAGGGAAAAGTAATGGATAACTGGATAGCATATCTAAGCAGAACAAGAGATAAACACTATTGAATATTATGCAACAAGCAGTTATATGGTGCCTTAAGGACTCAAATGCTGTTATACATTTTGACCCCAGTCCCAGTGGAGAAGACACATTTAAGTGTGGTGCTCACTATGAGGACTGTTAACTATGACTATCTGTTTTTGCACCCAAAAAACAAACAAGCCTGAACAAAGCAGGAATATGATACCGGCCACATTTTCTATTTAAAGTTATTAGATATTCTCATTTTGTGCGGATTTTGACCAGCATCTTGCCTGTAAGGCAAGCAAATGTGTCACACGCAATGTCATTGGTAAATTGGATTAGAGAGAATCCCAAGGCTTTTTAGGCATACCTTAAAAACAAAAGGGTAACTTGGTAGAAGGTTGGACTGCTCTAGCATAATGGAGGGAATTTATGCTTGGAATCAGAGATTGTAAGCCAGGTATGAAATTAGTACATTGCACCTGTATTCACCAAGGAGAAGGACATGGTGGTCAGGAATATCAATGCAGGGAATACGTTTGCAAGAGCAGTTTAAAATCAAGAAGGAGGTGGTTTGGATGACTTGAAGAGCATTAAGGTGCATTCGTCCTCAGGGCCTGGTGGGATCTGTCCCAGCTTATCGAGAGAGGCAAGGGTGGAGATTGCAGGGATGTTGGTGAAGAATTGTATTCCAGATGACTGGGGAGTAGCCAGTGTTGTTCCCTTGTTTCAAATGGAAAGTGGAGAAAATCCAAGAAACTATGGGCCCAGAGGCCTCAAGCAAGCAGTAGACAACGTACAGGAGAGGAATCTTCCGGATAGGATTTACCCATATTTGGAGAGAATGGCCTGATTAGGGAGCAGACAACAGGATTTTCTGCATTGCAGGTCATGTTTTTTTGAGGGGGTGATGAAGGTAATTTATGAGTGTATGGCATGGATGTGTCCACGTAGATCTTAGTAAGTCAATTGATAAAGTCCCTCAAGGCAGGCAGATTCAGATGATTCCAAATCATGGGTTCCATGGTGATTTGGATTTAGATTAGGAACTGGCATATCGATGGAAAACATGGGTAATTTTGGAAGGGTGTTATTCCAGCTGGAGGTATGTGACCAGTGATGTTCAGCAAGCATCTGTGCTCGGAGCCCTGTGACATATATAAATTACTTGGCCGAAAATGTAGATGGGCTGGTTAGTAATTTTGTTGACAGTGAAGAAGGCTGTCAACAGATATTGCAGGATATAGACCCATTACAGGTGTGGGTGGAGAAATAGCAGATGAAGATTTATCCAGGTGAGTGTGAGGTGTTGCAGGTTCGGATGCCAAATGTAAGGGGAAAATAAACAGTT
Source organism: Raja brachyura (assembly GCA_963514005.1). The sequence continues at coordinate 35,675,259 of OY740802.1, read as the reverse complement.
AATGGCAAGATCATTAGTGGCATCAGTGGGTTCAACTCCATAGTTTCCTGTAAGTGGCAACCCAAGCAGATGGAGTAATAAAGAAGGTGTATGCTATGCTTGGCTTCATAGGTTGGGGAATTGAGTACAAGAATCAGAAGGACATGTTGCAGCTTTACAGGAGTTCTGGTTTAGCTAAATTTAGAATATTGTGTGCAGTATACAGATTAAAATGGAGATTAAAGTGGATGCAAAAGAGATTTACCAGGATGTTGCCTAGTTGAGATGGTATTAGCTTGAAGAAACTTGGATTGTTTTATTTGGAGCACTGGGCGATGAGGGGAAATGTGATAGAAGTTTATAAAAAACATATAAAATTCTGACATAGGGTGGACATTCGGAAGCATGTGATAAAGTAGGCGAAAGTCAGCATGGTTTTGTGAAGGGGAGATCTTGTAGGAATTGCTTGAGGAAGTTAATAGCAGGATAAAAGAGAGTCTGGATGTTGTTTACCTGGATTTTCAGAAGACCTTTGATAAGGTACCGCATGTGAGGCTGCTAAAGAAGATGAGAGCCCGTGGTATTAGAGGGAAGATACTAGCATGGATAGGTTGGCTGGATGGCAGAAGGCAAAGAATGGGAATAAAGGAGGCTTTTTCTGATTGGCTGGCAGTGAGTAGCAGTGTTCTGCAAGGGTCGGTGCTGGGGCAGCCACTCATCACGCTGTTTATTAATGATTTGGATGAGGGGATTGAAGGCTTGTGGCCAAGTTTGCAGATGATACAAAGATAGATGGAGAAGCAGATAGTGGAGGGAAAGCAGGGACTCTGCAGAAAGACTTGGACAGGTTGAGAGAGTGGGCAAAGAAGTGGCAAATGGAATGCAGTGTAGCAATGCATTTTGGTCGTAGGAATAAAGGTGTAGACTATTTTCTATATGGGGAGAACATTCACAAATCGGATGTGCAAAGGGACTTGGGAGTGCTGGTGTAGGATTCCTAAAAGGTTCATTTGCAAAATGCTGGAGTAACTCTGCGGCACAGTTATTCCTGCATTTTGTGTCTATCTTTGGTTTAAACTAGCACCTGCAGTTCCTTCCTACACAGGTTAATTTGCAAATTTAATTGGTAGTAAGGAAGGGAAGTGCAATGTTAGCATTCGCTTCGCGAGGATTAGAATATAAAATAGGAATGTAATGTAATGCGGAGGCTTTATAAGGCACGGGTCATGGGGAGAAAGTAGGAGAATGAGGTTGAGAGGGAAAGATAGATCAGCCATGATTGAATGGCGGAGTAGAGTCAATGGGTCGAATGGCCACCTGCTCCTATCTCATGAACCTAGAACTTTTCTTTCTCCCCCCCCCCCCCCCAGTACAAATTACAAAGATTAGACGGCATAGCTGTAAGTTCAAAGGGGAAAGTTTAAAGGATACTTGCATGGAAAGTTCTGTTTTACACAGAGAGATGTAGGTGTATGGAACATGTTGCCAGGGGCGTTTGTGGAGACAGATACAGTTGTGGCTTTTGGAAAGACACGGATATGCAAATATGCAGCAAATGGAGGAATATGGAGCACCAGCAGACAGGGGTTAGTTTAATTTGGCATCAGGTTTAGCACAGTCATTGTCTTTATGCTATACTGTTCTATTCTGTTCTATTTGTAGCATTGTATTTACAGGAATTTTAACTACAGAGAATTTGGTTAAGCGTGAGAGATAGAACTATTTGTAGCATGCAACAAAAGATTCCTGCACTAAGCCAGTAAAACCTGTCTGTATTTATATATTTAGCAAGGTTATATCTGCATATTTGATCTAAAGATGTACAGAACCCGTGTTACTGTGCATTAAACACGTGACAGTGGTCTAACCGTAGGCAAATAATCCTTGCTATGTAAATACTTTAGCTCTTAAAAATTTTTAAATAGAAGCGTCATCGTAAAAATATGGAACTTATACAACTTAATTTAGTTGTATGTTCAATATGTCTGTTCATTATATTCAATGTGTTCATTGTATTCAATATTGAATACTTCCATTATATTCAACAATCCATTAGTTCAGCTTTAGACACCCAACTTCAGGGAGCCATGAATATGCAGCAGTATAAATTTACTTCTGTAACAATGAGCATAAACTTTTATAATGCAATTGATTTAGAGAAACTGAGGATCTTCTTTAAAGCTGGGAATGCAATAAAAACAAATACATCGATCTTTTAAAAGTTAATAAGAGTTCTTAAAGATAATGCAAGGTATTTTCCCAGGGATGAATCTGTAAAGAGACATATTTTGGGTTTGTCATCAAATATAGAAGGAATAGCAAAGTAGCAGTAAAAGAGATCTTGCAAAGACCAATGATTTAAACTAAACATAGAATGCTCCAAAAGAGCAGAATCTAATATATATTTTGAAAGTTTATTGTAATGTTTGATAGAGTGTACAGTGCAAGAGCATTGGCACTTTGAAGGGTGTCTCAAGCACAGTGGACAATGTGTCCCTTTAGTGTGCTGCCAACACCATGATATTGGGCAATATCATCTTGCCAGTCAGCTCTCAATGATCTTAAGATGCATGGTACGTTGGCAAGAGGCAACGTTTAAATAGGCAACGTTTCGGGCCGAAACCCTTCATCAGACAGAAGATCTGACTGCAGTCTTCGGTCTGAAGAAGGGTTTCGGCCCGAAACATTGCTTATTCCCTTTGCTCCATAGATGCTGCCGCACCCGCTGAGTTTCTCCAGCATATTTGTCTACCTTCGATTTTCCAGCATCTGCAGTTCCTTCTTGAACATTATTTCTCTGCTGAATATTCAATGATGCTATGTACACCCCTGCCTTTAGAATCTCCTCAAGCTGTGCACTGCCTTTTTAAAAAAATGACAGCAGGATTTTGCTCAGAAAGGTAAGTGAGCTGAGAAATGGCAAAAGGCAATAAGCGAGTTCGGTATTCCGACTGCGCATGCCCAGGTCATAGGTCACTAGCTATAAACAGTCTCGGCAACGGTGGTGCTGCATTGTGTGCAGGCTTGCGTTTCGTCCGTGGTCGGGGTCGGGGCCAGCTCTCCGTCGCTGTGGGTGCTCTTGAGTTGCTACTGGGCCCGTCCCCTCCCCAGTGTCCCGTCCCTGTCTGGAGGTTCTGGGGTGGCCCTGGGCAAATGGGAGGTCCCCGGACTTGCAGCTGCTGGCTCCAGCTCGGCTCTGCCTGTCCTGTCGGGTTGTCCGGTAGCCCTCCGCCTCCACCCCCCTTCCCTCATTCTGACACCAAGATCCTGCTGAAGATGGTCAAGCCGCCGACTCTGCTCGAAGACTGCTGCTGGAGTCGTCCTGGTCGGAGAGAGAGTCTGCGCACGGGCTCCTGCCGGCCATGGGCAGACCGAGCACACGCTGGAGCTGCTGGTGCCGTTGGCGATGCTGGCGGCAGCAGGAACCTCCTCCCCCTCCCTTGTCCAGCCCCAAGCCCAGAGTCCCGGCCAGCTCCAACTCCAGTCTAGCGTCGGGCCGGAGGAGGCTAGGCCCGGATGGTGCAGGCCAGGTCGGGGCACTCGCTCCTCCTCGCGGTTGTGGATGAAGTGGTAGCGGGTGCCGTTGGGGCAGAAGCCGGTGGCGTGCAAGGTGCGGCATGGCTCCGTCTTGTACTTGGGGTGGCACTTGTCACCTGAGTGGGGGGGTGGGGAACCAAGGATGGTCCAGTGGTGGTTTGGCAGTTCTTGCAGCTTTGGGGACACGGGTTCGATCCTGGCTGTGGATGAGGCTCGCTTTTGTGGATGAGAGCCGGTCCAGTCTCCCCCTCACCTCAGTCCCCCCCCCCTCTGGTCTCTTCCTCCCCAGTCTCACCCGCCACCCCCCCATGGTCTTCACCCCCCGCCATGTCACTCCCCCCCCCCGTCCGGCCTCACCCCCCGCCCGCCAACCCCCCGGAACAGAGCCGGTCCAGTCGCCCCCCCCCCCCCCCCTCTCAGTCGAGAGGGGGAGGCGACTGAGAGGGGGGAGGAGGAGCCTGGACAGGCTCTCTTCCGGGGGGCACTGCCTACCCTGACTAAAATTATAAAATGGTAATAACTAAATATAAATAGTAAAGGCATGGGTGAATTATGCCTATCTAAAAGATTGATCTAATTCTCCGTGCCTTTCAACCGCAGCACTTGCAATATGCGAAGGTCTGTGCAGCCCACGTGCCGTCGGCGCTGCTTCAAACCGTTGAAGACAACTGAAATTCTCCTTTGCAGCACTGCACATGTGCAGCAGCCTACTGCGCATGCGCAGCGCTGGTTTCTTGGCGGGTTTTCGAATATGGATTGTCATTATTTTGAGAGAGAAGAATGGAGTTCATGTACCTATAATGTGTTTATGTTTTTAAATACCGTATTTCCCGGGGTGTGGGGGTGGGGGGAGAGTTCCTTTCACAGCGTTCGGGGAGTCTGGCCCGGAGTAAAGTTGCGGGGAGGGCAGGAATGTTGTGAAGGAGGGGATCGGGATCATGCCACTTGCGGCGCTCCTTGCACGGAGCCACCGGATTGAGGCGGGGGAGAGGGGGGGGGGGAGAAACAGCTCGGGTGGCTGCGAACGGCCGCCAGGCCAGACAGCGGAACCGACTGCCACTTCAGTGCCTTTTGCCGGCCCCCGCTCACCTCTGGCCGCACTCCGTCTAAAAACGTCTCTCCTGCCGCTTGCTGGCTTCACTCATGCCAGCCGCTTCCCGCAAATCCTTAAATTCCGACAGCGTGATTGAGGTTACTCGGCTGTGGGAATTTAAGGACTTGCGGGAAGCGGCTGACATGAATGAAGACGGCGAGCGGCAGGTGAGAGGTGTTCAGACGGAGAGCACTGCCAGAGGTGAGCGTGCTGGCAGAAGGCGCTGAAGTGGCGGCCAGTTCTGCTGTCGAGTCCCGCCGGTCACTCGCAGCCACCTGAACTGCTTCTATCCCCGGCTAAAATGCGGTGGCTCCGCACCCAGAGCACCGCGGCAGCGGTGAGTGAGTGAGTTACTGGCATTATCCCCGACCCCCTCCTTCTCAACACTCCTGCCCTCCTCGCAACTTTACCCTTGGCACAGACTCTCCACACGCTGTGAAAGGAACTGTCCCCCCAATAGGTCCCTTGAACAAGTGTTGTCATTCAATAAGATGACAACTGATTCAACTTTCCCTGTGCTCCCGTTTTTCCCACCATTTCTCCACCTGCCATCACCTTTCACCCCCCACCCATTCAGTAACTCAGAATAAAGGAGACTTGGAAGCCTTGGGCAAATTGAATTGTTACTGTCTTTAATTTAATTTTTTATTTTTACGGAGAGAACAATCTGCACATGTGCGGTTTAATTTTTTTTAAAAAGCCGACTGACTGCCAACCTAAGTAATTACTCACGGCACGTGCCTGATGGTATATTAAGTGCAACAAATCATTGATGAGGCCACACCTGGAGCATTGTTCTATAGTTTGGTTACCTAGCTACAGGAAAGACATCATTAAGCTGCAAAGAATGCAAAGAAGATTTACAAGAATGTTGCCAGGACATGTGGGCTTTAATTATATGGAATGTTTGAACTTCCTCTGACTTTTTTCATGGAGCGTAGAAGACTTAAGGGCCTGTCCCACTTACGTGTCCTTGGCACGTAAATTACCCGAACCCGTGGTCGCGTTGAGGCGCACGGGCATCGTATGGCCGCGCGGGGCCGGTCCCACTGAGAAGCGCGGAGGGGTATGTAGTTGTGAGCGACATCTTGCGGGGCTCCAAAATTTTTGTAGCGAACAAAATCTTTGCGCGCCAACGGCCTGTCGCGGAACTGACAGCCAAAGTGGGACAGACCCAAGACCCTAGCGAGACGCAACGTCTCACCTCCAACTGCAGCAGGAACAGGCAAACCATCGCCAAACTCAGCCTGGAGCTCACGGCCGTTGCGGTCCTGATCCGCCCCCACTTCTACTTCCCAGAGCGGGGCCAAGAAAGTTGAAGATAGACACAAAATGCGGGAGTAACTCAGCGGGACCGGCAACATCTCTGGAGAGAAGCAATGGGTGACGTTTCGGGTCAAGACACTTCTTTCAGACTGAAGGAGAGTCTCGACACGAAACGTCACCCATTCCTTCTCTCCGGAGATGCTGCCGGTCCCGCTGAGTTGCTCCTGCATTTTGTCCATCTTCAAATGTCATCACGTGCTCCAGACGGCCGTGCGGATAAATTAAGTCGCGCACGACCTTCGCGGGATCGTCGCGTAATTTGCGTGCCAAGGACACGTAAGTGGGACAGGCCCTTAAAGGGTGATCTCCTTGAGGTGAATAAAATCATGAGGGGCATGTAAAAGGCAAATGTCCATGGTCTTTTGCCCCAGGAAAGGGGGATAGAGAACTAGATAGCATGGGTTTAAGGTGCAAGAAAAGGTATAAGGATTAAGAAAACATGTAAGTGAGAAAACAATTAAAAGAGACCAGAGGAGCAATTCTTTCAGACAGAGGGTGGTGCTTATACAGAATGAGCAGCCAGAGAACACCCAGGTTGCAGCTGGTACATCGATTGGAAAGAATTAGAGGGATGATGGCAAATGGGACAGGCTGAGATGGGCATCCTGGTCAGCATGGACAAGTTGGGCCGAAGGGCCTTTTAAAGTGCTGCATTACTCAATGCCTCTTTAATTTGAGCATGTCCTTTTTGCCTCTAAGCTAGGCCCAAAATAAAACAACATAACATATCATACATTCCTCCCAGCACCAGATTGATTTTGGCTATGGCTCAACTCAGCATAATGTATTTCCTCTCAATGCCAACTCAATTAAAACTTTCAACAAATAAATAATTGTTCCCTCCTGGGGAAAGCAAACACCCCACATTGAAAGCCCAGGATTTATTGGCTTGGCGGAAGTGTCCTAATTTCCCTGATCCTTTGTCTCTTTCTCCTGATCCTCATCTGCAGAAGGAAGATTTCCATCAACCATTTTGGAGGAGGCTGCTTGAAGAATCTCAGCTTTAAACTTGACAGAGCACTTCATCACAGAGAACATTGTCAAACAAAGCATACACTGGAAGAGAGCAAGGAAAGCAAGAAGCACAGTCTTAAAAAAGTTATAATTGTTTTTATTACTTTCAAAACATTTGTGATTATGAACCATTTTCATTTTAAACCTGTAAAAATCCCATTGGTGGGATACAATATCTGCTGATGTTTTAAAAACCAAGTTCAGGAACCTGTCATTTAAAATTATAACAGAAAAAAATCCCTGCAAATGCGTCAAATCTCAAGTAAAAGGTCTGGGCAGTTTTGATGAAAGTTTTTTTTGACCTAAAGTATTAATGTTTTATTTTTCCCCACAAATGCAAGCAGCATAACCAAGAAGGACAACACCCCAGGCACGCCCTCTTCTCCCCTCTCCCATCAGGCAACAGGTATAGAAGTGTCAAGATGCACACCATGGATGGCTCAATTGTAATCATGTATTGTATTTACGCTGACTGGTTAGCACGCAACAAAAACTTTTCACTGTACCTTGGTACACGCGACAATAAACTAAACTCAAATGTTGTCTGTGTGTCACCACCATTTTCTGTTTACATTACTGTTAGTCTCCCTGGTTTGCAGTTTGTGTTTGTGGTGTTTATTAAACAACCTCGTAAATATACTTTTTTCTCTTGGAGTGGAAACAGTGAAGGGCACAGAACAGCATTCAAGAGTTTTTAAGGCATAGCATATGAGAGGTATGGCCTTACAACCTGATAACAGGCTTGACAAGCCATGAGAATTATACCTCTAGATCGACTGGTCATACAAAAGGACACAGATTAATTTCACAAAACCCATTTCATTCTGGGAGATTAATCTTCTATAAGAGAGGTGATGTGGTAACGTTAATACATAACCAAATTATACGTTCAGTATGTTTAGAGAGATTTCTGAAACCCATTTAGCATTTATTAAATTTAAGCATGCCCAATGTCCTTTATTCCAAGACAATGTCCTCTTGGAATTTCTTCCAGTGCCAGAAATTGGAATATTGTTTATTTAAGGAATCTGATGCCAATGAAACAGGCCCAAAGCCAGTTGAGAACCATTAGGGCCTCATTGTAAGGATGTTGGTAAGGGAGTTGACAATGACATTGTAGGAACGAAACTGCAGATGCTGGTTTAAATCGAAGATAGACACAACATTTTGGAGTAACTCAGCGGGACAGGCAGCATCTCTGGAGAGAAGGAATGGGTGACGTTTCAGGTCGAGGCCCAACTTCAGATTGAAGAAAGGTCTTGACAATGACTTTGGTTTGCTTATCTTTCCAGTGAATTTGGAGGGGTTTGCAGAGAAAGTGTTGGCAGTATCTCTCCAATAGTTTGAGGTAACTGCTTTAGTAGTTTGAATCTCGGAACCCTCTGGGAGGATAGAGACCACAGCAGATGTTGAGTGCTGGGCCTGTTGTTTTATTGCTAATGACTTGGGGCTTGGTCTTCATACCTACCATATCCTGTTGTGCTGAAGCAAAGCAAGAATTTCATTCTCCTATCTGGGACACATGACAATAAACTCTCTTGAATCTTTTGAATCTTAAATCTTGAACTGCAGAAACACAGCAAGAAGAGAGCGTGGCCAGGGTGGTGCGGGTCTTTGATGATATTAGCCGTCTTCTTGTGGCAGTACTTCCCATAGATCCCATCATTGGTGGGGAGATTAGTACCTGTGATGAACTGGGCAACGCCCAGATATTCTGCAGGCTCCTTCATTCTTGAATGTTTGAACCAGTCGATTTGCTCTCCACTCTGTACTTTTGAGGCATTGGTGAGCTTTCTTTATGATTGCATCAATGTGTTGGGTTTACTACAGATCATTAGAGATGTGTATGCCTCAACACTCCTTTGAACCTCTTGACTCTCTCCACCGCCATCTCACCACCAAAGGCCCTTGGCCTTCCCTTCCTGAAGTCAACAATCAGATCCTCAGTCTTGCTAACATTGCGAGCAAGATTATTGTACTGCTACCATTAAATCAGATTATTCATCTCCCTCCAGCACTCTGACTCATTGTTGCCCATTATCTCTCCAACAATAGTGGTACAGTTGGTGAATTTAAGGACAGTGTCTCACTATAGAGCCTTGCTTAACTTGGCACCAGCAGTTTAGATTTTTTCCAAGTTCCTTCATCTGACAGCAGCAGCACAATGGTACGCATACCCACCATACACACCCACACTGAAGAAGTCTCGACATGAAGCGTCACCCATTCCTTCTCTCCAGTATTTTGTGTCTACCCACCCAATTAAAGTTCTGTAATCGTTTACTATTACAAAAATTCAGTGCAGCCATTTGATTTATATTGTAATTACTGACGATTATAACATTTGTGGTTTCAAGTATATTTTCTTAATTTCATAGATCAAACTGGTCATCTGGCTCAGGAAATGTATGTTTAATTTGATATACCCCAATGTAGTAGTTGAAGCAGATACGTTAGTGGCATATAAGAGTCTTTTGGATAGGCACATGGATATTCAGGGAATGGAAGAATATGGGTTATGTTCAGGCAGGTAGGAGTTGGTTTGGCATAGACGTTGTGGGCTGAAGGGCCTATTCCTGTGCTGTACTGTTCTATGTTAAGTGTGCCACTGTTACAGATAATCTCATAGATGCACCTCCGAGATTAATAAAGTGTTAGCCATTGAAACATTTGTTCAGACAATTAATTAATCTCCACTGGCATTGATAACACTGAAAAACTCCAAAGTCCTTTTAAAGAATCTAAGTAAAAGATGGACACGTCACCGGCTGATCAAAGGGTGATCTGCCCGGTCTATCACACAGGCTATAGTATTTTGTAAATTTATACAGTGACAGTCGATATAATTTGGCCAATGTATTGGAACGTCTTCTGTTTGCATTTTATGAACTGTAAAGGCTTGGTGCATAAAGATAAACAGACTCTTAAAGGAGGCTTGGAGCGATTGGTCTTTTAACAGCGAAAATTTATCCAGCCATGATAGTGGGTGACAGTTTTAATTTCAATCACAACTCAGATGGTGGTAATAAAAGCAAGGAGACTGGGGATTCTAGCCCTTGCATAAATCTTTAAAGACAAAATTAATACTGAGACTGAAGTGCAGAAACATGGTGGAAGTGCTAGGCTCAGATGTGCACTGTTTGAAGGACATTTTCTTGATTCAAGGTGGATGGGAACGGTTCGATGATACATTATTCCAACCAAAGGAGGGATGAGATCTCTGGTTTCTTGCACAAAACTTTCCTTCATACAACCTCAGCAATAATTTATCAGAACATAATATTGCCACATAGAATAAAATTGACCCTCATGTTTCCAATGTTGCAAGCAGTAATAAAAATACATTTTGGTGTGTACAAAATAGTTTCGAGAGGCAGGTCATAAAAGGCATCATGTACCGTAACTGCAGAAGTTTCATTGCATCATTGTCCTTTTCACCAGCATATTGCAATTCAATTGAAAATATATACAAAACAAATGAATAAAGATCATGAATATAAATGTTGTTTTATATAATTTATATTATTATTTATATAATACTCTTTAGGATAGGGAAATTCCAACAACAGAATCATGCCGCCAATTATGGGAAAATGAAACAGGCTTATCTATAATGAAAGATATTTGGGAAGAAAGTCTACAACGTATACACCATTGTTCGTTAAATGCCAGACATACCTTGATACAATTCAAAGTATTACATAGATTACATTATTCAAAAACGAAATTAAATAGAATTTTTCCTAGCATCTCCTCTATTTGTGATAAATGTCAGAATTCAGAAGCTAATTTAACGCACAGTTTTGTAACATGTTTAAAACTTAATAGTTATTGGACCGATATTTTTAAAATTATTTCTGTAGTTCTTAAAATCAAATTGGATCCCGACCCAAAGCTAATAATATTAGGAGTTTCAGATTCAAACCTAATATTAACAGTAAATCAAAGACATTTCCTTGATTACTGTTTGATAATTGGAAAAAAAATAATATTGAAATTCTGGAAGGGAACATTATCCCCCACAATTAAAATGTGGACAGTGGAAATGTCGGAGACGTTGCATTTGGAGAGAATCAGGTTTGTCCTAATGGACAAATATGAACTTTTTGAACAAATATGGTCTCCATTCACTGACTATTTTAAGGGGTAGCTGAGCTCAGCATTGTAACTCAATAAGTACCCAGTTGTAGGATTAGATGAAATTATCTATTTTGAGATTTGTATACACGTCTCTATGGATATTGTTATGTGAAATTGTTCCATTCATTGTTAAGATGTATACTTCAATCTTTTTTTAAATTATATAATAATTGTTTGCTTGTATTATTTTTTATTGTTATTTTTATTGGCTTTTTTTGTTTAAAAAAAAAATTCTTATATAATCATAATCAATATTATTTAATCTCCATCGTCGTTGATTATACACCTATTCTTTTACTTCTTTACTTTCCAAAAAAAAAATAGAAGCTTATATAAATCATTTTGTAATATTTGTATAACTTTTGAAACAAGTTCAATGTGTATTTAAAAAACTGTTATATCATTGGCACCATGCATTGCTTCTAATAAAAATATTAAAAAAAAATAAAAATGTTGTTTTGGTGAAAACAATAGAAAATGTTAAAACATACCTAAGTTTATGATCCACAGTCCAGATTTGTGTTGACAACCAGCAGGTTTGTGTTCTACCCTGACACTCCTAATGAACTTGCATCAGAAGGATGCTGAAATCCAAGGGTTCTTACAGCCAAGATTCCGCAATATGTCTTCAGTGAATGAGGAGAGAATCCTGAAGGAAAAGGAGAGAAGGAGAAACAGCTTTTAGTGGTAGATGGAAACAGTAGTGAGTAAAATACAAAGGGCTGGAGTAACTCAGTAGGTCAGGCAGCGTCCGTGAAGGGAATGGACAGGCAATGTTTGGGTCAGGATCGTTTATCAGAGTAATTATGGTAGGGGGAGAGAAAGCTGCAAAAGACATGGGGCTGGGATAAAGCATGGCAAGTGATAGGTGGATACAGGATGGGTGAACAAGGGCTAGAGGTGAAGAGGAGAAAAAAGGGTGTCAGATAATGAGAGGCGAAGGAGCACAATGTAAAGCCAGTGGGAGGGATATGTGTTGAAAGGGACAGGATAGTGGGAGAAATGGGTGCACAACGGGGAGAGAGGGAGAGACGTGCGCACATGCAACACACTGGAAAGAGAGGGGAGTGTTATCTCAAATTGGAGAATTCAATGTTCATTCCGCTGGGTTGCAAATAGAATATGAAGTGCAATGAGTACGGAGGAACTGCAGATGCTGGTTTACACCTCAGATATAACCATAATGATGAGGGCAGGCAGCATTACTGGATAGGAATGGGTGACGTTTCGCGTTGAGACCCTGAAGTCTGAAGAAGGGTCTCGACCTGAAACGTCTCCCATTCCTTTTATTTAGAGAAGCTGCCTGTCCCGCTGAGTTACTCCAGCATTTTGTGTCTATCTGAAGTGCAATGAGCTTGGAGCTTTTGGGGAACACACTGAGGCAACCAGCTTCAGGCTGACAGTAAACTTAAAAACCCAATTTGCAATCATTATGATGGTCATCAGAAAATCAGCTAACTTAAAAAAAGAATCACTAACAGTTATTAAATTTAATAATAACAGATGTGATCCTTTAAACTAGGCTGTGCTGATTTGCTCAACTTCATCGAGTGGCCTAGATATTATTGCCAAAATAATTCCTCATAATGATGAGTAAGTCTCTGGCAACGAGGGTACCGTTAGGACAGCACCACAGTAAATCATTTTTATAGCATTTATCCACTTTGGTGGCAAAAATAGGAAAACAGACTATTATCTAAATGGAGGCCGATTAGGAAAAGGGGAGATGCAGCGTGACCTGGGTGTCATGGTACACCAGTCATTGAAAGTAGGCATGCAGGTGCAGCAGGCAGTGAAGAAAGCGAATGGTATGTTAGCTTTGATAGCAAAAGGATTTGAGTATAGGAGCAGGGAGGTTCTACTTCAGTTGTATAGGGTCTTGGTGAGGCCACACCTGGAGTATTGCGTACAGTTCTGGTCTCCAAATCTGAGGAAGGACATTATTGCCATAGAGGGAGTGCAGACTGATTCCTGGGATCAGACAGGTTCACCAGACTGATTCCTGGGATGTCAGGACTGTCTTATGAACAAAGACTGCATAGACTCGGTTTATACTCTCTAGAATTTAGGAGATTGAGAGGGGATCTTATAGAAACTTACAAAATTCTTAAGGGGTTGGACAGGCTAGATGCAGGAAGATTGTTCCCGATGTTGGGGAGGTCCAGGACAAGGGGTCACAGCTTAAGGATAAGGGGGAAATCCTTTAGGACCGAGAGGAGAAGGAATTTTTTCACACAGAGAGTGGTGGGTCTCTGGAACTCTCTGCCACAGAGGGTAGTTGAGGCCAGTTCATTGGCTATATTTAAGAGGGAGTTAGATGTGGCCCTTGTGGCTAAGGGGATCAGAGAGTATGGAGAGAAGGCAGGTACGGGATACTGAGTTGGATGATCAGCCATGATCATATTGAATGGCGGTGCAGGCTCGACGGGCTGAATGGCCTACTCCTGCACCTAATTTCTATGTTTCTACCTAATTTCTTATATTATCTTTGGTCGGTTCAGATTAAGAATATGAATTTTTGGTTGTTAAATATGGATCAGGAACCAGCTTGGCTAAAGATGGAAAAGGAAGACTGTTTACCTTTTGATATAAGTTTGATTCTCTTTGCTCCAAGGGAAGTACAAAAAAAATGTATAGAGAAAACCCTATAATTTATAGCAATAGACGTATTTGGAAACAAATAGTTAAGACTCTACATTTGGATAATATGTCGCTTTGCTTACCAATTATGAATAATCCTTTATTTAAACCCTCTATATTGGATAAGGGGTTTAGACAATGGAAACATTTAGGAATTATAAGGATAGAACACCTTTACAGGAAAGGAAAATTTCTCTCATTTCAAGAGTTAAAAGATGTCTATGGATTGCATCAAAATAACTTGTTTAGGTATTTACAAATCAGAGACTATATTAAGTCAAACATACAAGACTATAAAAATAGAGAACCAGGATTAATGGATGAATTGCTAAACAAGCACCCAAATACTGAAAAGCTAATAGCGTATATATATGATACTCTTTTGGATACGGAAATTCCAACAACAGATTCATACTGCCAATTATGGAAAAATGAAACAAGCTTATCTATAATGAATGATATTTGGGAAGAAAGTCTACAATGTATACACCATTGCTCGTTAAATGCCAGACATACCTTGATACAATTCAAAGTATTACATAGATTACATTATTCAAAAACGAAATAAAATAGAGTTTTTCCTAGCATCTCCTCTATTTGTGATAAATGTCAGAATTCAGAAGCTAATTTAACGCATAGTTTTGTAACATGTATAAAACTTAATAGTTATTGGACCGATATTTTAAAAATCATTTCTGTAGTTCTTTAAATCAAATTGGATCCCGACCCAATGCTAATAATATTAGGAGTTTCAGATTCAAACCTAATACTAACAGTAAATCAAAGAAATTTCCTTGATTACTGTTTGATAATTGGAAAAAAATTAATATTAAAATTCTAAAAGGGAACATTATCCCTCACAATTAAATTGTGGACAGTGGAAATGTTGGAGACGTTGCATTTGGAGAGAATCAGGTTTGTCTTAATGGACAAATATGAACTTTTTGAACAAATATGGTCTCCATTCACTGACTATTTAAAGGGGTAGCTGAGCTCGGCATTGTAATTCAACAAATACCCAGTTGTAGGATTAGATGAAATGATCTATTTTGAGATTTGTATACACGTCTCTATAGATATTGTTGTGTGAAATTGTTCCATTCATTGTTAAGACGTATACTTCAATCTTTTTTTTATTATATAATAATTGTTTGCTTGTATTATTTTTTATTTTTATTTTTAGCGTTTCGTTTTATTTTTTTAAAATTTTTAAATTTTTCTTATATAATCATAATCAATATTATTTAATCTCCATCTTCGTTGATTATAGACCTATTCTTTTACTTGTTTACTTTCTAAAAAAAACAGAAGCTTATATAAATCATTTTGTAATATTTGTATAACTTTTGAAACAAATTAAATGTGTATTTAAAAAACTGTTATATTATTGGCACCATGCATTGCTAATAAAAATATTTTTTTAAAAAGAATCACATGACCTAGTCCCATTGGACCATCAGATATATCCACAGATAAAGTAAAAATCATAGCAGCAGGATTTTGGAGCTTAGTGCTTAACTTAGAGATACAGTGTGGAAACAAACCCTTTGGCCCAACGAGTCCAAACCGGCCATCAATCACCCGTACACTAGTTCTATGTCCTGCACGCTGGGGGCAATTTTGCAGAAGCCAATTAACCTACAAACCTGCATGTCCTTGGATTGTGGGAGGAAACCAGAACACCCAGAGGAAACCCACGCAGTCACAGAGAGAATGTACAAACTCTGTACGGACAGCACCCAAGGTCAGGATCGAACCCGGGTCTCTGGTGCTGTGAGGCTGCAGCTCGACCGTTGTGCCACCATGCTGCCCATAGGACTTTAAATTTCACAAGAATTTCAATAAAGTAATAAGGCAGCATATGCTGAGAATAAGTGAATAAGTGATTAACAAAATTAAACATGACCTGGATACACAAATAAAGAACACAATGATCCTTTGCAATTGTAAAGCAAGGAATTGCAGATGTGGGAAATCTGAAATGACATAGAAAATGCTACATCTGTGGAGGGAAAAATCAGATTACTGTTTTAGGATTGTGACCTTTCATCAGATCCCTCTGCACCCTTGGTTTGATCTCAGATGTCTACGTTGGATGCACATGGCACATCTGAATGCAAGATGTACAAAACTTTTAGTTCCCTGTAATGTGTAGAAAATGCTCATATATCTCCGGGAGGGAGCAATATCTTGTAATCCCTTAAACTCCCCAAACTTTTCAAAATCAAAATTATACATGTCTCGCCAAAATCAATAACAGGGCAACATCACAAGATAATAAACACTCAAAACATGAGAGAAATGCCTGTATAAAAACAAAATACTAAACAACACCTAATCTGTGAAAATAGCAACTCTCACACCCTTCACATTGTAGCAATTGTTTGATTATACATCTAATTGTTCAGCTAAAATCACAACAACTGTACAATTGAGTTCAGAATGCAGGCAAACATTATAATATCACGTTAAATCAACTTTACTTCTACCGCTTCTATTCAGATTATGTATAAAGGGTTGGTGGTGTTACTCACTGAGCCATACATCGAGTAGCTGTATACTTGCTAAGACATTGCACTCACTTCAGGTTTCTCTCTTCGTGGTCTTAAATAGACATGGTTGAGTGCACGTGTTTGGGAAGTAATGTCACTCCAGCATTTGAGTATTTTCCTTCCGTCAACAGTGCCAAGGATTGGCTAATCATTACAAGGTTATTTGGAATCCATCTACGTTAATACACTTCAAAACCAGTTTAATTTGGACACCAAAGTGATTTTCCTTTCCAGTTGTTTACGGAATTGTGATTGAAATTGGGATGCTATTCAACACTTTCAAAGAAGCATTTCCCTTCAGAATTGAATGGTCTACAATAGAAAGCTTCCAGAACTGGCACATTAATATCCAAAAGTACTGATCAGAATCTGAAAGTACACATGAGCCAGGTCAGCCCGGTGAAAGATCATGAGTGGCATCATGGCCTTACCAATGTAGCTATAGGGTGACAAAGCACTAATATATGCCATCTATGAACAGATGTCTCAAGCATAGCAGTATCCTGTACACACTATTCCAGAATCCGTTCTTGAATGGAAAAAATACCTTACTCACCATTCTGCTGTGCTCAAGTGCAACAGGGTTTGTTTCGATCAATGGTATAGTTTAAAAGTTATTAAGATTTAAAAATCTTTAAAAATGCCCAAGCGCAGATTGGTCTCCTCTCCTGCCAGGAAGAGGTGAGGGAGGGATTGGGCAGGGGAGGAGGAGTGGGGAAAGAGCCTGGGAGGCAAAGAGGGACAGTGGGGGGATTGAGGGAGAGGAAGGAGTAGGGAGGGAGAGGGAGGAAAGTGGGGGAGGTGAGGAGGGAGAGTGGGGGTGGAGGTGGCATAGATGGGTCAGGCGGGATATTGGGGGGGGGGGATTGTGGGGGAGGTGGGGGGTAGAAGGATAGGAGGGGTACAGAGGGTAGATGAGTTATGGAGTTAGGGAGGGAGTGTGAGGGTAGGGAAAAGGAGAGGTGAGGGAGGGATTGTTGCAGGGGAGGAGGAGAGGGGAAAGAAGAGGGAGGATGAAAAGGAGGGGGAGGGAGTGCTTGGGATGAGGGGAAATGAGCCGTGCCTGCGCATTAAGGGGCTATAGGTGAGTGGTGGAATATTGTGTTGGGGGAACAGGTTGCATTGGGCTCCCGTGTGACTGGGACACAACGGATCCCACTTAGTCCAGTATATTATAAACAGCAGAGGTCCCACCACAGATCCATGCAGAACTCCACTGTTCACAAACCTTCAGCCAGAATACCTACCTTCCAACGCATCCCTCTGCCTGCTATGAACAACCCAAAAACTATCCCCGTTACATTGAGGATTGCATCGGTGCTATCTCCTGCACCCATGCAGAACTCATGGACTTCATCAATTTCACCAATTTTAATCCTGCACTCAAATTTACTTGGACCATCTCCGATGTCTCCCTCCCCTTTATTGATCTCAGTCTCCATCACAAGAAATAGACTATTTGACAGGTCTATTACAATCCCACAGACTCCCACAACGATCTCGACCACACTTCTTCCCACCCTGCTTCCTGCAAAGACTCTATCCCCTACTCCCAATTCCTCCATCTACGCCGCATCTGCGCCCAAGATGAGGTGTTCCATATTAGAACATCCGGGATGTCCTCATTCTTTAGGGAATGGGGATTCCCCTCTCCCATCATAGATGAGGCCCTCACTCGTGTCTCCTCGGCACCCTACAGCTCTGCCCTTGCTCCCACTCCATCTGGTCACTACAGAGACATTTTCCCTTCTCCACACCTTTCCGCCTTCCTCAGACACTGTTCCCTGCGCAACTCCCTGGTTAACTCATACCTACCCACCCATACCACCCCCTCCCCAGGTAATTTACTCTGCAACCGCAGAAAATGCAACACCTGTCATTATATCTCCTCCCTTGACTCTGTCCAGGGACCCCGACAGTCCTTTCAGGTTAGGCAGAGGTTCACTTCCACCTCCTCCAACCTCATCTACTGTATCCATTGTTCATGATGTGGACTCTTGTACATTGGCGAGACCAAACGCAGACGGAGAGATCGTTTCGCGGAAAACCTTCACTCCGCCCGCGTGAACCAACCTGATCTCCTGGTTGCTGGACACTTTAATTCTCCTTCCCAGGGCCGGCCTTAAGCCAATTGGACCAATTGCTCCCAATTGGGCCCCGGGCCTAAGGGGGGCCCTCACTAGAGTAATCTACTCTCGGCTCGTCAAGTACACACAACAACACATTGCAAAATATATGTAACACCACATTGCAGGTTCTACAGAGATTTCTGTGGTTTCTGTAAATATGTAAAGACTAAGGGACATCGGCAGAGGGGTGTAGACAAGGCAAAGAAGACCGAAGCAGAAAAGCAGAAAGGTGCATTAGATAAGTATTTCAGCAGAACTATCTCAGAAAAAGCAGAAAAGCAAGTGGAGTTACAACACAGTGAAGATGATGACACTGAAGGAAGCCAGTCTGAAAAGGTTATGCATGATGATCAAAGTGGGAATTTATTTTCTGTCAGTGAGATTGGCCATTTTGAAAGTGTTGAATTTGGCAAACAGGGAAACTCGCCTGTTGACATGACTTCTGGTGCCTCTGAGGCAAGGGAGAACAGGAATTCAAAATCTGCCAGTTTTGTCGAATTAACAGATGATCCTGCAACATGGCTAGAAATGATAAGTCAGAATGTCAGGGACTATTTAGTGAAAAAAGGACCACCTACAATTATTGTAGAGTTTTTCCCCAAGAATGAGAGTTGATCACGTTTTTCAAAATTTCACTGAAAAGAAAACTGCCAAATGGTGAAATTGTAGATCGTCCATGGTTAATATACTCTGTATCAAGTGATAAAATCTTCTGTTACTACTGCAAGCTTTTTGATAATAACACAGCAAGTGCACTTGCAAGTTGTCGTTTTAATAACTGGCTGAACATTCATACAAGACTAGCTGAGCATGAGAACTCCAAAAAGCATTTGCGAGCTATGCTCAGTTGCTGTGAACTGCAGCAAAGGTTATCTGCTGAAAAAAACTATTGATGGAGTGGTAGAAAAACTAATCAGGCAAGAGGCAAAACGCTGGTATCAAGTTTTTGAGCGACTGGTAGCCACTGTACTGTTCCTGGCAGAAAGAAACTTGCCATTCTGGAGATCTGAGGAACGTGGCGCCAACGGACGAGAAGCCAAAGCAAAGAAGTGGAAGTCACATAACCGAATGAAAACAAAGCTGAAACGCCAAATAACCGAAAGGGTGGGACGCCTAATAGCCAACTAACTGAAAGGCTGATTCGCCTAAAAGAAAACTCACCGAATGGCCGCAAGCCAAAACACCACCTACCCAAAAGGTGGCGTCGCCTACAAGTCAACAGACCGACTGCCGCTCAACAGAAAAGTCAAATAACGGACATGACTTTGCCGGGGGGCGGGACTTGTCAGCGTTTGGTCCAGACCCCCGCGTCCATCACATCATTGTGGAGGGATGAACATTGTCCCACACCTCGGATCCACCCGACCCACAGCCCGCGGAAGATGTCCGTGGGAAAGTGGGGGCTGTCCCGAGGGATGCGCACCTTCGGCCGCTTACAAGTTGGTGCTTGGGTTCAGATTGCCCAGTCACCTATGGCTTGTGTGGGAAAATGATCCCCACGCTCCTGTCCCCCCATTCTCTCTCCCCTCCTCTCTCTCTCCCCCTCCCTCCCCATTCTCTCCCATTTCTCTCTCTCTCCCCCGCTTTTCTCTCCCTTGTCTCTCTCCCCTTCTCTCTCTCTCTCCCCCCCTCTCGCTCTCCCCCTTCTCTCATTTCCATTCGGTTATTTGACCTCCACTTCTTTGCTTCGGCTTCTCGTCTGTCGGCGCCACGTCCGGGTACCCTGAGGAACACATAGGAACACCACATAATGGAAATTTCCTTGGTGTTATTGAGTTGCTAGGAAAGTTTGATCCAGTAATGCAAGATCATCTTCGAAAAACTCAGAATAAGGAAATACATGATCATTATTTAGGAAAAATAATCCAGGATGAGCTTAATGGGTCAAGCTGTTCTGCAGGAAATCATTTTCCGAATCAAGGCTGCTAAGTATTTTGCAGTAATTATCGACTGTACTCCTGACATCAGTCATCAGGCGCAAATGTCGATGGTAATTAGCTATGTAGCTGATGGCGTACAATCAAATGCTCCAGCAGGAGTATATGAACATTTCATCAAGTTTTTAGTGGTGGAAAGTAGCACAGGTGAAAATTTGTACAACACCCTTCTACATGAACTTGAAACATTAGGGCTGGATGTTGAAAATATCCGTTGACAAGGCTATGATAATGGTGCCAATATGCAGGGACATACCTCAGGTGTGCAGGCACGACTTCTACAGAAGAATTCAAGAGCTCTCTTTACACCATGCGCATGTCACATCTACAAGCTAGTTTTGGGAGACATGGTCAAGGCATGTCCAGATGCAATGACTTTCTTTGGAATTCTGCAGAGTATTTACACCCTTTTTGCATCATCTACTAAAAAATGGACTGTTTTTAGAAAACATGTGACAAGTCTGTCTGTAAAACCTCTCTCTGAAACACGATGGGAATGTAGAATGGAAAGTGTCAAAGCTGTATGGTACCAAAGTGCTGAAGGGCTTATATGTATGCAATTTTATATTAAAATGTAGCTTAGATCTGTTTGGTCATTAACTCGCATGCATGTTTTAAGCGCACATTTTGATTACTTTCCATTCTACCATAGCGATATAAAGTCTATAATAGACTTTATTTATATTTCTATGATTCTACAGACCTTGGCTGGGAACCTGGGGCTCACCAAGATTGTCCCCAATTGGGCCCCGCACCTCCTAAGGCTGGCCCTGCACCTTCCCATTCCTACACAGACCTTTCTGTCCTCGGTCTCCGCCATTGTCAGAGTGAGGCTAAATGTAAATTGGAGGAACAGCATCTCATATTTCGCTTGGGCAGCTTTCAGCCCAGTGGTATGAATATTGATTTCTCTCACTTCAGGCAGCCTCGGCATTCCCTCTCTCTCTATCCCTCCCCCACCAAAGTCGCACCAGCTTCTCATTTTCACCCTACAAACAGCTTACAATGGCCTGTTTCCTTTATCATTGTTACTTTTTTTGCATATCTTTCATTCATTGTTCTTTATCTCTCCGCATCGCCATCTATATCTCTTATTTCCCTTATCCCAAACCTGTCTGAAGAAGGGTCTCGACCCGAAATGTCACCCATTCCTTCTCTCCAGAGATGCTGTCTGTCCCGCTGAGTCACTCCAGTTTTTTGGGTCATCTTCGGCTTAAACCAGCATCTGCAGTTCCTTTCATAACCCCCCCCCAGTGTCCACCCATCACCTGCCACGTTTTTCCCTGCCGCTCCAAAGCTATTGGTGTTGTAGAAACCTAGCTTTAATGCCTGTCAGGGAAGGAAATCTACTAGGTTTCTTTGGTTTGGTCGATCTGTGACTCCAAACCCACAAAGGCACCTGACTCATAATTGTCTTCTGAACCCGCCCGTTGATCCTACTCAGTTCAAGATCAAGTAGGGATGGAAAACACATGCTGGCCTTGCCAATAATACCCACATCTGAAAGACTACAAGATAGGGTTGGTTCAATGATGCATTAAAATTCTTGGAGGTCTGAGAAAGAACGACCAATTTAGGTCATTTCTTGGACCTCTCAAGGGCAAAAAAAAACAATTTGCAGTGTTTAGAACAAAACATGGAAAGGCTCTGAACTAATTGAGAACATAGATTAAGGAGGGTGGAGAAATAAATGCAAGGCTTAAGTAGCATGGATGGAAAAGTACTTTCCAGTATTATTTGATTTTCTCATATCCTTCAACAGTTTTGGCAACATGGTCAGATTTTGTATTCTTTGTTCCAGAAACCTAATTAGGCCAGGCACATAAATGCTGCTGTGACTCACTTCTGTATTGCACAAAGCCTTTTAAATATTAAAATGGTATAAGCTGGTAGTTGAAAGAGCAACAAATAATACAACAAATAATCATCCATGCTAGTTGATAGAGCATAGGTCCAACAAGATTCTCAACACCAGCCAGGGTATAACAACCTGTTTGATTGTCATCCAAAGTGGGTGGCACAGTGGCAGAGTTGCTGCCTTACAGCGCCAGAGACCCCGATGCAATCCTGACCATGGGTGCTGTAGGTATGGAGTTTGTATAGTTTTGGTAAAACACACTAAATTGTCCCGAGTGTATAGGATGGTGTTAGCAGGCACGTGCCGTCAGGGTAGGCAAGGTATGCACTGCCCGCCCTGACTACAATTATGAAATGGCAATTATTAAATATAAATAGTAAAGGCATGGGAGAAATGTGCCTATCTAAGAGATCGATCTCCTAGGTAGGCATAATTCTCCGTGCCTTTCATCCGCAGCGATTGTGACACGGGAAGCTCGGTGCAGCCCACCTGCCGTCAGCGCTGCCTGAAACCGTCAGTTTCAATCGGGGCTGAAGGCAGCAGAAATTCTGCCTTTGCGGCCCTGCACATGCGCAGCATCATACTGCGCATGCGCATCAGTCTACTGCACATGCACAGCGCAAGTTTCTTGGCGGGGTTTTCAACCATGGTTTGTCGTGTACCAATGATGTGGTAAGTACATTTTGTGATTTTTTTTTAATACCGTATTTCCCGGGGTGTGGGAGGGGAGAACTCCTTTCACAGCGTTTGGGGAGTCTGGCCCGGGGTAAAGTTGCGGGAAGGGCACGAATGTTATGAATGAGGGGTCGGGAGCATCCACTTGCAACGCTCCTTGCACAGAGGCGTGCAATGCCACCGCTCTGAGGCCGGGGGGGGGGGGGGGGGGGAGAGAGAGAGAAGTAGCTCGGGTGGCTGAGTGGCCGCCGGGCCGGACAGTGGAACCAGCCGCCACCTTAGCTCCTTCTGCCGGTCCCCGCTCACCTCTGGCAGCTCCCCATCTAAAAACCTCTCTCCTGCCACTCGCTGGCCTCACTCATGTCCTTAAATTCCAACAGCGCGATTGAGGTTACTTGGCTGTGGGAATTTAAGGATGTGCAGGAAGTCGCTGACATGAGCGAAGTCGGCGAACGGCAGGTAACAGGTGTTCCGACGGCGAACACTGCCAAAGGTGAGCGGGCCGGCAGAAGGCGCTGAAGTGGCGGCCAGTTCAGCTGTCGGGTCCCGGTGGCCGCTCCCCGAGCTGCTTCTTTCCCCAGCTACAGTGCGTGGCTTCGCGCCCGGAGAGCTGCGATAGCGGTGAGTGAGTGAGTTACTGGCAGTATCCCCGACACCCTCCTTCTCAACACTCGTGCCCTCCCCACAACTTTACCCCTGGCACAGACTCTCCACACGCTGTGAAAGGAACTGTTCCCCCAATTGGTCTAGGACTAGGAAGCCTTGGGCAAATTGAAATGTCACTGTTTTTATTTATTTATTTATTTAACGGGGAGAACAATCGGCGTATGCGCGGTTTAATTTTTTTTAAAGCGGACTGAGTGCCTAACCTGAGTAATTACTCACGGCATGTGCTGGGTGTTAGTGATCACCTGCCAGTGTGGATTCGGTGTGCCGAAGGATCTGTTTCTGCCCTGTATCCCAAAAGCCTAAAGTCTAAACCCAAATCTACCTCAAGAATCCACCCACAATATTTGTAGCGTGCCACTGATTCATATTTGAACATCTGACAAAATACACCTCCGGAAGCTTTAGTGACAGCATTTGTCAAACCCATGACTGCTACCACCGAGTACAACAGACAACAGGCACCATGGAAACACCACTACTTACAGATTCCTCTTCAGGCTGTCTAATAATGTGTCTTGGAATTATCACTAAACCTTCATTTTTGCCAAATCTAAATCCCAGAACCTGACTCCCCAGCACCTTCAGTAAGGCAGCTCATCACTACTTGAGGAGGGAATGTTAAATGCTGCGAGTGAGAATAACATTTTTCTCATTTTTCAGTTTGCAATTCTTGTAAATGTCCTGACTTATGGGAACTGAGAGTGGAACTGGAACAGATGCATGCAGTGAAATACAGTGGTGACAGAATTTCTCCACAAAGACTTTCCAACATAACGTCCCTTGAGCAGGGCTGCCAACATTGGGTAAGAGTTGAGAGTGAGAAATTGCAAGGGAGCTTAGCGACCGGGGGGGGGGGGGGGGGGGGGGGGGGGGGGTAGGGGGTGGGGGGGCGAGTGGGTTGGGGTGGGGGGGATTGGGTGGTAGCGGGGTGTTCCCCCTTTAAGGAGCTTTTACATTTTTAAGCTTGAAATTGTGCAATCTGGTGCATACTGTTGCGAGTCTTTTAACTTACACTTGGATGCAACATTTATGCTTTAAATTGGATTAGGTATGAATAAGGTTAGGCTAAATTACATTCCTAATTACATTCCACAATAGACCCAGGCTCTGCTCAACAGGTGCAGCACATGAATTAATATATTCATGTATGGAAATCAGATTATATTCATGCTGTTATGTATATATATATATATATATATATATATATATATATATATATATATATAGAGAGAGAAAAACTCAGAGAAAAAAAGCAAAAGTCAGGCTTCCATCACTGTTCTGCACAAATAAATCAATCAACCTTGTTCAAGAAGGAACTGCAGATGTTGGAGAATCGAAGGTAGACAAAATTGCTGGTGAAACTCAGCGGGTGCGGCAGCATCTATGGAGCGAAGGAAATAGGCAACATTTCGGGCCGAAACCCTTCTTCAGACGGATTCAACCTTACCCTTTGAATATAGAAACAAGACGAAAATAATGCCACATATTCAATCATATATGGTTCAATGAAATTAAGATATATATGTAAAAATATATATGGAAACAGGCTCTTCCGCCCACCAGGTCCACACTGACCAGCAATCTATCATACACCAATTCCATCCATCACGCCAGGGACAATTTACAGAAGCCAATTAACCTACAAACCTGCACTTCTGTCGGATATGGGAGAAACCGGAATATCCAGAGAAAACCCATGTGGTAGTAAGGCAGCATCTCTACCGCTGCGCCACCGTGCCACCCCATTACATTATTTTTTCTATAATATATTTATTATGGTGTCACGTGAATAAAGATGAACACATGATTCTGAATTCTGCCCTTAGTTGGATAACACACATGTCCAGTCATTGTGTTTTACTGCTGGTTTTCAACCCCTTCAGGGTGAAGGTCTCGACTCGAAACATCACCCATTCTTTCTCTCCAAAGATGCTGCCTGTCCTGCTGAGTTTTTCTAGTTTTTAGTGTCTATCTTCAGTTTAAACCAGCATCAGCAATTCCTTCCTACACTATTTGTTAAACAAAACAGGTCCTATTCTCATTATATAATATTGTGAGCGTGAGAGTTGGCAGCCCTGAGGAACTACAATGTTTGGAGTCAGACCCAACAGCCAGCATTTGACAGCACTGGGCCTGTACTCGTTGGGGTTTAGGATGAGTGGGGACCTCATTGAAACCTAGTGAAAGACCGGGATACAGGAGAGGAAGTTTCCACTCGTGGGAGAATCTGGGACCAGAAGGTATGGTCTCAGAATTAAAAGACGCACCTTTAGCGGATGAATTTCTTAGTCAGAGGGTGGTGAATCTGCGGAATTCATTGCCACAGAGAAGGCAGGAGAATGAAGTGAAGAGGGCAAGATAGATCAGCCATGATTGAATGGCGGGGAAGCCTACTTCTGCTCCAATTACTTATGAATTTGAACGAATTTGAAGGAAGATGGTTGTTGTTGGAAGTCAAACATGCCATTCCCAGGGTATTGCCACAGGAGTTCCTCAGGCCAGTCCCCTGACACCGACCAACATTAGTTGTTTCAACAAATGACCATCCATCAAAAATGGGGATGGTCAGTCATGACTGCACACTGGCCAATTCCAGTCATGAATGACCATCGATGCAGCAAGACCAAAGCACAATTCAGACAGGGCTGGTAAGTGGCCAGAAGCATTTGTGCCACTGAAGTGCTTCTTGATCATCCTCAATCTGGATTGATCCACCATGGTGAAACCTCAACTAAGCTTAAACCTTGGGGGTAGACACAAAATGCTGGAGTAACTCAGTGGGGCAGGCAGCATCTCTGGAGAGAAGGAATGGGTGATGTTTCGGATCGAGACCCTTCATCAGACCCGAAACGGCATCCATTCCTTCTCTCCAGAGATGCTCCCTGTCCCACTGAGTTACTCCAGCATTTTGTGTCTACCTTCGATTTAAAACCAGCATCTGCAGTTCTTTCCTACCTAAACCTTGGAGTGTCTCTTCAACTTTTACTCATTTAGGTCCATGCTTGAAACATATCACTTTCGTGTTCTTAGTATCAGCTTGTGGTTCAGTGAGAAACACGATTTGATAAGGTTTCTGTATGTGACATCCAAATGCTGTGTTTGTTCTGTGGGACAGTCTCTTGACCCCATCCTCCTGTTTATCTTCCTTGCATCGACTCTCTTACTCAGCCATTCCTTCCTGTAGTTCAAATAAAGGTCCCATTCAACATATTAAAAAGCTTTGAAAATCAACCAACTGAAACTACAGGTTAATAGCAGCCAAAAAAAAAAGACTGCTCCCTTGCTGAGACACGTGTAACATCCTCAGCTCAAGCAACAAGTCTCATATCACCCAGCAGAGCTCCTGCCGGCATTTCACCAGAGCTGAGAGAAGAGTTCCAACCTCAGTGATGGATCCATTCTGGTCAGGTTAACTGGCGGAGCAGCGCGAGCTGATCGATAACGAACACTCCCGGAAGCCCCACACGCCGCAGGTTCTAGCACCACGTACGGCGCACAAGCTGATGTCAAAGCAGCGGCTCCCCAGAGAGATTCCCCAAGTCCCTCTTCCAAGGGTAGGAGGTCACTGATAGGCAGTGAGATAATGGAGAAACAGGAGCATGATGCAGAGGATGCTGCATGGATACATGCGACATGCAAGAATTGTGAATGGCATGCCCATTCTGCGTGCCCAGGGACTGGCTGCCGTTCCCAGGTCGGCACGCTTGCCCCAACCCCGCGAAAACGAATTGAAAATAAATACGCGGTTTTTCGGGTTATGGGCCGTGTGCCCGTAGTCCGAACCCTGTCCTAGATGTTCGTCGTGGTCGTCGCCCCCCCCCCCCCACATGTTTCCCAACTGCTTCACCTGGTTAGTTCCATCTCCGGCTGCTTCATGTTGCCAGCAGCTGCACATTCGACCACAGATGAGAGAAGCGACGTCACTCACAGCCGCCAACCGACGCGTTTCCCCAGACCGTACAGATCGTTGGCAGGCGGCGCAAAGGGACAAACTGCGCAGGGACTGAACTCAGCGTGAGAACTCGGCCATGAGCGTGAGGGCGTGAGAATTTGCTCCAAGGCGTGAGTCTCACGCCAAAAGCGTCAGAGTTGTCAGCCCTGGCCTTGAGTCACGCCCAAACGATGAGACAAACAGTGCACAAGGCAGCAAAGGACCTTCACAGGAAAACAAACAAAAAATATAGTCATGCAGAAAATCCTTTTTGAACACCTATATTTTCCAAATCAAAGGGATCTTAACAAGTAACAAAGTGAAGAATATCTGTGAGTTGAAAATTAGTCCAGTATGCTGCTGACAGAATGGTTCAACTGGATTTAATAGTCCAGGAAGAAAGGAAAAAAAACTGAATGGCAACAGAAAAGGATGTTTTCATTCATCTCCCTGGCAGGCAGCATCATCTGGAGACGATACGTGCTCACCATTTGGCAATGCTTCTGTAGAGGGGAAAAGCAACCGAACAAAACTGGCCAAGATGATGCAATTTGGAACCTTTAACTCTGCAAATTGCATAACTGAAAGGAAATAATGTTGTATGCAAAAATGATTTGGCAATTACATACTCGATGCACAACCACACACAAGCTGCACTTGTAGAATGGAACATTAAAGACCCAGCAGATACCAACACCAATATTGTGCTGGGTTAAAAGAGAGGTAAAAAAAGTATTAACGGAGCAAGTTAATTAAAAAGATCTGTGAAAATGTTGATTGTATAATAAATCAAAACAATAATTCTAGATTGTCAACAAAGAAAATCCAAATGTTCACAATCCTTTACCCCTGGCACGATGGTCTAAAATTAGAGGGCATAGATTAATGGTGAGAGGGAAAGAGTTCAAGGGGAACCTAGCGACAACATTTTCACACATTGGGTGGTGGATAGATGGAACAATCTGCCAGAGGAAGCGATAAGAGGCGGATGCGATTACAACATTTAAAACTCGCTTGGACGGTACATGGATTTGAATGGTTTAGAGGAATATGAACGAAATACAGGCAAATGGGTCAATCTCAGGTAGACCTTTGTGGATAATGACGAATTAGTTTGAAGGGCCTGTTTCTGTGCTGTATAACTAGGCGGCGTAGTGGCACTGCGGTAGAGTTGCTGCCTTACAGCACCAGAGACCCGGGTTCAATCCTGATTACTGTGGAATTCTCTGCCTGGGAAAGTGGAGAAGTCAATGTTACAACAATTCCGGTGAGCACCACTGGAAATTGGAGGAGCAGCACCTCATATTCCGCTTGGGCAGTTTACACCCCAACGGCATGAACATTGACTTCTCTAATTTCCGGTAGCTCTTATTGTCTCCTCACTTTCTCAGCTCTCTGGCTTCTCCTCTTCGTTTCTTCTTCCTGCCCCCCACCCACCCTACATCAACCTCAAGAAGTGTTTCGGCCCGAAACGCTACCCATTTCCTTCGCTCCATAGATGCTGCCGCACCCGCTGAGTTTCTCCAGCACTTTTGTCTACCTGTCTGCTTTCATGTTTATTTTACCTTGGTTCCAGCCTCCTTATCCTCAGAATTACTCAATTCAGTTCCCTAACTTACATTATTTGAACGGCTTCAATATTTTAAGAACCTTATCCATCAGTATTACGAGAGCTGAATCTGACTTCCTACAGTTGATTTCAATAAATTGACTGTGCGTACCAGATAATGATTTCACTTGCACCTCCTCCAACCACATCTACTGTATCCGCTGTTCCAGGCATGGACTCCTATAAATCGGCGATACCAAGTGCAGGCTTGGTGATTGATTTGCTGAACACCTCCGCTCAGTCTGCCTAGAACCTACACAATCTCCCGGTTGCTAAACTTTAACTCCCTCTCCCATTCCTATACTGACTTTACTGTGCTGGGCTTTCTCCGCTGTCAGAGTGAGGTCCAACACAAATTGGAGGAGCAGCACCTCTTATTTTGCTTGAGCAGCTTACAACCCAGCTGTATGAATATTGATCTCTAACTTCAAGTAACCCTTGCTTTCCCTCTTTCTCCATCCCACCCCCATCCTAGTTCTCCGATCAGTCTGACTGTCCTCCTGATTAAATTTTATCCAAAATTATTTGCGTCGTTGTCATCGTCCCCGAACGTACAATGATCTATTTTACATTTCCCTTGATCCTCGTCCCCTTTGTTCTCTCGTTTTCACACCTTACCCTTCCATATCTCTGTGTCTCCCTCTCCCCTGACTCTCAGTCTGAAGAAGGGTCTCGACCCGAAACGTCTCCCGTTCCTTCTCTCCGGAGATGCTGCTTGTCCTGCTGAATTACTCCAGCATTTTGTGTCTATCTTAGGCGTAAACCAGCATCTGCAGTTCCTTCCTGCACATAGAGACTGTCTCTCCTGCGGCACTGCTCCTGATCGTGGTGCATCCCATTGAAGTCATTGCACTTGCCATGGCAGTCTACCAAAACAGTGATCCTGTATAAAAATGGGGACCAAGAAAAGATATTGGGAGTTGGTGGGAAATCTTTTCTAATCTTGAATTGTCAATTAAATAAACATGGAACTGTTTTTTCAAAGTTCAGCTGTCCAATTATAGCTGCCCCATGATTCACTCTGTTAGTCCATTTTTGCATTTTATGTACATATCCAGATGTAATTTGACCCAATTCTACTGAACACCTCATTTCTTAATTGAACTCTCGGACCGATTTCAATTTCAATGTATTCATACATTTCAAAAGATAACTGCGGATATTAAGGACCAGCTCAAATTCAAGGTGTTCCATGTGATTTTGCTTTGTTACAAAAGATAAAACATTTCAGTTTTGGAGATCATAACACTGCAGGACCTTAGAACAATTACCGGGAAGTGTCAAAGACTGGGATAGGCTTCACCTAGGCCAATAACAATATCTTCAAAAAGGCAGTCAATAAAGGAGTGAGTAAACAGACTTCTGTTTGTTTCTCAGAGACAGAAAGCTACGTATTCATGTCCTATTTCAGAGATTTGAGCATAAAATCCAGAATGACATTTTAGTAAAGGCCCTGTCCCACTTTCCCGAGTTACTCACAAACTATTCAGAGTCTTCCTCTTGATTCGAACTCGGAGAATGTCAGGTAATGTCGGTAGCGACTCCATAGGAGTCCGTAGATGTTTCGTATCGGTTCGTAATGCCAGCCGTAGGAACTCGGGGCATCAGGTAAGTCGGGACGTTTTTTCAACATGTTTGAAAAATGTCCACAAGTTAGAAAAATAGCCCCGAGTATATACGAACGGCTATTACCGTAACTCTCCGTGTTCGATTCAAGGGGTAACTTGTGAGTAACTTGGGATAGTGGGACAGGGCCTTAAGTCTCTGAAGTCATCTTCTTCAGAAAGCGGCACGTAGGTGCAGCTGGTAGAGCTGCTGCCTCACCGCGCCTGAGACCCGAGTTCAATCCTAACCTCGGGTGTTGTCCGTGAAGAGTTTGCATGTTCTCCCAGTGGGCTTCTCCTGCATGGGTTTCTTCTAGGTGCTCTAGTTTCCACCCACATCCCAAAGATGTGCGGGTTTGTAATTTAATTGGCCCTTAGTAAATTGCCCCTGGTGTGTAGGAAGTGGATGCGAAAATGGGAATACACAGAACTAGTGTGAAGATTGGTGGTCGGTGTGGGCTCGGTGGGCAGAAGGGCCTGTTTTAATGCTGTATCTCTAAAACAGATTAAAATGAAGTCCTTCAAGATTGAGGATAATTTACTTCCATTCAGGTTCTGTAAATTGATGAAGCCAATGTGGCAACTTCGGCCTTTTCCACAGATGAGGCAGCTCCTTGACAGGGAAGGGTGGATAGTTAGTGAAGTACTCTGCATCCTCTGATGGGCTTCTGCATGTTCCTGGTGTATGAACACAGTAGCATCAGGAACATTTCTACTCCTCTTCAAGCAGTCCCATCACCTAGGGATTCCCAGGAGTCAGAGACACAAGACGAAGGGTCTTGGCCTCAAATGTTGGCTGTCCAATTCCCTCCATAGATGCTGCCTGACCCACTGAGTTCCTCAATGGTGCCAAAAGTCAGTGGGGACATGGGGTATTTTCAAGAAGGTTTTGTGCACATCCTTCAAGCCTTTCCTTTGTTCACCTCATATTTTTTCCCCCGTGGGTGAACTTGGAATGGAGAACTAATTTCAGGAGTCTGGAGGTGGGCATACAAATGGCGTGGCCGGCCCAAGTATAATTAAGACCTCAATGCTAGGGATGTTGGCTTGGGAGAGGATCCTCACACTAGTTTATTTATCTTTTCAATTAATTTGGAAGGTAAAGCGGAGAACGCGTTGATAATTTGCAAGTACTTGGAGTTGTCAGAGACTTGCATGTCACAAAGGTATATAGGATTTAATGGAGACCAAGACTTAAGTGCCTGATCTGAAGTCTTGATTTTCCCCAATTAACCAAATCTGTGATGAATTTGTAAATGAGGAGATCATCAAAATATTCCTCTCTGCCTCGATCATTATTCCTCCACTTCTGTGATCAAATAACGCAGTGAGTGGAAACTGCCGAGGAGGCAGCCTTAACATGCCTGGGTTCCTCAGTAACGTCAAGCCATCTACAGCCCAAGGTCCAAACTGACAGAGGGGAGGGAGGGATAATAACCAGGGAGTTGCGGAAGGGAAGGTCTCTGCGGAAGGTGGAAAAAATGGAAATGGGAAGATGTGACTCGTGTTGGGATTCCGTTGGTGGTGGGGAAAATGTTAGAGAATTATGTGTTGTATGCAACGGCTAATGCAGTGAAAGGTCAGGTCTAGGGGGACTCTGTCTCACTTGCAACTAGGTGGATGGGGAGCAAAGATGCAGCTGCAAACTACCAAGGAGACATGAGTGAGGGCCTCATCTATGATGGGAGAGGGGAACCCCCTCTCATTCACCCATCTCCCATTCCTTCTCTCCATAGAAGGGTCTTGACCTGAGATGTCAACCATTCCTTCTCTCCAGAGATTCTGCGTGTCCGCTTAGTTACTCCAGGTTGTTATTTCTATCTTTGGTTTAAACCAACATCTGCAGTTGCCTCCAACATTATTTAGGAAGAGCTATCTTTGAAAGGTCTTTTAGAGATTCAACTTGATTTTAGGGAATTAATTCCATTGACTCTGATGTTTTGTAGCCAAATGGATGGAGATAAAGGAATAGATTAATTGGTGGTCGGACCAGCAGTCTCAGTACCCTTCATGGTGTGGGTGATAATCTGGGCTAGTTCAGATTATATGTCCTGAGGTTTGATGCTTATCCCCTGTTGAATATGCATTGGTTGTGACAAGATCATGCACAGAGCATTTTGTCAGGAGAAGGATCTTTATGGAATTATTCTTCCCTACTTTTCCTGTTCACTGCTTGTCGCAGGGTCATGCCTTTTCTAGCCCTGGTGTTGAGGTGCTGCCCGGTTAGCACTGAGCAGCAGCGTGGCACAGCGGTAGAGTTGCTGCCTTACAACGCCACAGACCCAGCTTCAATCCTGACTACCGGTGCTGTCTGTACGGAGTTTGTACGTTCTCCCTTTGACCACGTGCGGTTTCTCCGGGTGCTCCGGTTTCCTCTCACACTCCAAAGACGTACAGGTTTGCGGGTTTATTGGCTTCTGTAAATTGTAAATTGTCCCTCATGCGTAGGATAGTGCTAGTGTACGGGGTGATTACTGGTCGACACGGACTCGGTGGGCCGGTTTCCATGCCGCATCTCTAAAGTCTAAAGCAATTCATTCTCCTGGGAGATGCCTTCTGCTATCCTAGGTAGACATGCATCTGCAGTTCTTTCTGCAGATCTCAATGCACCAGTTACTTGCTATTCACAGATCTACACTATCATGAAGGCGTTTGTACACTACAGGGAGGATTGGCAAATATAGCATATTCCTCCTGAGTGCATCTCCTGATTGTGCCTGATGAATCCTGTTTGTCATGTGTATAAAGGAACTACAGATGCTGGTTTAAACCAAAGATGAGACACAAAATGCTGGAGTAACTCAGTGGGACAGGCAGCATCTCTGGAGAGAATGAATGGGTGGCGTTTCTGGCCGAGACCCTTCTTCAGACCTGTTTGTCATTTGATGGATTGCATTTGATGGCTTGTGATGGAAGTTAACATCAATACAAGGGCCACAGCTGGGGTCAGAGTGGGGTCAGGGACTGAGAGTCGAGAACTTGCAAGCTGAAATGTACGTAGACAGACTTAATGTTATTGTCAGTGGCATTATTGGCTTTCACGTTTTTTATTATTTCACAGGAAGTCCATGCCCTATTCACTGAACTGTGGAAGGGTGTTACCTGATGAAATTTAACATTTCATCTTCCCAAAAACAGATTACAATAAAACCTTTGATATTCTGCTATTATTCAAAAATCCTGATGTTTAGGGATCTCGCTCAACAGTTTATGTTTCCTGTGCTTTCCTTAATCTTAGTGGGTTAACTGGAAAATGTATAATGTAACTAATTTGTTTTAAAAGGTATATTAATAGTATGTTGAAGTATTAATATGAATGACATCCAATGGACCAGAATATCAGCCAGTTTGGCCCCAGCAAACCCCTGGCACGCTGGATTAGTGGAGTTTTACTGGAACTGGCTATTTATACTGATGTTTGAGAGATCTTGCTCCAAACAATCTGGTATCATATTTCTACCAATAAAACAATGAATACGTTTCAAACATATGTTATTGGCTGTTAAGTCGGCATGTACATTCGGAAAGATGAAAAGACCTCACTTGTGCTCCATAAATACCGCTGTACATTTGGTTTGGAAGTTGTTCAAGAAAATTACTGGCTGACAGCTGGGATTGGAAAGATACGAACAGTAACACAGATCTTAGAAAACGGTGATTTGAAGAATTATCAAAATGAATGGGCAATGAAACGAAAAAGGGGAAATATCTATCGCCATAAATTTACACATTATCAATGAAAGTCCCAGATTTTCCAGCTGAGTTTTTTTGCCTGCCATATATATTGATTGCACTCTGCCACGTACTCCACAGGGCATCGAATGCTGAAGCTTGCCAATATCCCCCAGCCCTTACACAGGGGAATTTGCTATTGGATCCCACACATGGTTTGACCTGGAATGTACTTGCATAGCTATACAGCC
The DNA here is from genome assembly GCA_963514005.1 of Raja brachyura. Next base: position 35,640,643 of record OY740802.1, on the reverse strand, counting down.
TGCATTTGTCCCATATCCCTCTAAATCCTTTTTAACCACATATCTGTCCAGTTGTCTTTTGAAAGTCATAGCTCTATTCCCTTCTGCAGCTTCCTCTGGCAACTCATTTCAGAAACGGTCTTTCAGAAATTTCTCCCTTCTCACCTTTAGTCTATGCCCTCTAGTTTTAGAATCCTCTACCTTGGGAAAAAGACTGTGACCATTCACTTTATCCATGCCCCCATGATTTTAATGCCTCAATAAGGACGGATACCCCCTTAGCCTCCTTTGCTCCAAAGACTAATGTCTCAGCATATTCAAGCTCTCCCTATGACTCAAGCCCACAAGTTCAGGTAACACTCTGGTGAATGTCTTCGTCATCTTTTCAATTCAATGAGATGCTTCCTGCAGCCCGGTGAACAGAATTGCTCACGGTGTTGCAAGTGTGTCCTCACCAACGATTTGTACAGCTGCATCTTGATGTTCCCATATTCGGACTCAAAACCCTTCCCAATGAAAGTAATTGTGCCAAATGCCATCTTCAACACCCTATTCACCGGACTCTCACTTTGAACCCACTAATCTAAATGGGGATTTGTAAATAAAAATGGAGTGCTTGTGTTTCTGTACTTTCAGAAACATTAAAGATGTTAGCCAGCCCAAGTCATAAGGTCATAAGGGATAGGAGTAGAATTAGGCCATTTGGCACTTCAAGTCTACTACACCATTCAATCATGGCTGATCTATCTCTCCCTCCGAACTCCATTCTCCTGCCTTCTACCCGATAACGTCTGACACATATACTAATCGAGAACCTATCTATCTCTGCCTTAAAAATATCCACTGACTTGGCTCCACAACCTTCTGTGGCAAAGACTTCCACAGATTCACCACCCTCTGACTAAAGAAGTGTCTCCTCATCTTCTTCCTAACAGAATGTCCTTGGATTCTGGGAATATGACCTCTAGTCCTAGACTCTCCCACAAGTGGAAAATCCCGTTCACATGCTCATTATGTTCCTTGTGATCTGGATATAATTCAGGGGCTCAACTGGCTTCCTTTGGGCCAACAAGATCAGCCTTCAGAATCCAAGCAGCATTAGTCCCAACTCAAAAAAATGAGCCAATAAAATAAAAAGGGCACTAAAGTACCCGGGCATAATGGGTAGCAAATCAGCAAAGCAATGCTCTTGATTGTTCCCACACTCATGTCCAATGAATGTACCCAGGGAGTGGATGAATTCAACCTACACTGACTACTCCAAAACCAAGGTAATTTAAACCTCAGATTGGCACAAAATGCTGGCGGAACTCAGCGGGTCCGACAGTTTCTCTGGAGAAAATGGAAAGTTAATGTTTCAGGTTGGGTCCTTTCATCAGACTGATTACATAGAAACATAGAGAATAGGTGCAGGAGGAGGCCATTCGGCCCTTCGAGCCAGCACTGCTATTCATTGTGATCGTCCCCAATCAATTACAGGGGGGAAGTGGGGACAAAAACTGGGAGAGAAGAGGAGGCTGGACAAATCACCACCGGCAGCAGAGGACCTCAGACGAGGGGGGTCCCCAGATAGGCAGATTGTTCGATAGAAGCAAGAGAGAGCCCAAAATAAATACATAGTCGCAAACGTTAAAGCCTGTTGAAGGATTTGCTGGAAGGGATGGGGGATGGGGTGGGGGGGGGGGGGGGGGGATGGGGGATGGGGAGGTGGGGGGGTGGGGGGGGGGAGGGACTGGAAATAAACTATTGCAAGGTCAACTAAGATTCAGGGAAGGAAATGTTTGTAGAAGTTACCTATGATTGGAGAGTCATACCATTGGGTTGTAAGCTATCTTAAACCTCAGTAGAACCTTATAGAATGCAGATAAAACCTCAGGGTACATGCACACAGAGGTTGAGCTAGTGCCATTGTTGACATGTTCATTGCAGTATACACTAGGGTGGGTTGTATAATCAATATCTGCATGATAAAACACCTCTACCAATCTTTCCCCAGTCAACAACACTTCCCTTCACGGATAAAGATTTGTCCCACCAGGGGCCAGAACACCCTCGGCCACTGCTACACATCAATAAAATTGTGTCAACAAGTGAGTGGAAAACTGTGTGCCGACGAAGCCAATCCGAGTGTTCCCCAACCAGAAACCATGGATGAACTGGGAGGTGCATTCACAGGTTAAGGCCAGGTCCGCTGCATACAAGTCAAACGATCGCAAGCAGTACTATGATCTCCACAAAGCCATAACAGATGCCAAGAGACAGTACCGGGACAAACTTAAGTCCCAGTATAATCACTCAGACACACGCAGAATGTGGCATGATCTGAATACAACAACTGGTTGCAAAGTGTGGTCAGGCAACTGCAGCGATGATAGTGCGATCCTACCTGATAACTGAATACTTCCTATGCTCAGCAGAAGCCAACAGGGCCGTGACACCTGGCCCTTCAGACTCAAGTGTGCCTCTTCCTTGAGTCACTGTTGCAGAGGTTAGATTGGCCTTCTTGAGGGTGAACCCATGGAAAGCGACTATGCCCAGATGGAGTAGCGGGAGTATTCACAGATATCTTCAATCTCACCCACCTCCATTCTGAGGTACCCACCAAAAAGACCACCTTCATCCCAGTGCTGAAGAAAAGCAAGACCTCATGCCTAAATGACTACCGTCCAGTGGCCTTGACATTCGCCATCATGAAATGCTTTGAGAGAATAGTCATGGAACGTATGAAATCCAGTCTACCCAGCGGCCTTGACCCACTGCAGTTCACCTACCACCACAACAGGTCCATGGACGATGCCATCTCCCTGGCCCTTCAGTCATCGCTGGAACACCCGGATTTGAGAGGCACCTACATCAGATTCCTATTCATAGACCACAGCTTAGCCTTTAACACCATTAAACCATCCAAACTCATCACCAAACTCACGGGACTTGAGCCAGCACTTACCTCTGCAACTGGATCCTTGACATCCTGACCAGCAGAGCCCAATCAGTGAGGATAGGGGACAAAACCAGCTCCTACAACAATCCTCACACTGGTGCTCCACAAGGATGTGTTTTCAACCCCCTTCTTTACTCCTTGTACACCCACAATTGTGCAGCCTTTACAAATCGAATTTAATTTACAAATTCTCGGATGACACCACCATCAGATTATGACGAGACGGAGTACAGGAAGGAGATTGAGAAAATGTTGTGACCTGGTTGTATCGAGATAACAACCTTTCTCTCAATGTCATGAAGACAAAGGAGATAGTGATCAACTTCTGGAAGTGAAGTGGTACACAAACCCCAGTTTGTATTGACGGTGTCGAAGTTGAGATGGTCAAAAACTTCAAATTCCTAGGAGTCAATATCACCAACATATTGAAGCAATGGCCAAGTAAGCACACAGACCCTTCCACTTCCTGAGAAGGCTTAGGAAGTTCAGCATGTCCCCAACAACTCTCATCAACTTCTCCAATGTGCCATAGAAGGTTTTTTTATCGGGTTGCTTCACAGCATGGTTTGGGAACAGCTCTATCCAAGACCGCAAGAAGTAGCAGAGAATTGTGGAGGGTACACAAAAGGCTGGAGAAACTCAGCGGGTGCAGCAGCATCTAAGGAGCGAAGGAGATAGGTGACGTTTCGGGTCGAGACCCTTCTTCCTTCAGTGTAGAAGAAGGGTCTCGACCCGAAACGTCGCCTATCTCCTTCGCTCCTTAGATGCTGCTACGCCCGCTGAGTTTCTCCAGCCTTTTGTGTACCCTCGATTCTCCAGCATCTGCAGTTCCTTCTTTAACAGAGAATTGTGGATGTAGCCCAGCCCATCACACAAACCAACCTCCCTTCCATTGACTCCATTTATACCTCACACTGCCTCAGCAAGGCCACCAGCATAATCAAGGACGAGTCGCACCCCTGCCACTCTCTAAGAGGTATAGTAATGCGGAAACGCACTGCTCCAGATTCAGGGACAGTTTCTTCCCAACTGTTATCAGGCAACTGAACCATCCTACCACAACTAGAGAGCTGTCGAACTACTATTAACCTCATTGAAGGCCCACGGACCATCTTTGATCGGACTTTGCTGGCTTGGTCTTGCACTATACGTTATTTACGTCCTTCCCTTTATCAGGTATCTGTACACTGTGGATGGCTCGATTATAATCAACATGTATTGTCTTCCCGCTAACTGATTAAAAGCTTTTCACTGTACCTCGGTACACGTGACAATAAACTAAACTCAAACTCAAACTCACAGATAACTTATATCTTGGGACCGATTTTCAGTGTAGACAAGTATGATACAATTCACCACTGGCTTCAATGCACCAGCGCAGCTTTTGGTTAATTGAAGAAAGGAATGTTTGCCAATCAAGTCCCCAGAGTGGACACATGGCTCAAAGTCCACCAGGGCAGCAGTAACCTTTAGTCTCAGATGCTTCAGATACGCGGACCACCCACAGCAGGCACCCTCAAGGCACTTGAAAAATACCATCTCCGATGTCTCTACGCAGTTCTCTACACCCATTTGAAGGCCAAATAAATCAACATGAGCATCCTCTCGGTCTAACTTCCCGAATACAGAGGCCCTATTCACATTCTTTCAGCAGTGCCTTGGAGGGCCATGTCGGTCACAAACCCGACATCAGGCTCATGGAACAGACAATAAACACAAGGTGCTAGAATAACTCAATGGGTCGGGTGGCATCTCTGGGGAAAAAGGACGGATGACGTTTCGGGTCGGGACTGAACAAGGGTCCCAAACCGAAACATCTCCCATCCTTTTACTCCAGAGATGCTGCCTGACCCGCTGAGTTACTCCAGCACTTTGTATCTATCTTCAGTATATAGCCAGCATCTGCAGTTCCTTTTTGCACTCTCATGAACCAGACACTCTGCTTCAAGCTCTGTCACAAGAAAAGATCATCATGCTGACATGGGAAAGGATTGAAGGATGAGCTCAAAGCCTCCTGGCAAATAGCTCAAATCGTCATCGACTTCTGAGAATCCTTAACACTTGACTGTTCAGCGTGGAGAAGCAGCACTTGGGATGGCATAGAGAACTTACGGATCCCTTGCATACAAAGCACACAGAAAACCTACGTTAATGGCATAAAGAGATTAGTTTTACTTTAGTTTAGAGATACAGCGCAGAAGCAGGCCATTCGGCCCTCCATGTCCGCGCTGACCAGTGATCCCCCAACATTAAAACACCTGGGATCAAACCTGACTGCCATAACGCCCAAGTGTGCTTCACAAACTACCCACCAAATTGTGGAAAAGCCTGCAGTTTCCACATCAGCCTCATCCATCATCTCAGAGGCGACAGAATTGGAGCAAGAAGGATTGCTTAATATTGCTTAACATGACTTTATGGGAACTAGTTGACCTGTTTTAAATGGTGAGACATTGTTTTGGAACCTAGAGTGTTTTATTTGAGGAATTAAAACAGGAAACTAAATATTTTAACCACAATATATTCTGAAGTGACAAGGAGGGAAATCAAGGCAAGTGTTATTTATTAACTAAAAGAAAATAAATCCCAGTCATGGAAGTCGAAGCATTTAAGTTTAGTTGAGTTCAGAGATACAGAGCGGAAACAGGCCCTTCGGCCCACCGAGTCCGCACTGACCAGCGATCCCCGCACGCTAACACTATCCTACATACACTAGGGTGCCAAGCCAGTTTACCTATATACCTGTACGTCTTTGTAGTGTGGAAGGAAACCGAAGGTCTCGGAGAAAACCTACACAGTCATGGGGAGAACGTACAAATTCCATACAGCCAGCACTCGTAGCCGGGATCTCTGGTGCTGCAAGCGCTGTAAGGCAGCAACTCTACCGCTGCACCACTGTGATGATGGTGCTCAGCCAGTTTGCTTGTACAAAGAATAAATGTATTCAAAGTTACTTGCAAATAATTTGAAGGAATAATGAGACAGTGGAGGAGGAGATTTGATATAATTTGGAAAGGTCTGCAATAGTTACTGTAGATTGGGTATTACATGTTAGCCAATCAGAATGATTAGTAATAATAACTCAGCCTAGTGCATGCTTTATAGTGTAAGACCTCGCCTACTCAGTAGCTGCAGTAGACTGAATGTATGATGTACTCAGGCACGTGCCGTGAGTAATTACTCAGGGTAGGCACTGAGTCCGCTTTAAAAAAAAATTAAACCGCGCATGCGCAGATTGTTCTCTCCGTTAAATGAATAAAAACAGTGACATTTCAATTTGCCCAAGGCTTCCTAGTCCTAGACCAATTGGGGGAACAGTTCCTTTCACAGAGTATGGAGAGTCTGTGCCAGGGGTAAAGTTGTGGGGAGGGCACGAGTGTTGAGAAGGAGGGTGTCGGGGATACTGCCAGTAACTCACTCACCGCTACTGCAGCTCTCCGGGCGCGAAGCCACGCACTGTAGCTGAGGATGGAAGCAGCTCGGGGAGCGGCCACCGGGACCCGACAGCAGAACTGGCCACCACTTCAGCGCCTTCTGCTGGCCCGCTCACCTTTGGCAGTGCTCTCTGTCGGAACACCTGTCACCTGCCGTTCGCCGACTTCGCTCATGTCAGTGACTTCCTGCAAATCCTTAAATTCCCACAGCCGAGTAACCTCAATCGCGCTGTCGGAATTTAAGGACATGAGTGAGGCCAGCGAGCGGCAGGAGAGAGGTTTTTAGACGGAGAGCTGCCAGATGTGAGCGGGAACCGGCAGAAGGAGCTAAGGTGGCAGCTGGTTCCGCTGTCTGGCCCGGTGGCCGCTCAGCCACCTGAGCTACTTCTCTCTCCCTCCCCCCCCCCCCCCTCCCCGGCCTCAGAGCGGTGGCATTGCAAGCCTCCATGCAAGGAGCGTCGCAAGTGGCATTATCCCAATCCCCTCATTCATAACATTCGTGCCCTCCCCGCAACTTTACCCCGGGCCAGACTCCCCAAACGCTGTGAAAGGAGCTCTCCCCCCCCCCCCCCCCCCCCCACACCCTTGGAAATACGGTATTTTTAAAAAAATCACAAAATTTACTCACCACATCATTGGTACACGACAAACCATGTTGAAAACCCCGCCAAGAAACTTGCGCTGCGCATGCGCAGTAGACTGATGCGCATGCGCAGTGCTGCAAAGGCAGAATTTCTGCTGCCTTCAGCCACGCTTGAAACTGACGGCTTCAGGCAGCGCTGACGGCAGGTGGGCTGCACAGAGCTTCCCGTGTCACAAGAGATCGATCTCTTAGATAGGCATAATTCTCCCATGCCTTTACTATTTATATTTAATAATTGCCATTTCATAATTTTAGTCAGGGTAGGCAGTGCATACCTTGCCTACCCAGACGGCACGTGCCTGGATGTACTGCTTTTATGATAATGAAATGAACATTAAGGATGCTTATACCTTTACCTGTGTGGGAGTCAGGTATTTACAGTGACTGACCCCTGTCATAGAAACATAGAGACATAGAAATTAGGTGCAGGAGTAGGCCATTCGGCTCTTCGAGCCTGCACCGCCATTCAATATGATCATGGCTGATCATCCAACTCAGTATCCCGTACCTGCCTTCTCTCCATACCCTCTGATCCCCTTTCCATACCATCTGTCCTGAGATGACTGGGAAAAATTGGTCAACATTCAACTTTCCTCCAGTCAAGAAGGACTAAAACTATGATATTCCTATCAACTGACATTTATTGAAAAAAACAAGCCTCCCAAACAGACTAAAATTAAGAAATATTTGTCATGGAAGACAATGTATTATGTTAAATGCATTCCAAATAGCAATCAGCCGTTATCTCAATTGCAAAGACAGAAAAACATTTAAACAGAAAAATGTTGAGGCATATAAATGATGTACTGCAGAGTAGAATAAAAAAAACTAAAATACTGTATTTTCTTGAAGCAACAGCACATTTTATTTAGTTCCTGATTTTCACCTAGTAATTAAGCAGTTAGTGGCACATACAGTATTACTTGAAGGGTGGAAAAAACACAAGATCATGATAATAACATTTTATATAGTCATACAGTTATGCAGCATGGCAATGGGCCTTTCAGTCCAATTTATCCAGGCTGCCCAAGTTGTCTTCCTGAGCTAGTCCCATTTGCCTACATTTGGTAAATATCCCCCCAAAACTTGACTGCAGCAGAGATAAAGATCGAGATATCACGTCACCCTGTACTGAGCAGCTGGATGATCACATCCACGGAAGAATGGACTGCAACCTTTCTTTAACAGCAATAGTTGTAATATCAAGCAATAGTAATCTCTCCAGAGATGCTGCCTGTCCTACTGAGTTACTCCAGCATGTTGTGTCAACCTATAGTTTCATGGAATTCTCTGCCAAGAACCATTGCTGATGCAGAGCCCAAATATTCCCAAAATAGAACTTAAATTGTCACTTGATAAACAATAAATTAGATGGTTTGGCATGAATTTATAGTGAGTAACATATTTATATGATCATGGCTGATCATCCAAAATCAGTATCCCGTTCCTGCTTTCTTCCCATATCCCTTGATTCCATTGGGAAATGTAAATATAAAATCAAAGTTATATTGAACAGATTTTGTATATCCCTTACTTGGCTTACTAAATGCTTAGTATTGTGAAATCTTTGACTCTCCTGACTCAACCATTGCCATTATGAGTAGCTCACATGCATGGCCCAGAGAAACCCAATGAAAATATTATTGGTACAATAGTAGCAGCCACCCTAAATCTTTAAGTCCACTTGAGGGCAAAGTAAATTAGATAAAAACACACTTTATATGCTTAATGTTTGACCTCAGAGTCACTGGTAGAACGTTTGAGTAGAGAGGTTCATTCTCTCACTCAAAGTGGTCCTAACTGTGGAGTTTTACTCTGTTCCCTTAATGAATCCCTGGTGAACTTAGTGTCATATTCACTTCTTTGCCAACCTGAAGGCCAGAAAACAATTTTCAAAAATCAAGCTGCACTCTTTCACACGAAAGGGAATTTATTAAAAAAACTCTCTCAACCAACATATTGCCCCCTTTACTTTCATGTAGCAAAATAAAAAAGATCAGCCACTTATCGAGTGCGTGCACCCCCATTTGCACAACTCTGGCAACCCAATTTTCCGTTAAACAAGATTCACATATAACTTCCTTTTACCCAAACACAATTTTGACTCAGTCTATTTTTTTTAAAGCACATATCCAGTTTATAAAGCTTAAACCTACAGCCATTGTAAACTTTAAATCTCCCCACATCAGCAGTCGTTTAAAGTAGATTCTATTTCACAAGAGTTTTGAGCTACAGATGAGAACAACATTTTTTAAATGATGATTCATTCAGTCAAGGCTATGGCCTTCATTGGCAAGTGGAAGTACAGACAAGATGAAGTGCCCAAAGAAAGTGCTGTGAAAGGGCAGACTACAATGGATTATTGCACCAGGCATTGAACTGACAATGAAAAGAGCTATAATAACTAATTCAACATCAGTGAAGGATGAAAAAAGTACAAAGACATCAGATATCTGATAGGAATCTGTCAGAAACAGTGGATCCATTCAGTACATTTGCCTTTCACGTCTTTGAAATGTTATGACAAAGCACCACCACTTTAACTTTGCATGCCATTGTTTATGTGTCCACTTTCCAGGAAATGATAAAGAGCATTGCGCTGAACTGCATGGTGTCTTGCTAGTTTGCTCATGTTTCACTGACTGTTCGCCAAAGCAATAAATAACCATAAATCTCCCGATGCAGATTGTCAATTTGCTGAATTTATCCCATCTACTGCAGGCAGCAATAAGCAGATGATGTTGTTGTGCGTGAGGAGGGAGTTATGGCCAGCATATGACTGACAGCTGGGGCAACTAACAACAGGCATTTTGTAAGTGCAATGTTTATCCACGTCTGAAATAACATTGCTCAAAACTTTCTTTCAAAATCCCATGCCCTAGGCACTTTAAGCTCGATAGCTGATGATAGATCAAAACTACTGGAAACATGAAATAAAAGTGGACAATGCCTGTGAACTCTTATGGGGCTGTCCCACTGTACGAGCTAATTCAAGAGCTCTCCCGAGTTTAAAAAAAAATCAAACTCATGGTAAGCACGTAGAATGTATGTTGCGGGTACGTCAGAGCTCGGGATGTCTCTTAGCGGCTCTTAACACTAACGGCAGGTACTCGGGAAACATGTTAAAAAAATGTCCACGATAGCCCCGAGTACGTACGAGCAGCCATTACCGTAATTCTCCAAGTTCGAATCCGGGGAAACTTGGGAGAACTCTTGAATTAACTTATACAGTGGGACAGCCCCATTAGCAGGCCAGGCAGCATCTGTGGAAGAAGAAACCGAGATTGCATCTCAGCTTTTGTCAGAACTGAGAAGGACAGAGAACAATTTAGCATCAAGGAGGGATGGCTAAGACAAAGGAGATATCTCTGTCACGAGGAGGCTAGGGTTTCCCAGGTACAAGGTAGGTCTTAGGGACAATGGGTTTAGGGCGGCTGTTAGGGAGGAAGAACTAATTAATTGTTCATAAAGGTTATGTAATGGGGAGGGTGGGCAATAAAAACAGACAAGGGAAGGTCATAATTCAACATGTATGGCTGCAGGAGATGGCATGCAAGTCAGTGTGCTGCTGCAGGGAGGAAGGCAGCCTAGATCACAGGTGGATGCAATACTTCATTCTGACACAGAGGGACGAAGTTACTCAAAATTGTAGAATTCACTACAAAGTCTGAAAGGCTGCATTGTGCTTCACTGGCGCTGTTCTTCAGGCTTATGTTGGGCTATAGGCAGGTGAGATTGAGGCACAGATGGATTGCGCCAATGAGGCAGGCAAACTAAAGTGCTGGACTCAATGTGAGTGGTCCGTAGAACATGGACACTGGGGTGGAATAATTGGGTTGAGACATCCCAATTAAGATAAAGCAGCTGGGCAGAGAACAAACATCACAACAACATGCACAAGAGAGGGATAATATCTGGAACACATGAAGAGTATTACGTGTTTGGGAGGTGCAGCTAAGGCCAGGCCCCATCGGACGGGGGGGGGGGGCTCAAAGGGATCTTGATTTAGGGGCCTCTAAAATTGAGGGGCCCTGCTTGATCTTGGTTTGGGGGGCCTCTAAAATTGAAATTGGCCTGGGCCTCAGTCCGTCTATGAGAGGACGTGGCTGAGGCAGCAATGATATCTTGTCATGCTGCCTGTCCCTCTGAGTCACTCCAGCATTTTGCGCCTCTTTTTCATATCTTGTCAAATGTCTAGTTAATTATAACTGATATCATTGCCATTTTAACATAAATTGTGTAGGAAGGAACTGCAGATGCTGATTTGCACCAAAGATAGACTCAAAAGACACAAAAAGCTGGAGCAACTCAGCGGGACAGGCAGCATCTCTAGAGAGAAGGAACGGGTGACATTTCGGGTCGAGACCTTTCTTCAGACTCATAAACTTATAAATTACCATTAAAGTGTGATATTCTTAATTAGGCCTTTGGTACTTATTTTTCGTTTGCTCACAGTTAAAAACCTAAACTAATTTAACCCTTGTTAAAGTATAGGTAACTATATATATCTTCAAATAAAAAAAAATCTGCTGTGTCAAAATGCAATCTCAAATACAATTAGAACAAATTATTAATGATTCAGGGCTGCCAACTCTCACGCTTTCAGCGTGAGAATCGCACCTTGGAGCAAATTCTCACGCCCTCACGCTCATGACTGAGTTCTCACGCTGAGTTCAGTCCCTGCGCCACTTTGTCTCTTTGCGCCGCCTGCCAATGATCTGTGCGGTGGGGGGAGTGTGTCGGTTGACGGCTGTGAGTGACGTTGAGTCTCTTCTCTTCTCTTTGGTCGAATGTGCAGCTTCCGACAACAACAACCAGGTGAGCCAGTTGTGAAACATGGGGGGGGGGGGGGGGGGGGGGGCGACGACGACCACAATGAGGCCAAAAATCTAGGACAGGGTTCGAACTACGGGCACACGGCCCATAACCCGAAAAACCACGTATTTATTTTCAATTCGTTTTCGTGGGGTTGGAACAAGCGTGCCGACCTGGGAACGGCGGCCAGTCCCTGGCACGCAGAATGGGCATGCCATTTACACTTCTTGCATGTCGCATGTAGTATCCATGCAGCATCCTCTGCATCATGCTCCTGTTTCTCCATTATCTCACTGCCTATCAGTGACCTCCTACCCTTGGAAGAGGGACTTGGGGAATCTCTCTGGGGAGCTGCTGCTTTGACATCAGCTTGTGCGCCATACATGGTGCTAGAACCTGCGGCGTGTGGGACTTCCGGGAGTGTTCGTTATCGATCAGCTCGCGCTGCTCCGCGAGTTAACCTGACCAGAATGGATCCATCACTGAGGTTGGAACTCTTCTCTCAGCTCTGGTGAAATGCCGGCAGGAGCTCTGCTGGGTGATATGAGACTTGTTGCTTGAGCTGAGGATGTTACACATGTCTCAGCAAGGGAGCAGTCTTTTTTTTTTGGCTGCTATTAACCTGTAGTTTCAGTTGGTTGATTTTCAAAGCTTTTTAATATGTTGAATGGGACCCTTATTTGAACTACAGGAAGGAATGGCTGAGTAAGAGAGTCGATGCAAGGAAGATAAACAGGAGGATGGGGTCAAGAGACTGTCCCACAGAACAAACACAGCATTTGGATGTCACATACAGAAACCTTATCAAATCGTGTTTCTTTTTTTTTTGTTTAATTTCTTTTATTAGAAGTAATCGATTTACAATATTGTAAACAGCTTTACAAACATCAACAATTCCAAAATTTTTTTAAATAACCCATTGAAAGTTATTATCTTCTATTTTTTAGGAAAAAAAGATAGAGATAGAGTAGTTTTAAATCAATAAGAGAGTGATTAAATAATAATTTGATTATATAAAAGAGAAAAAGAAAATAGAAAAAGGAAATAAGGTTAACAGAAAATTAAAAAATATTATATATATATATAAATGAAAAACAACCAAATATGTTTTATCTAAAACTATTACAAATAATAGTATCAATGAAGACATGCTTATTAATCCTAGTATAAGAATATGTTATTCTCATCAAGTCCCGCAGGGTACCCGTCAAGCTGTGTTGTCAAGAGCAGCTACTTCTCTAGGTACTGTATATATGGAGACCATATTTGTTCGAAAGAGTTATATTTGTCCAGTAGGACAAATCTAATTCTTTCTAATTGTAACGTCTCCAACATTTCTGTCGCCCACATTTTAATTGTGGGGGTTAAAGTTCCCTTCCAAAATTTCAATATTAATTTTTTCCCTATTATCAAACAGTAATCAAAGAAATTTCTTTGATTTACTGTAAGGACCGAATTTGAATCCAAAATTCCAAGTATTAATATCTTTGGGTCTGGATCCAATCTAATTTTAAGAACCTCAGAGATAACCTTAAAAATTTCTGTCCAGTAATGATTCAATTTGGAACATGTAGCAAAACTGTGTGTTAAATTTGCTTCTAAATTCTTACATTTATCACAAATTGCAGAGAGATTGGGAAAGATACTATTTAATTTAGTTTTTGAGTAATGTAATCTATATAATACTTTAAATTGTATCAATGTATGTCTGGCATTTAACGAACACCGATGTATTTGCTGTAAACTTTCTTCCCAGATTTCTTTTGTTATGGATAACCCAATTTCTTTTTCCCATGCTTGCCGATATGTTTCAGTTGTTGGTTTCTCCTTATCCAAAATTATGTTATATATATATGCTATTAATTTTTCTGTATTTGGATGTAAATTAAACACGTCATCTAATAATCCTGGTACTTTATTTTTGTAATCTTGTGTGTTGGATTTTATATAATCTCTAATTTGTAAGTACCTAAACAAATGTTGCGGAGACTGTCCGTAAATATCTTGTAACTCTTGAAATAAAAGAAATTTTCCTTTTCTATAAAGGTGTTCTATCCTTTTAATTCCTAAATCATCCCAATGTCTAAACCCTCCATCCAATATAGAGGGTTTAAATAATGGGTTATTGATTATTGGTAGTCTGAGTGAAAGATTATCTAATTGTAAAGTCTTAACTATTTGTTTCCAAATACGTCTATTATTATAAATTATAGGGTTATCCCTATACATTTTTTTTGTACTTCCTTTGGAGCAAAGAGAATCGAGCCTACCTTATAAGGTAAACAATCTTCCTTTTCCATCTTTAACCACATTGGTTCCTGATCCACATTTACCCACCAAAAATTCATATTCTTAATCTGAACTGCCCAAAAGTAATATAAAAAATTTGGAAGTGCTAATCCTCCATTTATCTTAGATTTACATAAATGTTTTTTACTTATTCTATGATTTTTATAATCCCAAATAAAACTATAAATAATATTATCTATTTTTTTTTTTAAAGTCTTTGGGAGAAAAAAAGGAATAGCCTGAAACAAATATAATAATTGTGGTAAAAACACCATCTTTATAGCATTTATTCTATCAATCATGGATATAGGAAGTGTTTTCCAATACAGAATATTTTTTTTAAGTTTATCTAATAATAGAGGGTAGATTTAATTAGCGAATTATAAGATCTAGTTACATTAATTCCTAAATATTTAAATTTGTCTTTAACTAATTTTAATGGATATTGTTGTAGTATGTTTAAATTAATTCCTGTTATAGGCATAATATCACTTTTGTTCCAATTAATCCTAAATCCTGAAAATGTACCAAATTTAGTTATAACATTAAACAGCTTTGGTATACTAATTTCCGGTTTTGTAATATAAATCAACACGTCATCTGCATATAAAGATATTTTGTTGGTTGTAGTGTCGGTATTATAGCCATAGATTTCAGGTTCAGATCTGATTCTTTCCGCCAAAGGCTCTATCATCAAAGCGAATAGTAAAGGCGATAATGGACATCCCTGTCTACATCCCCTAAAGAGTTTAAATTTAGCTGACAACATTTGATTAGTTAAGATTCTTGCCGTTGTATTCGAGTATAGAATTCTTATCCATTTACAGAATCTATCCCCCAATTGATACTTTTCCATTATATTAAATAAATATAACCATTCCACCTGATCGAATGCTTTTTCCGCATCTAGCGATATAACTGCTAGTTCCCCATCCCGTACTTTTTTTGAATATATAATATTAAACAAGCGTCTAAGATTATGGGATGAATAGCGTTTTGGAATAAAACCTGTTTGATCATGATGTATTAATTTAGAAATCACTAAACTTAATCTCTGAGATAAAACTTTAGTTAATATTTTTTGGTCTGTATTTAGAAGTGCGATCGC
Organism: Raja brachyura; assembly: GCA_963514005.1. Next base: position 35,625,434 of record OY740802.1, on the reverse strand, counting down.
TCTATATGATCCTGGATCTTCCAAATCCTTATCTACCTTAGGTATAAGTGTAATTGTGGATTCGTTTAAAGAATCTGGTAATTTGCCTTGTTCATATGCGTATCTATATACTGTATGTAGTCTTGGGGAAATCAAGTCTTGAAATTTTTTATAAAATTCGGCACTCAGGCCATCAGGGCCCGCTGCTTTTCCATTCTTTAACAAACTAATTGATTCTTCAATATCTTTTACTGTTATTTCAGCATTTAACAAATGTCTACCTTCCTGATCTAGCTTGTTAATTTGACACTCTTGTAGAAATGTATCCATACCAACTGTTTGGCCTGTTACCTTAGATGAATAAAGATTTTGATAGTATTGTAAAAATCTGTCATTAATATCTTTTGGTATCGTCAATATATTTCCATCCGTAGCTCTAATTCTATGTATCAATTTTTCATCTTCTGATTTTCTAAGCTGTCGTGCTAACAGTTTTTGTGGTTTGTCTCCAAACTCAAAGTACACTTGCTTGGTTTGTTGAAATAGTTTAATGACTTGGTTAGAATATATTTTATTAAGTCTATATTTTGCTATTGCAATTTTATTACTTAGCTCTTTAGAAGGGTGTTTTATGTTTTCACTGTCTAGTTGTTTTATCTCATTTTCTAACTTTTGTTCCATCTTTCTATTTTCTTTATTAAAATGAGCCTGTGCTGATATTATTGCACCACGCATAAACGCTTTAAATGTGTCCCAAAGTAACGCTGGTGAAACCTCAGGTTTGTCATTAGTTTCAAAAAATAATTTAATCTGTTCCATTACGTGTTTACAACAGTCTTTATCCTTTAATATCTGGGGATTAAATCTTCAAGTAGTCGTTTTATTAAGTATATCTTTTAGTTTTATCTTGAATGTTAGTGGCGCATGATCTGAAATAATAATATTATGATATTTTGCGTCATATGTAAAAGGTAGTAATTTTGAATCTACTAAAAAATAATCTATCCTGGAGTAGGTTCCATATACAGGTGAAAAAAACGAGTATTCTCGTCCGGATGGATTATCTAGCCTCCAAATATCTTTAACATTCGATGTACTTATAAAAGAATTTATAAGTTTACTTGAATTAGAGGTAGCTTTCCTTTTTGTAGAAGACCTGTCTAGGTAGCTATCTAAGGTGCAATTAAAATCACCCCCAATAATTAAATTATAATGAGTGGAAATAGGAATATTATTAAATATTTTCTTAAAAAATAATGGATTATCAAAATTAGGGGCGTATATATTCACCAAAATTACTTTCTGTGAATATAATTCCCCTGTAATTATTACATATCTACCCTCTTTATCCTCTATTATAGAAGTTTGTTTAAAGGGTATACCTTTCCGAATAATTATTGCGACTCCTCGAGATTTGTGTATAAATGAAGAGTGATATACCTTAGAAATCCATTTTGCTGTTAATCTATGTTGAGCATCTCTTTTAAGGTGCGTCTCTTGGAGGAAGATCACGTCTGATTTCAATCTGTTCAACAGTGCTAGCACCTTTCCCCTTTTAATTGGTTCGTTAATTCCCTTCACATTCCAACTACAGAAGGTAATTCCACCCCCCACAGTCTTCACATTCATGTCTTGCATTTTACTGTTAGGGTGGTTTTTTTTGGAGTAGCCTTCTCGACCCCTCCAGCCTAGCGGTATACCCAAACGCCAACCCGATGAGAATTTCTATCCACAGTAATCCATATCCATATCTTCTTAAAGCAATTATGCAATATCGCTTATAACTACATTCATATAACATATAACACAAAATCAAATATTTAATATATAAGAAAAAATACAGAGTGTAATTAAAAAGAGAAAAAAGGGTGTTAACAGGGTGCCCAGAAAAAAAAGAAACTACACTGATATATTGTGTAGTGTGTATTAGTGAAAGCCACACTAGCGTGGCTATTAATCTAGTGACTTCCGTTTTTTTTAAAAAGATGTTAATTATTCCAGCTCCTGTCTATAATGCTGTGTCTATTGGGGTGGGGTACTAACTTTAAGTACTTAGTAATTATTTCTATTATTCATATTACTGATTACTATTTGCTTGTTATTACTTTCTATTATAATTAATATTATAATAAGTAATACTATATTTGGGGGACAATTGAATTTTACTAATTAATACCAAACTATAACAACATGTCCATTATTGCCCCTCTTTCTTGATGAATAATTCATAACCGCAGGTCGATGTTAAAAGTTCATTCTTCTTCTCCTTCTTCTCCTTCCTCGCTTGCTTCTTCTTCTGCTTCCTCTTCTGCCTTCTTCTGTATGTTTCGAGCGAATTCCAGTGCTTTGGTATGCTTAACAAAGCGGTATTCCTTGTTGTCATAGGTCACTCTCAGTGTTGCTGGGTACATCAAACCATATCTGAGATCCTTTATATCCTTCATATTCCGTAGAATACCTCTTGTTTCTGTAAATAAAGATCTTCTCTTAGCCACTTCCGCCGGGTAGTCTCTGAAGATGCTGATGTTATCTCCTTCGTATTTCAAATTCCTCTTTCTTATTATTATCTTCATCATTTCTTCAAAATCATGATCGTGGGCCACCTTTACAATTATTTGTCTTGGCGGTGCACCTTTCCCAGGGACCCGTCTTAAAGCCCTGTGAGCACGGCCCAACAGGGGTTCTTGAGCCAAATCCAGAATGTCCTTTAGGAGTTTTGCAGCAAATTTTCGCGGGTCTTGATTTCCTTCCCGCCCCTCGTTCACTCCTACGATACGTAAATTCTTACGTCTTTGTCGTCCCTCCAGATCAATACATTTCTCATTTATTTTATGTAGTAGCTCTGAGAGACGTTTATTCTCGTTTTGTAGCTTCTCATTTTCCTTGGCACTTGTTACAGCAAAGTTAGTCAATTCTTTAATTACATCATTGTGCTGGTCAAGTAAAATTGAGATAGGATCAATCTTCGCATCCAGCATTTGTTCCGTCTCAGCAATCTTGTCGTTTATCTCAGCCATCCGGTTTTGAAACTCAGCATCCGCCTTTATTTTCCATTCATTCATCATAATCTTTACCGTTTCTGTAGCTTCTTTTTTTAGTTCTTCTTTAATTCTCTCTTGAGTCTCCTGGATATCCGTTCTTAGCAGTTTTATTTCATCTTTATATTCCTTCTTCAAATCTTTCATTTCTTTCATCAGTTCTTCATTTCACCAAGCAGAGAATTTTTAAGTTCTTCCATTTCACTTTTTCTTTGTGAAATCTCTTCCTGGGAGGCAGCCAAACTCAAGCCCGAGGCTTTGAGGCCTGCCTCCCTTCTAGGTCCTTTTTTTGTCGGTGGGGGGGGGAGGAGGGATGCATTTTGAATTTCTTACCGAAGTCGCGCGCCTGATGACGTCACGATGCTTGCAATCGCACCGGAGCCGTTTAGAATCGCTCTCCTACGGTAAGTACCGTTAGTAGCCTCCTTTAACCCCCGATTTTTTTCAGGTTTTCTGCGGAGCTGAACTGGCGCTGTTCTCTCTTAGAACATGGCGCCACCGGAAATCGTGTTTCTCACTGAACCACAAGCTGATACTAAGAACACGAAAGGGATATGTTTCAAGCATGGACCTAAATGAGTAAAAGTTGAAGAGACACTCCAAGGTTTAGCTAGGAAAGAACTGCAGATGCTGGTTTTAAATCGAAGGTAGACACAAAATGCTGGAGTAACTCAGTGGGACAGGGAGCATCTCTGGAGAGAAGGAATGGATGCCGTTTCGGGTCTGAAGAAGGGTCTCGATCCGAAACGTCACCCATTCCTATTCTCCAGAGATGCTGCCTGTCCCGCTGAGTTACTCCAGCATTTTGTGTCTACCCCCAAGGTTTAGGCTTAGTTGAGGTTTCACCATGGTGGATCAATCCAGATTGAGGATGATCAAGAAGCACTTCAGTGGCACAAATGCTTCTGGCCACTTACCAGCCCTGTCTGAATTGTGTCTGGGTCTTGCTGCATCGATGGTCATTCATGACTGGAATTGGCCAGTGTACAGTCATGACTGACCATCCTCATTTTTGATGGATGGTCATTTGTTGAAACAACTAAAGAGGGTCGGTCTCAGGGGACTGGCCTGAGGAACTCCTGTGACAATATCCTGGGAATGGCATGTTTGAAGTAGGCTTCCCCGCCATTCAATCATGGCTGATCTATCTTGCCCTCTCCACCTCAATCTCCTGCCTTCTCTGTGGCAATGAATTCCGCAGATTCAACACCCTCTGACGAAAGAAATTCATCCTCAACTTTCTAAAGGTGTGTCTTTTAATTCTGAGACCATACCTTCTGGTCCCAGACCCTCCCACGAGTGGAAACTTCCTCTCCTGTATCCCGGTCTTTCACTATCCGGTAGGTTTTAATGAGGTGCCCCCTCATCCTAAACTCCAGCGAGTACAGGCCCAGTGCTGTCAAATGCTGGCTGTTGGGTCTGACTCCAAACATTGTAGTTACTCAGGGCTGCCAACTCTCACGCTTTCAGGTGAAAATCACGCGAAAATTCTCATGCCCTCATGCTCATGACCGAGTTCTCACGCTGAGTTCAGTCCCTGCGTCAGTTTGTCCCTTTGCGCCGCCTGCCAATGATCTATGCGGTCTGGGGAAGCGTGTCGGTTGACGGCTGTGAGTGACGTTGCGTCTCTTCTCTTCTCTTTGGCCGAATGTGCAGCTGGCGACAACAACAACCAGGTGAAGCAGTTGTCATCTGGGGGGGGGGGATGACCACAGTGAGCCCAAACATCTAGGACAGAGTTCGGACTACGGGCCCGTAACCCAAAAAACCGCGTATTTATTTTCAATTCTTTTTTGCGGGGTTGGGGCAGACGAGCCGACCTGGGAACTGCGGCCATCCCCTGGGACACGAGCTGACCTGGGAACGGCAGCCAGTTCCTGGGTACGTCATAACTGACTCTATGCAGATCTGAATGGGCTTAGAATTACCATTTAAGCAAAATTGCCCTCACTTTCCCCATTTTGATTCTTGAGATTAATATCCCTTTGCTCTGTTAACAGCGTTAAAGTTCTTATGAGGTAGAGTCAGGAAAGGGAACATGTTATTTTTTTTTAGTTTGCTTTAATTTGTTAGTTGATTTTTTGTTGACTGCCATAATTTCTGAAATAGTCTTAAAGTAACTTAACTGTTATAAAGCAGTAATAAGTGATTTGTGTCCAAACAATTGGAACTTGCATAAAATGTTTGAATTATTAGCAAAGCTGCCAACTCTCACGCATTGAGCGTGAGACTCGCGCATTTCACAAAATTCTCATGCTCTCACACCGATCACAAAATTATATAATGAGAATAGGACCTGTTTTGCTTAACAAATAGAGTAGGAAGGAATAGTAAGATTGAACGAGAACTTACCAAGTTTGAAGGTTGATCTTTATTTCATGAGGAGTTGCGGTGAGGGATTTCGTGAAGAGCCCGCCGGCACGCATGCGCGACATTCTTCAAAGCAGCGGTGTGGAATCACAGAAACAACAACAGAAATGACTTGGCATAGTAAGATTTAAAGAGACTCTGATTACCAGCTGAAGATGATCGAGGGTTGGGAGCGGAGGGCACGAAATCCCTCACCGCAACTCCTCATGAAATAAAGATCAACCTTCAAACTTGGTAAGTTCTCGTTCAATCTTACTATTTCATTTCGGAGTCACGTGAGTGACTTCGTGAAGACTTCAAAGCTTCTGTGATTACACGCCCTGGACAACGTCCATGCGGACACACCACTAGCAAGGATGGATTGGAGTAGACAAGTTGACGAAACGAGGTTATACTGAAACAAAAAGAAGATTTATTAATAATACAACAAATAACGCCCTTTTAATCAGGGACATCCCCACGTTCACACCCGGCGTTCAGCACGGCCTCTGCAAACTGAAGGGGAGCAGCAACAGGCTTATTATAGAAACGCTGGAACACAGCTTCATTCGCCCATCCTGCTGTGGCGAGGATATGGTCCATGGGTACCTCCATGACCCTCGCCGCCGACGTAGATGCAGCCCTGGTGGAGTGGGATTTAAACACATTAGTGTCAATACCTGCCTTAGCCAGGACGATCCGGAGCCACCTGGAGATCGTCTGGACTGTCACTCGATGGTGAGGTCGTTTGTGAGTGACAAGCAGGTACAACTCCATTCCTCTGATGCTCCTCGTCACCTTGATGTAGTAACGGATGTGAGTGGCTAAACATAGCCGAGCATCTGCAGGGTATGCCGGGAACTTCAGCTGCAGCCCTGTGCACCCAGGTCTATGCTGCTTAAGTAGCTCATCGATGAAAAAGACTACTTCTCCAGGGGTCGACGTCATCCTGTCAATACGTAGTTTGTGGAGCGTCTGAACCCGCTGTGCTGAAGTCAGCGCTAGTAACATCACCAATTTCATAGTGAGTTGGTCCAGCTGTAACCCTTCCATGGGTGACCACGACCTGAGCAGGGTAAGCACATCCCTGACATCCCAGGTGATGTTGTAGCGTGGTGTAGGCGGATTGAGATTGAATATTCCCCGCATAAGCCTGGACACTAGCCTGTTCGATCCAACCTCGATGTTGAGGTAGAATGATAGCGCACTCCTGGCGCTGTTGATGGCACTATAACTCAAGTGCTCATCATGGTGCAACCCCGCGAGGAATTCCAGGACGTCGGCTATGGAGACATCGTCATAGGTGATATGAGAGCGACTGCAGTAGGCTTCCCACTTGGTGATGTGGGAGAGATATCTCCGCCTGGTTGACTCTCGACAGGATGCTCCAATGGTGTTCATGGTCCGGGTGGTAAGGCCATACTGCATCCATGGCCTGGTCAGAACCTGCAAGCCAGTAATTTTAGATAGGCATGGCAGGGGTGTAACTCCCCTGAGACAGGGTGAGAAACCACATGCGGGCAACCCTCTAGAGGGACCCAAGGTTGACTAATCATGTCAGAGACCACCGGATACCAAGGCTGTGTAGGCCAGTCGGGTATGACAAGAATGCCTCTGGCAGAACCCATCCTGATTTTTTGTAATACCCGACTGATGAGGCAAAACGGGGGGAATGCATAGAAAAACCACTTCCCCCAGTCTAGCGAGAATGCATCAATCGCTAATGCCCCAGGGTCTGGTTCCCATGAAACATATGTCGGTACCTGATGGTTCAACCGGGACGCAAAAAGGTCGATATCCGGTTGGCCAAATTTGGCTGTAATTTGGGCAAATATTTGAGGATGCAGCATCCACTCAATACTATCATTGAATTTGCGTGACCTGGTGTCTGCCACAGTATTAAGCCTACCTGGCAAATAGGTGGCTGAAATCCAAATATCTCGATTAATACACCAGCACCAAATAGTATTAGCCAATTTGTCACAAGAGACTGACCTGGTACCGCCCATATGGTTTAAATATGCCACCGCTGTGGTGTTGTCTATTTGGAGACGGACATGAGTGCCACTAAGATGAGCACAATATGCCCGCAGTCCGTGAAATGCTGCAAGCAGCTCCAAATAGTTAATCCCTTGTACTAGCAACATGCTAGCTTCAAGGGGATCCCACCTGCCTCCACAACTAGAAGAGCTGTCCGCAGCTCCCCAGCCTAGAGAGCTTGCGTCAGTTTGCAAATATACCACCGGATTGGGCACAACAATGGGTTTGAATGCCCTGCCAATATTGGACACCCACCATTGGAGCTCAACCTTAGCATCAGAAGGCAGCTCCATAGGTCTGTCAAAATGACCAGCGTTCTTTTTTAACGCAATAATTTTGGCCCTTTGCAGGTTTTGATAATGTAAAGGCCCAAACCGGGCTGCCGGAAATAAAGCTATAATTTTCCCAATTATCTTAGCTGTATGCCGAATAGATGGTATACTGGCGGATGCGAGATCCTGACATGCAAGGGAGACATCCTCCACCTTGTGAAATGGAATGGTGGCCCTCATTTGAATAGAGTCCACCGTGAAACCCAAATAATCCATAACCTGGGATGGGTGAAACTTCGATTTTTCTGGATGAACTATAAACCCTAGTTGCTGAAATATAGTAACAGTTGCTAAAACAGCGCTTTCAGCTGCTTCCAGAGTATTGCCAATAATCAGAATATCATCCAAATAAGCCATGACAATATGATGTTCTATGCGTAATTTGGCCATAATAGGTTTAAGTAATTTAGTAAAGAGCCTAGGGGCAGTAGTAAGCCCATTTGGTAAGGCTCGATATTGCCAGAGCTGATCCATCCAGACAAATTTCAAAAATTTCCGGTGATGTTTCCGGATGGACACTGAATAGTATGCATCTTTTAAATCAATACATGCCATAAAGCAACCATGCGAAATCAGTGATTTGGCTGTCTCAAAAGTGTCCATTTTGAAATGTGTATATGTTACAAAGGTATTCAACTGGGTCAAATCAATAATCACCCGACAACCTCCATCCTTTTTTGGTCTAGTAAATATATTGGAGACGAATTCAATGGGCTCGTGAATAGTTTTCTCTATCACGCCTTTTTGTTCCAAACGAAAAATTTCAGCCGTGCCTGCTGCCTGCTCAATAGCAGACAGCGTAAACTTCCGTTTAGGCATATGCTGGGATGGAGGAATTTTGCCGTCAATAAATTCAATAGAATGACCCCGAACATTTTGTAACACAAATTTATCCGAAGTAACTGATACCCAAGCTTTAGCAAAGAACCGGAGTCGCCCTCCCACATGTGAAATTAAAGGGGCAGGGGAAAGAAACCCAGACCGCCTTACCTCCATGGTCACCGGCGGTCCCTGACATACTTGGGTGGCCGAGGAGGTGCTGGGTTGGGCTGACGATAAGATGGCTTCATCTTCCACTGGGGTCGCTGTGTGCCTGACCCTAAAAAAGACCGCTGCTGCTGGCCCTGTTGGTAGTAGTGCTGAGTAGTAGCATATGGTCTTGATGCTGATGCGACCGGACCTCGCGGTCGAGCAGGGGGAGCTTTTGGCACCATCGGTCTGGGGGCGATCTGAGATCGCATAAGTCCCACCGTTTTGGCTACCTCGTCCAGCTCCTTGACCCTCTTCGGAAGGTCTTCCCCGAAGAGTTGTCGGGGCGGTGGGGGCGGCGGTGGCTTACACAACCCTGCAAATTTTGGGTTGATAGACGGACGGATGCTGTTCTTCCGGAAATCGTTGATTTCATGTTGGGTGGCACATAATAGTGCTAACGCATCCTCCTGATCCAATGACAGGTCCGTTCCATCGACCGACCGCGCAAAGGCGGTAATACCGGCCGTGAGGAGTTTGAGGATCCGCTGGAGTTTAACCTCCTGATGGCGGACAGCCACGCCGATGTTGCCCCATATGGGCGTATTGACCAGTGGCACGTTGAGGGCATTACAGTTGGACGGGGCCTTGTGGCGCTGAGTGGCCTGTGAGAGTACTTCCTCCTGCAACCGATGATTTGTGAGAAAGTCCACTGTTGCTGCGAGCTTTGGCTGGAGCGGAAGTCCAGTTGTAATTGGTGCAGCAAATTTGGCTGCCACGTCCAGTAACTCAGCTGTCGGTGGCTCCGACGGTGTTGGGGTGGGGTCAAACCCTTCTTCCCCTTGTGGCTCGCTGATGAGGGAAACCGGCGAGGCGGCCCTGTGCCTGACGATATCCGTGGGTGCGTACTGCTGTTGATTATGGAGTACCAGCTCCAGCAGCCGCTCGATGCGGTCAATACGCCCCCCATCCTGAACACTCGGATGGTCGGAGTCCTCCGGCTCAGAAAACATGCCGGGGCTCCTATCATCGGCCCGCACCTCAGAGAAGTGATCTCGGTGCCGGAATGGATCGCTTTCGGCCGCCGCAGCGAAACCGTGCGAGTCCCGTGCGGGCAGGGTGTCCAACCGCCTCTTCTTGGCAGGAGTAGAAGCCGTTGCCACAAAGGGCCCTGACGGCTTGGGGTCGACTCCAGCAGAAGCATGGAGCGACGCCCGCACAGGCTTGCCGGCTGTCCGCATTTCGGACGGTGCCGACGCATGGTCTCGTCCTCCCATCCATGGGGGACTCGGCGACCGAGGCGGGACCGTACCCAAGCCCCCCGTCCCGGCGGCGGGGGTTGGGAGTTGGGTAGCAGACCTTAACGACCCAGGTCCCGCCGTTGCACCAGACCGCTCCATGGCGGCTGGTGGAGCCTTGGCCCGGACCGGGTTAGGCTTACGGGCGCCTCTGCTGCCTTTTAATGAAGGGCTAGCGGAGGGGGGTCGGGCCGCAGCACGAAACCCCTTCCCCGTTGTCGCCAAAGGCGAACTTGTGGCAGGGTCCACCCTTTCAGGAGGCACCCCGACGTCCTCCTCCACGCACTCCTCCTCGGAGCTGTGGCGACTCAGCGGGTCCCGACCTGCAGCAGCAGACGGCAATGACTTCCCCGCCTTCTTCCCGGCCCCAGGTGGAAACGATGAGGGCGCCGGGCCACGACTTCTTCGTCCAGACATTCTGAACACTCCAATCCGCACCCTTGCTGAAAGACAAAACCGACAGCAAGGGCCAACCAACTTAAGGTTAGTTTAACTTACCTAAGCGGCTCCTTTTGAAGGGCTGGCGAGGAGCGCGCCCCACCGCCAGCTGTCGGCAGCAATGCGTTGCGACGATATGTCGCGCATGCGTGCCGGCGGGCTCTTCACGAAGTCACTCACGTGACTCCGAAATGAAATTGCAGATGCTGGTTTAAACTGAAGAGAGACACTAAAACTAGAAAAACTCAGCAGGACAGGTAACATCTCTGGAGAGAAAGAATGGGTGATGTTTCGATTCGAGACCTTCAGCCTGAAGAGGTTGAAAACCAGCCGTAAAACACAACGGCTGGACATGTGTGTTATCCAACTAAGGGCAGAAATCAGAATAATGTGTTCATCTTTATTCACGTGACACCATAATAAATATATTACAGAAAAAATAATTTAGTGGTGGTGCAGCGGTAGAGTTGCTGCCTTACTACCACATGGTTTTCTCTGGATATTCCGGTTTCTCCCATATCCGAAAGAAGTGCAGGTTTGTAGGTTAATTGGCTTCTGTAAATTGTCCCTGGCGTGATGGATGGAATTGGTGTATGATAGATTGCTGGTCAGTGTGGACCTGGTGAGAGAAGGGCCTGTTTCCATATATATAGTTTGCCTACCGCAAGAACAGGAGTACGGAGGATGCCATCTCAACGGCACTTCACTCCGCCCTCTCCCACCTCGACAACAGAGACACTTACGTAAGAATGCTGTTCATCGATTACAGCTCAGCATTCAACACCATTATACCATCAAAATTGATCGCCAAACTCGGTAATCTGTGCATCGCTCCTTCCCTCTGCAACTGGATACTGGACTTTCTAACCAACAGACCCCAGTCTGTTAGGTTAGACAAGCACACCTCTTCAACCCTCACCCTGAACACCGGCGTTCCACAGGGCTGTGTGCTGAGCCCCCTCCTCTACTCCCTCTTCACCTATGACTGCACACCTGTACATGGTACTAACGCCATCAAGTATGCAGATGATACAACGGTGATTGGCCTCATCAGCAACAACGATGAGTCGGCCTACAGGGAGGAGGTCCAGCACTTAGCAGCATGGTGCGCTGACAACAACCTGGCCCTTAACTCCAAGAAGACCAAGGAGCTCATTGTAGACTTCAGGAAGTCCAGGGGCGGCACGCACACCCCCATCCACATTAACGGTACGGAGGTGGAACGTGTTTCTAGCTTCAGGTTCCTGGGAGTCAACCTCTCCGACAACCTCTCTTGGACCCACAATACCTCAACTCTGATCAAGAAGGCTCACCAGCGTCTCTTCTTCCTGAGGAGACTGAAGAAGGTCCATCTGTTTCCTCAGATCCTGGTGAACTTCTACCGCTGCACCATCGAGAGCATCCTTACCAACTGCATCACAGTTTGGTATGGCAACTGCTCTGTCTCCGACCGGAAGGCATTGCAGAGGGTGGTGAAAATTGCCCAACGCATCACCGGTTCCTCGCTCCCCTCCATTGAGTCTGTCCAAAGCAAGCGTTGTCTGCGGAGGGCGCTCAGCATCGCCAAGGACCTCTCTCACCCCAACCATGGACTGTTTACCCTCCTACCATCCGGGAGGCGCTACAGGTCTCTCCGTTGCCGAACCAGCAGGTCCAGGAACAGCTTCTTTCCGGCGGCTGTCATGCTACTCAACAACGTACCTCGGTGACTGCCAATCACCCCCCCCCGGACACTTATTGTTATTTATTCAAATCATTTGCTGTGTCGCTCTTCCAGGGAGATGCTAAGTGCATTTCGTTGTCTCTGTACTGTACACTGACAATGACAATTAAAATTGAATCTGAATCTGAATCTATTTTTAAATATATATCTTAATTTCATTGAACCATATATGATTGAACATGTGGCATTATTTTCGTCTTGTTTCTATACTCAAAGGGTAAGGTTGAATCCGTCTGAAGAAGGGTTTCAGCCCGAAACGTTGCCTATTTCCTTCGCTCCATAGATGCTGCCGCACCCGCTGAGTTTCACCAGCAATTTTGTCTACCTTCGATTCTCCAACATCTGCAGTTCCTTCTTGAACAAGGTTGATTGATTTATTTGTGCAGAACAGTGATGGAAGTCTGACTTTTGCTTTTTTTCTCTATATATATGCATAATAGCATGTTTATAATCTGATTTCCATACATGAATATAGTCATTCATGTGCTGCACCTGTTGAGCAGAGCCTGGCTCTATTGTGGAATGTAATTAGGAGTGTACTTGAGCCTAACCTTATTCATACCTAATCCAATTTAAAGCATAAACGTTGCATCCAAGTGTAAGTTAAAAGACTCGCTACAGTATGCACCAGATTGCACAATTTCAAGCTGTAAGAGCTCCTTACCATGAGAGGGGGAACACCCCCATCCCACACCCTTCCCCCCCCTGGTCGCTACGCTCCCTCGCAATCACTCTCAACTCTCATCCAATGTTGGCAGCCCTGTTAATGTATGTCTTTACAAAATTGATAATTAAACTCTGGCTTCTGAATCATCTCTGAATTTAAATCACATTGCCATTAATGGCTGTCAAATCTCCTTAAACCTAGTCATGGATTCCTCCTGTAAGATGCACACCAAAATCTGCCTTTTATATAAAGCTTTATCTTCCAGCCTAACTACATTTGAGTCAGTGGAAATTTTATTCCATTCTAGACCAGGTGTTGACCATTTGGGCCCCGTCCCCCAAGGCAATATTCCACCACTGACCCATAGCCCCCAACTGCGCAGGCGCGGCTGAGGGGTTCCCGTTGTGACGTGAGTCACGACAACCCTCCCCCAACTGCGCCTCGCCATCCCTCTTCCTACCACTTCCTTCTCCATTCCCCCTTCACCCCCCAGCACTCCCACCCCCTCCTCTTACCCTCCCTCTTCTCTCCCCTCTCCTCCTCCCCTCTCCCTCCCTCTCCTTTCCCCTACCCTCAGTCACTCCCTCCCTCCATAACCCCTCTCCCCTCCCTCTATCTCCCTGCTCCCCCCACTCCTCACCTCATCCCACTACCCCACTAAACACAATGTTTAAATAGCATTTCTCCTCCTTCCCTCCCTCTCCTTACAACAATGTAACAAATCTCCCATTGCACTGGGCGGAACACTGTTGATGGGCAGTTTATGTAAATGAGATCCCATTGCGAACTGCCAGTGGAACACTGGTGAGGGGCAGTTTCTATAAATGATATCCCATTGTAACATCATTTTTGCTAACTGCCAGTGCAGATGAAAGATTTTTTTCAAAGTGGGCTTTTGTAAAGTTAAAAATGTGAATAACTTGTAAAATACCCGTTCCCACAATGCACAATTCCACCACTCACCCGTTCCACCAACGTAACCCGTTCACAATGCAATATTCCACCACCCACCCATAGCCCCCAACTGCGCAGGCGCGGCTCATTTCCCCTCACCCCCCAAAACCCCCTCCCACTCACCCTCCCTCTTCTCTCTCCTCTGCTCCTCTTCTCCTCCACTCCCTCCCTCACCTCTCTCTCCCTTTCCTTTCCCCTTACCCTCAGTCACTCCCTACCCTCAGTCACCCCCTCCACCCTCCATAACCCCTCTCCTCTCCCTACCCCCCAACCTATTGGGCCCTGTTCCCCCAAAGCAATATTACCCCACTCACCCGTTTCCGCAACGCAACACGTTTCCACCAATCTCCTGGTCCCCCAACGCAACCCGTTCCCCCAACGCAATATTCCACCACTCACCCATAGCCCCCAACTGTGCAGACGTGGCTCATACCATCCTTCCCCCTCATCACCCTCCCTCTTCACCCTCCCTCTTCTCTCCCCTCTCCTCCTCCCCTCCTCCACTCCCTCCCTCACCTCTTCCTCCCTCTCCTTTTCCCTACCCTCAGTCACTCCCTCCCTCACTTCCCCCCTATCGCACTCCACCACTAAACACCAAAGATCCTATAGCGGAGCAAAATAGACCACTCCTGCCTGATGTGTAGTACGCAACGGAACGTGGGCCTTCTTTTCATCCATTTCCGTAACCGGACCGGACCCGACATGACTCGCAGTGTAATCAACGTTGCGGGGGAACAGTTTGTGTTAATAAATTAAAATTCTGAAAATGAGAAGATTTTTACCAAATAACTTTTATTTTTACAAGGATGTTTCTGTAACCGGCTTCCGTCTCCGCACTATTATCCTATGGAATCTTTGGTTCGGAGACGAAAGCCGGTTACGGAAATGGGGGCCTTAAATTACCCATGAATCTGCCCATGACCGTACTACGTCTTTTTCGTCGAGTGGACCATCTTGCTCGCTATAGGATCTTTGCTAAACACAATGTTTAAATGACATTTTGTCTCCTCTCCCCCACTCCCTCTCCTTACAACAATGTAACAAAACTCTCATTGCACTGGGTGGAACACTGTTGATTGGCAGCTTATGTAAATGAGATCGCATTGTAACGTCACAGCTGCAAACTGCCAGTTTCTGCAACTGCAGTGTTCAAGTCATTCTTTCTCAAACAGGATTTTGTAAAGTTGAAAATGTGAAAAACTTGTAAAATATAGCATATAGATATAGATGGATAGATAGATAGATAGATGGTCACCACCGTCACATTTTGCTGGAAGCTATAAGTTGTCGTTGGTGTTATTGTAATAGATATATTTTAAATTCTTTGTTAGGGTGGGCACCATAAAATAAAAACATGTTATGCAACTGATGAAATAACCAAGAAAACACCCATCTAATTGAGGTGGCTCACAGATTTATTAATGTACTCCTTCTGATTTCAATTATCAAATGTTAACCGTCAAGGATTTCATGAGGTTCCAGTTGTTTTTCTTCCAACTATGTGGCCCAAAATAACAGCTTGGAATGCTGGATATTATTTTCCTACTTTATAATTTTGACTGAGTTTTGAACTAATAGTCCACGTCATTTCTGTTCAGGAACACTTTGAAGAATTTGATATTTGCATCAGAGGGATTCCAAGCACTGTACATCATCATACAACAAATTACCACACAGTAAGAGACAACCTGAAACCAGTCTCTACATTTTCATCTTCGCACTTCAAAAGTTATCATAGAGTCATAGTCACTGAGAGGGCCAGCACGGATACAGACTCTTCAGCCCATCATGTCTGGGCTGACTATCCACTATCCATTTATATTGTTGCAATTGTCGCCAATACAAGGCATTTGCAAAAACTTGACGACATCTTCTCCCACCCTGTCTCTTGAAAGGACACCATCCCCTAATTCCTTTGTCTCCTCCTCATCTGCTCCCAAGGTGATGCTTTCCACTTCAGGACTTCCCAGATGTCCTCTCACTTCAATAAATGGGATTTCCCTAATCCTGCTGAGGATTGATCCCGCATCAGTGTCAACTGTTTCCCACTCTTGCGTTCAGCTCTAGATCACACAGAACAAGGATAGAGTTTGCCTAATCATCACCTTTCACCCTACGAGCCTCGGTATGCACACATTTGTCCCATCATCTGCCACTACCGCAGTCACCCTCCATCTTTCCCCTCCTTGCTGAACTTGCCCTGTATGTTCTCATCCAAATCATTGATATAGATGACAAAGAGTAACGGGCCCAGCACTGAACCCTAAGGCACACCAGGCCTCCAGTCCGAGAAGCAACCCTCCACCATCACCCTCTGCTTCCTTCGATGAAGCCAGTTTGCTATCCATTCAGCTATCTCCCCTTGGATCCCATGCGATCTAACCTTCGAGAGTAACCTACCATGCGGAACCTTGTCGGATGCATTACTGAAGTCCATGTACATAACATCTATAACTCTGCCCTCCTCAACCTTTTCGGTCACATCTTAAAAAAAATCAATCAGATTTGTGAGGCACAACCTCCCACGCACAAAACCATGTATAACCTGTCCCTCAGAATACTTTCTGGTAACTTTCCAACTACAGATGTTAAGCTCACCAGCCTATAGTTCCCAGCATTTTCCCTGCAGCCCTTCTTGAGAAGAGGCACAACATTTGCCACCCTCCAGTCTTCTAGCACCTCTCCTGTCTTTAAGGACGACTCGTAAATTTCAACCAGGCTCCCACAATTTCCTCCCTGGTTTCCCACAATGTCCTTGGATATATCTGATCAGGTCCTGGAGATTCGTCTACCTTCAGTCACAGGGAGATCATGCAAACTCCACACAGACAGCACATAAATTTGGGATTGAACCAGGTTTCTGGTGCTGTCAGGCGAAACAAAATTATTGGATGCTTCCTAAACTTTGACTTCCATGTTTTACGAGGAGATTTTCTGCAGCCAAGTGTGGATCTGGCATGCAACAAAAACATAGGCAGTTTACTATTTTCTGAAAATGATGGTTTTATTCTCCAGGAAACATTTTTGAAAATGGAGGAATAAAGTAACAGTGCGTAAACTCTTCAAAACACATAATCAAAAAATTTAAGCAAACTCAAATTAATTTAATAAAAGATTAAAGTTTCCCTTGCTTT
The DNA here is from genome assembly GCA_963514005.1 of Raja brachyura. The sequence continues at coordinate 35,608,513 of OY740802.1, read as the reverse complement.
TGTGGCACAGAATATTCCTTGCCAAATCCAACCTGGCACAAGTTATAATGAATCCCATGGCAATCCCATCCTCCATCCAGAACCCCTCCAGATGCTACTCTAACCGTTCACTTCTTCCAGCAGTTTGTTTTTGCTGGTACAAATCCAGCAGGCAGATCCTCGGGATAACATGGGGGAATCCCACCTAGTCATCACCTGCTCCAGGGCTGCACAAGGATCATGGATCAAGAACGTTTCTGGGAAATCCCCAACGGATCTCAGTCATCATTTATCAGGAAGTTCTAGCCCAGTGCTCGTTAGGCAGCAAAACTGTTTCGGAGCCAAACCACTGAAGTCTCTGAGGATAGTTAAATAACACACAATACAATTTCAATCGCAGTTTAATGCCAGTTGTCTAATGCATGAAGTTCTTCCATTAATAACAAAGTATTACATTACATCAGCAATATCTGGGCATTGAAACATTATGGTTATCTTGGAAGAACACACAAATACCCATTAGGCACAAGAGACTGGAATCTAGGGCAACATAAATCCACTGCAAATGCTGTGGGGGGGGGGGGGGGGAATTGAAGAGGAATTGTCACATTTTGGATTCAAACCATGCATCAGGACTAAGAGTGGCGAAGGAAAGGGGGATTGGTGAGGCAGGGTTCAATTTAATCTAAAGAGGGGTGAAAGGATGAAGAGATAAGTAATTGCAGATGCTGCTTTACAAAAAAACAGATACAAAGTGCCAAAGTGACTCAGCGGGACAGACAGGATCTCTGCAGAAAAGGAATATGTGAGGTTTCGGGTCGAGACCCTTCTTCGGATGGGCTAATGAAGCCAGGTGGGGGGAAGAGGAGGGGTAAAGAGAGTAGGTGAGTGATTGATGGGGATAGGCAAGACAAAGAGTGGCAGAGGGAGTCAAGTGAGTTGAAGGAAGGGTGATGCTAGAGGGTGATAAGCAGGAACACGAAGGCTGGAATCTAATAAGTAAGAAAGGTGGTCATGAGAACCTCTAGTGGAGAGATGAAGGGCAGATGGAGTAAAAACCAGATGGAAGGTTCACCTCTCTTCCAATGGTTCCCATTGCCATCTTATCAGATTCCAGCACAGGCAGCCTTTGTGTGCCAATTTATCTTCACCCCACCCCACAATTGGTTGCAATGCCCCCCTTTTTGCCTGTCTCAATTTACCATCCCCCTGCCTCAGTCTCACAACACCACCCCTCCCCCACTGGGCTCCATCTGCCCATCCTGTCTACTCTATAGGTAGATTGTATAAAGAATTAAGATGCTTGCATAAAGATGCTGGAATCTTGAGCAAAAAAACTGCTGGAGGAACTCAATGGGCAACCGTGGGACAGACAAAGTTTCAGGTCAGGACTCGTCTTCAGACTATTGACAGAAGATGTTTCGGGTTGGTACCTCTCTTCAATCTGAAGAAGGATCCAAGCCTAAATCGTCTGTCCACTGCCTGCCAAGGAAGCTGGTTGGCCCACCGAGCAGTTTGATTTTTGTCTTATATATAGAAATTGGACTTTGATACAGGGCTTAGTGAGATTCATTGAAATTGCGCAGAAAATCTACATTGATCTATTTGAAATTCCACGACTTCAAAGCACACAATCAATCTTGGACAGAGCAAGCAGCAGTTTCTTCAATAAAGGGTTATTTCAGCACCGTTAGCTTGCTCATTAATCTTGGCAGTTGACCTTCAGTTCCAGGTTGTCCTATGTGGAAAAAATAATATTTCCCGGCAAAGTTGCAACACCGATCATTTCTAGCCAAGCAAGAATTTATTCATGCAGGTAGAAAGCCAACTGTCATTGCAATTTTCTCCCTGACCATTTGGAAATAAAAATATAATGTCACAATTTTTAGCTTTTCTTGTGCAATTCAGATACTCTGTCAATTAAAAAAAAACAACTTGCTGAAGTTGTAGTTGCGAGCCTTGGATCATTCTTCATAATGAACTGTATATCTTTGACCTTTAGAGTGTGATGGAACTGCAGATGCTGGTTTAAACCAATGATAGACACAAAATGCTGGAGAAACTCAGCTGGCCAGGCAGCATTTTTGGAGAGAAGGAGTGGGTGACGTTTTGGGATGAGACCCTTCTTCAGACCCTTCTTTGACTTTTTATTGTCTACACCTGTCCATTTGTTTCACTGTATTCGAAGCATTTCTACAATGTCCATTCCCCATTGGTAATGCAACTTTGCATTCACAACATTCATACTGTTTTATCTCATATTGAATGCTTAATTTAATGCTTAATACAGCACTGATGTCTGTCCACTGGGTGGCGATTCGATACAGCCTCGCCTATAGTCTGTCCTTTTTGTCATTTTTTTGTTATTTTTAGTGTGTTTTAAAAGTTTGTGTTAATCTCCTCTGGTTTGTTTTATGTGGGGGGGGGGGGGGTGGGGGAGGGGGTCAGGGGAAACATTTTATTCATTCTCTTTCCTTGACGGAGATACGGATCGCATCTCTGGTTGCTCTGCGGCCTAACATCGTGGAGCCAGAGGCCTTGCTTTTGGAGTATTGCATGCAGTTTGTGTGTGTTCATCTCATTACAGGAAGGGTGTTAAGGCATTGCAGAATGTGTAGAGGTGGTTTAGCAGAGAATAGTAAGATTGAACGAGAACTTACCAAGTTTGAAGGTTGATCTTTATTTCATGAGGAGTTGCGGTGAGGGATTTCGTGAAGAGCCCGCCGGCACGCATGCGCGACATTCTTCAAAGCAGCGGTGTGGAATCACAGAAACAACAACAGAAATGACTTGGCATAGTAAGATTTAAAGAGACTCTGATTACCAGCTGAAGATGATCGAGGGTTGGGAGCGGAGGGCACGAAATCCCTCACCGCAACTCCTCATGAAATAAAGATCAACCTTCAAACTTGGTAAGTTCTCGTTCAATCTTACTATTTCATTTCGGAGTCACGTGAGTGACTTCGTGAAGACTTCAAAGCTTCTGTGATTACACGCCCTGGACAACGTCCATGCGGACACACCACTAGCAAGGATGGATTGGAGTAAACAAGTTGATGAAACGAGGTTATACTGAAACACAAAGAAGATTTATTAATAATACAACAAATAACGCCCTTTTAATCAGGGACATCCCCACGTTCACACCCGGCGTTCAGCACGGCCTCTGCAAACTGAAGGGGAGCAGCAACAGGCTTATTATAGAAACGCTGGAACACAGCTTCATTCGCCCATCCTGCTGTGGCGAGGATATGGTCCATGGGTACCTCCATGACCCTCGCCGCCGACGTAGATGCAGCCCTGGTGGAGTGGGATTTAAACACATTAGTGTCAATACCTGCCTTAGCCAGGACGATCCGGAGCCACCTGGAGATCGTCTGGACTGTCACTCGATGGTGAGGTCGTTTGTGAGTGACAAGCAGGTACAACTCCATTCCTCTGATGCTCCTCGTCACCTTGATGTAGTAACGGATGTGAGTGGCTAAACATAGCCGAGCATCTGCAGGGTATGCCGGGAACTTCAGCTGCAGCCCTGTGCACCCAGGTCTATGCTGCTTAAGTAGCTCATCGATGAAAAAGACTACTTCTCCAGGGGTCGACGTCATCCTGTCAATACGTAGTTTGTGGAGCGTCTGAACCCGCTGTGCTGAAGTCAGCGCTAGTAACATCACCAATTTCATAGTGAGTTGGTCCAGCTGTAACCCTTCCATGGGTGACCACGACCTGAGCAGGGTAAGCACATCCCTGACATCCCAGGTGATGTTGTAGCGTGGTGTAGGCGGATTGAGATTAAATATTCCCCGCATAAGCCTGGACACTAGCCTGTTTGATCCAACCTCGATGTTGAGGTAGAATGATAGCGCACTCCTGGCGCTGTTGATGGCACTATAACTCAAGTGCTCATCATGGTGCAACCCCGCGAGGAATTCCAGGACGTCGGCTATGGAGACATCGTCATAGGTGATGTGAGAGCGACTGCAGTAGGCTTCCCACTTGGTGATGTGGGAGAGATATCTCCGCCTGGTTGACTCTCGACAGGATGCTCCAATGGTGTTCATGGTCCGGGTGGTAAGGCCATACTGCATCCATGGCCTGGTCAGAACCTGCAAGCCAGTAATTTTAAATAGGCATGGCAGGGGTGTAACTCCCCTGAGACAGGGTGAGAAACCACATGCGGGCAACCCTCTAGAGGGACCCAAGGTTGACTAATCATGTCAGAGACCACCGGATACCAAGGCTGTGTAGGCCAGTCGGGTATGACAAGAATGCCTCTGGCAGAATCCATCCTGATTTTTTGTAATACCCGACTGATGAGGCAAAACGGGGGGAATGCATAGAAAAACCACTTCCCCCAGTCTAGCGAGAATGCATCAATCGCTAATGCCCCAGGGTCTGGTTCCCATGAAACATATGTCGGTACCTGATGGTTCAACCGGGACGCAAAAAGGTCGATATCCGGTTGGCCAAATTTGGCTATAATTTGGGCAAATATTTGAGGATGCAGCATCCACTCAATACTATCATTGAATTTGCGTGACCTGGTGTCTGCCACAGTATTAAGCCTACCTGGCAAATAGGTGGCTGAAATCCAAATATCTCGATTAATACACCAGCACCAAATAGTATTAGCCAATTTGTCACAAGAGACTGACCTGGTACCGCCCATATGGTTTAAATATGCCACCGCTGTGGTGTTGTCTATTTGGAGACGGACATGAGTGCCACTAAGATGAGCACAATATGCCCGCAGTCCGTGAAATGCGGCAAGCAGCTCCAAATAGTTAATCCCTTGTACTAGCAACATGCTAGCTTCAAGGGGATCCCACCTGCCTCCACAACTAGAAGAGCTGTCCGCAGCTCCCCAGCCTAGAGAGCTTGCGTCAGTTTGCAAATATACCACCGGATTGGGCACAACAATGGGTTTGAATGCCCTGCCAATATTGGACACCCACCATTGGAGCTCAACCTTAGCATCAGAAGGCAGCTCCATAGGTCTGTCAAAATGACCAGCGTTCTTTTTTAACGCAATAATTTTGGCCCTTTGCAGGTTTTGATAATGTAAAGGCCCAAACCGGGCTGCCGGAAATAAAGCTATGATTTTCCCAATTATCTTAGCTGTATGCCGAATAGATGGTATACTGGCGGATGCGAGATCCTGACATGCAAGGGAGACATCCTCCACCTTGTGAAATGGAATGGTGGCCCTCATTTGAATAGAGTCCACCGTGAAACCCAAATAATCCATAACCTGGGATGGGTGAAACTTCGATTTTTCTGGATGAACTATAAACCCTAGTTGCTGAAATATAGTAACAGTTGCTAAAACAGCGCTTTCAGCTGCTTCCAGAGTATTGCCAATAATCAGAATATCATCCAAATAAGCCATGACAATATGATGTTCTATGCGTAATTTGGCCATAATAGGTTTAAGTAATTTAGTAAAGAGCCTAGGGGCAGTAGTAAGCCCATTTGGTAAGGCTCGATATTGCCAGAGCTGATCCATCCAGACAAATTTCAAAAATTTCCGGTGATGTTTCCGGATGGACACTGAATAGTATGCATCTTTTAAATCAATACATGCCATAAAGCAACCATGCGAAATCAGTGATTTGGCTGTCTCAAAAGTGTCCATTTTGAAATGTGTATATGTTACAAAGGTATTCAACTGGGTCAAATCAATAATCACCCGACAACCTCCATCCTTTTTTGGTCTAGTAAATATATTGGAGACGAATTCAATGGGCTCGTGAATAGTTTTCTCTATCACGCCTTTTTGTTCCAAACGAAAAATTTCAGCCGTGCCTGCTGCCTGCTCAATAGCAGACAGCGTAAACTTCCGTTTAGGCATATGCTGGGATGGAGGAATTTTGCCGTCAATAAATTCAATAGAATGACCCCGAACATTTTGTAACACAAATTTATCCGAAGTAACTGATACCCAAGCTTTAGCAAAGAACCGGAGTCGCCCTCCCACATGTGAAATTAAAGGGGCAGGGGAAAGAAACCCAGACCGCCTTACCTCCATGGTCACCGGCGGTCCCTGACATGCTTGGGTGGCCGAGGAGGTGCTGGGTTGGGCTGACGATAAGATGGCTTCATCTTCCACTGGGGTCGCTGTGTGCCTGACCCTAAAAAAGACCGCTGCTGCTGGCCCTGTTGGTAGTAGTGCTGAGTAGTAGCATATGGTCTTGATGCTGATGCGACCGGACCTCGCGGTCGAGCAGGGGGAGCTTTTGGCACCATCGGTCTGGGGGCGATCTGAGATCGCATAAGTCCCACCGTTTTGGCTACCTCGTCCAGCTCCTTGACCCTCTTCGGAAGGTCTTCCCCGAAGAGTTGTCGGGGCGGTGGGGGCGGCGGTGGCTTACACAACCCTGCAAATTTTGGGTTGATAGACGGACGGATGCTGTTCTTCCGGAAATCGTTGATTTCATGTTGGGTGGCACATAATAGTGCTAACGCATCCTCCTGATCCAATGACAGGTCCGTTCCATCGACCGACCGCGCAAAGGCGGTAATACCGGCCGTGAGGAGTTTGAGGATCCGCTGGAGTTTAACCTCCTGATGGCGGACAGCCACGCCGATGTTGCCCCATATGGGCGTATTGACCAGTGGCACGTTGAGGGCATTACAGTTGGACGGGGCCTTGTGGCGCTGAGTGGCCTGTGAGAGTACTTCCTCCTGCAACCGATGATTTGTGAGAAAGTCCACTGTTGCTGCCAGCTTTGGCTGGAGCGGAAGTCCAGTTGTAATTGGTGCAGCAAATTTGGCTGCCACGTCCAGTAACTCAGCTGTCGGTGGCTCCGACGGTGTTGGGGTGGGGTCAAACCCTTCTTCCCCTTGTGGCTCGCTGATGAGAGAAACCGGCGAGGCGGCCCTGTGCCGGACGATATCCGTGGGTGCGTACTGCTGTTGATTATGGAGTACCAGCTCCAGCAGCCGCTCGATGCGGTCAATACGCCCCCCATCCTGAACACTCGGATGGTCGGAGTCCTCCGGCTCAGAAAACATGCCGGGGCTCCTATCATCGGCCCGCACCTCAGAGAAGTGATCTCGGTGCCGGAATGGATCGCTTTCGGCCGCCGCAGCGAAACCGTGCGAGTCCCGTGCGGGCAGGGTGTCCAACCGCCTCTTCTTGGCAGGAGTAGAAGCCGTTGCCACAAAGGGCCCTGACGGCTTGGGGTCGACTCCAGCAGAAGCATGGAGCGACGCCCGCACAGGCTTGCCGGCTGTCCGCATTTCGGACGGTGCCGACGCATGGTCTCGTCCTCCCATCCATGGGGGACTCGGCGACCGAGGCGGGACCGTACCCAAGCCCCCCGTCCCGGCGGCGGGGGTTGGGAGTTGGGTAGCAGACCTTAACGACCCAGGTCCCGCCGTTGCACCAGACCGCTCCATGGCGGCTGGTGGAGCCTTGGCCCGGACCGGGTTAGGCTTACGGGCGCCTCTGCTGCCTTTTAATGAAGGGCTAGCGGAGGGGGGTCGGGCCGCAGCACGAAACCCCTTCCCCGTTGTCGCCAAAGGCGAACTTGTGGCAGGGTCCACCCTTTCAGGAGGCACCCCGACGTCCTCCTCCACGCACTCCTCCTCGGAGCTGTGGCGACTCAGCGGGTCCCGACCTGCAGCAGCAGACGGCAATGACTTCCCCGCCTTCTTCCCGGCCCCAGGTGGAAACGATGAGGGCGCCGGGCCACGACTTCTTCGTCCAGACATTCTGAACACTCCAATCCGCACCCTTGCTGAAAGACAAAACCGACAGCAAGGGCCAACCAACTTAAGGTTAGTTTAACTTACCTAAGCGGCTCCTTTTGAAGGGCTGGCGAGGAGCGCGCCCCACCGCCAGCTGTCGGCAGCAATGCGTTGCGACGATATGTCGCGCATGCGTGCCGGCGGGCTCTTCACGAAGTCACTCACGTGACTCCGAAATGAAATACCGAGGGCCAATGTGCCAGTTCCTATGCAGCACTGATCTTTGTCTGTTTTTTTTTCATCCTCTGTCTCTTTTCCTCCAGGGAGAACAGCCATAGCCTATCCAATCTCTACTTGTATATTAAGCCCTCCAATCCAAGCATTCTTGAGCATTTTCTCTGCACCATTTAGCTTAACTGCAGCTTTCCTCTAGTGGGGAACTTTCATCAGAGGGGACTGTGTGGAGAGGGTGGCGGATTTCCGCTTCCTGGGAATCCATATTGAGGAGGACCTGACGTGGAACTTGAACACCTCTGCGCTGCTGAAAAAGGTCCAGCAGAGACTGCACTTCCTGAGGGTGCTCAGGAAGAATAACATCACACAGAGACTGCTGCTGTCCTTTTATCGGTGCTCCATTGAGAGCATCCTAACATACTGTGTATGCGTGTGGTACACCAGCTGCACAGCAGCTCAGAGGAAAGCGCTCCAGAGGGCCATTGACAACGCCCAGAGGATTGTCGGCTGCCCTCTCCTTACCTTGGAAGACTTACACAGTTCCCGCTGCATCAAAAAATCCCAGAATATTATAAAGGACATTTCCCACCCCGGACACTCCCTGTTTGAACTGTTGCCGTCAGACAGACGGTACAGATCTACAAGGACAAGGACAGACTTAAAAACAGTTTTTACCCCACTGCTATAAAGGCACTAAATGTAGCCGCCAAGGAATGCGGGGACTAAGGGACTGTGGTTAGTACACTGTGAAATCGACAGAAGGATGTAGGGTTGGGTGTTTATGCGTGCTATTTTCATATTTCATATTTATTTTAGTTGTTTATCTTTTTTAATATTTTACCTTGTATGTATCGTTAGCTTTTATGGTTTGAATGTCGCACTGACTGGTTGACATTTTTAAATTTCGTTGTACATGGTTCATGTTACAATGACAATAAAGAAACTATTCTAACTATTCTAGTGGTAACCAAAACTTCACACAATACTAAAAGTGCACCCTAACTAATGTTTTATACAACTGTGACACAAGTAAGCAAGTCCTATATTCAATGCCTCAGCTGAAGGTGGCAAGCATGCCTTATACCTTCTTCACCATCTCGTATACCTGTATTGTTATAAATAGATAAATTGATAAAACAAAAGGCATATGGCGTGCTTATCTTCATTGGTCAGGGCATTGAGTCTAACAGTCAGGAGGTCATGTTGCAGCTTTCTAAAACTTTGGCAGCCGCATGGGCACTTCGGTCATCTCGTTACAGGAAGGATGTGAAGAAATGACATTCCAGTGAAGAAATGTCAAATAGTATAAGGCATCGCTTGAAAGTGAGAGGGGCAAAGTTTAACAGAGATGTGCGGAGATCTTTTTGTTTGCGTTCTCACACGCGCGCACACACACGCTCGCACGCACACGGCCTGGAACGCATTGCCAGGAGTGGTGGTGGAAGCAGATGGCGATTAAGAGGCATTTTGATGGGCACGTGAATATGCAGGGAATGAATGGATATGGATCAAGTACAGGGGGAAAGGATTAGCTTAATTTGATCGCATATTCTATACGGATATCATGGGCGATGGCATCGTTCGGGTGCTGTACTCTTCTATGTTTTGTGAAATTTAAATCACCATTTTCAGTCAAATAGTTCAGCAGAAAATAAGGCATGTTTTTGCAAGAATCCTATTAAAATAATTCATGCCATAAAATAACAAATACTGCAGATTTTGTGATTCTAACATAAACAGCAAACACTGGAATTACTCAGACTTCTGTGTCGTTTGATGACCTTTCAATGCATGTCTGACTGGAACATCTCCTCAGATTCTGCTTTACATGCTGTGTTTCCAGCATTTTTGTATGTTTAAGGTGATGCCCAAGGATTGAATTAACAAATGTACATGGTAACGATGTTTTGAAATAGTTAATTATTGCATCAGATTCGAAGCTACGTTGGCATTAGTTTAGTAGATATCCAAATGCAACGATAAATCTCATCTTCCCAAATTATTCTTGTTATTTCACAACTTGCAAACGCACGTGCATGTTGCGAAAGTAATAGACAATAGACAATAGGTGCAGGAGTAGGCCATTCGGCCCTTCGAGCCAGCACCGCCATTCAATTTGATCATGGCGGATCTCCCCAATCAGTACACCGTTCCTGCCTTCTCCCCATATCGCCTGACTCTGCTAATTTTAAGAGCCCTATCTATCTCTCTCTTGAAAGCATCCAGAGAACCTGCCTCCACCACCCTCTGAGGCAGAGACTTCCACAGACTCACCACTCTCTGTGAGAAAAAGTGTTTCCTCTTCCCCGTTCTAAATGGCTTACCTTTTTTTCTTAAACTGTGGCCCCTGGTTCTGGACTCCCCCAACATCGGGAACATGTTTCCAGCCTCTAGTGTGTCCAAACCCTTAACAATCTTATATGTTTAAATGAGATCCCCTCTCATCCTTCTAAATCCCAGAGTGTGCAAGCCCAGCCGCTCCATTCTCTCAGTATATGACAGTCCCGTCATCCGGGGAATTAACCTTGTAAACCTACACTGCAATCCCACAATAGCAAGAATGTCCTTCCTCACATTAGGGGACCAAAACTGCACACAATACCCCAGGTGTGGTCTCACTGGGGCTCTGTACAACTGCAGAATGACCTCTTTGCTCCTATATTTGATTCCTCTTGTTATAAAGGCCAACATGCCATTTGCTTTCTTCACTGCCTGCTGTACCTGCATGCTTACTTTCATAAACTGATGAACAAGGACCCCCCAGATCCCATTGTACTTCCCCTTTTCCCAACTTGACGCCATTTAGATAGTAATCTGCCTTCCTGTTTTTGCTACCAAAGTGGATAACCTCACATTTAACCTCATTAAACTTCATCTGCCATGCATCTGCCCACTCCCCCAACTTGTCTAAATCACCCTGCATTCTCATAGATTGCATGGACTTGCATTGGTGCCATGTCTGTCACCAAGCAAAAAAAAATGACACACTTGGCAGCTCATTCTTGCAGTACAGTACTTATGTAAGTTACTGGAGACAATTCTGAGGGATAGTATTGGATGGGCAAGGGCTGATTAGGGATAGTCAGCATTTTTTTGTGTGTCAGAGGTCATGTCTCACAAATCGGATTGATTTTTTTGAAGATGTGACCAAAAAGGTTGATGAGGGCAGAGCTGTTCAACAAGGTTCCACATTGTAGGTTGCTCTGGAACGTTAGATTGCATGGAATCCAATGAGAGATAGCTGAATGGCTCCATAGAAGGAAGCAGAAGGTAATGGTGGAAGGTTGCTTCTCAGATTGGATGCCTATGACTAGTGGTGTGCCTCAGGGTTCGGTGCTGGGCCCATTACTGTTTGTCATCTACATCAATGATTTGGATGAGAACATACATGGCAAGATTAGCAAGTTTGCCGATGACACAAAAGTTAGTGGTTTTGCAGATAGCGACGATGGTTGTGAAAGATTGCAGCAGGATCTGGATCGATTGGCCAGGTGGGCGGAGGAATGGTTGATGAATTTAACACAGAGAAGTGTGAGGTGTTGTATATTGGGACGTCGAACAGGGGCAGGACCTACATAGTAAATGGTAGGCCTCTGGGTAGTGTTGTAGAACAGAGGGGTCTAGGAGACCAGGTGCATGGTTCCTTGAAGGTCGAATCGCAGGTAAATAAGGTGGTCAAAACGGCTTTTGGAACTTTGGCCTTCATCAGCCAGAGTATTGAGTATAGAAGTTGGGAGGTCATGTTGCAGTTGTATAAGTTGTTGGTGAGACCGCATTTAGAATATTATGTTCAGTTCTGGGCACTATGTTATAGAAAAGATATTGTCGAGCTTGAAAGGGTTCAGAAAAGATTTACGAGGATGTTGCCAGGACTAGAGAGTGTGAGCTATAGGGAGAGGTCGAGTAGGCTGGGTTTCTATTCCAAGGAGTGCAGGAGGATGAGGGGTGATCCTACAGAGGTATACAAAATTATGAGAGGAATAGATCGGGTAGATGCAGAGTCTTTTGCCCAGAAGAGGGGAATCGAGGACAGAGGACATAGGTTCAAGGTGAAGGGGAAAAGATTTAATAGGAATCCGAGGGGTAACATTTTCACACAAAGGGTGGTGGGTGTATGGAACAAATTGCCACATGAGGTAGTTGAGGCTGGGACTATCCCACCGTATATAACCATATAACCATATAACAATTACAGCACGGAAACAGGCCTTCTCGGCCCTTCCAGTCCGTGCCGACCATTTATTTTCCCCTAATCCCCTAGTATAAGAAACAGTTAGTCAGGTGCATGGATAGGACAGGTTTGGAGGGATATGGACCAAGCTCAGGCAAGTGGGCCTAGTGTGGCTGGGACAATGTTAGCCATTGTGGGCGAGTTGGGGTGAGGTGCCTGTTTCCACACTGTATCACTCTATGACTCTACTATTCAATTTACTGAGTTGGAAATCCTGTGTTAGTGAGGTCGAGAGATGGGAAGAGGTCAGTCTACTTGCCCATACTCTGGTGGGAAACAAATCCACCAATATGTAATCTGGCAAATGATAAAGAACTTGTTTATTTCAAACACAAAATCCTGGAGTAACTCAGAGGGACAGGCTGCATCCCTGCTGAAAAGGAATAGGTGAAGGAATAGGAATAGGTGTTTCGGGTCGAGTTGCATCAACAGACTCTGAGGACGCAAAATATAATTCACTATCATTTAGTGAAATTCACTATCACTATTAAATCCAGCATATCATTCACTAGCACGATCAAAAAAAGTTTGTATAAATTTACCTGAAAATAAAATAAACAAATATACAAACTGTTTTAAACTTCAATTTCTTGATGCATGCACAGACGGCTAAGTTTCGTTTTTACAGAAAATTGCAATACAAACAATTTTCTAGGAATGCCACATCCCCCATTAACCACCCTCAAAATGGATGTTTTTTTAAAAGACTATTGTGATGGTTGATCAATCCAACAGGATAGTAATAGATCAAGGGAGTGGACGGTAAATACAGCCCATCCAGTTTCACACATGTACCATGAAAACATTTCACAAATATAACCATCTACAATTAACTGGCAACATTATGAAATGTGCTTATTATCCAAATCACTTGGTCCATCCATTTCTCAGTCCATATTTTCAACTCTGACTTCAACCAGGATTATAACATAAATTCTTAATTCACATTCAAAAAATCTTTTAACGTCCTCTTAATTTATTCTGCAGGTCATGTAGGAATAGATGAAAGGTAACTTGGTGTGTGAAAGATTAATATTTTTCAAAGTGCCTCAACCTGCTACCGTAGCTCTATCAATTTCTATAGAATGCACGATAGAATGCATCCTACAAAGATGCATCACAGCCTGGTTTGGCAACTGCTCTGCCCAAGACTGCAAGAAATTGCCAAGAGTTATGGACGCAGCCCAGTCCATCACACAAATCAGTCTTCTCCGCCATTGACTCTCTTTATACTTTACACTTCCTTGGGAAAGCTGCCAGCATAATCCAGGACCACTCATATCCCAGTCATTCCCTCTTCTCCCCTCTCCTATCAGGCAGAAGATACAAAATCTTGAAAGTATTTACCATCAGATTCAAGGATAGTTTCTTCCCCCTCTATTAGATTCTTGATTGCATCTCTCGTAAACTAAGCAATTTATTATCAAACCCCCAATCGACCTAATTTTTTAAAAAATATCTGCATTTTCTCTGTCGCTCTGTATTATGGTATCATATCAGTTCAAAGTGAAGGGAAACAAAAGTGCAGAATACATTGTTAGAACTATAGAGAAAATGGGCATAAGGTCGACATCTTTCAGTGGATATGGATCAGTGAAAGAACATTAGGGATAGTATTTGTTTATTGTCATGTGTACATGAGATACAGATGTATGGTCAGGAGATCCAGTGAAATACTCATTCGTGATTGTACTCACGGTTTTGATTGTAATCATGTATGGATGTCTTTTATTCACCTGGCATATAAAGCAATCATATTTCACTGTATCTCAGTACACATGACAATAAACCAATCCCAGACCTTATGCTCTTTTTTTGTTCACTGAAAGATGATATCACAGCAGTGGAAAATTAGCAGGTACAAAAACAGCCTCTGAATTGAAAATGAAAACTGTAGTGATCAAAAACAATTCATCCTATGCTGGTAGAGGAATTGTCGTGTCTTAAATCTAGGAATGGAATTTTGATAGGCGTAACGATCGTTTCTTAAAGAAACACTGTGCTGATTATAAACTGATTGAGACCCAGATTCTCCATGCAAAACTAATGCAACAAATGAAAGCACTGCATTAAAGCCAAAAATTGCTGGACGTATTTACAAGATCAAGCAGCATCCCCAAAAACAGGAACAGATTTAACATGTCAGCTCAGTGTTTTTCACAACGTAGAGAATTATATGTTATCCTCATTTTTAACTGATCACAATCAATAAATCATCAAGCGACTTTACAGTATATGTTCCTACTGTGTGCACTTCGGCAAAGTATATAATAGATCAGGCTTGAAGAGCAAATCAAGGCACAATTACATCCTGAACTAAAAAAATCCGACTTTTGCCTTGGACTCTTGCTTATGTTGCCAGGTAACAATCTGGAAATCATGCCATTATTTTGCTCCCACGAATACCTAAATATATTTGCAATCTTGTTATATGCATGGACTATCCCAGAGTGGAACAGCCTTCCCGACACCACCAGATGCGCACCAATCTTGTCTCTCTTCGAGTCACAGCTCGAGAACTTGGACATGGATCATCTCACCAAACTTGCCCACATAAAAATCTATAAAACCCTTTTGCAACCAGTGTCCATGCTAGTGTAACCTGCACGACATAGTCCAGCTGTTGGCGGTTGTGCAGTAGCAAGAAGTAGCAGAAGCAGAAGTTACTCAGTATTAGCATAAGCAAATTCGGCTTCTGGGAGGCTAAAACATCAGACAGGTTGGAGTGCACAGGTAACTTACTTGTAACAGCAGAATACTCTCTGCATTGGCTGAAGATGATGGAGAAAAGGAGTTGATCCAAGTTTAAAGAATAAATTAATGCAAAGTGGCCGCAGGATCTGGCCATCTACAATGTGCAATGTGCAAAGCATCAGACACAGTTTTCAAAACCAACTACCCACCACATTAATTTGCAGCGTTGTGGCATTTTAGTTGGTATCCACTCTATGGTTTGCTCAGAATTTCTCCAATTAGGTTAGATTCCAACAAAACCTACTCATCAATTAGCCATTGCCCAATTAGGGAGGAACCACTGATTCAAAGAAAAAGCGGTTATTTTTGTAAATTTACAGTTGACAGAAGACGATTTCTCAATCGCGTTTATCACATTGGATTTTACAACCAGCTTGTCTGTTATTCAGTAATGTCAGCACTATGTTACGACTGGACTTTGATGCCAGTTTAAATCAAATATGTATAGGATTACAGATAAAGCAGGATAGAAATAATATACATCAATAGCTATTTGCATTTTGGCTTGGTGACCTGATATATTTCACATAAATTTGTTTCAGGAATCTACTAGTTAAAAAGTACCATCAGGTAATATGTTTTAAATTACTCGTATAGCACATGCTATATTTAGTACAGAGTTATTCTGAAGAGATGCTGGGTCCCAATAAAAGAACATACTAAATTGTAGCCTACAACCCACTCATTTACCAAAAGAAATACTCATCAATTGCTTAAAGCTATTAATTATCCTGTCTTAAAAATAGATAACCTTCTAATTTCTTCTATCGCGATTCAAAATGGTCATAAATGCTCCTCACATGAACTCTGGCAAATTCATAACAAGAAACACAAAAATGGCAGAAATGAATGTAATTTTCTTGCATTGTTACCTTGCGATTTACATTTCTCGAGGATCTTTTAAATCTTCCATCTACATCACGTATGCACCACATGAAGGCCGATAGCTCACCAGGTTATGTTTTTCAGGCCTGCCCTGGAGCTACTAACATGGTGGCAAGGGGTGGACTTATTTGAAGGAGGGAAGCTTATTACTGGTCTCCTGGGGAAAAGCTGTTTGGTCTCAGTTCTAAGTATCTCAGTTCAGCCCCATACCACAATCCTGCCATATTAGGCCAAAGGGTTTCTTAAAGCAAACACAAGCAAAATATATCTGAGTAAAGGCCAGATCTCCATTAGACTGACTTTAAAGTCATGTATAAGAATGTAGGGCTAATCTTCAAAAACAGAGTCGGTCATGTGGTGGCATTTCAATGCCTTATTTTCCCCGGCACTGCTGTTCAACTAAGTAAAACATGTTATGTAAATGGTTATGGTTAACCCTTTGGCATAACTCATCCATGCGTAAAAGTTTCTAACTGAGCTAGTCTAATTTGCCAGCGTTTGGTCTATATCCATCTCAACATTTTCTATCCATCTACTCGTCCAAATGTCTTTCAAGCATTGCAATTGTAACCACTTCTACATCTTTCTCTGGCACCTAATATACTCACCACCACCATGTGAAAATGTGGCCCCTCAGGACCCTTCTAGTTCTTTCCCCTCTCTCCTCGAGCCTATAATGTCTGGCTTTAGACTCATCGATCCTGGGAAAAAGATTGTAACCATCCACCTTAGTGATTCCCCTTACGATATATACATCTACGAGTCACCCATCACCTCCGATGATCCAAGGAAAAAAATACCAACCCATTGAGCTTCTCTTTGGACAAATGAGTGGTCAAAGCAGTCTATGAGCCCTTGGCTTCCATGACTTTTGCTTTTGTACAAGATGATTCTTCACTCCCTCACAATATTTTGCAGTTGGCAGATCAAGTATGCAGACATGACTGAGCTTGATGCAGACCAAATTGGAAAGACTGGGGGACGAAGATGCCAGAAGTGGTAATGAAAGCCATATGGTCAGGAGAGATGGTTTCAAATGTGTGACATATCATTTTACTGCCGAGATAGAGCCACAGGGATATAGGAGAATTGATGGGAGTCAGGAAATGTCTGATGAAAATGGGCAATAGATGTTGAGTAAATTCACATGGATCAATTTACACATCAACATGATGCACATGCCATTTCAATAAGCCGTGATTGATAATGAGGTTTTGGATGATCATGATTGGAATTACAGAATGGTTTCCATGATAAAATGAGTTGGATGAAGGGTCTTGATCCGAAACGTCACATATTCCTTTTTTCCAGAGATGCTGCCTGACCTGCTGAGTTACTCCAGTATTTTGTGTCGATCTATGATATAGATTGTGGACTGTGCACGCCATACGCAAGAAGAAGAAGATATAGATTGTGGGTCAGGAGAGGTAGGAAATCTGAAATTAAGTAGATGATACACAACCTTCAAGTGTAGCTGATCCATAAGAAATTAGGGTATTTCTGGGGTGGCAATTGGCCCATTTGTTATTAAGGAGATCCCAGGAAATTAAGGCAACTGGTGGATAATTCAACTTACAACTGATTGCATTTCTAATCATGGTATATAATGACTATACCCTAACATCTCCTTTAAACTTCCCCCCCCCCTCACCTTAAAGCTATGCCCTCTATTCTTTGATAATTTCACCCTGGAAGAAAGGTTCTGTCTACTCTATCTATGTTACTCATATTTTATATGCTTCAATCGGGTTCATGAGAAAATAGTCCAAGTTTGTCTAACCTCTCCTTGTAGCTAATATTCCGTAATCCAGATAGATTTTGGCTTGGGGGGTAGTAGCTACAAGGAGAATGTCTTCTGCACCCTCTCCAAATGCTCCGTGCCTACCTACAATGGGACAACCAGAATTATGCGCAATATTCCATATGCAGCCTAATTAAATTCTTATAGAGCTGCATCATGACATCCTGACACTTATAACTCAATGTCCCCAGAAAAATTCTTATTCCATCAGCGGATGTATGTGCCACTTTGCAAACTATCTACCGTCAGCCACCTCTTACTGTGCCAATGAGGAAGTTAGTGGTTCCCACATTGGCCTCAACAGTCTCCTCAAAATGCACAAAACCAGATGGGAAGCAAGTCATCCATGACCTGGTGTGTTTGCTAAAGAAAGGTGGAGATAGAGCCTCTGCAGGAGTTGTTGAATCACAAGATAATGTGCACTATTCTGTCATTTAGACCATTTGCCATGAAGCTCTCAAATGTTTTGTTGATTATGACCCAGCAAAGCCGTTACTACTTCTGTGTTGGTGTTGCTGTCATTAGTGCCAGAGACAGGAGACAGCCCTAAATCCCCCCACAGTGGCCTTCATGTGCCCCCACTGCTCCCACGTGTGAGCATCAGACATGTGAGCCACACTCCATCCCACAAGACATCAGACTGTACAACCATGCTATCTTCATCTACAATGGGCCACCACCACATTGATGAAGTTTTGTCACACCAGATAGAGTATGAAGGTAAGCAACTAATCGCATTAAAGGTCCTCTTTAAAGCCAAAGCAAAAAATTGATACCGTTTGACAAAGATGGTCTAGCTGTAATCCACAAAGAGGTAAAAGTCCATTAGTATTTATGTGGTCGTAGCTACTATTATTTTCTTAGACCACAGGTCCCAGGATATATTTGGCAAAGTCAAGGAAGACATTACATGGTCTCAGAGTACAGGGAAGGCCTTTATGGTTGGATGCATATTCCAACATTCAGGAGAACCAGGGTGGAATAAACAAGTTGAATGCCCATTGGTACATCTCCATGCTTGGCACCGAAAGTGGGTCAGATTGTGTAATCGCTGGCATCCACAGACAATACACCCGTCATAACACAGCAACGTATTGACAGGAGAAGATGTGGATAGACAGGCACGTTCAGTGGAAAGAAGTAGAACGTAAGATGACATTGTTACGATATGAAAATGTATGACTGACACATTCAAAATCGTGGTTCTCTAATGATACGGAGTAATTGCTTCACAACAAAAAACCTATTCTGAAGCTGTTATGTGAGGGATACATGGTAATATATCAGGCTGGAAGCCAGAAATTTTGTCTAGTCACTGGGAATATCCAAACAGTGAAAAGATACATTTCACCAGAAACCCTTCTCAGCCTCTCGTCCTAGCTAAATAAACCTTGGCCACAATTACACAAGGATTGGCTGGAGCTAGACAATTCCTCATGTGTGACTAAAACTGGTGTGGACATGGACACACTATTCAGGAGACGTCACCCTGTCTACCGATAAGGTGTCCGTGCAAACTAGGCTGTATCGCTTTGTAAATACAGTGAAGAGGTTCGGGTGTTGTATAAACACTCAGTTTAATATTTAAACGATACAGCTCAACAATTAGTACAAAAGGGCAAGGTGTGTGTGTTGATGTGTGGACTGTGAAGTGAAGACTAGCTCAGTCATCACCCGGTCAGCTGATTAACCAGATCGATGTTAAATGGCCGGCCCAGATCACGCCAGTTCCACGCTCGAGCTCGACGAACGATGGTTCGAGACCAAAGTGGCTTGGCCATATGATGGCACACAACAGATATGTTGGTCATATAGCTCGGTAGTGGAATTGTATTTTTGAAATGCACTTTACGCAGGTTTGCATCCAAATAATGACTGAAAGGATGTAATCTCTTGAAAGCAACTTTGAGTTCAGGCGATCATATTATTTATTTTTCCTCTAGTGGGCAGAGAAGGCAGCAAAACATAAAGAAGTTTTGCACAGGTCAAACTGAGTCATCTACTCAGCGTTTGCATATCCTGAAAGAAGCCATTGTGAATATGTGGGGGCAGAATGAGACTTTGCTGCTTCCGGCCATGTATCGAGATCACAATGCAAGCTTCTTTCGATAGTTCCTTTCACCAGGGGCACAAATGATCTTGCCACCTGTTTTCTGGGTCAAGGTAACAGCTACAAAATGCGATGTGAGGGCAAGATGATCAAAGTTCAATGGACAATAGGTGCAGGAGTGGGCCATTTGGCCCTTCGATCCAGCACCGCGATTCAATGTGATCATGGCTGATCATCCCCAATCAGTACTCCGTTCCTGCCTTCTCCCCATATTCCCTGACTCCGCTTTTTTTTAAAAGAGCCCTATCTAGCTCTCTCTTGAAAGCATCCAGAGAACCTGCCTCCACCAACCTCCGAGGCAGAGAATTTCACAGACTCGCCACTCTCTGTGAGAAAAAGTGTTTCCTCGTCTCCGTTCTAAATGGCTTACTCCTTATTCTTAAGATGTAATTTCAAACAATGAAGGAAAGAAGCGCAGGTGCTAGTTTACACCGATGATAGACACAAAATGCAGGAATAACTCAGCGGGTCTCTGGAGAAAAGGAATAGGTGACAATTCGGATTGAGGCCTAACTATTATGCAAAGTAGACACAAAATGCTGGAGTAAATCAGCGGGACAGGCAGCATCTCTGGAGAGAAGGAATGGGTCCTTCTCTCCAGAGATGCTGCCAGTCCTGTTTAGTTACTTCAGCATTTTGTGTCTACTTTTGATTTAAACCAGCATCTGCAGTTCTTTCTCACATATACTATACATGCAAAATACTAACCACTGTCCATCATTTGAACATTTAAAAAAAAAAGGGACACCAAAGCAAATGGTTGCATGATCATCGTCAGGGTTGAGGAAAATACATTTCTTGAGCTTTTTACAAGTTTACAAGAATGATTCCAGGAATGAGTGGGTTAGCATATGATGAGCGTTTGACAACACCGGGCCTCTACTCGCTGGAGTTTAGAAGGTTGAGGGAGACCTCATTGAAACTTACAGAATAATGAAAGACATAGTTAGAGTGGATGTGGAGAGGATGTTTCCACTGATGAGAGAGTCGAGCACCAGAGGTCATAGCCTAAGAATTAAAGGGTGCTTTTTTAGAAAGGAGGTGAGGAGGAACTTCTTGAGCCAGAGTATAGTTAATCCGTTGAACTAATTGCCACAGAGGGCTGTGGAGGCCAAGTCAGTGGATATTTTTAAGGCAGAGATAGACAAATCCTTGGGTTATGGAGGAAAAGGCAGGAAAATTGGATTAGGTGGTAAAGATCAGCCATGATTGAATGGCAGAGCAGATACAATGGGCCAAATGGCCTAATTCTACTATAATTTGTGAACTTCTTTTGTACTCAGAGGTAAAATACTACACGTATACTTTCAATCAAGCAAAATGTTTTCTTTTGCATAAAAGGCTCTCTTTTGTCACTTCAAGCCACAATAACTGGCCTGTAAAATAGCTAACATTTTCATCCAATTGATAGGGGAAAGAGTACTGCAGCATCAGAGAAGGAAGGACAACCAAGATAGTACCAAACTGGTTCTTGGGTTGACTGGACTGACATGTGAAGAGAGAGTAAGTCAGTACATCTTTCTTCACAAGACTTTAGAAAGTTAAAAAGGAATCTGACAGGTATTTACAAATGCTAACATGATGTGTTTAAATTCTTATGAAGGATGTTCCCAATAACCAGGGCATGTAGAATCTGGCAGAGGCAAGTAATTGAAGACTGCGACGAGAATACATTTATTTTCCAAGAGAGAGGTGACAATGTCTACCACAACAAAACAGGTGAAGGCTCTCATTAAATATATTTGTGAATGAATGAATTAGATACGTTTCTTAGGGCTCGAAGGATGAAGGGATACGGAGAAAAAGCTGGAACAAGGATGATGTCGGATGATCTGCCATAATCATATTGAATAGAGGCTCAAAGGATCAAAAGGCTTATTTCTGCTTGGATTTTCTGTCTCCATGTCTATTAATCACAACTTCAGAAGCTTCAATGTTACTGTAAATACAGTAGAACAGATTTATCCCAAACTGCTGTGGTAAGCAAGAGAAAAGATTCCTTGGGCTCCGGCTGAGATTTTTAAACATTTGTTGGCCATAGTATGCTACCAGATGGAGCAGAGCAAATTGAGTCTTTCTTTTTAAGAACAATAAAGAGAAAAAAAACAGGCAATTATAGACCAGTGAGCTTAACATCTGCACCAGGGAAGTTTGTGAAAAACCTTTTGAGCGACAGGATTAATTATCACATGGAAAGACAGGGACTAAATCAGAGGTATCTAGCCTGGCTTTGTGAAGGGCTGATCATGTTTGACCTGAGTGTGAAGAAGGGTCTCAACCCGACATCTATTCCTTTTCTCCAGAGGTGCTCTCGCTTACTTACTCCAGCATTTTATGTCTATTTTCATATTTGACCAATCTGACTGAATTTTCTGAAGAGGTAACAAAGTGTGTTAATGAAAGACGTGCAGTAGAGATCATTTACATGGACTTCAGTTAGGCCTTTGACAAGGTCCCACATGGGAGACTGGTTCAAATGGCCCCGTGGAATTCAGGGCAAGCTCATAAATTAGTTGCAAAGTTGATTGAACAATTGGAGAAAGAAGGCAATGGTAGGGGGTGATGGTGTTCCACAGGGTAAGCCCTGGGACTCTTGGTGTTTGTTATATATATGAATGATAAGGGTGTGGATGTAGGAGGCATGATCAGTACGGTGGCAAATAGCAAGTAGATTGGCGGAGTTGATGATCATGTGGAGGGTAGTCTTGGGCTCGAGGATGACATTGAAATGGGCTGGGAAATGGCAGATTGAGTTTAATCCTGGTAAACGAGAAGTGATGGATTTTGGGAGTACTAATGAGACTAGGACATAGATCAAGAATGGTAGGGTCCTAGAGAGTATTGAGCAATCGAGCGACCTCAGTGAACAAATTCATCGATCTTTGCACATAGTAGTACAGGTGGAGAATGTGGTTAAGAAGATTTATTGGATACTGGCCTTACTTTGTCAGTGTATTGAATATAAGTGTAGGGGGGTTATGCTCCAACTTTATAAAGCATTGCCCCGACCTTAGCCAGAAAACTGTGCGCAGATCCAGTAACCACACGATAAGAACGATGTGTTCTGGTACTTTAGTTGTCGCATGTACTGAGGTGCAGAGAAATTCATTTTGAATACAGTTTAGTACAAGTAACACTATACATAAGCACTAAAGGGCCTGTCCTACTGTATGAGGTAATTCAAGAGTTCTCCCGCTTTTCCCTTGATTCGAACTGGGTGAATTACGGTAATAGCCGTTCGTAGATACTCGGGGCTCTCGTGGATATTTTTCACAGTGCTGAAAAAACTTCACAAGTTACCGCGTTTCCCGAGTGCCTGCCGTTAGCGTTACGAGCTGCTACGGGACATCCACGAGCTCAGACGTAGCCGCTACGTACTTACCACGAGTTTGATTTTTTTTCTAACTCGGGAGAGCTCTTGAATTACCTCGTACAGTGGGACAGGCCCTTTAGATACATATTAGATAAGCAATTCAGACACAGTCAAATGCATAGCAGTAGTACCCTAATACAGAATACAGCTTCGCCAGTTTGGCACCATTTCCAAGCCCCAGTTGTTGTAAGTGCAGGGATCTGGATCTGACCATTAAATTTACAAGAATGTTGTGAACATTTGATGAGAAGTCTTCAACCTGAAACATTAACCTCTTTCCACAGATGCAGCCTGACTTGCTGAATATTTCCAAGATATTATTTTTTATTCATCAGGTTGCATGGGGTGGAGCTTATCAGATATGAGGAGAGACTGGGGAAGGGGAGGTTGGGTCTGTTTTCCTTGGAGCTGGGGAGGTTAAGAGAGGACGTGATTGATGTTTCTGAAATTGTGAGTGGTATAGATAGGGTAGATGGCGGGAAACCCTTCCTCATATCAGTGGACAGATTTAAGGCAAGGGGTGAGGATTAAGAATGGAAGGTTCAAAGGCCAATCTTGGATTAACATGGATGGGTGCTAACTGGTTGGCATGGATGCGGTGGGCAAAATGGTCTGTTTACATGCTCTCTGACACTTTAATCATTCATTTTCTGGGCAGCGAACTGTTTTAACGTTGCAAGTTTTTCATTCATACCTACAAAATGTTCAGTGTGTCAAACAAATTTTACCAAGTAACATAGAAGAGAAGATTATATAGTTTGGTATCAAGCCAAATAAATTAGATACACATCATTAAAGTTAACTATTTTATTGCTAGTAATGACTGTTGAAAAGTCTACAGTTGATGCCAAAGTCTACATTTACAAACCTTAAACACCACACAATGCAGCTTCATCAGTCACATTAGTCATAGCAGGAAAGAAACAGCACAAAAAAACAAGCCCAGAGCCATGGAGTTGCAACAACCATCTAATCAGGCACGTGCCGTCAGGGTAGGCAAGCTAGGCACTGCCTACCCTGACTAAAATTATGAAATGGCAATTAGTAAATATAAATAGTAAAGGTAAGGGAGAATTATGCCTATCTAAGAGATTGGGTAGGCATAATTCTCCGTGCCTTTCAAGGGCAGCACTTGTAACACGGGAAGTCTGTGCAGCCCACGTGCCGTCAGCGCTGTTTCAAGCCGTCAATTTCAAGCGGAGCTGAAGGCAGCTGAAATTCTGCCTTTGCAGTACTGTGCATGTGCAGCAGCCTACTGCGCATGTGCAGTGCGAGTTTCTTGGCAGGTTTTTCAAATATGGATTGCCATTATTTTAAGAGTATCTTAGGAAACAAAGAGTGAAGAATGGAGTTTGTGTACCAATAACGTGGTAAGTACATTTCTTGGTGCTATATGTTTTTAAATACTGTATTTCCCGGGGTGGGGGTGAGAGTTCCTTTCACAGTGTTTGGGGAGTCTGGCCCGGGGTAAAGTTGCGGGGAGGGCAGGAGCATTGTAAAGGAGGGGATCAGGGCCAGTAACCCACTTGCGACGCTCCGGGCACGGAGCCACCGGATTGTGGCCAGGGAGTGAATTAGCTCGGGTGGCTGTGAGTGGCCACCAGGACCAGACAACAGCTTCTGCGGTCCCCGCTCACCGCTGGCAATGCTCTCTGAAAACCTCTCCTGCCGCTCGCCAGCTTCGCTCATATCAGCCACTTCCCACAAATCCTTAAATTCTGACAGCGCACTCAAGGGACCAATTGAGGTTACTCGGCTGTTGGAATTTAAGGATTTGCGGGAAGCGGATGATATGAGCGAAGGGGTTGTCTGGTCCCGGCGGCCACTCCCAGCCACCCGAGCTAATTCACTCCCCAGCCACAATTTCATTTGTTGCCTCCCATTTACACGTCCTCTGGACCTGCCTTTGCCACCATCTCCCAACTACATACATTCATTCATTGTCCTAGAATCACAGGGCATGGCCCTTCACTTCTGTTCTCTCTGCCTTCTCACATTTCACTGCAACTTCAGAATGGTTTATTTCGAAATTTTCCCAGTTCGGGTGAGAGGTCTTTGACTCAAATCATGACCTCTGCGTCTCCCTCTACACATTTCACAATCTGACTCAAGCTACCTAAATATGCACATTAGTGGCAGTACAGTTAATCCACTGCAGCTAGCTGCAATAGAAAATTAAGTGAGCATCTGTAACCTGGAAATTGTTTAACAAAATGTATGACATTATCTACTTCTGCAGTGGTGTTAATGGGAGTGCCTGAGAACATTTGGTCAGAATGGGAGTTTGACTCATGGAGGAATGATTCTGCTAACGTTTGCCTTGGACATCAATTGTAGTTCTTGTTTCTTTGAGGCAGTTAAACATTGATAATTGAGTCATATTTGAGTCATGGAACCACAGCGAGTTGCAGGGCGAAGCAGGCCCTTTGACTCACTGAGTCTGGACCAACCATCAACCACACATTTACGGTAAGGTTACATTCAGACCATGTTTTATTATCCCCACCCCTTCCCCTGATCCAACCACTCACTTATACACTGGGGGCAATTCACAATGCTCAGTTAATATAGCAAACCGCATGTCTTTGGGGTGGGAGGAAACAAGCGCATCCAGAGGAAACCTACACTGACACATGGAGAATGTGCAAAGTCCATCTTTCTTGACCCATGCTTGTTCAGTGCTCTTGCCTAAACATTGTATTTGAAGTCCTCCCGGATATAATTCTTCATCAATAGTACTACAAAATTGGCAACTGAAGCCACTACTATGGAGACTTTAGACTCCTGATCATCCGAACAGAAATATTATATCTTACAAACATAGAAACATAGAAAATAGGTGCATGAGGAGGCCATTCGGCCCTTCGAGCCAGCACCGCCATTCATTGTGATCATCGCTGATCGTCCGCTATCAATAACCCGTGCCTGCCTTCTCCCCATATCCCTTGATTCCACTAGCCCCTAGAGCTGTATTCAACTCTCTCTTAAATCCATCCAGTGATATGGCCTCCACTGCCCTCTGTGGCAGGGAATTCCATAAATTCACAACTCTCTGGGTAAAAAAGTTTTTTCTCAGCTCAGTCTTAAATGACCTCCCCTTTATTCTTACGCACTTCCCACCCAGTATAGAATTTGTATATCACTGGGAAATAAGATAACATTAAATTCTGGGAAATGGGCAGGGTGGTAACAGAAAGCTTAAAAACAATGTACTTAAAAGATTGATGGTAGATAAAAGTGCTGGAGAAAATCAGCAAGTGAGGTAGCATCTATGGAGTGATGGAATGTGTGACGTTTCATGTCGAGACCCTTGTTCAGACTGATGTGGGGGTGGGGGGGGGGGGGTAGAAGAAAGGAAGAGGTAGAGACAGTGGGCTGTGGGAGAGCTGGGAAGGGGAGGGGAAAGAGCGAGAAGCAAGGACTACCTGAAATTAGAGAAGTCAATGTTCATACCGCTGGGGTGTAAACTACCCAAACAAAATATGTTCTCAGGCACTCCCATTAACACCACTGCTCCTCCAATTTGCTGTGGGACTCACTCTGGCCATGGAGGAGACCCAGGACAGTAAGATCGGATATGGAATGGGAGGGAGAGTTGAAGTGCTGAGCCACCGGGAGATCGGGTTGGTTATTGTGGACTGTGCGGAGGTGTTGGGCAAAGTCATATATGCTGCCTCACCCGCTGAGTTTCTCCAGCATTTTTGTCCACCTTCGCTTTTTCCAGCATCTGCAGTTCTTTCTTAAACTTAAAAGATTGTAAGATTTATTCAAGCACCGAGTGTGGAAGATGTATGCAGAGAAACAAGGTTGAAAAATTGAAATTCACTGTTCAACATTTGTCCAGCATGATTCTGACCACAAAGACCTCTTGACCTTACTTCAAACTACTTTGGGTTTCATGCAACACCCAAATTACTGGAAAATATGAGGTTCCACCTGACAGGAACTTGCAGACAAGATTATAACCAGACACTAATTATGTTCTACTCCACATGGAGTTCTTAGCAGCAAAATGCACTCAACAAATTCAATGCAAAATCAAATCTTTGGTCATTGGATTAATTGAATAATATGTGGAGGCTCCTAAGGGTCGGGCCATTCCACTATCGAACAACTCGGCAGGGGAATGGACTAGTCCGGGGGTGAGCCCGACGCTCCATTGGTGTCATAATGGAGTCAAAAGACAGAGCCGCCCGTCAATCCGCCTCACAGGCCGACCGGGCCCTGTCTCTTGACGTGGTCTCCGTTAAACTACCTATGTTCTGGACCGCCCGGCATCGCACCTGGTTTCAGCAGGCGGAGGCCCACGTCCAGCTGCGGGGCGACTATCTTCTCAAAAGTGGATTTGGTGCGGGGCTATAACCAGATCCCGGTCCACCCAGAGGATGTGCCCAAGATGGCAATAATTACGGCGTTTGGATTGTACGAGTTCGTGCGAACGCCGTTCGGCCTTAAGAACGCCGCGCAGGCGTTTCAACGGTTAAGGGACGGCGTGTGTCGCGGTCTCGAGTTTTTGTTCGTCTATCTCGATGACGTCCTGGTGGCCAGCCACTCGCGGCAGGAGCACTGTGCCCACCTCCGGCAGCTCTGTCAGCGGCTCAGTGAGCATGGTTTGGCTGTGAACCTCGCCAAGTGCTGGTTTGGGGTGACCACCATCGACTTTTTCGGCCAATCGTGACTTCACAAGCTGTGGTTCCCCTGCCGGACAGGGTCGATGCCATCCCCCGTCCATACACTTTGGAGGAGAACCTGCAGGAGTCCGTCAGCATGGTGGCCTTTTATCATCGTTTTGTGCCATCCGCGGCCCACATCATGCGCCGCTGTATCATCTTCTGGCGTGTAGATGTAAGGACGTCGAGTGGACCGACGAGGCGGTGGCAGCATTTGTCGGCACGAAGGAGACCCTTGCTCAGGCCGTACTGCTGGTTCACCCGTGGGAAGATGCCCCGACCACCCTTATGGTGGATGCCTCGGAGTAGGCGGTTGGTACCCCTGGCCTTCTTCAGCCGACACCTTAACCATGCCCAGATGAAGTACAGCGCATTCGACCGCGAGCTCCTGGCCCTGTACCTGGCGGTGCACCACTTCCGCTACTTCCTGGAGGGCCGCCCATTCACCGCTTACACAAACCACAAGCCACTCACTGTCGCCCTGGCAAAGGATTCCGACCCCTGGTCCGCAGGCAGCAGTGCACCATCTCCATCCGCTTCATCGAGGGGAAGGAGAACCGGGTGGCATGCCCCGCCGTTGACGCTGTTTTCGAGGTGGCACCCGGCATTGACTATTCTGCCCTGGCGGAGGCTCAGCTGACGGACGGTGAGATGCCCGCCTACCGGACTGCCATCTCCAGCCTTCGCCTTGAGGATGTCCATCTCGGTCCTCGAGGGGCAACGATCCTGTGCGATGTGTCGTCCGGTCAGCCGCGCCCCATCGTCCCTGCCGCCGGAGGATTTTCAACGTGATCCATGGGCTGGCTCACCCATCCATCTAGGCGACGTGTGGTTGCTCGGTTCATCTGGCACGGTCTGCGCAAGCAGGTTGGCCACTGGGCCCGCACCTGCATTCTGTGCCTGACGGCAAAAATCCAGCGCCATGTGCGGGCGCTTGCCAGGAGTTCGGTCTACCTTGCCGGCGGTTCGACCACCTCCACGTGGACATTTGTGGGGCTTCTCCCGCCGTCCCGGGTCATCACCCACCTCCTCACGGTGGTGGACCGCTTCACACGGTGGCCGGAGGCCATACCGCTGGCCGATACTTCGACAGCTATGTGCGCACGTGCGTAGTCCGTGCACTGGATTGCTTGCTTTGGGGTGCTGGTGGACATCTCCTCGGACTGGGGACAACAGTTCATCTCTGAGCTGTGGTCGACCTGTTAGGGTGTGCAGCTGCACCACAGCACGGCCTATCACCCGCAGGCAAACGGCCTGGTGGAGAGGTTCCACCGGCAGCTCAAGGCAGTGCTGAAAGTGCGACTCTCCGACCCGGACTGGATGGACGCACTGCCGTGGGTCTTGCTGGGCATCCGAACTGCGCCTAAGGAAGACGTGGCCTCATATTCAGCGGAGCTCGTTTACGGGCCACTGCTCATGGTGCCCGGGGAGTTCGTGCCATCAGCACCGAGCAGGGACTGCCCTCATCCACCCTACAGCGGCTTTGCGAGCGAGTTGGCAGGCTCGCGCCCGTGCCGACGTCCCGCGATATGACATTCCGCCCGCACATGCCATGGCCCTCGGGGCTGTCCCTATGTTTTCCTGCACCGTGACGCCCACCGAACGCCGCTCCGGAGGGCCGTTCTGGGTGCTGGAGCACGGACAGACATTCTTTGTGTTGGACATGGGGGGTCAGACGGAGGCCGTGTCGGCTGACCGGTTAAAGCCAGCACATTTGGACATTGAGCAGCAGAAGCCAATTTCAATCATACCATAACTTTTACCCAACTCTAGCAACTTTGGATTATATGCAGAAAGTCTGATACATTTTGCAATTTACAATACTAATAACAGGTACTACCTTCAGCTTAGTTATTATCGTCAAAAGAGGTTGAGTATAACATAACACATCCCAAGTAAACACCATGAAAAACTAAGAAGTATTATTAGAGGATATTTTAAAGTCTACTCCAGACAGAAAGTGGGATATCATCTGAAAACCTCCAGCAATTGCATTGACATTCACTGGACATTGGGCATCCCGCACCATTGACAGTGCACTGTTCCCTCTCTATGCTGGCAGAAAAGGGCCATATTGATGAGGGGTGACACAGTAATATGCAAGCAAGGGAATTGCAACCCGTTCTTTCTACCCTTTCCCCCATTATTAATCAGGAGGAATTTATTACAATAAATTTGCATTTAATGCCATTTTTAGCAGGTTCAAATACATTATTGTCTACAGTCCAAATACATTTTAGGCTACATCGACGACTGCATTGGTGCTACCTCCTGCACCCACACACAACTCACTGACTTCATCCATTTCACCACTAACTTCCATCCGGCACTCAAATACACCTGGACCATTTCCGACATTTTCCTACCATTTTACCTCACTGTCTCCATCGCAGGTGATAGACTACTGACCAACATCCACTATAAACCCAATGACTCCCATGGCTATCTGGCCTACACTTCTTCCCACCCTGCTTCCTGTAAGGACTCCATCCCCTACTCCGAATTCCTCCGTCTACGCCGCATCTGCACCAGGGCATCGGAGATATCCTCATTCTTCAGGGAACGGGGGTTCCCCTCTTCTACTATAGATGGGGTTCTCACCAGGATCTCTTCTATACCCCGTGACTCTGCTCTCACTCTCCATACCCCCACACGTAACTAGGGCAGGGTCCCCCTTATCCTCACCTTCCACCCTACCAGCCGTCACATACAACCAGCCGTCACGTACAACAAATAATCCTCTGACATTTTCACCACCTCCAACGTGATCCCACCACTTGCCACATCTTCCCATCTCCTTCTTTGTCTGCTTTCTGCAGAGACCGCTCCCTCCATAACTCCCTGGTCAATTTGTCCCTTCCCAACCGAACTATCCCCCTCTCCGGGCACTTTCCCTTGCAACCGCAGGAAATGCTACACTTTTCGCTTTACCTCCCCCCTTGACTCCATTCAAGGACCCAAGCAGTCTTTCCAGATGCGGCAGAGGTTCACATGCACCTCCTCCAACCTAATCTATTACAACCGCTGCTCTAGATGTCAGCTGCTTTACATCGGTGAGACCAAGCGTAGGCTTGGCGATCGCTTCACCGAACACCTCCGCTCGGTTCGCAATAGCCAACCTAATCTCCCGGTGGCTCAGCACTTCAGCTCCCCCTCCATTCCAAATTCGATCTTTCTGTCCTGGGCCTCCTCCATGGCCAGAGTGAGCACCACCGTAACTTGGAGGAGCAGCACCTCATATTTCGCTTGGGCAATTTGCACCCCAGCAGTATGAACACTGACTTCTCAAATTTCAGGTAGTCCCTACTTTCTCCTCCCCTTCTCAGTTCTCCCTCTGCCCACTGGCTCCACCTCTTCCTTTCTTCTTCCTGCCCCCCCCCCCACCCTGACATCAGTCTGAAGAAGGGTTTTGACCCGAAACGTTGCCTATTTCCTTCGCTCCATAGATGCCGTCTCACCCGCTGAGTTTCTCCAGCATTTTTGTCTACCTACAGTTCATATACAACTCATTGGGATATGCCAAAGTGAGGCACAGCCAAAGAGGAAAGTACAATACTATAAATACAAGATTATTTTATTGCACAAACTCGGTCCGATCTATTCAATTACAACTCCAGGTAACCCATTCAAGTTCCACAAAGAGCGGAAGAACGGAACATAGATATAGGCCATTTTGCTCGCTGTGTCAAACAATGCTCATCAATACTAATCTTACTTGCCTGCATTAATTCTATACTCCCCTATGCCTTGACATCAGAGTTCCTGTCCATATACCTCTTAGTCATTTTTAGTGTTCCTGTTACCGTCAGTCCTGGTAGTTCATTCCAGATATCCACTACGCTTTGCCTCTCAGGACCCCTTCAAACATCCTCTCACTCACTTCTAATTTTTGCACTCTAGATTTCCTCCATCATGGGAAATCAATATGGCAGATAGTCAGAGGTCATGCTGTTATGTACCTTTAACATGTCTCCTCCCAGCCTCCTTTCCTTCAGGGAAAACAGATCCAGCCTATCAAAAAAAAAACACAAAGTACTGGAGTAACTCAATGGGTCAGGCATGATTTTTGTAAACCAGCATCTGCAGTTCCTTGTAACCAGCCGATCTAATCTCTCCTTATACCTCAAGCACTCCAATCCAGGCAACATTGTTGTAAATTGAACCTGCACCCTCCCCAGTTTAATTACAACGTTCCTATGCTGCAGTGACCATAAATGTACACACAACTCCTTATCCAAGTTAAATTTAATCTGCCATTCCTTTGCCTACTGTTGCAGTTGGATATATTTCCTGATGTAATCTTAGACGACCCTCCTTGTTCATTATACCAGTAATTTTGGTGTCATCCGCAAATTTGCAAACCATATCACCTACATTCCCATCCAAATCATTAATATATATGAGAAAGAAGACCTACAAATGGATCCTTACAATCACAGGCTTCCAATCTGAAAAGCAATCCACCAACATCAGCCTCTGCCTGCTATCACCAAACCAACTTTGTATCTAAATGGCTAGCGTACCCTGGATTCCATGTGTTTCAACC
Organism: Raja brachyura; assembly: GCA_963514005.1. Next base: position 35,576,241 of record OY740802.1, on the reverse strand, counting down.
TTCCGGACCAGTCTACCATGCCCAATCTCATTAAATACCTTGCTACATTACACATAGACAATATCTACCGTCCTGCCCAGGGTCACTGCTACAACAAAACTCAATCAAATTTGTGACACAAATCTGAAGGAAAGTTCTTAAAGGTTTTGCCCTGACCTCTCATGCTAAATCAAATGAATCTCTGCTGCACTGATACGATTTAATGCTCCAAGGAACATGAAACAAGGTTCCTTCATGAAACCTTCAAGGAAGGTGACCTCCACAACATGACAAAGCCAAAGTCACAAACATGGATAACATGGATGGGCATCAATAATACCGGTGCCCAAGAAGAGCAAGATGACATGCCTCAATGACTATCGGCCAGTGGCACTAACGTCTGTGGTGATGAAGTGCTTTGAGAGGTTGATTATGGCTCATATCAACTCTTACCTCGACTAGAACCTCAACCCACTGCAGTTCGCTTACCGCCACAATGTGGATGTGATCTCACTGGCTCTCCACTCCGCTTTGGACCACTTGGACAACAGAAACTCATATGCCAGGCTGTTATACATTGACTACAGCTCGGCATTTAACACCATCATCCCCTCCAAGCTGGTTACCAAGCTCTCAGATCTGGGTCTCAGCGCATCCCTCTGCAATTGGATCCTCGACTTCCTCATCCACAGACCACAGTCTGTCCGTATTGGTGGAAATGTGTCATCCTCGATAACAATCAGCACGGGAGCACCTCAAGGCTGCGTGCTCAGCCCCCTGCTGTACTCACTCTATACTCATGACTGTGTAGCTGGACATAGTGCGAACTCCATCATCAAGTTCGCCGACGACACCACTGTTGTGGGATGAATCACTGATGGTGACGAGTCAGAGTATAGAAGTGAGATTGACCAATTGACCAAATGGTGCCAGCACAATAACCTGGCTCTCAACACCAGCAAAACCAAGGAACTGATTGTGGACTTTGAATGGTATAGGATCGGGACCCACAATCCTGTTTATATCAACGGGACGATGGTGGAAGATCTTTCCTGGTCCCTGCACACTGATGCAAATATAAAGAAAGCACATTTGCGCCTCTACTTCCTGAGAAGATTACTTAGAGTCGGTATGTCAAAGAGGACTCTCTTGAACTTCCACAGGTGCACAGTAGAGAGCATACTGACAGGTTGCATCGTGGCTTGGTTCGGCAACTTGGGCATCCAGGAGCGGAAAAGAATGCAGAAAGTTGTGACCACTGCCCAGTCCATCATCGGCTCTGACCTCCCTGCCATCGAAGGAATCTATCTCAGTTGTTGCCTCAAAAAGGCTACCAACATCATCAAGGACCCACACCATCCTGACCACACACTGCCATCAGGTAGAAGGTACAGGAGCCTGAAATCTGGTACATCGAGGTTCAGGAACAGCTACTTCCCCACAGCCACCAGGCTACTAAACTCGCCATCAAACAAACTCTGAACTATCACAGCCTATTGCACTTTATCTGTTTATTTATGTACATATCTATGGTCTATGCTATATAGACACATTGAACTGTTCTGAAGTTATGCTTACAATACTCTGTGGTGCTGCAGCAAGCAAGAATGTCATTGTCCTATCTGGGGCATGTGACAATAAACTCTCTTGACTTGACTTAATCAGGTGTGATTTTAACCAAGCATGCATTTGAACTTTAAACCAGATTGCATTGAACAATGTTACATCCAGAACATTGTTATATGTCATTGGATTCAAATTAGCACTATTATATTTCATGTGGTACATGGGTTACAAAGAAATCCCACGTTGAACAAGACACCTCGTACGTAAAACACATGATTCACCAACAGTATTGCATGAAACTTCAGTTTCAATAAATTGGAGAAAAACCTATTGCTATGTGAAGCTTGCTGTTGAACAAATTTTACTCCGTAGAGAGCAACTACATGAGAGCTGCGAGTTAAAAAAACCCTTAATCTTGCCACATGTAAATTACGTTCAGTTTTGGACTATGTCAGCTGAGCAATAAGCAGAATACAGCACCAAGATAGACTTTGAAGAACAAGAAGAGCATTTGTTCCTTAACTGAGGTAAATATGACACTGACAGTATGACAACATCTACACAACTTGTAGCCATTTTATTTTAAATTGACTGACTTCCTATCAGGATGTAAATAAGAGGAACCTTCCCGTATATACTGAAATAAACCATCTGAAATCATAGATAGACACAAAATGCTGAGTAACAGGCAGCATCTCTGGATAGAAGGAATGGGTGACGTTTCGGGTTGAGGCCCTTCTTTAGACTGTCAGGGGAGAGGGAGATGGAGAGGGAGATACAGAGATATGGAAGTGTAAGGAGACAAAGGGGATGGAGATCAAGGAAAATACCGAATAGATCATTGTTAGCTAGGAAAAGGTAACAACAGAGCAAACAGATAAATGTAAATGAGGACAGTCAAACTTGTTGGAGAACTGGGAAGGGGGGAGCGATGGAGAGAGAGGGAAGGCATGGTTTACTTGATGTTTGAGAAGTCAATACTCGTACCGTTGGGGTGTAAGCTACCCAAGCAAAATATGAGGCGTTGTTCCTCCAATTTGCGCTGGACATCACTCTGACAATGGAGGAGGCCAAGGACAGAAAGGTCAATGTGAGAATGGGAGGGGGAGACTAGAGGGACTCAGTCCCTGTTGCAGCTGGGATGGAGGTGGAGCAAAAGCAGAGCAATGGGATATTGAGGAGACCTGAGTGAGGGCCTCATCTATGATGGAAGTGGGGAATCCCCATACCCTAGGACCCTGACAGTCTTTTCAGGTGAGGCAGAGGTTCACTTGTACCTCCTCCAACCTCAACTACTGGATCCGCTGTTCCAGGTGTGGACTCCTATATATCGGCGAGACCAAGCACAGGCTTGGCGATCATTTCACTGAATATCTTTGCTCAATCCACCTAAACCTACCTAATCTCCCAGTTGCTAAACACTTAACTCTCCCTCCCATTCCCACACTGACCTTTCTGTACTTGGCCTCCTCCATTGTCAGAGTGAGGACACGCGCAAATTGGAGGAACAACATCTCTTCTTTGGCTTGAGCAACTTACACCCCAGCGGTATTAATATTGACTTTGTCTCCATCTCCCTTGCCTTCCGTCTCTCTCCATCCCTCTCCCTTCCCAGTTTTCCGACTAGTCTGACTGTCCTCGTTTACATTTTATCTGTTTCTTTGTTGTTCTTCTAGCTATTCTACATTTGCCTTGATCTCCATCCCCTTTGTTTAGTTTTCACACCTTACGCTTCCTTATCTCTGTATCTCCCTGACCCCTGACTCAGTCTGAAGAAGGGTCTCGACCCGAAACATCACCCATTCCTTCTATCCAGAGGAGCTGCCTATCCCGCTGTTACTCCAGCATTTTGTGTCCATCTGCAGTTCCTTGTTACTCATCATAATCATTGCCAGTTAAACTCCTGCAGTGAAGCCAATCAATGAATTCCACTGCTGGGAAAAAAAATGTTGGACGCAAAGCATTGAGAAAACGTGATGTTTGGGCTTTTTCATTCCATTGTCAGTAAATTCTAACAATGTGGCCTGTCCCAATTGCTACTGTTCAACCAGACACTGAAAGTTACCTTCCATAAAGTAATTTCTTTTCTTTTTAAATTCCATGCGATTATCTCTCTGTAACCAGTTTGATATAATAGCCTGGATTCTGAGTAGCAATGAAGGAAGTTCACAACATTAACAGTTAGAGAAGTGGAGGCTTGGCGATCGTTTCACCGAACACCTCCGCTCGGTCTGCGTTAACCAACCCAACCTCCCGGTGGCTCAGCACTTCAACTCCCCGTCCCATTCCGTATCCGACCTCTCTGTCCTGGGCCTCCTCCACGGCCAGAGTGAGCAACTTGGTGGAACAGCACCTCATATTCCGCTTGGGGAGTCTGTATCCTCTGGGCATGAACATCGAATTCTCTCAATTCTGTTAACCCTTGCTGTCCCCTCCCCTTCCTACCTCTCCCTCAGCCCTCGGGCTACTCATCCTTTTTCCTTTCTTCCTCCCGCCTCCACCCCCCCCCCCCCCCCCCCATCAGTCTGAAGAAGGGTTTTGGCGCGAAACGTTGCCGATCTCCTTCACTCCATAGATGCTGCTGCACCCGCTGAGTTTCTCCAGCTTTTTGTGTACTCGCAACATTAACAATTGTCCACAATGTTTCCTTTTGCCTTGCTTTTGTGGACTTGCTTAAATTCACTATATGCTTCACCAACCGTCCTCAGAGTGCTCACTGGATTCAAATGATTGACTGAAAAACCCACTGAGACATGAAGGCCACACTCTGACGTATAGAACAGGAGAGGCAGGAAGGAAAAAAGGCAGAGAGTCAGAAAGAAAGAGGGGAAATGGGAAAAGGTTAAGAAAAAGAGGCATGAATAATTAATGTAAAATAAAGTGGAAATAGAGCATAAAGATAAGAGGCATGAAAGATGGACTTTAAAAAAAGTCTCCAACAGCAACATCTAAAAGAATGAGACTCCATATATCATTAGCAAAGAGCTAATAATTAAATACCTACTTGATAAAATGTGCTTATGCTTTAAAGTATCATTCCGAACATTGTCCGACATGGTTTTGGGCTGAATGTAACCAGGTAATGTAACTTTATGTGCTTATCATGGTGGAGTTACACTTTGACGTGCTGATATAATGCAGCCAATTGAGATTCAAGGTAATACGGTTATTAGCTTCACGTCTCCATATTTAACAATGCATGAGTGAATACAGACATTGCTGCTTGATTTGCTCTGCATTAAATCTGAATGCCATGGCTTCACTTATTAAAACAGGATCTAGGATCCCATTGCTAAGTCCTTGGGATGACACACAGCTATCAATAAAGGCTCTGTTAATCTAACACACTCTCTGGATCTGATGAGGCATCAACTATTCATCAACTCAATTGGTTGCAAAATATAGTTTCCTACACAGGCCCCAGCACATCTGCACAGGGTGGAGATTTAAGTAAATCTTTAATTATCCAAATGTCAGCTCAAAAGACAAGACGTCTGCCAGCAAGTGTAATGACAGCTGGTGTCATTCAGTCACCACTGGGGACATTAACAGCTGAATATCTAGGGAATACAATGCATTCAGAAAATATTCAGACCCCTTCATGTTTTCCAATTTTGTAACGTTACAGCCTTATTTTTAAATTGATTCATTTCATTTTTCTTATCATCAATCTACACATAATACTCCAAATGAAGAAGTTAAAATAGGTTTTTAGAAACTTTTGCAAAGTAATTAAAAAGAAATAACTGAAATATCACATTTACATAAGTATTCAGACCCTTTACTGTGACACTCAAAATTGAGCTTAGGTACATCCTGTTTCCATTGATTATTCTTGAGATGTTTCTACAATTTGATTTACAGTCCACCAGTGGTAAATTAAATTGATTGTACATGATTTGGAAAGGCACACACCTGTCCATATAAGGTCTCACAGTTGACCTGCCATGAAATCAAGCCATGAAGACGAAGGAATTGTCCAGAGACCTCCGAGACAGGATTGTGTCGAGACACAGATCTGGGGAAGGGTATAAAACAATTTCAGCAGCATTGCAAGTCCCGAAGAGCACAGTGGCCTCTGTCATTGTTAAATGGGAGAACTTTGGAACCACCAGGACTTTTCATAGAGCTGGCCGCCCGGCCAAACTGAGCAATCAGAGGAGAAGGGCCTTGGTTAGGAAGGTGACCAAGAACCCGATGGTCACTCTGAAAGAGCTCCAAAGTTCCTTTGTGGAGATGGGAGAACCTTCCAGAAGGACAACTATATCTGCAGCACCACCAATCAGGCCTTTATGGTAGAGTGGCCAAACGGAAGCCACTCCTCAATAAAAGGCACATGACAGCTCACTTGGAGTTTGCCAAAAGGCATCTAAAGGACTCTCACCATGAGAACCAAGATTTTCTGGTCTGATGAAACCAAGATTGAACACTTTGACCTGAATGCCAAGCGTCACGTCTGGAGGAAACCAGGCACCGCTCATCACCTGGCCAATACCATACCAACAGTGAAGCATGGTGGTGGCAGCATCATGCTGTGGGGATGTTTTTCAGCGGCAGGAACTGGGAGACTAGTCAGGGTCGAGGGAAAGATGAATGGAGCAAAGTACAGAGAGATCCTTGATGAAAACCTGCTCCAGAACGTTCTGGACCTCAGACTGGGGCGGAGGTTCACCTTCCAACAGGACAACGACCCTAAGTGCACAGCCAAGACATCGCAGGAGTGACTTCATGACAAGTCTGTGAATGTCCTTGAGTGGCCCAGCCAGAGCCTGGACTTGAGCCCGATCGAACATCTCTGGAGGGACCTCAAAATAGCTGTTCATCGATGCTTCCCATCCAACCTGACAGAGCTTGTGAGAATCTGCATAGAAGAATGGGAGAACTTACCCAAATACAGGTGTGCCAAGCCTGGAGCATCATACCCAAGAAGACTTGAGGCTGTAATCACTGCCAAAGGTGCCTCAACAAAGTACTGAATAAAGGGTCTGAATACTTATGTAAATGTGATATTTCAGTTATTGCTTTTTAATTACTTTGCAAACATTTCTAAATACCTGTTTTCAGTTTTTATTATGGGGTATTGTGTGTAGATTGATGATAAAAAAAAGAATTGAAATTCATTTTAGAATAAGGCTGTAACGTAACAAAATGTGGAGAAAGTGAAGGGGTCTGAATACTTTCTGAATGCACAGTATATGACTATCTCCAACAGATTGGCAAGCGGGTGACAAAGAACCTATGTCTTATAACAAATACAGCACTCAACTATTTCCCTAGCCAAGAAACCTGAATGATGGGCTGTGAATAGTATATTTACATTGTGCACGAGAAGCATTCCTTCCTTCCATACTATTTCCTGTTTAATAAATGAAGGGTGTTAACCTACATTCACCAAACTTTATTCACGATGAATCATGTATCTTTATTTGAAATTATTATGAAACGTGCCACTGTGCGAGTCTTAACTTACCAGTTGGTGCTCGTTCAGCAAAATGGTTGTCTGAACATGGCCACCAAAGTTCTATTGTACATTAAACAAAAACTTCCGCATAGTCATTGAACTAATAATAAGCATCTTATATAAGAAAAAGTAAGAAACTGGCCAATGATGCACAAAACCTCAAATAATTTTGAGATGTTCAATTGAACATCTACAATTTTGTGCCTACCCTGTGCTTCAAATTCTCCTACTACTTTATTGAAATCACCTCTTTTGACTCCATACTGCCTTTGAACAATTTTTCTGAGCTAAAAAACAATACAAAGTGAGTAACTCTGTGGGTCAGGCAGCACCTCTGGAGATCATGAACAGGTGACGTTTCAGGTCAGGACCCTTCTTCAGACTGCCAACTAGAAATGTTGCCTATCCAGAAATCTCCAGAGATGTTGCTTGGCTCACTATGTTACTCCAGCACTCTGTGTCTTTTGTCATAAATCAGCATCCGCAGTTCCTCGTGTCTATGTTTTAATAAGTGTTTGGTCACCATTTTAAAAAACCTTTAAAACAACTCATAGTGAATGAATTTTGCATACTGAAGATGGAACAGAAGGGACAGACTTATATACTGATGGCAATGGGGAATATAGAAGCAATGGGGGAAATCCTGTAGTGGCCGACAATAGCATTTGCTGTGACTCAACCAAACTTGGTGTTGAATGGGTTTATCTGTAATGCACCAGTTACTCTGCACACCTGGCTTCATGGTGAGTGTCCCGCTAAAGTGGTTTGGTTTAACCTGTGGAGAGATATGTGGAGCTGGTGAAAGGGAGACAGAAGTCTATGTTGAAGTACATCAAGCCAAAAAGGATAGGGTCAGAGGTAGAGGAGAGATTAGGAGATGGCAGAAGAGCAGTGAATTTGGAGAAGAATAAAGTGAGTTGAAAGGAAAGTAACCCAGAGGCTGGACACAAGAAAAATTGAGAAGATAGTTTACAAGGTTTGTAAAAAGGAGGCTGGAGTGCACCAAGTTGGGGAAATCAAAGGGTATGTTAATGGGAACAGGAGGAGAGGTCAAAAGGTGAAAAGAGTCACAATGATGTTGAGTCATAGAGTAATAGACACATAGAGTGATACAGCGTGGAAACAGGCCCTTCGGCCCAACTTGCCCACACCAGCCAACTCATCCCATCTACGCTAGTCCCACCTCCCTGCGTTTAGCCCATATCCCTCCAAACCCAAACACTTCTGCCAGGGCAGCTGGTGCAAGGTAGAGACAGGTGAAAGGCTTCACTTGAAGCTGCACAAAGCAGAGTCACGGCACAATATAAATGCTCACACGAAGAAAGCTTCCACAAGACATCTACACAGCCATTTCTTCTACATTGAAATTAATACTAAATTAAACAAATTATTTGTTAATAAAACTAACATTTTCTCATTTGTTCTCTCAGAAGTTATCGTTATGAATAATCATCCCAATAAATACAACTAAACTGCTCCATCTGAAATCATAGCTGGTCTTCTACTGCAGCCCATTTACCTGCCCTATACTGTTGTATCCCAAAATCTACTGAGCCTGGCTCTGCTGAAATCCATGACTGGGGCCCACAGCTCTAGAGGCAGTGAATTCCAAGGAGTCGTCATCTTTGAAGAACTTTCAGCTCTTATTTTGAGATTGTGACTCCTGGGACTCCACACTGTGGAAAGCAGCCTCTTTAAATCTTTACCTGTAAAAACCTATAACCATTTTATAAAATACACAAAGAGGTCAGTAGAGATATACTACAATGGAAGGACTGCAGTAATTGTTCACCAGATTCATTCCAAAACTGCGCTGGGCCTATATTCTCTTTGAAGGACGAGAGGTGATGTAATTGAAACAGTCAAAATTTGAACAGGACTTGTAAAAGTAGAGGCAGGATGTTATGTTTTCCAGCCACTATGTCTAGAATTGGAGGGATGAGAGAAGAAATCTTCACCAAGGGGTAGTAACTCTTTAAAGTGAGAGTCATGGAGTTATACAGCACAGAAATGGTCCCTTTAGTCCACCACGTCCATGCCGACCCTTTTGCCCATCTACACTAATCCCATTTGCCCACATAGACCCTGTCTTAGCAACTGTATCTGGCAGTGCATTTTAGATATCGACCGTTCTCTGTGTAAAAAAAAACTTACTTGTCATATTCCCTTTACAACTCCTATCTCTCATGCCTGCTTGTTTTGATAACCAGACCAAAGGATTAGGAGTTTTGACTTTTGACCCAGCCTATACGAGTGTCAAGATGGCCGTGCCATTGTGTTGGCTGCCTGTCGTCTCCCGTCTGGTCGTCCGTTTGGCCTGCAGTCAATCCAGGTCTACGAACGCCAAACACTCCTGGGCATCCGATCCGCTGTCATCCAAGTCTTCATCCGAGGCCCCTGAAAAAGCCCCAGACTAACCCCTAGGACAAAGCCCCTGTAAAAGCCCCGGAATAAGCCCCAGGACAAAGCCCCTGAAAAAGCCCCGGAATAAGCCCCAGGACAAAGCTACCTCAACTGTTCACTCTTCGCTCAGCTTACCAGCAGGGACAACTTACCTGCAGTCCCTGCTAAAGTGGCCCTGATCAACGCAAGATCCTTACTAAACAAAACCTTCATCCTCAATGACTTCTTCACCCCACGTGGATGGACTTCTTACTGGTCACAGAAACCTGGCTTAATCCTGGTGAGCTTGCTCCTCTCGTGGAACTCTGTCCTGATAACTGTAACTTTTTCAGCTCGCCTAGGCTCTCCGGACGCGGTGGGGGCCTTGCCACAGTGTTTAAGAAACATTTCAACTGCCGCCTCCTGAACGCTGATCATTTCTCAAGCTTCGAACATCAACTAACTATAGTTGGTCTAATCTGTCCACTTTTAATTGTTCTTGTGTTTCGCCCGCCAAAAATGCATAAGGGCTTTATCACACAATTTGCTGATCTTATCTCTAGCTTGTTGCCCAAATTAAACCGTGTCCTGATTCTTGATGATTTTAACATTCATGTCTGCTGTCCTACTAAGCCTCTTGTGTGTGAATTTATGAACCTGGTTGAGTCCTTCAATCTACTTACCACTGGACCCACGCAAAAGCTTGGCCATACACTCGACCTGGTGCTATCGTCTGGTCTCCCCATTTGTAATATAGAAATTATTGATTCTTGTCCGTCAGATCATAGCGCAATCATATTTGATGCATCTCTGCCTTTCTCTCCCTCAAAATCCCATTTCCTTGTTCGCTACTCCCGCTACAAACTGTTCGACTGCCAGTAAGTTCTCTGAGGCTCTCATAGCTGCTCCTGACATCTTCACCATCGAGGCATCTCCCCTCCATCTCAGCAATGACAACCTAATTTCCTTATTTCAATACCACTTGTTCTTCCATCCTGGATTCTGTTGCTCCTCTTAAAATGAAAAAGCCTAAGCCTAAAGGCTGGCCCTGGCTCAATGACACCACCAGAGCCCTAAGAAGAGAGTGGAGAAAATCAGAACGGAAGTATAAATCTGATAAGCTTCAAATTTCGTTTGAACTTCTGAGAAACAATCTTCTCAAATAGCAGGAAGCAGTAAAGTCTGCGAGAACACAATACTTTTCCGACCTTATTTCCAAAAACGCCCATAACTCCAAGGTCCTATTTAGTACTATTACCTCTGTCATGTCCTGCCCCCAGAACCAGCTTAGCAGGTTCCCCTGCTAAGTGCAAAGAATTTACTACATTTTTCACCAGCAAAGTTAAGAACATCAGAACAAATATTTCTCTCCCATCCATGACCTAGCTGTCTCATTGGTCTGTTCTTCTAAATTAGACTGTTTCCAACCCGTTACTCCACCCTCCCTTGTAAAGCTGGTCACCACTATGAAACCTGCAACCTGCCCCCTCGACGTTGTCCCCGCTGCCCTTCTGAAGGATGTCATTGCAATAGCCGGTCCCAGCATCCTCTCTATCATCAACCGTTCTCTGGCCACTGGCACTTTTCCAACCTGCTTCAAGCACACGGTAGTCCAGCCCCTCCTGAAAAAACCTAACCTCGACCCCACTTTGCCCAGCAACTACAGACCTATTTCCAAACTGCCTTTCCTCTCAAAAGTCCTTGAAAAGATAATTCTAAATCAACTAATGCCTTACCTACACCAACATACCATCCTGGAAAGTTTCCAATCAGGTTTCAGGGCCCACCACAGCACAGAGTCTGCCTTGTTGAAGGTACATAATGACCTGCTTCTCGCCATTGACTCGCGACTGTGCAATCCTGCTCCTTCTTGACCTCAGCGCAGCATTTGATACAGTGGACCACACCATCCTAATTGACCGTCTCCGGTACAGGGTTGGTATTGATGGCACAGTCCTGAGCTGGTTCGTCTCCTACCTCAAAGATGGGAGTTTCTCTACAAACATAGGCAACTCTTTCTCTTCCCCAGCTAGCCTTTGCTGTGGGGTTCCACAGCTCCATCCTAGGCCCCATTCTCTTCTCCCTGTATATGCTCCCCTTAGGCCAAGTCATTCAAAGGCACGGCATTTCCTTCCACTGCAATGCAGACGATACACAGCTTTCTCTCCCTCTGAAACCCAACAACCGGTCAAATCTAATCTGCATCATGCACTGCCTCGGGGACATAAAGTGTTGGATGGCGCAGCACTTCCTCCAACTAAACGAGAGCAAGTCTGAGGTCAACCTACTCGGCCCCTCGGTCTTGCTCTCGTTTAGTTGAAGGAAGTTCTGCCTGTTGCGCCTCCAAGATGCCGCAGCGAGACCTCTGACTGGCACCCGAAAAAGCTAACACATTACCCCGATTCTGGCCTCTCTCCATTGGCTCCCAGTGCGGTTCAAAATCAATTTCAAGCTCCTCCTTTATGTATACAAAGCCCTTAATGGGCTTGCCCCACCTACATCATGAATCTGCTAACCCACCATTCTACCTCCAGGTCCCTCAGGCCGGCCGACTTGGGCTACTGACTATCCCGCGGTCCAGGTTTAAGCTCAGGGGCGACCGCGCTTTTGCGGTTCCAGCACCTAAACTATGGAACAGCATCCCTCTTCTCATCAGAATTATCCTCTCCATCGACTCCTTTAAGTCTCGACTTAAAACTTATCTCTACTCACAAGTATTTCTTGAGGTCCTCTAAGGGAGCGCTGTATGTATGTATTTATGTATGTATTGTTAGATCTATGTGCCACTGTATGTAGCACGTTAGTACCTGCACTGATGGAAAGCACTTTGGTCAACGAGAGTTGTTTTTAAATGTGATATAGAAATAAAATTGACTTGTCTATATACCTATCTATCTTCTATACTTCTATCAGGTCCCCCCTCAGCCTCCTTCACTCCAGGGAAAATAAGTCGAGCCTGAACAATCTCTCCCCAGATCTAAAGTCCTCCCATCCAAGGAACATGACAGAACAGGCCCTTCAGCCCACAATGCTGTTCTGAACATGATACTAAGATAAACTAATCTCAACTGCCTGCACATGACCCATAGCCCTTCATACCTTGCATATCCATGTGCCTGTCTAAAAGCCTCTTAAATGTGCTGATCACCCTCTAGTGTGCTCTAGTCACCCTCTGTGTAAAAATTGCCCTGCTCATCTACATTCAACTTTGTCCCTCTGACCTTAAGCTATACCGTCCAGCCTTTGATATTTCCACCCTGGGAAAAAGGTTCTGAGTGCGCACTCAATCTGTACCTCTCATAATTTTATATATTTCTATTGAGACTGCCGTTAACCTCAGCTGTTCCAGACAAAACAATCCAACATCCTGGTTGAATCAAAGAACTACAGGTGCTGGTTAATAATGACACCAAGTGCTGTAGTAACTCAGCAGGTCAGGGCAGCGTCTTTGGAGCATGTGGATAGGAGACGTTTGGGTTGAGACCCATATTCAGACTGATTGTAGGAGAGAGGAGAAGGGGAGAGGCAGTGGAAAATGTGGTAGGTCAACACTGGTGAGATATTATTTCGATAGGAAGATGATTGGAACGAAGGCCAGCGATGAGAACAGAAGGTGTGAGACAGTTCTGAAGAGTTAGAGATTTTGAAGCTGGTGGGGGGAGGGAGAGAAATAGGTGGGAGTCCTGGTGGGGCACAGGGTAGGAAGGGGGAGGGGAGCAGTTGGGGGGGGGGGTTAGAGGTTATGTAAAATCGTAATATTCAATATTCTAACCGTTGGGCTGTAAGCCGTTGGGCTGTAAGCTATCCAAGTGGAATGTGAGCTGTTGATTCTCCAGTTTGCGTGTGGCCTCACTCTGGCAATGGAGGCAGCTCGGGACTGAAAGTTGTGTATGGGAATGGGAAGTGGAATTAAAATGGTTAGCAACTGGAAGAATCAGTCGACCTTGGTAGACCGAGCGCAAATGTTCAGCAAGTGGTCTCCAAGGGTGAATGTCCTCTGTAATCTCTTCAGTACAATCACATGGTTTGGGATTCTTTATCGATGAAACATCAGTCGATGGTCAGTCGCTGAAAGTATCCAAGGTACAGAGCGATTGTTTTTGTGGAAAGTGGTACGGAGGTAAAAGATCAGCCAATAACCTTACAGAGTGGCAGAGCACAGTGCAAGGGGCTGATACCCACCATTATGTTGACGATAGGCACAAAATGCTGGAGTAACTCTGTGGGACAGGCAGCATCCCTGGAGAGAAGGAATGGGTGACGTTTCGGGACCCAAAACGTCACCCATTCCTTCTCTCCAGAGATGCTGGCTGTCCTGCTGAGTTACTCCAGCATCTTGTATCTAGGTGTAAACCAGCATTTGCAGTTCTATTCTACACATTGCTATTATGTTATCTTTTTAGAACACAACTCCAGGTACGTAAAAAATCTTGTTAGATGCTGGGCTGCCTGCAAACGAAGGTAGACACAAAGTGCTGGAGTAACTCAGCGGGTCAGGCAGCATCTCTGGAGAAAAGGGATGGGTGACGTTTCGGGTTGGGACTGCAAAAAGGATCCCAACCCATCCTTTTTCTCCAGCGATGCTGCTGACCCACTGAGTCACTCCAGCGTGCTGTCTGACTTTGGCAATAACCAGTATCTGCATTTCAAAATAAAGTTAGGGCCACATATCTTCCTTTAAATTGTTTTTGGGGAAAGCACCAAAATGTACTTTGCACCTGGAATTACGTCAACATGTTTGCGTAAAAACTGTCGGGGAAATTATGAAAAATTATTGACTTCCCCTAGCCAGTGACAAGAGAACATGTGACCAGTGTGGCATTTCACTCCATGCCAGCAACAGGAAGGTAGTACCTTTAGAAAGCAACGTGCCTGTGCTGGCGGGTCTCAGCTTATTAATGTACAAGACATATTATCAGCTACTGATGTGGGAGGCACAGCCAAGCACCTGTTAGCCGATGTAAGAGGCAGGCGGCAGGTTTGACCTAAAGTAACCCCTCTAAACGGTCCTTGTAAAACGAACAAAAACATATTTCAGATCGCTGGCTCTTCAGTTCGTATTATATTGCTTTAATTTAATTACATTTGTATTTTAAACCGGCATTCTGACACGCAAAACCTTTTTAAATATCACATTATATCAGCTTACAGCTGTAGCCCCAGGGTACCACGCAACAAAATCTATTTGCATTTCTAAAATACCAACTTTCACCATGCAATCACGTTATACTTGAAACACAAGCACAGGCCACACAGTGATCTTGAATAAACGAGACCAAAATACACACAAAGGCTGTTGTTATAAGGTGTTATAGGCGGAATAACGCACAAAGGCTGTTATAAGCCTTAAAAGGCTGTTTGTTATAAACATAAATCTAACCGCATGCTGCAAATTGAAATGCCTGATGGTTATACATGTTGGTTTGAATCTCTGCCGCATGTTTATCTGTCGGGGTCGGGGGAGGGGTAGTAGGATGAACAAGGCGAGCTGCAAAGGTAAAGACACTCACATGTACGACTATGTCAGTTCAGCGCTGTCCATGTTCAAGCCCCATTGATGAAGCAGGGAGGGGGTGGGACGCTGGAGGCGATGACTGACAGCCAACCCAGCCAAGGACGACACATCGCTCCATGGGACTATCCGAAAACACCCAACCAGAGGCCACCCGTTGAATTACACGTCGACTTCGTACCGAGGATGTAGGCCATTACCAGCAATTGAAGCTGAGCGCCAATCTTTGTACAAATGCCTCTTATCAAGAGCAATCTTCCATGCGGAGTGAATAAAAGCAGAGGATCTTTATTTCCTAACAGCAGTACCTCACACTTTGTATGATGGATGCTAGTAGTTTAAGAGGAAAATACATATCATCTGGTGAATCAAGAAGTTCATGTTATGAAATTAAATTGTCATTGTCATAGAGTGATACAGTGTGGAAACAGGCCCTTCGGCCCAACTTACCCACACCAGCCAACAATGTCCCAGCTGCACTAGTCCCACTAGGCTGCGCTTAGCCCATATCCCTCCAACCTGTCCTATCCATGTACCTGTCTAACTTTCTTAAATGATGGGATAGTCCCAGCCTCAACTACCTCATCTGGCAGTTTGTTGCATACATCCACCAAGAAAAAGTTACCCCTCAGATTATTTTCCCCTTCACCTTGAACCAATGTCCTCTGGTCCTTGATTTCCCTACTCAGGACAAGAGACTGTGCATGTACCCAATCTATTCCTCTCATGATTTTGTACATCTCTATAAGATCCCCCCTCATCCTCCTGCGCTCCATGGAATAGAGACCCAGCCTACTCCACCTCTCCCTACAGCTCAGACTCTCTAGTCCTGACGTCATCCTTGTAAATCTTTTCTGAACCCTTTCAAGCTCGACAATACCTTTCCTATAACATGGTGCCCAGAACTGAACACAATATTCTAAATGCAGTCTCACCAAAGTCTTATACAACTGCAACATTACCTCCAGGGCTCTCGTTTAACTTTTTTTCCCTGGTGCCAGCCGGGCAACCTCGGCAGCTCTTTAGGTTGCCAAATTTAGGTGGTCATTTAAAACGGCTTGCATGACACGTGCGATAATGTGCTCGAAGTGCGTAGTTACCAGTCGGAATTATGGTCAATTAAGCATTCACATATTATTTCTGCTTCAAATAAAGTCACAAACTAAACATATTCACCAATCAAGACATGATATATACCACAATGACATGCAGCAACATTACAATACAGTATCTCATCTCTTTTTACACGTTGCAATGAATGCAATTTCTATTATCTCTTCCCACTTCCAAACAAAAATATGGTTATTCAGCGTATGATCAACCTCGGTGAGACCAAGCGCAGGCTTGCGATCGCTTCGCACAACACCTCCACTCAGTTCGCAATAACCAACCTGATCTCCCGGTGGCTCAGCACTTCAACTCCCCCTCCCATTCCGCACCCGACCTTTCTGTCCTGGGCCTCCTCCATGGCCAGAGTGAGGCCCACCACAAATTGGAGGAACAGCACCTCATATTTTGCTTGGGTAGTTTACACCCCAGCGGTATGAACATTGGCTTCTCCAATTTCAGGTAGTCCTTGCTTTCTCCCTCCTTCCCCTCCCATCCCCAGCTCTCCCACAGCCTACTGTCTCCACCTCTTCCTTTCTTTTTCCAGTCCCCCACCCCTCCCAACATCAGTCTGAAGAAGGGTCTTGACCCGAAATGTCGCCTATTTCCTTCGTTCCATAGATGCTGCCTCACCTGCTGAGTTTCTCCAGCATTTTTGTCTACCCATACACACAATTTCTGTTATCCCAGTTTCCTCACCCCTCCCTGCAATTTTACAGAGACAAGTTAACCTACAAAGCCAATGCGTCTTTGGGATGTAGGAGGAAACACACATGCTTGCAGGGAGAATGTGCAAATTCAACACAGACAGTGCCCGAGAACAGGATCGAACGCAGATCTCTGGCATGTGAGGCAGCAAGTCCACCAGCTGTGCCACTATATTTTATTTTCCAACACACAAAAAAATATACGTTGATAACTTTGGTTACTAAAAAAAAGAGAAACTATCCATTTTCAGTCTTAAATCTCTAAGTGACGCTATGACCCCCTTTACAGCTACTGTATGTTTTAATTCAGTTCAAGGCTATTGGGGCAGTACACTGACCATCAATTTGCTGCCTAAAATTGCCAGAGACCCGGAATTGATCCTGATTATGGGTGCTGTCTGTATGGAGTTTTGTTTTCTCGTTTATAACATTGTTTACAGAGTACTATGTTTACATATTCTGTTGTGCTGCTGCAAGTAAGGATTTCATTGTTCTAACTGGGACATGAGAGAATAAAACACTCTTGACTTACGTCGCTGATGGGTGGGATAGAACTAGAGTACGGGTGATCGGTGGTCGGCGTGGACTCGGTGAGCCGAAGGGTCTGTTGCCACGCTGTATCTTTCAATTAAACAAAAAACACTAAAACCAGAGGAAATGTAAAGAAGGGTTTCTACCTGAAACATCACCCATTTTTTTCTATCCAGAGGTGCTGGCTTCTCCATGGAGTTCCCCCGCACAATTAAAGCATGGAATAGTCTTCACCCTACCATAGGTACCAACCAGACGCAACTAAATTTAAGGTAGCTTTTTTTCCCCAAGATGCATTTTTTGCTTAAGTCCAAGTCAAGAGTCAAGAGAGTTTTATTGTCATGTTTCCCAGATAGGGCAATGACATTCTTGCTTGCTGCAGCACAACAGAATATGTAAACATAATACAGAGCAGGGGATAAAAGTTCAGTGTGTCTATATACTATTGACCATATACATACACAATAAATAAACAGATAAAATGCAATAGGCTGTTATTTTTCAGAGTTTGGTGGTGGTGGAACCACCAGTTTAAATTCCATTTCAAATATTTTTGGAGGACAAGGAAACCAAGAAACAGGAGTTACTCCACGGAGTTACTGCAGCTCCAGGGAGTGATTATGCGTTGTTTTTCAAGGTGAGGCAGCGACCGGACAGCAATGGCGGCCAGAAAACCCACAATGCAAAGGGAGAGAGAAAGTGGCCGATGCCAATCAGTTGCCGTGGCAGTGCGCATGTGCAGGGCCGTACGTGCACACAACCACAGCCGATGATGTGCTGGCCATGGCAGTGCACATGTATAAGGCGGTTGGCCGTACCGAGCGGAGACCCGAGACCCGAGACCCGAGCCCCGAGAGCCGAGAGCCAGCGCCGAGCGGAGAGCCGAAAGCTAGCGCCGAGAACCAGCGCCGAGAGCTAGCGCCGAGCGGAGAGCCGAGAGCTAGCACTGACCGGACACGGATGGTGGGCAGGTGTCCCGGTTGCTTGCCAAGCCGGGCAAAATGGCATGGCTTTTAGGTTGCCCGGGGAGATTCTAAGTTGCCATTGGCACCCGGGCAACCGCTAATTTCGAGCCCTGACCTCCCAACTTCTATACTCAATACTCTGACTGATGAAGGCCAAAAGCCTTTTTGACCACCTTATCTACCTGCGATCTCGACCTTAAAGGAACCATGCACCTGTATTCCTAGATCCCACAGCTCTACAACACTACCCAGAGGCCTACCATTCACTGTGTATGTTCTGCCCTTGTTCGACGTCCCAAATGCAACACCTCACACTTCTCTGTATTAAATTCCATCCTCTGCCCACCTGGCCAATCGATCAAGATCCTGCTGCAATCTTTCAGAACGATCTTCATTATCTGCAAAACCACTCACTTTTGTATCATTTATGCATTAATCTTCCATAATATACCTAGGATTTTAAATGTCCTCCTGAAGCCAGCTGTGTGTTATTTCACTTTGAGCCCTGGCTTTTAAGGAATGTGATGAATTTCCCAGAAAAGCAATTTTTTTCATACAATAAACATATCCATGCAATCTAATCTAACAAATTCTACTGATACTCAGAAAGTTCACGTTTCAATATTAGAAATAGGAGCAGGAAAAGGCTCTTCAGCTCTTTGAGCCTTTGCTGCTGTTCAAAAGGAGTACAACACATGTAATCTTGACCTCAATGCCACATTCCCACTATCTTTCCACACGACTTGAGTCCCTTGCAGTTATAGAACATAGAATCAGACAGCACAGGAACGTGATCAAGATCAACTCGTATCTGCCTGAACATGCTCCATATCCCTCCATTCACTGTGTATCCATGTGCCTATATGAAATACTCTTTTTGGATAATCACCGCTATCAAATACCAGTATTGTATCTGCCTCCTCCACCACCCCTGGCAGTGCTTTCCAGGCACCCACCAATTTGTGTGTAACAAAACGTGCTCCGCTCATCTTTAAACTTTGCCCCTCTCACCGTATAAACTATATCCTCTAGTATTTGATATTTCCATCCTGGGAAAAAGGTTCTGACTGTCTATCCTATTTATGTCTTTCATAATTTGATATTCTTCTATCCGGTCTCTCCTCAAACTCCGGCGCTCCAGAGAAAACAATGTGTGTGTGACCAACCTCTCCGTGTAGCTAATACCCACTAATCCAGGCATCATTCTGGTATACCTCCTCCGCACCCTTCCCAAAACATCCTTGTCCTTTGTGTAAAGGGGTGAACAGAACTGATCACAATACTCCAAATGTGCCCAGGAAGTGTCACAGCTGGCATCCTGGTGCCATTGCAACAAACTGGAGCTCAATGCTCTTCAGACAGTGCAATTGATTGTAGACTTTGGGAGAGCTCCCCCTCCCCTCACCCCACTCACCATCAACAACACCACAGTCACATCTGTGGAGTCTTTTAAGTTCCTGGGAATCATCATCTCCAAGGACCTTAAGTGGGGGGCTACCATCGACTCCACAGTCAAAAAGGCATAACAGAGGATGTACTTCCTGTGCTGAGGAAGCACAATGTGCCACAGGCAATGATGGTCCATTTCTATACGGCCATCGTAGAGTCTGTCCTAACCTTCTCCATCATGGTCTGGTTTGGCTCAGCCACCAAGCACGACACCCGGAGGCTGCAGCGTATCGTCCGATCAGCTGACAAGGTTATTGGCTGCAACCTTCCCTCCATTGACGAACTGTAGACTGCAAGGGCCAGGAAGCGAGCGGGTAAGATCATCTCTGATCCCTTTCACCCTGGCCACAAACTCTTTGAATCACTTCCCTCTGGGAGGCGACTCCGGACTGTCAAATCCGCCACAGTCAGACATAGAAACAGTGTTTTTCCATGAGTAGTAGCTCTACTCAATAACCAAAAATCTGTAGCCTTCTTTTGCTCTGGTATTTTATTTAATTCACATGTTTAATCAATAATGTCTTATTATTAATGTTTAATGTTTTATGTATCATTCTTAACTGTCACTGTATGCCATGTTGTCACTTGTGGGCGGAGCACCAAGGCAAATTCCTTGTATGTGAATACTTGGCCAATAAACGTATTCATAAGGACAGTCTTACTCACAGTCTGCATCTCCAACAATCTTGGTGCCATCTACAAACTTGCCAACCAACTTAACATCAGTCATATAAATAAATAAGCAAATAAATAAATGCATACAAACAAATACATACAAATGAATATTTATGCTTCCATAGTTTTCTGTCGCAGAGATTTCGAAAGAATCTGACCTTCTAAAATTCCTCCTCATCTCAGTAGATGGGAAATTGCTTATTCTGAAGATATGTTTCCAATGCTAGATACCCAACTTTTAATGCATGGCTGTTTATTTCCATTAAAATCTAATAACTATTAATCCATTTCCTGAACCTTAATTTTATTGCTGACAGATGCTTACCAATTTAATCAGGAACTGCTTTTCTGCTTTCCTTTCTTGTTATAGTCGGCTGCATTGGATTTGCTAAAAGGGGTTTTTATTGATGTATTTTTCTGCCATTATCATGTGACTCCAACTATTCTAAAATCAGAGAATTGTTAGTGATCAAATGGAGCCTTTTGCTGAGTCTATGCTACAATTCACATCCTTTTAATCTCTAGAGAATATTCATCCACTCTGTATACTCTTTCATTATATATCTACTATCCAGGTATCAATCTTGTAAATCATGACTACACTTGAGCCATCTCATATTACTACACTTGAGCCATCTCCTATGCACAAAGACCAGCCCTATACACAATTTTCCACACATGCTCTCACCGGGGCCCTAAAACTGCCTCTGAAACTCAGATCCATTTACAATAAAGACCAACACACCATTTGCTTGTTGAACATCCATGTACAAGGACATCCATTGACTTTTGAATGCAAGAACCTAGCAACATCATAATTTTAAAAAGTATTTTCAATTTTTCAGTCGAGGTAGATGACCTCAGATTTTTTTGTATTACATTCAATCTGCCATGTCCTTGTCCATTAATTTAGTCCATCTTTCCTCTTTGAATTCGTGAATCCTCTTTGAATTCACCTCATAAAGTTAGCTAGCATTGTATAATCACATTTCCACATGTATTTACTTCTTCATTCTAAACATTGAAATTGATTGCGAACTGCTGGGGCTTCGATACTGACCCCTTTGGTTGAAACATCTGCTTTCAGTCCTTTAACCATTTGTTTGATCATTAGTTCCTACAATATGTGCTCTAATATTGTTTAATAACCACAAGTCTTCTTCTCATGCAACACAAGGAACTGCAGAAGCAGGTTTACAAAATAAAAAGGCACAAAGTACTGGAGTAACTCTGTAGGTCAGAGAGCATCTCTGGAGGATGAATAGGTGACGGGACCTTTCTTCAGACTGATTGGCGTGGGTGAGGGGAGAAAGCTGGAAGAAATGTGGGGGGCAGGATACCTGGTAAGAGAAGGATGATGGGCAGATGGAACCAAGTTAATGATGGGGGGGGGGGGGGGGGGGAGATGGAAAAAATAAACAAAGGAATAGAGAACCTAGGTGGACCGGTAAGACACGAGAGGATTGGGTTACATGAAAATGGAAAATCCAATGTACGTACCATTGAGATGTAAGCTATCCAAGCACAATATAATGTGTTGTTCTTTTTTATGTTTGGCCTCACCAGGGCAGCTGAGTAGAACTAAGATATGCAGGTTAGTGTGGGACAGGGAAGTAGAATTGAAATATCAGCAGCTAGAAGCTTAAGATAATCACAGGGGACAGAATGCAAAATGGTCGCCTATTCTACATTGGATCTTGTTGATGTAGAGGAAGCCACAACGAAAGCACTGAATGCAATAGACCAGGTTGGTGGAAGTGTGCATGGATTTCTGCCCCACCTGGAAATGCTGTTTAGATCTTTTGATTATGCTGAGGAAGAAGATGTAGGGATTGGTGTTTAAATTCCTAAGGATTCGGGGGAAAGTGCTGGAGAATGGGCAGAAGTGAGCGGTGAGGATTGAGCGGACATGCGAGAGGATCCCTGGAGAAAACAGAAAGAGGGGACAGAGGAGAAGATATGATTGGTGGTGGCATTCCGTTGCCGTTAGCAGAAATGGTGAATGATAATATACTGGATGCAGAGACTAGTGAAGTAAAACATTAGGACTTTGGGAACACTATCTCTATTCTGTCTGTGGTGTGTGTGTATTTGTATGTGTGTTTGTGGGGGGGGGGGGGGAGGTGGGTGGGAAGAGAGCAGATGTGTGGGAAATGTGGAAATGCAAGTCAAGGCTCTATCAACTACAATAAAGGGAATGCCATATTTCCTGAAAAGGGTGGGGGGGGGGGTGGGGGGGGGAGGTATTTCATGAAAAAATGAATGCTGATCAGCATTGGAGTAACTCAGCAGCTTCCGGCAGCATCTGGGGAACATCGACATGTGCATTTTGGGTTGGGACCCTTATTCATATATTCATTTTTTTTAAATTTCAGAAATTTAGTTCAGAATTTCTATTATATTTAAAACAAAAGATCTTTCAGAAGTTCTGGAACAGAAGAGAACAGGCACGTTTTTCCAAATATAAAGGTTGTGACAAAGGGTTTGGGTTAACAAGAAACGAGGTGCAAAAAAAATTATTTCACTTAAAACTGGTAAGATCCTGAAACTCGGCAAATTAATTGACAGTAAAGGCACTGCATTTAAAAAAAAAATTTGGATGTACTTTAGAAGAGCGATAAATTTCAGGGCTCTGAGCCAAGAGTTGGGAAGTCAGATTAATTTAAGTCTCTGGCTGCCAATTGTTTCTTTCCATGCCAAACAATTGTACAAGTTCTATAATTCTTTGTTCCAGCTCAGGTGGTTGTAATGGTTCAATAGTTATTTTTTGTTACTTGTACCGAACTACAGTGAAACATACCGTGGCTCAGCTGTAGAGTTGCTGCCTTGCAGCACTTGCAGTGCCAGAGACCCGGATTCAATCCCAACTACGGGTGCTGTCTGTACAGAGTTTGTAAGTTCTCCTCGTGAGTTTTCCCCAAGATCTTTGGGTTCCTCCCACACTCCAAAGACATACATATATGTAGGTTAATTGGCTTTGTGTATGAGTAAAATTATTCCTAGTGTGTGTAGGATAGTGTTAGTATATGGGCATCGCTGGTCGATGTGGACTTGGTGGGCCGAAGGGCCTGTTTTCACACGGTATCTCTAAAACTAAAAATAAAAACTAAGTTCAGTAATGTCTATTCATAAGCACAATCTTAGATTAAATACAAAGTGTAATGCAATAGTCCACTGAGACAATATACAAGAGTCGCCAGGTTTTGGTGCCACTTTCAAAGTCCAGGTTGCTTTAAGTCCAGCTGACATTGAAGCCCCGTTGTCCTGGTAGCATTGCAGGGTCACCCTGGTCAAGCTATGTTATAGGTGTCCTCCACCATTTTGTGCCGCTGCAGGCTACACCAGTCCACTTGTTTGGTCTCTTGGAGCGGCACCCAACCTAGCTGAGTCCCAGGCTGCTGCAGGGCCTCCAGCAGTCACCTCCGTTTGGATCCTCACATGGGTCCGTCCCTCTCCCCGCCCGGCCACCGTTCATCATTGGTGCCCCAGGGGCTCCTCCTGCAGTCGACCTTGAGGGCACGGAAGGTAAGATCCGGTTCCTATCACCATTCCTTTGTCCTTGCTTCTGCCGCCATCGCCACCACCTTGACTCTCTCTATCCACCTCTCGAGTTCTCTGGTCCTTGGTGACGAGCAGGAACTGGGCTCGGCAGCTTCCCTCTCAATGATGGGCTTCCCGGCTCCGCGGCTGGGCAAGCCAGCGGATAGGTCTGTTGCATGATGCTGACCATGGTCTGTCATGTGGCACTATGGTGTGCTGCCCGGCACCATGGTCTTGTCTCTTCATAGAAATACCCATTACCAGTCACACGTGTAGCATCATTGTAACTTAGGTGGTATCAACCCAGGCCTGATTATTGTCCAGATCTTGCTGCAAGCGGGTATAGATTGCTGCATTTTCTAAATAAATGGGAAATATTCAGCGAATCTTATGATGGAAGGGACATCATTGATGAAGCAAGCACTCATGTTGCAATATCCTGCATCGCCGCTGAATCCAAGAATCACCGCTGTCTTCTTTTGAGCGGCATATAGTAAAAGTTTCTGTCTTATGAAAATGCATTCACAGAGCTCACTTTATCTGATCTCTACTGTTGAACCGGCTCAGTATTATTTGCTCACTGCTTGATTTGCTGAATTAAGTCCTTAAACTGCTCAACTGCTACTTAATCATCATGCTTCTAGAGTATGCAACAATCCTGAGATTCAAAGAATAACGTTATCAAAAGCAATGCAATGATCCTTGAAGATGGT
The DNA here is from genome assembly GCA_963514005.1 of Raja brachyura. The sequence continues at coordinate 35,551,654 of OY740802.1, read as the reverse complement.
TCAGCAGCATCTTTACTGGGCAGCTGGGCGCAGATAATAAATTCAGCTTCATCAGTCATCGGCTCTGACCTTCCTTCCATCGAGGGGATTTATCACAGTCGCTGCCTCAAAAAGGCTGGCAGCATCATCAAGGACCCACACCACCCTGGCCACACACTCATCTCCCTGCTACCTTCGGGTAGAAGGTACAGGAGCTTGAAGACTGCAACAACCCGGTTTAGGAATAGCTACTTCCCCACAGCCATCAGGCTATTAAACCTGGCTCGGAACTCTGAACATTAATATCCCTCCATCTGTTATTCGCACTTTATTAATTTATTAATTCATGGATGTATTTATGTATAGCATTGTAGTCAATGTTCTGTTGTGCTATGCAAATAAAGATTTTCATTGTCCCGTCAGGGACACATGACAATAAACTCTTTTGACTTGACTTGACTTGTTGACTGAAGGTGAAGAATTAATATTAAAATAGCTGGAACCACTAGAAATGGGTCTCACAGCTGTCGGCTAAAATTATTTTAACCATTTTGGGGACAATACAGTGAATCCTAGGGAAGATTTTCAAAATTATAATATATTTTGGCCTCAAATAATTCTATTTCTCAGAAAAGTTGAAAAATGTTGAGCTCCACAGAAGCCACTGTTCGGTGAATGGTGCAAAGGAAATCAAACGTGAGATCAAGGGTAGCATGTTTACATTCAGAAGAGGAAATCTTTATGTGTATGTAAAACATGTAAATGAATGCAAACACTTTTGCTGAAAAAACAAATATCAAAGCCAGTATTGAAGGTTCAAACACGTTTATTATTTAGAAAATCAAAGGAATTAATTCAATTCCCAGCAGCAGATAATATCAGAGATCACAGACAGGCTGGTTCCTGGTTCAAAGTAATGTTTATTTTCAATACAATACCTGCAAACATTTCTTTATGTCATACAAGCATGTAGCATTTTTTTACTGTTGAAGATGATGTAGTTTGTTAGTGTCAGGATTTGTATCTTCTAATCATGTTTCTATACACTGACTTCCAAACAATGGACATCAACATTTTTTATTAAACGCGTTACATTTTCAAAGGTTAGCCTAAAATATATCTTATTACTTGTATTTCCAATTTTAAAACATGACATTTGAGATATGCATAATGTAACACTGTAATATCACAACTTTATGTTTCGACACTTTATACCATGTCATGTTTAATCTTTGCAAGTACTAACGCCACTGTCCAATTCTTTTATGGGAAGACTTGTACTGTGCGCTACTCTAGTAAAACAAATGGTGCAGTTAGGTTTTTTTTCAATCTTCTTTCATGGGCTGAGTGGATCCTGACAAGTGCAGCGATGAACGCCAACCTTTATTAACCTGAGGCTGTGATGGTGAGGCTGTCTCCAGATCTGCCACAAGTTGTAAGCTGATAGTTCTGCCGGAGAGTCATACATTATAGAAACAGGCCCTCTGTTAAAGTCTATGAAGTCCATTAACTCTATGCCAACCTTCAAGTATCTATCCATACTGATTTCATTTATCTGCACTCGGTCCATAGCCTTCTATAACTTGGTGATTGAACTGCTGATTAAAAGTGGGAGTCCCTCCCTCCACTCCCTCAGCTATTGGAAGGGAATTCCAGGATTTTGATCTGGGCAACAGTGAAGCAGGAATTAATTTTTAAGTCTGGTTGGTGTTACACCTGAAGTATTTAGGGTCGATGGTGTTTCTATGTGTCTGCCGTCCTTGCCCTTCTGGGAATTTAAGCTTTCTTTTTAAACTTTAGACTTTAGAGATACAGCATGGAAACAGGCCCTGCGGCCCACTAAGTCTGCACGCCAACCAGCGATTCCTGTACACTAGCACCATCCTACACACGAGGGACAATTTACAATTTCACAAAAGCCAAATACCCGACAAAACCTGTACATCATGGGAGTGTAGGAGGAAACCGGAGCACCCGGAGAAAACCTATGATGTCACAGGACGTACAAACTCCACACAGACAGCACCCATGGTCAGCTTTGCACCTGGGTGTCTGTGGGGTGGGAGGGGAGGCTTATATAATGTGGATGGCAGTCATTGCAAAACATGGTTTGTAACTTTGTCAGCAACCAAACGTGTCCTGCCTAGGTGAGGTCTGCAGTTCCTTCCTAAAAAAGAACTTGGTCTCACAGGTACAGACACTCCCTGATTTATGCAATAGATAATTTACATAAACTCACTCTTATGTAAACAATTCTTTAAGCTCACTGCTGTATTTCTGAGCAGTGCATCGTTGCTGTTTGCAGTGTTAGGTCGGTGCGCAGCAGGTTGAGGAAGGCGGGGTGGATTTTGCTGTGATCTGAACGCTTAATAAAAGTGAGAAACACAGATTTAGCAACGGGGGAATGGTGAGGGCTTCCCATCCACCTCATTGGTGTAAAGGTGACGCCCGGGCTCGCTGCTCGTCCATTTGAATGGAATAGAATGGACTACTTTAATGTCACATTTACAGTGTGATACTGGGCAGTCAACTGGGAAGGAGGGAGGCGGTGGAGAGCGACTCGCTATGGTGGGGAACCACAAGGTGGAAGATGTCGGCGATTCCGGGGGATGAACCGGCGGTGGAGAGGGGGAGCGGTGGAGTAGACAAAGCGGCGGCCGACAGGAAGGAGTGTCAGTGGGCATCTCAGAACCACGAGACGAGAGGGATCCCCAGGGTGACCGACTGCATCTTGTTGATGGCGGCGACCATTAAGCAGCGGTGCAGCATCTCGCTCGCTGCGCTGAAGAAAGCGCTGTTTGCCAGCGAGTTGCTGCACTGCCACTTGCTGGCCAACAAACACCTTTGCATTAAAAAAAATATTGGCCTTGATATTAATATTAGCCGTAGTTTAGTATAGTTTAGAGATACAGCATGGAATCAGGCCGTTCAGCCAACCGAGCCCGTGCCGACCAGCGATCCCCATACACTAGCACAATCCTAACACTTGGGACAATTTTTACTATTTTTATTCTAGTCAATTAACCTACAAGTCTATAAGTCTTTGGAGCCTGAGCATGTGGAGGAAACCCACGCTGTCACAGGGAGAATGTACAAACTCCATATAGACAGCCCCCTTAGTCAGGGTTGAACTCAGGCATCAACCCTCCCAACGCATCATTGCAAATAAAGCCTGACTATAACACACCATGATTTGGCAAATTTACACATGTACAGTAGTATTCTAGGTGGATCTGATTTACGTAAAATCTAACTTACATAGGGCTTTGCCGAACGTAACCTTATGTATGTCGGGAAGTGTCTGTACAGTACTTCTGTGGCTTGTCCAGTAAGTTTACACTCATGGCCAATTCTCAGGATGCTGATAATGGGAGAAATAGTGCTAATCTATTTGACTATTTTGCTGAGCACTGTTAGTGGGCTAATTGCATGGGAAAGGTTCAGAGGGATATGGTGCAAACATGGGCAACTTGAACCAGCTTAGATGAGGCATCTTGGTTGGCATGGCTGAGTTGAATGAAATCAAGGAACTGTTTCAGCTAGTTCTGGAAAGTAGGTTTTGATCGCTGTTCTGAAAATGATGAAAGTAATGCTGGGTTCTACTGTAAAGATCAATTCATCACTCTGGATGGAAATGGTTGAGAATGCTTCAACCCCTCAAACTCTACCCCCCTTCCTCTCTCCCCCCCCCCGCTTCCTCTCTGCACCCCACACGCTCCCTCTCGCCCCCCCTCTCTCCCCAACCCCTCCCTCTCTCCCCAACCCCTCCCTCTCTCCCCAACCCCTCCCTCCCCCCTCCCACCCCCTATCAATGGGGGTGGTTAGTGTGTGTGTGTGTGTGTGTGGGGGGGGGGGGGTGGTTAGTGTGTGTGTGAGAGAGGTTGGTTAATGTGTGTGTGTGACGCCACAGGGCACCCCTTCCCCCAACAACCACGCATTGAGGGGACGGGACCCAATGGGTCCCACTTGGTCTAGTACTATATATATGTATATATGTATATACTGCTTAACTTCATAACTTTGCCACCTTAGTTTAACACCCACTGCAAGGGGAGGGTGAGGAATGTGCCATCTGCTCCGTTACAGTTTGTGGTATACAATTTGATAACCCAGTTGTGTATCACAAATGCTCAATATCCAGCTGCTAATGTGAATCTATCCCATTATGATAAAGTCACGTTAATCAAGGGAGGGTATCCTCCTTGCAAAGAAGGTTAATTATCTTTGCAATGCATTAGGACAGCTACGTCAGACTTTATTTTCATTGACTATTGCTCTGCCTTCTTCAATGGCATACTGCTGTCCACGCCTCAAAAAGGCAGCCAGCATCATCAGAGACCCACACCATCCTGGCCACACTCTCATTTCTCCCCTGCCACCAGGAAGAAGGTGCAGGAGCCTGAAAACTGTAATGCCCAGGTTCAGGAACAGTTTCTTCCCTACAGCCATCAGGCTATCAAACACTACAACCCCAAATTAGCTCTGAACTACAATAGACTATTATTATTATTATTATTATTATTATTATTATTATTGCACTATTGTGTGTTTTTTGAGTATGTGTGTGTATATCATCATATCATATCATGTCATATCATATCATATACTAACTAAAAGTCTTATATTGTACGTGTGTATATGTGTGTGTATATGTGTGTGTATATGTGTCTTTACATCTTTGCAAAAAACACTATGCGGTAACGGTTACATTTTTACATATTCTGATTGACATTTTTTCCCCTCAAGGCAGAAATCACCTTCACTGAACATTTTATGCTTTATTTCTTGACTTATTCTCAACTCATTACCGATTAAAAGTTTTAAAATGTTAAAAGAGTTTGAAATTAAAACGACCAGCTTCAACTGATGATGTCACAATGGCTCGGCTAACAGAGAAATGCACGGTAGTGCAGCAGTAGAGTTGCTGCCTTACAGCGAATGCAGCACCGGAGACCCAGGTTCAATCCCGACTATGGGCGCGGTCTGTACGGAGTTTATATGCTCTCCCCGTAACCTGCGTGGGTTTTCTCCGAGATCTTCAGCTCCCTCCCACACTCCAAAGACATACAGGTATGTAGGTTAATTGGCTTGGTAAAAGTAAAAATTGTCCCTCGTGTGTGTAGGATAGTGTTAATATGTGGGGACCGCTGGTCGACGCAGACCCGGTAGGCCAAAGGGCTGTTTCTGAGCTGTATCTCTACACTAAACTAAACTAAACTCGACTTTGCACTCTGTATTTTTCCTTTTTCTACGTGTTTTACCCGAGTTTGGCTTGATTGCATTTATGTACAGTACTTTAGTTTAGAGTTACAGCACTGAAACAGCCCCTTTGGCCTACTGAGTCCACGCCGAGCAGTGATCCCCGTACACCAGCACAATTGTATACACTAGAGATAATTTACAATATTTACCAAAGCCAAATTAACAAAAAAGCCTGTATGTCTTTGGAGCGTGGGAGGAATCCAGAGCACCGGGGAAACCCCACATGGTCATGGGGAGAATGTACAAATGCCAAACAGACAAAACAAGTAGTCATGGCCCTGGTGCTGTGGGGCAGCAACTCTACAGCTACACCACTGTGTCGCCATTTTTATTTGATTTGATTGGATAGGGCATGCAAAACAAAGCTTTTTACTATAGCGCGGTACACATGACAATAATAAACTTAGCCCTAAAACTTTAACCTTATCCCCATAAGCACTGCATCAGTAAGGTTGGTGAGGTTGAGGTCAAGGAGGTCTTTCCCTCGTGTTAGATCTCGTGTAATATTTTTTTATTTGAAGTAAACCGTTTACAATGTAAAGCTTACTTTATAAACTAACACCTTAATTCAATATTACTACAAATAACATATCAATACTTAATAACTTCTATTTTTTGGAAATAAAGAAAAAGATATATAAAAGAGAAAAGAAAAAAGAGTAAATAAAAAAAAATAAAAAATTCTTCCCACATACTTCAATCGTAAATAAAAAGAAAATAAAAAGGGAAAATTTGAAAAACAAAAATATTACATATATATAAACAAAAACTAAAGTCATTATACGAAATACTATTTCATTCAGAAATATCTCTAATAAATGCACAATAATATCAATTATAAGTAAGTTATTCGCATCGGATCCATAGGGTGTCCGTCGAGCCGTGATTCCAAGAATAGCTACTTTTCTAAATACTGTATATATGGAGACCATATCGATTCAAAAGAATTATACCTGTCCAAAAGGACAAATCTAATTCTTTCCAAATTCAACGTCTCCAACATCTCTGCTTTCCACATTTTAATTGTTGGAGATAATGTTCCCTTCCAAAATTTAAGTATCATTTTTTTCCCTATTATTAAACAGTAATCAAAAAAATTTCTTTGATTAACCGTGAGTACCAAATTTGGCTCCGGGATTCCGAATATTATTAATTTTGGGTCTGGGTCGAGTTCAACCTTAAGAACTTCCGAAATAACTTTAAAAATTTCAATCCAATAATAATTCAACCGTGGACACGTTACCAAACTATGTATTAAATTTGCTTCAAGATTCTTACATTTATCACAAATAGAGGAGAGACTAGGAAAAATACTTTTTAATTTGGTTTTCGAGTAGTGTAATCTATATATAACTTTAAATTGTATCAGTGTATGTCTGGCATTCAAAGAACACCAATGTATTCTTTGTAAGCATTCTTCCCAAGTTTCTTTTGTTATAGGTAATCCGATTTCATTTTCCCATGCTTGACGATATGTTTCAGTTGTTGGGTTCTCTTTATCTAAAATAATATTGTATATATAAGCTATAAGCTTATCCGTATTTGGATGTAAATTAAACAGCTCATCTAATAAGCCTGGATCTTTTTTTTTATAGTCTTGTGTGTTACATTTAATAAAATCTCTAATTTGTAAATACCTAAAATGGTGCTGTGAAGGTAATCCAAAAATATCTTGTAACTCTTCAAATAATAAAAAATTTCCATTTCTATAAAGGTGTCCTATCCTTTTAATTCCTAAATCCTCCCACAGTCTAAACCCCGCATCTAAGATTGAGGGTTTAAACAGTGGGTTATTCCTAATTGGTAACCTAAAAGAAAGATTATCCAGATATAGGGTCTTAACTATCTGTTTCCAAATACGCCTATTATTATGAATTATAGGGTTGTCCCTATAAGTCTTTTTTTGTACTTCCTTAGGTGCGAAAATAATCGACTCTATATTGAAAGGTAAACAGTCTTCCTTTTCCATTTTTAACCACATTGGTTCAACATCCATATTTACCCACCAAAAATTCATATTCTTAATCTGGACTGCCCAAAAGTAATATAGAAAATTTGGAAGTGCCAGCCCTCCATTTATCTTAGACTTACATAAGTGTTTTTTACTTATTCTATGACTTTTGTAATCCCAGACAAAATTATTAACTATAGTATCAATTTTTTTTAAAAAACTTTTTGGGAGAAAAAAAGGAATTGCCTGAAATAAATATAACAATTGTGGTAAAAAAATCATCTTTATAGCATTAATCCTACCGATCATAGATATAGGGAGTGTTTTCCAATATAAAATGTTTTTTTTAAGTTTCTCTAATAATTGATAATAATTAGCTTTAATTAATAATTTATAGGATTTAGACACATTGATTCCTAAATATTTAAATTTATCTGTAACTATTTTTAGTGGGTATTTTTGTAATATATTTACATTTATACCAGTTATAGGCATAATGTCACTTTTATTCCAATTAATCCTATATCCTGAAAATACGCTAAATTCATTTATAACATTAAATAACTTGGGAATACTACATTCCGGTTTAGTAATATAAATCAGAATATCATCTGCATATAAAGATATCTTATTATTTGTTGTGTCAGTATTATACCCATATATTTCGGGTTCTGATCTGATTCTTTCGGCCAGAGGTTCTATCACCAAAGCAAATAATAAAGGGGATAACGGACATCCCTGTCTGCATCCCCTAAAAAGTCTAAATTTAGGTGATAGTATTTGATTGGTTAAAATTCTTGCTGTAGGGTTAGAATATAATATTCTTACCCATTTACAAAATCCATCCCCCAATTGATACTTTTCCATTATATTAAATAAATATGACCATTCCACCTGGTCGAATGCTTTTTCAGCATCCAACGATATAACTGCTAATTCACTATCTCTCCTTCTTCTCGAGTATATAATGTTAAACAAGCGTCTAAGATTATGTGATGAATAACGTTTTGGAATAAAACCTGTTTGATCATATGTATTATTTTGGAAATCACTAAGCTTAGCCTCCGAGACAGTACTTTAGTTAATATTTTTTGATCAGTATTTAAAAGGGCAATCGCTCGATATGATCCAGGATCTTCCAGATCCTTATCTAATTTAGGAATTAATGTAATTGTAGATTCATTTAAAGACTCTGGTAACTTTCCTAACTCATAGGTGTGTCTATACACTGTTTGTAATCTTGATGAAAGTAGATCATGAAATTTTTTATAAAATTCTGCACTCAGGCCATCGGGGCCCGCTGTTTTACCATTTTTTAACGATCCAATTGATTCTTCGATATCTATTACCGATATTTCAGCATTTAATAATTGCCTACTCTCAAAATCTAGCTTATTAAAATGACATTTTTCTAAAAATGTTTCCATTTCATCTGTTTGCCCTGTTAATTTAGATGAATAAAGATTTTGATAATATTGTAAAAATGTGTCATTAATGTCTTTTGGTATAGTCAATGTATTTCCCTGTACCGATCTAATACTATGTATAGTTTTTTCATCGTCTAATCTTCTGAGTTGTCGTGCTAATAATTTTTGAGGTTTATCACCAAATTCAAAATGAACTTGTTTAGTTTGTTGATATAGTTTTATCACTTGATCAGAGTAAATTTTATTTAATCTATATTTTAATATAGCAATTTTATTACTCAACTCTTTAGAAGGATGTATTATATTTTCACTATCTAATTGTTTTATCTCTTTTTCTAACTTTTGCTCCATTTTTCGATTTACTTTGTTAAAATGAGCTTGTGCTGATATTATTGCACCGCGCATAAATGCTTTAAATGTATCCCATAATAATAGTGGGGAAGTCTCAGATTTATCGTTAGTTTCAAAAAATAATTTAATCTGTTTCTCCACATAGTTACAGCAATCTTTATCCTTTAATATCTGTGTGTTGAATCTCCAAATATTAGTTTTATTAACTATATCTTTTAATTTTATCTTAAATGTTAATGGAGCATGATCTGAGATAATAATATTATGATACTTTGCATCATACGTAAAGGGGAGTAATTTTGAGTCGACTAAGAAATAATCTATCCTCGAGTAGGTTCCGAATACCGGCGAGAAAAATGAATATTCCCGTCCGGTTGGATTATCCAATCTCCAAATATCTTTAACATTTGATGTCTTAATAAAAGAATTTATAAGCTTACTTGATTTAGAAAGAGCCTTACTTTTTGTAGAAGATCTGTCCAAATAATTATCTAAAGTACAGTTTAAATCACCTCCAATTATTAAATTATATTGGGTGGATATAGGAATACTATTAAATATTTTCTTAAAAAATAGTGGATTATCAAAATTAGGTGCATATATATTCATAAGAATTACTTTTTTTAAATATAGTTCCCCTGTAATTATTAAATATCTACCCTCCTTATCCTCTATTATCGAATTAAGTTTAAAAGGTATACCTTTACGAATAATTATTGCAACCCCTCTAGATTTGTGTATAAACGAAGAATGATATACTTTTGAAATCCATTTAGCTGTTAATCTATATTGAGCATCTTTTTTAAGATGTGTTTCCTGAAGAAACGTAACTCCAGATTTCAATCTATTCAGCTGAGCTAATACCTTTCCCCTTTTAATTGGTTCATTGATTCCTTTAACATTCCAACTACAGAAGGTGATTCCATCACCCCCATTCCTTACATTCATATCTTGCATTTTATTGTTAGGGTGGCTTTTTTTGGAGTAGCCTTCTTGGCTCCTCCAGCCCGACATTACACCCCAACTTCAATCCGATGCGAATTTCCAATTCCATTAAACCATATCCATTTAATCTGATTATATAAAATAGATAGAAGTCATGATTATATAATATATAATATAAAATCAAGTATGTGTTATACAAAAAATAATAACGAGTGTAAATATAAAAAAAGTAAAGGGTGATAAAAAGGTGATCAGAAAAAAAAGAGACTACACTTTTATAGTGTGTAGTGTGCACAGGTGAAAGCCACACTAACATGGCTACTAATCTAGCGACTTCCGTTTTCTAAAAAAAAAAGATGTTAAATATTCCAGCTCTTATTTGGAATACTGTATATATTGGGGTGGGGGTGCTAACTTTATATTCTTAATAACTTTTTCTATTATTCATATTAATAGTTTTTAGTTGTTAATTTCAACTATAATTAGTATCATAATTAGTAATACTATATAAGTGGAGTAAGGGAAATCAAACTAATTAGTGATTAGCAATTAATAATTACAAATTAGTATTTATTAATTAATTAGTAAGCAATATAATACTACAATTCAATGTCCGTTATTTCGCCTTTTTCTCAGTGAGTGGTTCATAACCGCAGGTCCATAAAGTTCATTCATCAATTACTCCTGTCGGGTCTGCTCCTTCTTCCTCTGCTTCTCCTTCTTCTCCTTCTTCTCCTTCTTCTACCTTCTTCTGTATTTTCCGAGCGAATTCCAGTGCCGCTGTATGCTTGGTGAAACGAAGATCCTTCTTCTCGTAGGTAACTCTAAGTATTGCCGGGTACACCAGACCATATCTGATCTCCTTTTTTCCTTTTATATCTCTCAAGATGCGTCTTGTTTCTGTGAATAGAGCTCTTCTTTTAGCCACTTCAGCCGGGTAGTCTCTGAAGATACTGATGTTATCTCCTTCGTATTTCAGATTTCTTTTTCTTATTATTATCTTCATCATATCTTCAAAGACGCTGTCATAAACCACCTTTACAATTACTTGTCTTGGTGGTGCACCACTCCTAGAAGCCGGTCTTAAAGCCCTGTGGGCTCGGCCCAACAGGGGTTCTTCATCCAGATCCAAAACGTCCTTCAGGAGTTTAGCAAAGAATTTAGGTGGGTCATGGTTTCCTTCGCGTCCCTCAGGCAAACCTACTATGCGCAAATTCTTACGTCTTTGCCGCCCCTCCAAATCAATACATTTCTCATTTATTTTACGTACTAATTCAGAGAGGCGTTTGTTCTCTTCGTTTATCTTCTCATTCTCCCTCGCAGTTGTCAGAGCGGCATCAGTTAATTCTTTAATCGTATCATTTTGTTGATCCAGTACAGTTGACATAGGGCTTAACCTCGCCTCTATTTTCGCATCCATCATCTCTTCCATCATTCGCTCCATCCCAGCCATTTTATCAGTTACCTCAATCATTTGAGTATGTATCTCCTCCTCCTGTTCTGTTTTCCATTCATTCATCATGATTTTTACCATTTCTTTAACTTCTCTCATTAATTCTTCTTTGATTTTTCGAATATCCGTTTTTAAGGCTTTCATTTCATCCTTAATTTCTTTATAATCTTTCTTCACTTCTTTTTGTGTTTCTGTTTGTGTTTCCTTCAGCATTTTCCTCATATCAGCCAGCAGAGATTTTTTAAGATCTTCCATCTCAGCTTTTCTTTGTGAAATCTCTTCTTGGGAGGCAGCCAGTCCCGAGCCTGAAGCTTTGGTGGGGCCTACCTCCCTTCTGGAACCTTTCTTCGGCTGTATGGGGGAGGAGGGATTCATTTTAAATTTCTTACCGGAGTCGCTAAAGTCGCGCGCCTGATGACGTCACGCAGCTTACAATCGCACCCGGAGCCGTTTAAAATCGATCTCCTACGGTAAGTAGTGTTAGCAGCCTCCTCTAACCCCGTTTTTTTCCCAGATTTTTTAAGAGCTGGTCTGGCGCTGTTCTCTCCTAGAACATGGCGCCACCGGAAGTCACGTGTTAGATCTGACAACTCCTCACTCTGTTATTTTTGGCTGCTGCAAGTCCTGCTGATGGTCACCACCATTTTCAGTTTTTATCTTAGATTTCCAGCAGTCGTAGTGTTTTGCTTTTTTTTTAAATCATTTCTCTGCTTTGCATTTTACTATTTACTTAGCTTTTGAGCAATTTACAGCAGACCACAACGTAATGCATTTTGTTAGGGATGGAATCCAGACACAAGACTACACAGATAAAGGTTCATTTCTTAAGTAGTTTCATATGCATTTACATATAAGAAAAGGCAAATTTAATTTCCCAGGGTAGAATTTCTTCAGGTCTTCTCGCTAATTTCCCAATGGTTGAGAACATATCTTGATTGAACAGATTTAGAACAACTTGATTTGCAGTGGTCTGAAGAGATTGCAAATGCTGTATTATTACCACAAGAAGCAATGGGGACCATATGTAGAAAAAACTCCGATGGAGGGATGAGAGGAGAGGGGAGGGGAGAGGGGAATCCTTGTAACATCAATGTGGAGGTCAGTCAGACAAGTGATGGAGACTAGAGGGTGGTGTCTGGTCAGAGCAGACAGGTGTTTGAGTGTGAGAAGTAATCAAATAAACAGGAGATCAGGGACCAGGGCTGCTAAGTGGATGGCAGTTTGAGAATTGTGCAATTAGATGCTGGTTAGTCTTCTTCTTGCGTATGGCGTGCACAGTCTAAAGTTGCAGGTCAACTTCTTCTATTTGATCTATTTGTTTGTGCACATCGGGTTGATTGCATTCGTTGAAATAGGGTGGACCATGTGTAGGTTGCAATCTCCCACCCCGATGATTAGTGAAGGAAGGTGAGATGGACAAAAGGGGTCAGAAACTGTGAAAAGGGGGTCAGACCTGTTGGTGATCAGGCGCTTGAGTGGAGGTGCATGTTGGCCGTGACAGCAAATCAATAATAAAGCCACATGAGGTAAGGGCTATATAAATAATAAATCCCAGACCAATGAGTCGGGTATGATTGGGCCTCCTTCATCTGATACTAAAACTGCTAAAATGCCCACAACCTATGTATCTTTCAATGCAGATGTTGCCTGACCAGGTGAGTATTTCTCACCTTTTCCATTTTTATGACGGAAAACTGATAGGGTGATAGAGAAAAATACAATTTCCTCCCATTAGGGAGTCTGGGAGCAGGTATGGAGCTAAATGATAGGAACCAGAAGGGTCTCAAGATAGTAATTAGGAAGCTCTACCACGTGCAAAGCGTGCTGTAAGATTGGACTTTTCTTCCAAAAATGGCAGTGCAGGTTACTTGTTACTTGTAAATCTGAGATAATGAATTGTTATTTATTACAGATGTTGAGTAATATGGAGAAAATATGCTGGATAGGTTCCATGGTTTCAGACTACAGCTATGATCGCATTGAAGACTGTGCTAAATAGGGTACACAGTTTCCTACATATCTCAATCACTTGCTTCCAGACTAATATTACCCCTGAAAGTGCTAGAAAAGGAATGAACAACCACCCTACAACAGTGAGCACAATTTATGTGGTTGTACTGGATATTCATAAAAAACAGAAGCACTCTGTGTTATGCAGTAGAGAGAATTGAATATAAATACATTTATTATAGTTTATTTTCATATGAAAGTGACGTCAACACTCCATTGGAAGTTGACACCATGTCAATGTGTATTATTAAACTTTTTTAGAATTTGATGCACACCAGTGAAATGCTCATATATTCAGTACATTTTAAATGAATATTGATTTCACTGTCATTTATTGTATAGACACAAAATGCTGGATTAACTCAGCGGGACAGGCAGCATCTCTGGAGTGAAGGAAAGGTTGAGATCCTTCTTCAGACTGAGAGTCAGGGGAAAGGGAGACATAGATATATGGAAGGCCAAAGTGTGAAAACGGGAGATCAACAGGGATGAAGTTCAAGGAAAATGTTGACAGGATCATTGCTAGCTGTGGTGAAGGTGAAAACAGGCATACAAACAGTAACATCCAATCAGGAGGACAGTGAGTCTGGTCGGAGAACTAGGATAGGGAGGGATGGAGACGAGGGAAATCAAGGGTAACTTAAAGTTAGAGAAGTCAATATTCATACAGCTGGGCTGTAAGCTGCCCAAGTGAAATATGAGGTGATGTTTCTCCAATTTGCGTTGGGCCTCACTCTGACAGTGGAGTAGGCTCAGGACAGAAAGGTCAGTATGGAAATGGGAGCGAAAGTGGGAGATCACGTGGGCCTAGGCAAATTGAGCGAAGGTGTTCAGCGAAACAATTGGCGAGCCTACGTTGGAATTGCTGATAAATGGGTATCCAAACCAGGGACAACAGATACAATAGATGAGGTTGGAGGAGGTACAAGTGCACTCCTGCCTCACCTGAAATGACTGTCAGAGTCCTTGGGTGGAATCAAGGGAGGAGGTATAGTGACAGGTTTTGCATCTCCTGCAGTTGCAAGGGAAAGTACCTGGGGAGGGGGGTGGTTTGGGTGGGAAGGGACGACACACCTATTGTACAGTAAATTAGTGCACTCTTTGCTACAATGCAAACACTCAGCTCGCTGATATTGAATTCATCTGAAAATGGTCTATCAGACTCAAATCTCTTTTACAATTATATATTTAAACAGGTTAAAAATAAATGGTTCACCAGCTACGCTGCCATTCCCAACGGCTAAATATTATGGACTACCCTTCCAGTTCTGATCTGTAATCGTGAATTTCAACCTCAGGTAAATCTATTGAGATCTGCCCAGAGCATTTATTTGAGTACAGTGCATGGTGATTTGCCTTCCTCAATTCAACTGCAGTGTAAGCAACGGCAGAATCATCACAAGTCTCAGTTGTTTGTGCCACTTGGTACAATGAAATCAAGGGCAAAAATGTTTTTTTGGCATTATCCCAATCATCCAGTTTTCCAAACATTCTCAAAGCTTCTCTAAAAAGTGCTACTGAAAGTTTATTTGTCAGTCAGATTACATTTAATATGCACAAGGGAACACAGATTATTTTAGATTTGTTTTACATTTAACTGAAGTTAAGCAATGAAAAATGTTTATTGTTTAGAAGGCAAATATCTTGCAACCCATACTGGGTCAGTCAACTTGAAACTAATCTGGTGGTGAGATTAACAAGTAGCTACAAAGTAGTTATTTGTGTAAAGAAATAGGGAACATTTTAATCCTCATTGTTAAGTGTTTATCATCTTGTTTACAGCTTTTGGCAGGGTGAATTCTATGAATATGATGACTGTCAAATAATGGTATAATTTATTGAACGTGAGGCGGGAGAATGAAGAAATAAATTAGGCTTCTCACCGTCCCATCTATTTGGTTCACACCCAAACACTTGGACACATGAAGAATTAAAGGGCATGCACGGCCCACACAGTAACCACCACAACAGCTCACGCCCACTCAATGACCCCATCTGAAGCTCTACCATCTGCTGTGTTCAGCTTTTTCCCCACCAACATGTAAAATTGGCCGCAGGAATGAATTTGTCCAAGATATTGGCCACATTTTCTGAACATGCAGAATGAAATGACCCAGTTTAGGCCTGGATTTGATGTTTGTTCTTTAGCAACAGGCCTTGGCGATATTATTAATTTCAAGAAAAAAAGAGTCTTGGGATTCCAGTGAAGATTATTGACTTATGAATGTTTACTTTGTCCATTGTGCATTTTGCAACAAACATTCTATGATCCAATCCAAACACATGGCACTGTTCACCTACAGTCAATTCACCTGAAAATGGTGGTGAACCGCAGAGTTTTTGATAGTTGAACAATTTAGCTGTTTAGCAACACTATCATTGGAAGGTTATGAAGGCTATGGAACTGCGTACCTTGCGAGTTTTACCTTGCAAGCTTCTTGTTGAAACATTGTTACACATTTACATTCTTCACACAAATAAGGCAATGTTTTTTTTGTACGAACCACAAAGAGATCCCACTTCTGTTTTCCAAGCTGGATGAATGTTCTCCGCTTTAAAGATAATTGCCTACCCGCTACTGATGACACTGGGATCATTTTGTTCCTGCTGCTCTTTCACGCTATAAAATAACCTTTGCTGCTGCACCCGCTGAGTTTCTCCAGATTTTTGTGTACCCTAGAAAATAACTTGTTTGGAACCACAGATACAGAACAGTCTAGTCACTGACCTGGAACTATGTCCTTGCTTGCCTGCCAATGCAATCTGGCTACAGGGAATGATGATTTCAGTTTCCACTGGCTGATCAATTGGAACAGGTCATCAGCCTCCGGCATAAAATATATAAGTTGGGACACTGTGTTGCAGCTTCACAAAACAATTGTTGATGCATTAAAGTATGTGCAGTTCAGTACATCACACAAACGATGTGGTTACACTAGAGAAGATGCAGACAAAATCCGTGTTGCTTGAACTGGAGAACATTAGTTATCGGGCGAGGTGAATAAGTTGGGTCATTTTCCCTGGAGTGAAGGAGGGGTGACCCAATAGAGGTATATAAAATTAAATGAGGCATTATGTGAAGCAGATAGTCAGAATCCTTTTCTCATGGGAAGGGTATCAAAAAGAAGGCATAGGTTTACCGTGAGAGGAAAGAGTTTTAACAGGGATTTGAGAGAAATACGTTTTACACATAAATTTGTTTAAACACTCAATGTCACCACTCTACAGTGGTGAGATTAAGACTTGGTTCGGGAAAAGTATTCATTTCTCCAGAATGATCACTCACATAAACCAGATGGGTTACAAAATGTATCCAGCGTAATAAATGAGTTTGCAAATATGAGTAATTTATCAAATGTAAATATATTTGGTTGAGGTTAGCATTAAGTTTGCCGGACAAAGAAGGCAAGACATGTTGAGTTGATTGTCATATGCACAGGTATGATGAGGTCCAGACAGGTACAATTAAAATCATGCTTACAACAGCATTACAGCACATCGACTCCAAAAACATGAATCATGCTTCAATTATACATAAATTCTGCATAAACACTACTCGGGTCTCGACACGAAACGTCACCCATTCCCTCTCTCCAGAGATGCTGCCTGTCCCGCTCAGTTATTCCAGCAATTTATGTCCATCATCGGTAAAATTCAGCACCTGCGGTTTGGCACATTTTACAGTGTGAAGATAAGGACTGCAAAAAAAAACAAGAGATTGGAGCAAAAAATACAGATTAAATTTATTAGAAGAAACAGAATTTCAAAATGAGTTGATTTAAAAAATATATTAACCTCGAGCATGTAGCAAAATATATTTTAAATGTAAGTAGGTGATTGTCTAAAATTGATGTCCTCAAAAAGGAATGAGAAACCTAAACACTGCTGGGACCCTGGACTTGTTGCAAAATACTGATAGTAACTCTGAACAAAATAGTTATGTAGTCCATGTATTGCACAGTTTTTCATTCATTTATGGAATGAGGGTAACAAAACTAACATTTAATTTCCCCTCTCATGCCAGTTGATAGTCCCAGGGAAGTTGTGTGTAGGAAGGAACTGCAGATGCTGGTTTAAACCAAAAATAGCCACAAAACGCTGGAGTAAATCAGCAGGACAGCCAGCATCTCTGAATAGAAGGAATGGGTGACATTTCGGGTGGAGATGCTGTCTGCCCCGCTGAATCACTCCAGCTTTTAGTGTCTCAGGGATGATGATGGCTTATGATCCACTAATGGTTTCAGCTGAGGCTACGGTCACTGATATTAATGGCAGAGTTCTAGGATTTAGAACCTGCAAAAATGAAGAAACTGCAGCGGGTTTCTAAATAAGAACCCCACATCCTACAATCAGTCCAAAGAAGGAACCGGATCTGAAACGTCACCTATCCATGTTCTCCAGAGATGCTGCCTGACCCAATGAGTTACTCTAGCACTTTGTGTCTTGTTTCTAAATTAGGATGGTATGTGACTTGGAGGGGAACCCATGCACATTCTGCCTTTGTTCTTCTTGATAATAGACTGCCAGTTTGGGAGGTGCTGTCGAAAGTAGTCTAGGCAAATAACGGCAGAGCATTCAGTCGATGATGCACACTGCAGCCAGAAGGCACTGGTGAAAGAGAATGAATGGGATTCCCATCAAGGGGACTGTTTCAACCTGGATGGTGTTGACCTTCTTGAATGTTGGTGGAGCTGCACTCATCCAACCAACTGGAGAATAGTCTAAAGAAAGGTCTCGACTCGCAACATCACCTATTCGTTTTCTCCAGAGATGCTGCCTGACCCACTGAGTTAGTTACTCCAGCTTTTTGTGTCTATCTTTGGAAAATAGTCCACCCTGTTTCTGACATGCTTTGTGGATGATGGAAACACTCATGAATGTTAATTCCCACGATGCTGATAGTGGTGTGGAGTGTCAGAGGTATTGGAGCTGATGATCAAGGGGACAGTATCACTTGGTTTCTGCTTCATATTTCTGCAGCATGAATATTACTTGCCACAGAAGGCTGCGGAGGCCATCAATGAATATTTTTAAGGCAGAGATAGTTAGATTCTTGATTAGCATGGGTATCAGGGGTTAATGGGGGTTAAAGAGGGAAAGATAGATCAGCCATGATTGAATGGTCAAGTCGATGGGCCAAATGGCTTAATTCTGCTCCTATCACTTATGAACATGAACTTATCAGCCCGTTCTTACAGGTTATCCAGACCAGTCTGAATTCAAATGTGGACGGCTTCATTTTCTGGGAAGTTAAATTTGAACTAAGCCATCAATCATCAGAGAACATTTTAAGGTGCAAGGAGCAAAGTTTAAAGGACAAATGTTTTATACAGAAGGAGGTGGGTGCCTGGAACATGCTGACAGGGGTGGTGGTGGAGGCAGATATGGTAACGGGATTTAATAGGCTTTTGGATAGGCACATGGATATGGAGGGAGAGGAAATTAAGTTAACATGGCATCATGTTCAGCACAGAAAATGTGGGCCAAAGAACCTGATCCTGTGCTGTACTGTTCACTGTTCTATGTAACTTTTTCCATTTCAGGCCTAATGGTGAAGGCAGTTTGTAAAAAAACACAGATGAAGGTGGTTGACATTGTCCTGAGGACATTCTGCAGTGATGGCCTGGTATTGAGATAATCGATCTCCCACAGCCTCAACTATTTATTTCTCTTTCTGCAATGTATGCTTCTGGTCATCTCACAGTTTCCCTTTGATTCTCATTGATTTCAGTTTTACCAGAGCTCCTAGCTATGGTAAAGAGCCAGCATTACTCCGCATTGTATTGTTGTGAAGAGGAATCACTCTCAAATCACTTCAGGATTTCAGCGTTTTGGTCCTTATTTGGACCAACGCAGAAATGAAGTCTAGAGTTCGGTGGTCCTGGTGAAACCACAAATTCAGCATTGAAGAGCAAATTATTGCGAGAGAGTCCCACTTTTTTGCACCATTGATTATATCTTCCATCACATGGTTGATAATTGATTGGGTAGCAATTAACTGATTTAGACTTCTCCTGTGGCTCGCTGTTTGCCAATATTGTGCCTGTTTTGTAATAGTTTGGCTGGAGGCTTAGCTTGTTCTGGAGTGTAATGGAGCTGTTCCGCTTATGCTATTTTTTAGGCGAGTGCCGGCAACTGTCATAGGTGTAGCAGGTCACTGAAAAACTGGCGACTGGACCCCCCTTCGACATAAAATTTGAAATAGCATCAAACTTTAACAACAAAACAAAACCGGTCTGCACTGGCAACAACCTACGTCATCCTGGCGATAACCTATGACAGCACCTACCTCAGGAGAAGTAAAGCTACACTCATTGGCGTTAAGCCAACTGTCGTCGATTGTTGCCAAAAGGTTTTGAACATTTCAAAACCCAGATGCGGCCAGAAACAGGGGCGTAAATCATTATCAAAACATGGGGAGGACACAATTTGTTGGTGGCCGCACACGCGCACACACACGCGTGCACGCGAGGCTTCGGCTGTGGGTCCTGTGAACGGTAACATCGGGAGCTGACCTGGTCGGTGACCGACTCCAAATTCCAGCAACAGCGGCTTCGTCCGCCCCGAATTGTGGGGCTTGAATCGGGACTTCAACATCGTGAGCCTCGATCGCCTTGATGCGGCAATTTGACCACGGGGCAGTGGCAGATCCCGCTGCTGATTTTAAGCCGCCCCTCCGCCAATCACCGCACTCCATCCTCAGTCCCACCACCCCCCCCACTTCCTCCTCTGACCGACACATCCCTCCTCCAATCATCATGTCCCGCCCCCCCCACTCCCTGCTGACCGATGTCTCTCTCGTCCAATCAGCGCACTCGATCATGTCCCACCCCCACTGTCTCGCGGAAAGCGGAGATTTTTAATTGTTTTTTTTTTTCACCGAATTTCAAAATCGGGATTACAAAACATGGGGGGGAATTGTCCTCCACCTTTCAAAACATGGAGGGGACATGTGTCCCCTGTCCCCCCAGGATTTCTGTCCATGGCCAGAAAAATGCTACGATTCTTTGGGCGACTGAGGAGACTACTCACGACCATACAGGCGACACCCCGCCGACAGCCTAGTCATCTGTAGTTGCCAAAAAAATCACCTAAGTGGGACAGGGGCATAAGCTTTCACTATTACTGCTGGGATGTTACTTGACCCCCAGCCTTTGCAGTGCAGTCAGAAATGTTGATATCATGTGAATGGAGTGATTTGGCTGGAGAATAGCTCAATCTCAGAAATAAACGGAGGTGAATCATTACTGGTTAGCTGTGATTAAAGACATGTAGGAAAGAACTGCACATGCTGGTTTAAATCAAAGGTTGACACAAAATGTTGGAGTAGCTGAGCGGAACAGGCAACATTTCCGGAGAGAAGGAATGGGTGACGTTTCGGGCCAAGACTTCAGTCCGAAAAAGGGTCTCGACCCGAAATGTCACCCATTCCTTCTCTCCAGAGTTGCTGCCTGTCCCGCCGAGTTACTCCAGCATTTTGATTAAAGATAGTTGCAAATATCTTTTTAGTCTTCCTGCACTGGCAGCTGTCATTGAGATTCTGAGTATCTTCTTCTCCTTTTTGTTGCTTTGTACTCTGTCTTTGTTAAAAACTTGATAGGGTGGCATGGTGGTGCAGTGGCAGAGTTGCTGCTTCAAAGCATCCAAGACATGGGTTTGCTCCTGACCGGGAGAATGTCTGTATGGGGTTTGTACTTTCTCCCTATGACTGCGAGGATTTTCTCCGGGTGCTCCGGTTTCCTCCCACATTTCAAAGTAGTTGGAAGAAGAAATTTTAATTAGGTTAAATTAAAGATGGAATGGCACGTAAATCTTAAAAAAGTGGCGGGATTTAATGAGAGAATAGACATGTATGATTCTGGAATACATAATTGGAGATAAAAGTAGGGAAGTGAGAGGTGATCTTCCATAAAACATCTCCGCTCCGGAAAAAACAAAATAAGTTTGTCCAACCTCTCCTTAGAGCTAATACTCTAATTCAGGCAGAATCCTGATGAATGTTTTCTGCACCCTCTCCAAAGCCTCTACGTCCTTCCTGTAATGGGGTGACCAGAACTGCACACAATACTCCAAATATAGCCTGACTAAAGTTTGACATGGCAGCAACACATCCTGACTTTAATACTCAATGCTCCAACTGATCAAGGGAAGTATTATATACTTTCTTTAGCACCATACCTACTTGTATTGCGACTTTCAGGAAGCAATGGACTTGCAAGTCAAGATCCTCATTTCCATCAATGTTCCTAAACTCCCAACACTTCTCACGTCTGGATTAAACCCCATCTACTATTTCTGCACAAAATTCCCAATTAGTATTTGGCATTGGTTTATTTTTGTCAAGTGTACTGAAACATAGCTTTTCACTTTGTTTGGTATGCATTCCAGATTATAACATACATGACTACACCAGGGAATGGATAAGGGAAAATCATTATAGAGTGCAAGAACTTGGGGCAGTTGTGGAAATGTCTTGAGGGCAGTTAGTATTACCGTCAAGGAGGTGCTGAATGTCCTAACACATATGAAGGTAGATAAATCTCTTGGGCCTGATCAGATGTATCCGAGGACACTGTGGGAAGCTCGAGAAGAAATTGCAGATGTCCTGGCTGAGATATACGAGTCATCATTAAGTCCAGGTGAGATGCCGGAATGGTGCCAGTGTGTGGAAAATGTTGAGCCTCTATATAAGAGGGGTTGCAAGGAAGAGCTTTGCAACTCTAGGCCAGTTAACCTAATATCTGTGCTTTGAAAGTTACTAGCGAGTCATGGGAACCCCCTCCACCATGATCCTCAACCCTCTACGACCAAGATAAATTTATATCCAATTTAGCAAGTTACCATTGATCCCATGTGACTTAATCATCTGGACCAGCCACTATTGAGGGAATTTGTCAAACATTTAACTAGAGTTCATGTCAACAATATACACTTCGCTACCCTCACGAATCATATTAGTCATACTATAAACCCACTGACTCCCATGGCTATCTGGACTACACATCTTCCCACCCTGCTACCTGTAAGGACTCCGTCCCCTACTCCCAATTCCTCCGTCTATGCCGCATCTGCACCCAGGATGAGGTGTTCCAAACCAGGGCATCGGAGATGTCCTCATTCTTTGGGGAACGGGGGTTCCCCTCTTCTACTATAGATGAGGCTCTCACCAGGTTCTCTTCTATACCCCGTAACTTTGCTCTATTCCCCATCCCCCCACTCATAACAAGAACATAGTGAGTCCCCCTTGTCCTCACTTTCCACCCTACCAGCCGTCACATACAGCAAATAATCCTCCTACATTTTTGCCACCTCCAACGGGATCCCACCACTGGCCACATCTTCCCATCTCCTCCCCTTTCGGCTTTCCGCAGAGACAGCTCCCTACGTAACTCCCTGGTCAATTCGTCCCTTCCCATCCAAACCACCCGCTCTCCCGGCACTTTCCCTTGCAACCGCAGGAAATGCTACACTTGTCGCTTTACCTTCCCCCTTGACTCCATCCAAGGACCCAAGCAGTCTTTCCAGATGCGGCAGAGGCTCACCTGCACCTCCTCCAACCTCATCTATTGCATCCGCTGCTCTAGGTGTCATCGGTGAGACCAAGCGTAGGCTTGGTGATCGCTTCACCCAACACCTCCACTCGGTTCGCAATAACCAACCTGATCTCCCGTTGGCTCAGCACTTCAACTCCCCCTCCCATTCCGAATCCTGGCACCTCAAGGCTGCGTGCTCAGCCCCCTGTTGTACTCACTTTATACTCTTGACTGTGAAGCTGGACATAGTGCAAACTTCATAATCAAATTCGCCGACGACACCACTGTTGTGGGACAAATCACTGATGGTGACGAGTCTAGAAGTGAGATCGACCGATTGACCGAATGGTGCCAGCACAATAACCTGGCTCTCAACACCAGCAAAACCAAGGAACTGATTGTGGACTTTGAAAGGGGCAGCATAGGGAACCACAATCCCGTTTATATCAATGGGACGATGGTGGAAAGGGTCAAAGAACAAAGGAAAAAGGACAAAGGGGATTTATTGTCACATACACCAATTGGTGCAGTGAAATTTGAGTTACCATGCAGCACACAAATAAGATAAACAAATAAGATAAACACAACACCTTAACATAGATTTTAACATAAAACATAAAAAACATCCCCCACAGTGGAGTCAACGTTTCCCACTGTGAGGGAAGGCACCAACGTGCAGTCTTCTTCCTCTGTTCACCCGTGGTCGGGGCCTTTTGAGGCCTCCGCAGTAACCGCTACGGGCCTGATGTTTCGGGCCCTCGAACATTCTCAGCGGCCCAGAGCCTCCCAATCGGCCGCTTCCTACCAGAGACCGCGGCTTCTGAAGTCCACAGGCCGAGCTGGGCGAAGGGAGATTCAACGCTGGCGATCTCGGCCGTCAGGCCATTGAACTCACCATCAAACAAACTCTGAACTATAACAGCCTATTGCACTTTATCTGTTTATTTATGTGTGTACATATATATTTTCTATGCTATATAGACACACTGAACTGTTCTGTATTTATGCTTACAATACTCTGTTGTACTGCAGCAAGCAAGAATGTCATTGTCCTATCTGGGACATGTGACAATAAACTCACTTGACTTGACTTGATTTGACTATTACGTAGTCCCTGCTTTTTCTTTCTTTCCCCTCCCCTTCCCAGCTCTCCCACAGCCCACTATCTCCACCTCTTCATTTCTTCTTCCCGCCCCCCCCCCCGCCCCCACATTAGTCTGAAGAAGGGTTTCGACCCTAAATGTCACCTATTTCTTTCGCTCCATAGACGCTGCTTCACCCGCTGAGTTTCTCCAGCATTTTTGTCTATCTTCCAATAACAATCAATTTTGTGAAACAGGACCTGCCCCACACAAATCCATGAATTTCCCTAATAAACCCATGTTTTTCTGAATATGTGTAAACCCTGTCCCTAAGAATCTTCTCCAACAATATACCTCCCAGTAAAATAAGGTTGACCAGACAATAATTTTGTGGTTTGACCACGTTGCCCTTCTGAAACAATGGTACAACATTGGCCACTCAGCAGTCTTCTGGGACCTTGCCTGTATTGAAAGTGGATGGGAAAGATCTCTGTCAAGGCTCCAGCAATCTCCTCCCATGCTCCTTTAGTATCCTGGTATATATTCTATCAGGCCCAGAGGACTAATCCATCTTAATGGTTCTTAGGGCGGCACAGTGGTGCAGCAGAAGAGTTGCTGCCTTACAGCACTTGTAGTGCCAGAGACCCGGGTTCAATCCTGACTACGGGTGCTGTCTTGCGGAGTTTGGACGTTCTTCCCATGACCGTATGGGTTTTCCCCAAGATCTTTGGTTTCCTTCCACACTTCAAAGACGTACAGGTTTGTAGGTTAATTGGCTTGGGTTTGTATACTTGGTATAAGTGTAAATTGGCCCTACTGTGTTAAGGATCACAGGTCAGTGCGGACTCTTTGGGCCTGTTTCCATGCTGTATCTCTAAACTAAACTAAACTCAACTAATGCACACCAACACTGTCTGAATACTGACATGTCCTAGAATATCAAGTCAAGTCAAGTCAATTTTATTTCTATAGCACATTTAAAAACAACTCTCGTTGACCAAGTGTTACACAAAAAGCTGGAGAAACTCAGCGGGTGCAGCAGCATCTAAGGGGCGAAGGAGATAGGCGACGTTTCGGGTTGAGACCCTTCTTCAGACTGGTCGTTGACCAAAGTGCTTTACATCAGTGCAGGTACTAACGTGCTACATGCAATGGTACATAGATCAACAATACATACATAAATACATACATACAGCGCTCCCTCAGAGGACCTCAAGAAATGCTTGTGAGTAGAAATAGGTTTTAAGTCTAGACTTAAAACCTATTTCTACTCACAAGCATTTCGACTTAAAGGAGTCGATGGAGGGGGCAGTTCTGATTAGAAGAGGGATGCTGGTCCACGGTCTTGGTGCTGCAACCGCAAAAGCGCGGTAGCCCCTTAGCTTTTCCTGGACCGTGGGATAGTCAGTAGCCCCAAGTTGGCCGACCTGAGGGACCGGGAGGTAGAATGTTGGGTTAGCAGATTTTTGATATAGGTGAGGGCAAGCCCGTTAAGGGCCTTGTATACATAAAGGAGGAGTTTATTTTATACCGCACTGAGAGCCAGAGGAGAGAGGCCAGAATTTTTGGTCGGCGAAACACAAGCACAATTAAAAGTGGACAGACCAGACCAAGTATAATTAGTTGATGTTCGAAGCTGGAGAAATGATCAGCGTTCAGGAGGTGGCAGTTGAAATGTTTCTTAAACACAGTGGAAAGGCCCCCACCGCGTCCGGAGAGCCTAGGCGAGCTGAGAAAGTTACAGTTATCAGGACAGAGTTCCACGAGTGGAGCAACACACCCCTCCCTAAACTCACCACCACCCATGTCCCTTTGTTGGTGAATGCTGATGTAAAGTACACATTATGGACCTAGCCCACTTCCTCTGGCTACAAGTACAAATTCCATCCTTGGTCCTTGAGTGGAAACATCCTTTTCCTAGCTGCACTCTCTCCCCGATTATACAAATAAATTACCTTGGGATTCTCCTTAATCCTACTTGACAAAGGCATTCTTTTAGCCTTCTGGGTTTTTCTCTTTCCTGCTTCCTTTATATTCCTCAAGGATGTTGTCTGACTTCTGCTTTCTAAGCCTTACATGTGCTTCCTTTGTCTTTTTGACTGAGCTTACAGATCTCTTTTCATCTAAAGGGCCTGTCCTGGCTTTGCCCACATCCAATGAACAAAAATAAACTTCTGGAGTTCATGTTCATAAGTTATCAGAGCAAAATAAGGCCATTTGGCCAATCAAGTCTACCCTGCCATTGGATCTTGGCTGATCTAAGTAGGTATGTTACAAAACTTACCTTGAGCAGCACTGCAGTTCTGCCACTCCCCGTGTGCGCGAATTTGGCGCCTTTCAGAGGGGGGTGGGTTTAAAATGCTGTTTTTCTCCAGACAGTTCAAATCGATCCATCTCAGGGGATTTTGTTGTTAAAGAGAAATTGCTCCGACATTTGTTTTATGAAGCTATTTTTAAACTACGCTAGATCATTTATTAGCTAGAGTAATTTAAAAATCATCTTCTAAAGCCGTGAGTGCCGACAATGGGAAGGATTTTATGTAGCGGATAAAAGAAGGTACACAATTTATTTTTACATAAAAACGTGGTTCTTAGGAAGCCTTTAATCAAATTTTCATGTTGCGAAAAGGGGACAAAAAATATATACGAACCGGCAGTATTTTTCCTGCCGACTGTGGTTTAAATTCACTGCAAACCACAACGTTCCAATGCACCGCGTTCCACTAAAACCCACTCGCAGGTTT
This sequence comes from Raja brachyura, assembly GCA_963514005.1. The sequence goes on along the minus strand of OY740802.1, from coordinate 35,524,917 downwards.
ATTTAAATGGTCATTAATATACGGGAATTACACACTAAATTCCTCCATTTTGTCTATAAATTCATGAAAATGAGATTTAAAAATCATGTTATATTGTGAATTATTGTGTGAGTGTTATTTGGACGCTTAGACAATTTAAAAATGTTTATCTTTTCTTAAGAAATGGATAGATGTTTAGATCTAGTAATTGAATTTTGTAATTAGCTACAATTAGGTAACTAACTAATTATATGCTTTAATTTCAGGTCATCCAAGTAAGATTGTTTCATATTTGTTTCAGAATGCTTCACTCTATAATAACTGAAAATTTCTTTGAGCTCTTAATTTTTAAGAAAGTTATGGGCTTTTGACTGTCCTAGATCACAGCTTTTGAGCTAAGTCAATGGAAAGGCAATGGGGAACAAGATGCTAATTTCAGAGTATGAAAATTGTCATTTTTTTTAAAATACTGAAGATATGAAAGTGAATTAGGTGTCAAATTAAACTTTTTATGCTTTATCTGATGGGATAAATTGCAGACTTGATTTTTAAAATCTCAAAATTTTGTAACATTGCTAATCTAAGGATGATTCTTCAGGATGTGTCTTCTTTGGTGTCTCGCTACTTTGATGCAGCATATAAGGAAAATCCGTAATTCTATTCCATTTCGTCTTTTTCTATGTTGTTAATAATCATAATCCTCATCAATAAAGATGAAACCCTAAATGAATAAAATGTTTTTTTTTTAATCCCGATGTTCGATGCCCCTCCCACGGAAAACCACATGTCCCAATGGTTTCTTGTGAAATTTCAAGTCGGCATATTTATTTAATGGGGGATTTCTCTGAAATTAAAATACTTTTAAATGGTAGGTATTAATAATTAAAATATTTATCACCCTTAAGGGCTAAAGAGGGCCGGGCGTGGAGAGGGACATCGGGTCACGGGAAGAGGCGACAAGTGCAATGGGCCTTTGTGTCCGGCTTGAGCTGGAGATGGAGCTGGAGCTGTTGGAGCTGGAGATGGAGCTGGAGCTGGAGTCCGGGAGATCGCGGGTAAGTGATGGAGATGATTGTGGCAGGCATAACGGATTAATACCTCCCACAGCCGGCCACAATGACACGGAGGATAAGGTGCCCGGGTCTTCTCACCGGGCCCTTGTGCAGCGTCTGCCTCCGTCCCCTTCTCCCCCCCCCCCCCCCACCATGTCTCCCATTCCCAGTCCACGGGAGTGTCCCTGTTCACCGGGAGTGTCCCGGCCCACTAGTGCTGTTAGTTGATCCACGGGATAATTACGGGGACTCTTGTCGATGCACATAGTTTGCAGATGACATGAATAACCCTAACCCTGGACCTAACCCTAACTGCAGCCCTAGCCCTAACCCTAGCCCTAACACTAGTAAGAATAGAGGAATTTTCTTAAGAGCGATAAATAGTTTAATTATTAATACCAACCGTTTAAAAGTATTTTCATTTCAGATAGAACCCCCCATTAAATAAATATGCCAACTTGATATTTCACAAGTAACTATCGGGACATGCGGTTTTCCTGGGGGGGGGGGGGGGTGGCGTTGAACATCGGGGAAAAATATTAAAACTTTATTCATTTAGGGTTTAATCTTTATTTATGAGGATTATGTTTATTAACAATGTAGAAAAAGAAGAAATGGGACATAATTACAGATTTTCCTTTTATGCAGCATCGAAGTAATGGGACACCAAAGTAGCCAGTCACTGAAGAATTACCCTTTAGTCATCTCTGACACGTGACACTCCCGAACTTGAGCATCTCCATCACGCTGAGTCATATCCGTCACATGAATATTTTATGCTCATAATGTGTAAAATAATACAACAATTACCATAATTATGAATTGTAATTGATAAATGAACAGTATGCTTCTGCCTATTCATCTGAAGTTAATATTGTTTTAGAGGAAGTTGGTGAAAAGTTATGTGACGGTTACCATTCTTGTTGAAAATCACCACTTTATTCGGCAGTAAACTGTTACAAAGTTTTAAAATCAATGCATTAGACTGAAAAAGTATTTGTTTGTGGTCTATTTGAGGAAGATATTGTATAATTTGAAAGGCTGTGACAAAATTTTGATTTTATATTCTTAAATCAGTTATATTTTACAGTGTTGTTCATCATAATAATGCAACGGATATGACTGAATGCAATGGGCAACCTGGAAAAAGGAGAGGAAAAATAAATTAAATTCTCTAAAGGATTGCGCCAAACATATTTTTCCCATAGTAGAGATGTTCATCTATGTTAATCAACATTCAAAGTTGCAAAAATATAAGTTTTATAATCGGGTTTCCAGAAACTTCAAAGTAGAAACTTACTGAAGAATCACCCCTACCTTTCCCTCTCAACCCCATTCTCCTGCCTTCCTCCCCATAACCCCTGCTTATGGGAAGCACAAATGTATAGAACTCTTGACAGTTGCTAAACTGCAATTCCCAGTTTCCCTACCTGATCTCCTGACTGCTAAACACTTTAATTCTCCTTCTCATTCCAACACAGACCTTTAGGAACATACATAGAAACATAGAAAATATGTGCAGGAGGAGGCCATTCGGACCTTCGAGCCAGTACTGCCATTCATTGTGATCATGGTTGATCGTCCGCTATCAATAACCCGTGCCTGCCTTCTTCCCATATCCCTTGACTCCACTAGCCCCTAGAGCTCTATCCAACTCTCTCTTAAAACCATCCAGTGATTTGGCCTCCACTGCTCTCTGTGGCAGGGAATTCCATAAATTCACAACTCTCTGGGTGAAAAAGTTTTTTCTCACCTCAGTCTTAAATGACCTCCACTTTATTCTAAGGCTGTGGCCCCAAGTTCTGGACTCGCCCAACATTGGGAACATTTTTCCTGCATGTAGCTTGTCCAGTCCTTTTATCATTTTACATGTTTCTATAAGATATCCCCTCATCCTTCTAAACTCCAGTGGAGAACTTCAAACTTTCCTCATATTTGTTTTAATTTTAAAATTTAAAATTTTTTATTTATAATAGTACAGCAAATTACATTAATACAGGCCATGTATATATTATTACATTTATTGTACCCCTTGATTTTTTAAAGCTATTAAGAAAGGATAGAAATTGAGAAAATAGAGAAAGTGAAAAAGAGTAGTGAAAGTGTAAAAGCTTGACGAAATGGACGAAAAAAGACCCTTTCGACAAGGAATTAGAGAAAAGAAAAGAGATAGACCCTAGAAAAGAAAAAAAAGGGAGAAGAAAAAAGAAAGAGACAATTGACCAACACGCAAAAGGAATATACCAGCTTGATACTTTTCATCCCCCTTTTCCAAGTCCTGACACCGGTGGCCTTTTAAAGTACTACTGCACCATATGCTTGTAGTATGTCTATAAATGAAGACCATGTCCTATAAAAGTGATCTGCCAGGTGGAGTCTCATATCTTCCAGGTGTGGTGTTTCAAACATAGTTGAAATCCACATGTTTATTGTTGGTATTGGCGCATTTTTCCAAAATTTTAAAATAAGCTTTTTTCCAGTTATTAACCCGTAATCATTTTGGTGGGTACATATGGATAATGTTCCAATATGGTCAAGTATAGAAAAGGAAGACTGTTTACCTTTTAGCGTAGGCTCGATTATATTTGCGCCAAAGGAGGTACACAAAAAAAATTATAGGGACAATCCAATAATTTATAATATTAGACGTATTTGGAAACAAATTGTTAAGACTCTACACTTAGATAATCTCTCACTTAAACTTCCAATTATGAATAATCCATTATTTAAACCTTCAATATTAGATGGAGGGTTTAGACGCTGGAATGACTTAGGAATTAAAAGGTTAGAACATCTTTATAGAAATGGAAAATTTCTTTTATTCCAGGAGTTACAAGATATTTATGGACTATCTCCGCAACATTTGTTTAGGTATTTACAAATCAGAGATTACATTAAAACTAATACACAAGATTACAAAAATAAAGAACCAGGATTACTAGATGATTTGTTTAATTTGCACCCAAATACAGAAAAATTAATAGCTTATATATACAATATCATTTTGGATAAAGAGAATCCAACAACTGAAATGTATCGTCAAGCATGGGAAAATGAAATTGGATTAGCTATAACAAAAGAAAATTGGGAAGAAAGTCTACAACGAATACATCGGTGTTCATTAAACGCCAGACACATATTGATTCAATATAAAGTATTATATAGATTACATTATTCCAAAACTAAATTAAATAGTATTTTTCCTAATATTTCTTCTATCTGTGATAAATGTAGAAATTCAGAAGCAAACCTAATACATAGTTTTGTTACATGCCCTAAATTGAATTATTACTGGACAGAAATTTTTAAAGTTATTTCTGAAGTCCTTAAAGTTAAATTGGATCCTGACCCAAAGTTAATAATATTAGGAATCCCTGACTTAAATTTGACACTTACAGGTAATCAAAGAAATTTCTTAGATTACTGTTTGATAATTGGGAAAAAAATTATTTTGAAATTTTGGAAGGGAATATCAATCCCCACAATTAAAATGTGGGCAGCAGAAATGTTGGAGACGTTACATCTGGAGGGAATTAGATTTGTCCTATTGGACGAATATAATTCCTTCAAACAGATGTGGTCTCCATACATACAGTATTTAGAGAAGTAGCTGTTCTTGGCAACACGGCTCGACGGGTACCCTGCGGGATTCGGCGGGAATGACTCATTTTCACATTGGGATTGACATGCATGTTCTCATGGAGTTTACTATCTGTAATAGCTTTATCGATAATGTATACTGCTGTTTTGTTTATATATATATATATATAATACTCTAACTTTTTTTTTTCTCTTTTTTTTGTCTTTTTCTTATATATAACCAAATTATTATTTAATCACATCTTTAATGATTTATATCTGTTCTATTCTTTTTCTATCTATATATCAAAAAAATAGAGTATAAGAAGAACTATTAATGCATTGTTTGTAAAATAATGGAATTAAGTTGACGTTTGGAAAGTTGTTAAAAGCATTATAATTGGTTACTTTTAATAAAAAAATTAAATAATTAACCCGTAATCAAATAGGTTATTTTGAAACACATTTAGTTCTGGGCTACCTTCCGTTCCAAAGATAATCCATTCTGCTTTTGGTATCAGTTATATTTTAAATATTTTTGTAAAGATTTCAATAATTTCAGTCCCAAATTTTTGAATTTTTAATACAAAAAACAAATGAGTGCGTTATAGTAGCTTCTTGAGACTGGCATTTGTCACAGATAGATGATACGTTGGGGAAAAGTTTACTGATTTTGGTTTTTGAATAGTATAATCTGTGTAAAATGTTTAATTGGATTAATGTGTGTCTTACATTAATTGAGCATTTGTGCACATTTAATAAATGTTCATCCCACCTCTCTTTTGGAATTTTGATAGCTAATTCTTGTTCCCAGTCTCTTCTAATACCCTCAGTTGTTGGTATTTCTACATTTAAAATAATATTATATAAATATGATATTAAGTTTGCTGATTCGGCCTTTGTCTTCATTGCTTCATCCAGTAAATCTGATGACATGTTGTAATAATCTTGTGTATATTTATTCAAAAAGTCACATATTTGAAAATATTTAAATTATTGATTTTTTCCCAGATTATATTTTAGTTGTAATTTTTGGAATGATAATAATTTTCCAGTTTCATACAAGTCTCCTAGCGTTTTAATTCATATTCTTTCCCATTGTGTGAATGATTTGTCTACGATGGAGGGTTTAAACAAAGGGTTATTAACTATTGGAGATAAGAGAGATAGATTTCTTAATTTTAAATTATGTTTTATTTCTTTCCAAGTTCTAATTGTACTATGTATAATTGGATTTTTGTTATAGTTGTGTTGAATAACTTCATTGGTGAGTTTGTGCTGAATAACTTCATTGGTGAGAGGCAGATCACTCCTATATTACAAGTGGAGCAGTCCTCTCTCTCCATTATAATCCAATCCACCTGCTGGGCAGAGTTGTCCAGCAGTTGAATCATATTTTTGATATTTACTGACCAATAATAGTACATAAAGTTACGGAGTGCTAATCCACCTAATACTTTAGGTTTATTCAAATGTGTTCTTTGTGTTCTATGGGATTTATAATCCCATATAAAATTTGTAATGTCTTAATCCAGTTTTTATTAACATAATTTCACTTTTGTTCCAGTTTATTCTATATCCTGAGAATGATCCAAAATCCTCAATTAAGTTTAATATGTTTGGTATAGTGGTATGGGGGTTTTGTGATGTACAATAGTACATCATCAGCATATAAAGATATTTTGTTATTTGAATATTTAGTATTATAGCCGTGGGTATTCGGATGTGTTCTAATTCTTTCCGCTAGGGGTTCAATTATAAGGGCAAATAACATCGGTGATCATGAGCATCCTTGTCTATTACCCCGTGATAACTGGAATTTCGTAGATAAAATGTTATTAGTTAATATTCTAGCCGTAGCCTTATTATATAATAATTTAATCGATAGGATGAAATTCCCACCCATTTGGAATTTTTGCAATACTTTAATCATATAATCCCATTCCACTTGATCGAATGCCTTTTCTGCATCGAACGAGATAATTGATAATTCTTGTTCTTCAGTTTTGTGTGAATGCATTATATTGAGCAGACGTCTCAGATTATTAGATGATTGTCTTTTAGTGATAAACTCCGTTTGATCCCGATTTATTAATTTACTAACATACTTACTTAATCTTCTAGCTAATATTTTTGCTAGTATTTTTTGATCAGTATTTAACAAGGCAATAGCTCTATATGATTCCGGTTCTTCTATATCTTTGTCTTTCTTAAGTATTAATGTAATCATAGATTCTGCTAATGTTTCAGGTAATATTTGTTCTTTAAAGGCATATGTATACATTTTCTGTAAACGTGGTATAATTTTCTCATAAAAACATTATAAAATTTGTCACTAAATCCATCAGGTCCTGGTGTTTTTCCATTCTTTAATGAAATTACTGTGTCTTCTATTTCCTTAATTGAAATTTGTGCTCCCAATTCCTCTTGTTCCTGCAACTTTAGTTTTGGAAGATTACAATTGTCCAAGAACTCTGTGACTTTATTGATATCCATTGTCATTTTGGATATGTACAAATTCTCATAAAATTGCGCAAATCTTTTATTAATTTTATTCGGTAAAATTAATAATTCCCCTCTAACTGATTTGATCTTTAGGATCGTGTGTTCTTTTTCTCATTTTTTTTAACTGGCATGCCAAAGGTTTGTGGGGTTTATCCCCAAATTCAAAATGTTCCTGTCTTGTAATTTGGAATAGTCTTATAACTTTAGCTGATAATAGTTTATTTTTTATTTTTATTTTTTAAATATTTTTTTATTAGAAGTAAATACATAATAAAAAGCATTTTATTTTATTTATTTATCCTTTATTTAACCAGGGGAAGTCTCATTGAGATTAAAAATCTCTTTTACAAGAGAGTCCTGGCCAAGACAGGCAACAGCACAGTTCCCCAGTTACAGACAATAATTTAAAAACAACAGAGAACATATAAATAGAGTCACAATCATAACATCATCAAACAAAGCATGTACAGACAGAAGAGCCCACTTCAACATCATTAAGAAGAGATTTAAATCTGTTTATAAAAACCAGCTCCTTAAGTTTCAGTTCATTCTGCAGCTGGTTCCATGCGAAGGGAGCAGCATAACTAAATGCCCTTTTCCCCAGTTCAGTACGGACATTAGGTACAGTTAGTAAGAACAAGTCCTCAGAGCGGAGCTGATAAGTTCCTGTGCTTTTTCGAATTACATACTTCTGCAGGTATGAAGGACGAACACCGAGGATAGTCTTATATATAAGGATATGCCAATGATGGAGTCTGCAGGGTGGACAGGGCAAACCATCCAACTTGAGCATACAAAGAGCAGTGGTGCGTGAGGGTTTTAAGATTAGTAACAAATCTCAGTGCTCCGTGGTAGACCGTGCCCAAAGGGTGTAGGCATTTTGAAGATGCATTCATATATAAAACATAAAAATTTGCGTTCGCTGCTTTATGATCTAGACTATTAATATAATAGTAAATAATAAAGGTCCTAGAATCAATCCCTGTGGCACACCCTTGGATACATTAAGAGAGCTAGAAGTATTACCTTCTGCTCGCACACACTGGGATCTGCCTGATAGATAGTTTTTAAACCAACAGACAGCTTGATCAGACAAACGATGCTGCATGGTCTTTGTAACAATAAGGCATGATCCACAGTATCGTAAGCCTTTGATAGGTCAACGAAAAGGGCTGCACAGTGTTGCTTATTGTCTAAAAATTCAATAAAATCATTTACTACTTTTAAAGCAGCTGTTGACGTACTATATTTTTTCCTAAAACCAGGTTGAAATTCAGATAAAATACTGTTAGTTGATAAAAAGTCCATCAGTTGTTGGTTTACAATGGATTCCAGCACCTTACTTAAAACAGACAGTTTGGAGATGGGCCTGTAGTTGTTTAGCACAGTGGGGTCCCCCCCTTTAACCAGTGGGAGAACAAAGGGGAAATAAGGGGAATTTTGTTTGTCTCCAGGGATAGATTAAAAAGATAAGTCAGAGGCAATGCAATAAAATCAGCGGCTAACTTTAGGAAGTAAGGCTCAAGGTTGTCGGGACCTGCCGATTTTTTTGTGTCTAAACATCTCAGGGCCTTATGCACCTCTGAAAGTGTAACAGAGTCAAAAGTAAAGGTTTGTCCCTCAAAAAAACAACTACTATCAGAGCAAGCAGAGGAGCCTTGAGCTGTGTTTTGAGAGTTAAAAAGTGAACCAGAGGCAATGAAATGCTCATTAAAACAACCAAGCATGTCGGCCTTTTCATAAATTTGGGTGGAGTCTTTGACAATGCATGGAGGTAGCTCAATAACATTTTTATTTCCAGTTATTGATTTAGTGGTTTTCCAGAATTTCAACAGATTGTAGTCTGTTGAATGAAGCCCATAAATTTGTTGTAATTCCTGAAATGAAAGAAATGAACGTTCCCTATAGAGATCGCCCATCTTTGTAATTCCATGTTTTTTCCATTGTAAAAAAACCTTTATCCATCATTGAGGGTTTAAATGTAGCATTGTTTACAATGGGAAGCGATAGCGGTAAACAATCCAATTTTAGTGTCTTCTTTAATTGTTTCCAAATGCGTATTCCACTGTCTACTATAGGGTTTTCTTCATAGTTTTTTTTGCTTAATTTAGTAATAGCAAATAAAATCGACCCAATTTCAAAAGTCTTCCTTTTCCATTTTTAACCAATCTGGTTGTTTATCCAATTCTTCCAACCAAAAATTCATATTTTTAATATTAACTGCCCAAAAATAAAACATAAAATTCGGTAGTGCTAAACCTCCATTTATTTTTGATTTACATAAGTGTTTTTTGTTTATTCTGTGATTCTTATAATCCCAGATAAAGTTGGTGACTATAAGAGTCAACCTTTTTAAAAAAAGGTTTTTGAAAGATATATCGGGATTAATTGAAAGAGGTACAATAATTGCGGGAGAAAGATCATTTTTATCGCATTAATTCTACCCAACATTGAAATAGGTAATGTTTTCCAATATAAAATATTCTTATGTAATTTGTTCAATAAAGGCGGAAAATTAAATTTAAATAAAGAAGTATATCTCTTTGTTACATAAATTCCAAGATATTTGAGTTTTTCATTTACCATTTTAAAAGGGAATTGTTGTAATATATGTGGATTACTTTCCATTATTGGCATGATTTCACATTTATTCCAATTAATTCTGTATCCTGAAAACGAGCCATATTGAGTTATTACATTTAATAAGTTAGGGATACTAACTTCAGGTTTTGTGATGTAAATTAATACATCATCTGCGTATAAGGAGATTTTACTTTCAGTATTTTTGGTTTTATACTCATATATTTCAGGATGGGACCTCACGCTTTCTGCTAATGGTTCTATTACAAGTGCAAATAATAGCGGAGGTAACGGACATCCTTGTCTACAGCCTCGAGATAAGTTACATTTAGTTGATAACATTTGATTTGTTGATATTCTAGCTGTTGGGTTAGTACATAAAAGTTTTACCCATGTACTAAACTTCTCGCCCAGTTGAAAAATGTTCATAACCGAAAATAAATAGGGCCATTCCACCTGGTCGAAAGCTTTCTCAGCATCTAACAAAATAATTGCTAGGTCTTTGTTAATACTTCTTTTTGAGTATATAATATTGAATAATCGTCTCAGGTTATATGAGGAATACCGTTTTGGTATAAATGCTGTTTGATCCGGGTGTATTAATTTATTAATCACTATACTTAATCTTTGTCCTAGGATTTTAGTTAATATTTTTTGATCAGTATTTAGAAGAGCTATAGCTCTATATGATCCTGGATCATCCAGATCCTTATCTGTTTTTGGTATAAGTGTTATAATAGATTCATTTAGCATTTCTGCTAATTTCTGTTGGGTATAGATATGTTTGTACAATGTCTTTAAACGTGGAACAATCAGGTCATAGAATGTTTTATAAAATTCCGAGCCAATGCCATCTGGTCCCGGGGATTTACCATTGTTTAGAGATCTGATAGACTCTTCAATTTCTTTTAACTGTTATTTCAGCGTCTAATAATTCTCTGTCTTTCAAATCTAACCCTTTATGATTGCATTTTGTAAGAATACTTCTACACCTGTCCGGTGATCTATAGATTTAGCAGATTAAAAGTTTTGATTGTATTGCAGAAATCTCTCGTTAATGTCCTTAGGTTGTACTAGTGGTTCTCCTTTGTCTGATTTAATCCTGTGAATTGTTTTTTCCTGTCCAGTTTCCGTAATTGACGAGCAGATAATTTTTGAGGTTTATCTCCAAATTCAAAATGTAATTGTTTACTATATTGATAAAATGTTACAATTTTACGAACTTGGTCTGAATATATTTTATTTAATTTATATTTCAATACTGCAATTTTATTATGTTTTATCATGGTTGGTGTAGCTGCATTCTCTATGTCTAATTGTTTAATTTCCCTTTCCAATGCCTGTTGTATCACCCGATTCTTTTTATTATGAAATGCTTGGGAGGAGATCATAGCTCCACGAATAAATGCTTTAAATGTTTCCCATAGTAAGGAGGCAGACGTCTCAGGGTTATCATTTATTTCAAAGAACGTGTTAATCTGTTTAGTAACATATTCCTGAGATGCTTTTTCCTTTAAAATTTGTGGGTTAAGTCTCCATTGTGCCTGTTTCTCCATCCTTCCATTCATTTTAATCATAAATGTTAAAGGGGCATGATCCGAGATTATAATATTGTGGTATTTCAAATTATAAGTAAATGGAATAAGCTTAGAGTCCACCAAAAAAAAATCTATTCTTGAATATGTTTTATGTACTGGTGAATAAAATGAATATTCTCGTCCAGTTGGGTTTTCTATTCTCCAAACATCTTTGATATTACTAGTATCTATATATGCGTTTAATAAATCACTGGAGTGCGATTTTGTTTTCTGTTGTCTTGATGACCTATCTAAATAGGGATCTAATGTACAATTTAAATCTCCTCCAATTATTAAATTGTGTTGTGCTAATTCCGGAATTGTATTAAATATTTTCTTAAAAAACAAAGGACTATCAAAATTGGTACATAAACATTAATAAGAGTCCATTTTTGTGCATATAATTCACCTATTAATAGAATGTATCTACCATCACTGTCCGTTATAGTTGATATATGTTTAAAAGGTATCCCTTTACGGATTAGTATTGCAACACCTCTGGATTTATGTGTAAATGAAGAATGATACGCTTTATCAATCCATTTAGCTTTCAACCTATGTTCTGCATCCTTTTTTAGGTGAGTTTCTTGGAGGAATATTACATCTGTTTTAAGTGCTTTTAAACGTGCTGATACTTTACCTCTCTTAATTGGTTCATTAATACCCTTAACGTTCCAGCTACAAAATGTTATTCCTTCACCCCCAATCTTCATATTTGAGTCTTGCATCTTTTGTTTAGGGAGATCTATAAAAGAGCAAATGGTTCAGCTCGACTAGCCTGACATTACACCCGAACATCAGATAGATTAATTTTAAATCCCGTTGTTCTTACATATATATCTCCTTTGATAAAACTTATAACTCCATTCAAATTTAAAATTATAATAAAGTATTATATTAAAAAAGGGATAGATTAAGAGGTTAGTAAAGTGCAAAAAGAAAGAAAAAACTACATCTATAATTAGTGTAGTTAGTGATAGCCATACTAGCATGGCTAACCATCTACCGACTTCCGTAGTCGATGTAAAATAAAAACTTGACTAGCTCCATGCTCTCTTTAAGTTGACATTTCCATAGCGATATTTTACTGGGGGGATGGGGAACATTTTCGATTCCAAAGTATTCAAATTCCATTAGTCAAATATATATATTTAAAAATATTTTTAAAAAAGGGAAGAAAAGTGAAATTAAACTTTAAATCCGACCGCACTCATAATTACCGTTTAGCTAATTCTAAGTAATTCAATTGTATATAATTAGTGACCATTAGTAATAATTATTAATAGTACCGCACAATGATATTAGTATTCGTTAGTTAATTATGTTAATAATATTATAATAGTAGCTATGAGTGTAACGTCCATGGGAAAAGCCTTATTCAGCATCCTTCTTCCGTTACGATTGTCCTTAGGTCCTTAATTCCATCTGATCTTACAAAGCTACATTGTTTGTTGGCGTCATTTATTTTGTAAATAATCTTCAGTCATCAGGCAGATTCTTGATCTTCTGGGTGAACTCCAATGCATCCGCAGGGTTGGTAAAGATATGTTAATTCTTATTGTAAGTAACTCTTAGTGTAGCCAGGTACATCAGACCACACTTCAGATCTTTCACATCCTTCAGTTTTCTTTTTGTCTCTTTAAACAGCGCTCTCTTCCTGGAGACCTCCACAGGATAATCTCGGTAAATACTGATCTTATCTCCCTCGTATATGAGATTCCAGTTACGGACAATTTTTTTCATCATCTCCTCCAGTACATGGTCATATTGCACCTTTACTATCATTTGTCTCGGTGGGGCATCCGCCCGGGGGCGACATCCCATCACTCTGTGTACTCGAGCTAACAGAGGCTTTTGATCCAAATTTAAGACTTTTTGCAGTAAGTCTGCAGCGTATTCGTGGGGGTCTTGTTTCCCCTCTCTCCCTTCTTGAATGCCGATGATTCTTAAGTTCTGACGCCTCTGACGTTCCTCCATCTCAGTGCATTTTTCAGTTATTTTGCTCAGTAGCTCTGATAAACGCTGTGTTTCTCTGATAAGCTGTTTTGTTGTTTCAGCACTTGCTGCAGCAATCTCCTCTAGATTGGTTATGGCTACAGCCTGTTGATTCAGTGATTCCTCGACAGGCCCCAGCCTTTCGTTAAAACTAGACTCCACCGAGTTGATTGTAACTTCCATCTCCGCATCCATCTCTGGAATTTGCTGGTTCAGCTTTGCTTCTGTTTTATTCTTCCATTTTTCCAAAAATTCAAGGACGGAGGAGTTAATTTCTTCCTTAATTTTCAACTTAAACTCCTTAAACTCTTCCTTGTAATTTTGAATTTCTTCTTTAACATTCACTTTCTTTAGTTCTTCCTTTATATTTTTAATTTCCTGAGATAGAAAAATCCGAAGATCTTCTATCTCAGATTTTTTGGGCTTTGGTTTCTTCGAGACATCTTTCTGGGACGAGGTTGTACCTGAGCCTGAGGCTTCAGTCAGGCCTTGTTCTTCCGGTGCCGTTTTCTGCCTAGCAACCCGTTTCGGTTGCTTGGGGGGGCTATGCTGCATAGACATACCGGAGTCGAGTGCCTGATGACGTCACTCACGCGTTGCAGGCAGCCGGTGCAGAAACAGCAGGTAGGAACATTTTTCTCCCCGTTTTTAGCGATTTTTTCATGGAGCTAGCTGGCGCTGGTTTCTAGCCCTCCATAGCGTCTGATAATAGTTTATTTAATTTAAATTTCAGTATTAACATTTAATTGTGTTTATCCATAGTTGGATCTTTATCATTATCTATATCCAGTTGTCTAATTTGTTCTTCTAACTGTCTTTGTTCTTTCTTGTTTTTTTTATTTTGAAAAGCTTGGTATGAAATTATAATGTCTCTAATAAATGCTTTGAAGGATTCCCATAATAATGTGGGCGATATATCTGGAGTGTCATTTATTTCAAAAAAAAGGTCCATTTGTTGTTTTAGATATATACTCCCTTGCAGGTCTTTTAAAATTTGAGGATTATACCTCCAAAACGATTTGTTCTTAGACATTCCTTCCAGTTTTAAAAATAAAGTTATTGGGGAGTGATCTGAGATCGTGTTGGTATGGTATTTTGGGTTTGAAGTATGAGGGATTAATTTTGTATCCACCAGGAAATAATCTATACGTGAGTATGTTTTGTGTACCATTGAATAAAACAAGTATTCGCTGCCTGTCGGATTTGCGATCCTCTAAACGTCTGTTATGTTGGTGTTTTTTATGTATGTGTTTAAAAGATTTCGTATTACCTCTCTGTTTTGCCTAAGTTTATCTAAGTACGGATCTAAAACACATTTAAAGTCTCCTCCAATTATGACATTTTGGTAATTAGATTCTGCTATTGTGTTCAAGATTTTATTGAAAAAATAAGGATTATCAAAGTTGGGCGCATATATATTTACCAAGGAGATTGGGGTAACGTGGATCTCTCCGATAACTATCAAATATCTCCCTTCCTTATCTGTTATGGTATTCTTTGCTTTAAATGGTATGCCTTTACGAATAATGATTGTCGTACCTCTAGATTTCGAAGTATATGAAGAGTGAAAGATTTGACCTATACAATTCGCCCTCAATCTAGCCTGAACTTGGGATTTAAGATGAATTTCTTGTAGGAAAATTATGTCTGTATTGTACAATTTTAGCTTAGCTAGTATCTTACCCCTTTTAATGGGTTCATTAATACCCCTTATATTCCAACTGCAGAATGAGATTCCTCCTAGTTTATTTTGTTTATCGCCTTGCATTTTGCATGGTTTAATACCCTTATATCTTACGATACATCCATACCTCAGGTCTTTAGATATTGGGGGAACATTTGCGCTACAGAGTTCAATTGGTAGATTCCTTATGCGATTATCCTTAAACAAAAAACACACACATGTGACTTGTTGTGATGATAATTTAACAAAAAATTAAAAAGTGAAAATACAGTGCCTAAACTTGTCGACACTGTAACGAGGGACCCAGAAAACATTGAATCGACTTCCATTGTCTATATTAAACAATTAGCTTCGCTCCCTTAATTACTCATAACATAGTGGACCTGGACCCGGTCAATATCAAATGTATAGCACCCAATTACAATATATGTATACATTTCAATATGACTTCTCGTATATATCTAACATTTTTATCTACTAAGTGTTTAAACGTATGATTTTACCTTTGGTAATAATCAACTGTTTCTCATATGACAGTCCCGCCATCCCAGGGATCAATCTCGTGAATCTACGCTGCACTGCCTCAATCACAAGGATGTCCTTCCTCAAATTAGGAGACCCAAACTGTACACAATACTCCAGATGTGGTCTCACCAGAGCCCTGTACAACTGCAGAAGAACCTCTTTACTCCTATACTGAAATCCTCTTTCTGTCCTAGATGTCCTCCATTGTCAGAGTGAGGCTAAATGCAAATTGGAGGAACAGCATCTCTTATTTCACTTGGGCAGCTTGGTATGAATATTGATTTCTCTAACTTCAGTTAGCCCGAAGCATTCCCTCTCTCTCAAAGTCGCATTAGCTTCTCGCTTTCACTTAACAGACAGCTAACAATAGCCTGTTTCCTTTACCATCGTTACTTTTTTACATGTCTTTCATTCATTGTTCTTTATCTCTCAACATCATCGTCTATATCTCTCAAGAAGGGTCTCGACCTGAAACGTCATCCATTCCTTCTCTCCAGAGATGCTGCCTGTCCCGTTGAGTTACTCCAGCTTTTTGTGTCTATCATGTTTAATTCAAAGGTTCAAAAGTTCTTAATTAGTCACATACACCAATGGTGTCATGAAATGTGGATTGCCATTGCAGCACATTAAGAAAAATAATACAACATAACAATAATAAAGAAGTTTAAACATAAAAAAACAGTCCCCATCCCCATGTCCACCCATACTCGGGCCTATTGAAGCCTTCGCAGTCGCCCTTACAGAGGCCCGATGTTACAAGCCCTTCTCGCCGGATGATGGTGCTCCGGTGTCGGGAGAATCCTCACAGCGGCATGGACACCTGGAGCGGCCGCTTCCTTACCGGAAACCGCGGCTTCCGAAGCCGACAGGCCGCGCTGGATGGAGCTCCACCACTGGTGATCTCGGCGAGAGATCCCAGACTACCGATGTAAAGTTCAGCACCGCCGCCCACGGCTGGCCGCTCCACAGACCCGCAGCTCCGTGATGTTATTTTTATCAGCGGTCCCAGCGCGGCGACCTGGGCAAGGCATCGCCCGCTCCGCTCCGCGATGGCGCTCCAGTGCTGTGCTGCCGTTGAAGCCAAGGTTCTGGTGGGTCCCCTCAGGAAACGCCGCTCCAGGTCCGCTGGTAGGCCGCGGGGACGGGTCGAAGGTGCCGCTCGGAGGAAAGCCGCCTCTCCGACCAATAGTTTTGACAATTTAGCTGGAAAGTTTTAAAAAATGGTGATGAATGTTTTATTATACAAATTTTGTATAATTGTATGTTGTGATAGAGTTTACTGAAAATTGCAATTCAAAGTGAGATTTGTTTGAAGAAATATAACGTGTTAAATTTGTTTAACATCTACAGATTTCTAGCAGTATTTTAAGGTAATTTGATACAATGATCCTGTGAAGAAAAATAAAGTTGGCCTCTATCATTTCTACCCACTGTTAGGTCTTTAATAGATATGTTATCTGATTCACTGTTTTTCTCACTGCTCTCCGTCCAGGATAGTTTCCCAGTTAAATGTCATGTCTATTTCGCACTGAGGGAACATCATCAGAATCCCTAAAGGGCCTGTCCCACGGGCGACTTTTTAGGCGAGTGCAGGAGATTCTGCGCTCGCCACATGATCGCCACATGGTCGCCACATGTTCGCTGGTGGCCTCTGGTGAGTCTCCTTCATGGTCGCAAAGGGTTCTCGCATTCTGGGAACTAGTATGGCCTCAGTATGGTCACCACAAATTTTTCAACATGTTGAAAAACTTTCTGCAACCAACAATTGGTCGCCATGGAGAAAATCAATATTTTTGTAGTCATAGGTGCAGTGGTAGTGGGGTCGCCATGTAGTTATAGGTAGTCAAGCTGGTCGTAGGTAGTTTTAGTTAATCTCCTTTGGTGACCGGGCATGTTCATTGGCTCATTGGGGGAAAAAAAACATAAGCATGAGTTTTCAGAACCAAGGAGAACTGACCGGTAACGTTAAATGCCCGCTGAACTTCACAGCTGTGTATCTCTGGCTTATTAAATGTTGTCTGGCTTCTTAAAAGTGTCTCCACTCCTTCTCCCCCCCCCCCCCCCCCCTTTTAAAGGACTTGCCGTACTATGCTAGCCGTCTTAATCTTCCTGTTCATCGCGGTGTGTGTCTGTATCACCTTGGCTTTGTACGGTGTGAATTTCAGACAGCGCTCCCCCGCTTTCCCTGGCCCCCGCCTTTGCGATGTGTGTGTTTGTGTGTGTGTTCCACTCTGACACTCGCCATTCCAATTCCAGGTTTTTCAGCGAGTGCCGCGGACTTGACAGTCGCCGTCAGTCCGCTGAACAATCGCCCAAGTGGGACAGGCTCTAAAGGGTTTTTGATATACTGACAGACTTTCCAGATGTCTCTACAGTATAAAGGAGACTGCATAAAGTGTGGCTGCCTTCCACAAAGTAAATTTCTAACATGATATCACCTATTATAATTATCTCATGAAACATCTACCACCAAATAAATTTGCAGTGTTCCTTCCGGTAATTTATACATCACCATTCTCTAATCTCTGCTCCCATTACCCTGTTACTGATCACAAAATAGAATCTTCCTTCCTCCTGCTTCCAAAATTAAACAGCCCATATTTTGCCCAGGGGTAGCTTACCTGCTTACTTGTTTCAGGAGGGACTATTCTTTCAATTTGACCTAATCAATTGCTCATTAGGAATCATTTCAAGCTACTTCAAAACCAAAGAAATATCAGTTTTATTTTAGTGGTTTATTTTTTTGTTGGGTGGAGGTTGTTTGTATGTGTATCTATGCTGATGATGCCTATAAATATATTATTGATTATCTGTAAAAAGTTAGAAGGTGGGGTTCCTTTGAACTAAAGGAGGCCATTATGTTGAGATTCTTTCTTATTCTTACATTTCTTTAGTATCTATTAAAGGAATTGTTCCCAAGTTCACATTATAGGAGTAGAATTAGGCTATTCGGCCAATCAAGTCTACTCCGTCATTCAAACATGGTTGATCTCTGCCTACTAATCCCATTTTCCTGCCTTCTCCCCATATCCTTCTGTTCTAATCAAGAATTTGTCCATCTCTCCCTTAAAAATATCTACTGAATTGTGTGTGGTTGTGCAATTTTCATTTGATATGTTGGGTATATTGGTCAGCATGGACATGTTGGGATGAAGGGCCTCCTTCCATACTCTATGTTTCATGTCAAGCATCTTGGGTTCAAGGGTTCTGCAATTGGATCATATTGTCTTTGTTATTCTCCTCTTCCTCCAGCTGAGCACATTAATAAATGGCATCATGAGACATTGAATGTCTCGTGATGCCCTATTTTGCATAGTTGCATTGATTCTTTGACCTGTGCTCCTTTCGAGTAAAACTATTTGATTAGAGGGCAGGTTTGATTAATTTTACACTTCCACGGATCCCGTTTTACAACTCTGAAAAGATAACAGGGCTAGGCTTTATCAATTCTGCAAATGAAATCTCTGTGGGTTGACGTACATACTGAACATTCCTGAAACTCTGGGGTCCAAAGTGCATTGCATCTCAATATAAATTCCACTGAGCTGCAATAGATGTGTATGAAAGGAGCAGGGGATCCCATTACTATGATATTTGTGCAAAATGAGAATATGGCATTCACCATGAAAAAGATGGCAAGCAAAAGCTGAGAGTTCATAGCAAATTGGCGCATGCTTAATAATTGTCAAGGAAGTCTGTAAGTTGTAGATTGGAAAATGCTTAATTGAATTAACTCAGAGCATAGCCCACTGAATGTTTAGAATTTTCAGTATGTGAATGGGGAGGGATGTTTGATTTCATTTTCTTCAACTGACCTTTATTATATTGCCTACATCATCATAACCCAAGCTGTATTTCTGAAAGCTGGGACATAAATACTTCAGATACTGAAAACTTTCAGCCTTTTTCAATCAATCTGTTTTAGTGGTTGTACTAAATCATAAAGTGGAGGGCATATTTTGTCTATTAGAAGCCCTATAATGAATGATAGAGAAAGTTATTGTGAAATATTATTTTATGAGGGAATACTTTGTGGTTTGCAACATGAGTCATATGCTTGAAGGGAGAAAGGTCAACAAACAACGCCCATATAATGAGCTGGTCGATACGGAGAGCAACAGAGACAAGAGGGAATTGAAACAGAAAATGCAAATAAGTCTCACCCAGTCAGGCAGCATCTGTGGGGAGAGAAAGGAAAAGGTAACTTTAGTTCAATTCCTTTCATCAAAACCTTTAGATAAAAGGTCGCTGATCTGAAACTTTTACTTTAGTTTATTTTACTTTAGAGATACAGCGCGGAAACAGGCTGTCGGCCCACTGAGGCGGCACCAACCAGTGATCACTTTTTACACCAGTACTATCCTATACACTAGGGACAATATCCAATTTTACCAAACCCCATTAACCGACAAACCTGTACGTCTTTGGCGTGCGAGAGGAAACCAGAGCACCCGGAGAAAACCCACACAGTCACGGGAAGAACATACAAACTACATACAGATATTACCCACAATCAGGATTAAACCTGGGTCTATGGTGTTGTGAGGCAGCAACTGCACCGTTGCACCATCGTGTGGCCCCCTTAACTTCATTTATCTTGCCATAGATACTTCTTGATATGTCAAGTAGTTCCAACATTTTCTCTTTTTATTTAAGAAATCTGCAGTAGCTTGCTTCTGGGAAGGCCTGAAACTGTATTGCAGAAAAAGTATTGGCAGGAAAAGCACTGGATAAAACTCAACGTCCCTCATTATGGGGGAAGGGGGAATAAAACCAGCCATTCAGTCAACAGTATGAGACATCATTGACTAAATCAGAAGCAAAACACAACAGGCAATGTACCTGTCAATTTATTTTGCACTTCTAATATGACTAATTCTAATTTGTATATATAAATTTTCCAGATCAAAAGTAACCTTGGGTTTCAATCACATACAGGGCTACTCGATTTAACGAAATGCACATTTCGACAGTGAACGGCACGGGGAGGAACAGTGAGCTCCATAGAGTTTTCAGTTCTGCATCGGATATAAAATAACTAAACCTTTTGTATTGGAAGACCCAAACATTTAGAAGGACAATTATGTGTCCAATTAATAAAGAAGTACCCAAGCTAAAAGTAAAGACGCAGCAACAACTTGAGCAGTTCTATTAGGAACGGGAAGGGTCATATAAATAACTATCAAAGAAGTTGAACAAAGGGGACTATGAAGGCATGAGAGGGGAGCTGGCCAAGGTAGACTGGAAAGGGATCCTCGCAGGAATGATGGTGGAACAGCAATGGCAGGAATTTCTGGGCATAATCCGGAAGACGCAGGATCATTTCATTCCAAAAAGGAAGAATAATTCTAAGGGGAGTAGGAGGCAACCGTGGCTGACAAGAGAAGTTAGGGATAGAATAAAACTAAAAGAAAAGATGCATATAACACAGCAAAGAGTAGCCGGAAGCCAGAGGATTGGGAAACTTTCATAGGACAACAGAAGGAAACAAAACAGGCAATACGGGCTGAAAAGATACGAAGGGAAGCTGGCCAGGGAAGTACGAAGGGAAGCTGGCCAGGAATATAAAGAAGGACAGTAAAAGCTTCTTTAGATATATTAATGGAAAAAGAGTAGCAAAGTCAAATGTGGGTCCCTTGAAGGCAGACACGGGTGAAATTATTATGGGTAACAAGGAAATGGCAGAAGAGTTGAACAGGTACTTTGGATCTGTCTTCACTAAGGAAGACAAACAATCTCCCAGATGTACTGTAGGACAGAGGATCTAAGGGGGTAGAGGAACTGAAATAAATTTTCATTAGGTGAGAAATGGTATTGGGTAGGTTAATGGAACTGAAGGATGATAAATCCCCTGGGCCTGATGGTCTGCATTCCAGGGTCCTCAGGGAGGTGGCTCTGGAAATAGTGGACACATTGATGATCATTTTCCAATGTTCAATAGATTCAGGATCAGTGGATTGGAGGATGGCTAATGTTATCCCGCTTTTCAAAAAAGGAGCGAGAGAGAAAACGGGGAATTACAGACCAGTTAGCCTGACTTCGGTGGTGGGAAAGATGCTGGAGTCAATTATTAAAGAGGTCATAATGGGGAATTTGGACAGCAGTAAAAGGATTTATGAAAGAGAAATCATGCTTGACTAATCTTCTGGAATATTTTGAGGATGTGACAAGTAAAATGGATGAAGGGGTGCCAGTGGATGTAGTGTATCTAGACTTTCAGAAAGCCTTTGATAAGGTTCCGCACGGGGGACTGGTAACTAAAATTAGAGCACAGGGTATTGGGGGTAGGGTGTTGACATGGATAGAAAATTGGTTGGCAGACAGGAAGCAAAGAGTAGGAGTGAACGGGTTCTTTTCAGAATGACAGGCAGTGGCGAGTGGAGTGACGCAAGGCTCGGTGTTGGGGCCGCAACTGTTTACCATATATATTAATGATTTGGAAGAGGGAATTAGGAGCAACACTAGCAAGTTTGCGGATGACACAAAGCTGGGTGGCAGTGTGAACTGTGAAGAGGATGTTAGGAGGTTGCAGGGTGACCTGGACAGGTAGAGTGAGTGGGCAGAAGGACTGGACAGGCTAGATGCAGGAATAATGTTCCCAATGTTGGGCGAGTCCGGAACTAGGGGCCACAGTCTTAGAATAAAGGGGAAGCCATTTAAGACTGAGGTGAGAAAAAACTTTTTCACCCAGAGAGTTGTGAAGTTGTGGAATTCCCTGCAACAGACGGCAGTGGAGGCCAAGTCATTGGATTGATTTAAGAGAGAGTTAGATAGAGCTCTAGGGGCTAATGGAATCAAGGGATATGGGGAGAAGACAGGCACGGGTTATTGATTGGGGACGATCAGTCATGATCACAATGAATGGTGGTGCTGGCTCGAAGGGCCGAATGGCCTCCTCCTGCACCTATTTTCCTATGTTTCTAAGTGCAGCCAAAGGTAATGTTATCATATAAAGAATGTTGCTTATAGTAACATTTTGCATTATAAAACAGTTCAGCGGGAGGTACTCTTTTCTCTGAGTTAAAAGGTTATGGACTTAAGCCCTACTCCAGAGACTTGAGTAATCTAAGGTAAAGTTCCTATGCTGTGCAGATGAAATACTCAGCTGCTGTAAGTATCACATTTAGGTGAGGTGATTCCATCTACTCCCTCATGTGAAGTGAGAGATTTCAAAGCATTTTGCATTTTAGGAGGCCTAACAAGGGCAGGACCTACAGCGAATGGGGAGTGTTATAGAGCAGAAAGATCTAGGAGTGCAGGTGCATGTTTCCTTGAAGGTCGAGTCGCAGATAGATAAGGTGGTCAAAAAAGAAGTTTTTGGCACTTCGGCCATCATCAGTCAGAGTATAAAGTATAGAAGTTAGGAGGTCATGTTGCAGTTGAATAAGACATTGGTGAGACCACATTTAGAATATTGTGTTCAGTTCTGGGCAACGTTATAGGAAAGATATTGTCAAGCTTGAAAGGGTTCAGAGAAGATTTACGGGGATGTTGCCAGGACTAGAGGGTGTGAGCTATAGGGAGAGGTTGAGTCAGCTGGGTCTCTGTTCCTTCGAGCGCAGGAGGATGAATAACATCTAATAGAGGTGTATAAAATCATGAGAGGAATATAGCGTGTAGATGCACAGAGTCTCTTGCCCAGTGTAGGGGAATTGAGGACCAGAGGACATAGGTTCAAGGTAAATGGAAAAAGATGTAATAGGAATCTGAGAGGTAACTTTTTCACACAAAGGGTGGTAGGTGCATGGAACAAGCTGCCAGATGAGGTAGTTGAGGCTGGGACTAACCCAGCATTTAAGAAACAGCTAGACAGGTACATGGATAGGACAGGTTTGGAGGCATATGGACCAAGCGAACAAGGTGGAACTCATGTAGCTTGGATATGTAGGCCCGTTTGTATAGTGTATCTATTAACCATTTTTAATCCTTTCACATGTGAATGTCTATTAATTGGATGAAAAATTGGTCTGACAAGTCTCTGTGGAGAATGGTTGGTAAAAACCTCTTTGCAGGTTACCTCTCTCCCCATCTGCCCACAAGTCAGGTGGCACATCTGAACTGCAGCAATGCTGTTCCACTCACCACTGACTATAGAGATGGGGGTTCAGTCATACTTGGCTTTCGTCAGTCATCGTTTTACACTAGCTGTAGTACAGCTCTATTTAGTTGGATGGGACCACTGACCTGGATTGAAAATAGAAATGCAGGGAAATATTTTTCTTTCATTTTTTTCAGAGTTACTCAAAAAAATTAAAAACAGCTACAAGCTATCGAAGCACCATCAAAGGCAAACCCTCGAGAAGCACGATCACCACTCCCAGATAGCTATACTGCTTTATAGAAGCTGCAACAGCGCCACCCGCGACGACAGACACACCCAGAGCGCTGTGGCCTGCAGGGGGAGCAGGTGAGCCGGCCGAATGCAAGACCTAGTGGACTGTGGCCTACAGGGGGATGCTGCTGAGCCAGCCCTTGCTTGGAGAGCCCAGTGGACCACAGCCTGGAAGGGGGAGATCGCTGAGCCGACTCACGTTCATGACCAGGAGGGTGGACGACGGAAAGGAATTGGGGTCTGGTCTACTCTGGCCTAGAGGTCAGCAGCTGGAGGTGCCCCCGGTGAACAAAAGTGGACAGGCGAGGGGGGGAGGGGGGGGGGGGAACGTGGGTTTGCTGGCCGATCCACAC
Source organism: Raja brachyura (assembly GCA_963514005.1). The sequence goes on along the minus strand of OY740802.1, from coordinate 35,500,756 downwards.
ATCCAAGAATGCAACAGCTGGAGGCCTGCAGCAGACTGGGGCTTACCTGGAATGGGTACAGCTCAAAACTTAGAGCATGGACTGGACTCTGAAAATGGCATCAAAACATGGCACCTGTTGCAAGTGGGATCAGTAGTCTATTTCGGTACAAGTTGCTAATCGGGGATGTTCTTAGGTATGGCAATACTCTACTGGACCCTTTGTCGGAAAATAATTTCATTGGGCATTTCCACTGTGCATGTGTGATAATAATAGCACTGTTGAATCATCGTTGTTGCAACAGGACCTGGAGTTAATGAAAAACAAAGAGCCCAGATCAGTGCAGCACAGGAACTGGCCCTTCGGCTGACAGTCCCTGACAAACATGATGCCAAGTCAATCTCTTCTGCCTGAACGTGATCCAAAATCCTCCATTCCCTGCATATTCCTGTGGCTGTCTAAAAGCTTTTTAAACACCACCATCTGCTTCCAGCACCACTCTTGACATCCCATTCCAGCTGCCACCACTTTGTATAATACACTGGCCCTGATCATTTACTTTGAACTTAAAGCTATGCCCTCTAGTCTTTAAGATGTACACCCTGGGAAAAAGTTTTTGATTGTCTGCCCCACCTATGCTATTCCTAATTCTATATACTTCTAACAGGTCTCCCCTTAACCTCCAGAGAAAACAATTTGAGTTTGCCCGAATTCTAATGGCCTCGAATCTAGGCTACATTCTGGTGCCCACTCATAAGACTCTCCTTCCTTTCTGGAGCAACCAGAATTGCACACAATACTCCCGATGCAGCCCAACCAAAGTTCTATAGAGATGCGTCATAACTTTGTGCCTCAACTATTGAAGGCAAGTATACCAATATGCATTCTTTACCACTCTAGCTACTCATGTTGTCACTTTCAGGGAGCTGTGGATTTATACCCCAAGATCTCTCTGTACATCAAAGCTGTTAAGAGTCACCTTTAACTGTATACTTTCCCCTTATATTTGACTCCCAAAATCTCACCCTTGCTCGGATTAAACTCCATCTGCCATTTCTCCACCCACATCTGTAACTAATCTTAATTGCCTGGTGTTCTTTGACAGCACTCCTTATTGTCTCTTTTGGTGTTATCTGCAAATTTACCAAACAACCCAAGTCACTTATATAGATCACAAACAACAGAAGTCCCAGCAGAGGTCCCTGATGACCACCACAAATCACAGACCTCCAGACAAAACAATACACTTCCACCATTACCCTCGGACATATATGGGTAATCAGTTCCAAATCCAAACTACCAAGTCACCAGGAATCTCCTGCATTTTAATCTTCTGGAGGGAACGTTCCCTGATGAGGGATCGTTATCAAATGCCTTACAAAAATCCTTGTGGACAACTTAAATCAATTTAATCACCTCCTCAAAAAAAAAATCTAGTTAATAAGACAGAACCTGCCATGGACAAAGCCATGCCGGCTATCCCTAATTATCCCATTCTCTTCAAAATGGGAGTAAATCCAATCCCAGTTTCCAATATCTTCCCTATTATTGACGTGAGGCTCAGGGCCTGTACTTCGCTGGATTCTCCTGATTTCCCTTCTTAAATAAAGGATCAACATACACCAATCACCAGTTCTCCGGGATCTCACCTGTGGCTAGAGAGGATACAAAGATCTCTGTCAAGGCCTCTTACCTCGCTCAATAACCTGGGATAAACCACACCAGGCCATAGGATTTATCCACCTTCATGCTTTGTCAGAGACCCAGCACCATCTCCTCAAACTCCCCCAGCATATTAGTGCACCCCACACTAATCTCACTATTCTCCATATCATTCTCCTTGACGGACACAGATGCAAAGTACTCATTTAGTACTTAGCCTACATCTGCTGACTCCAAGCATAAATTACCAATTCATTCTTGAGTGATCCCACCTTCCACTTGTTGTCCTCATTTTTAATATACAGTGTGTATAAATAGCTGTGGGATTATCTTTAATCCTCCTGGTAATTATTTCATGACCTTTTGGCCATTCTAAATTGCCTGTTTGAATTATTTTCTGCTTGCTTTATATCCTTGAAAGGCCCTGTATAATTTCATCTTCCTAAACCTAACACGTGCTTCCTCTTTCTTTGGAACAAATTTAGAACTTCTTTGGTCACCCAAAGTTCCCTTATCTGAACATCCTTGTTCCTTATTGAACATTCTGGTCCTGAACTCTGATCAGCTGGCCTTTAAACAACTCCCACGTGTCTGCTGGGGGTTCCCAATACCAATGCTTCCAATTTACTTGCCTTAGAGCCTGCCTAATAATGTTGTAATCAGCTTTACACCAATTCAGTACTTTCACTCAAGGTCTAGACTTACCCTTATTTGTAATTATCTTAAAGCTTATGGAGTTGTGATCACTGTTCCCCAAAATGCCCTTCCACTGACACTCCAGTCACTTGGCCTGTCTCGTTTAGAAATTTAAGGTGTTTCACAGATGACAAATGTTCTTAATACAGCAGAGATAAGATTTACACTAAAGGCAACGTGTCAGTCTTGCTGCCCCCATCCAAATATCTAGGATTGACTTCACTCTCTCCCCATCCCTACTCCAAATGCTGGTCTCGATGTTCTCAACTCCAAAGTCCAGAAATGATTCCATCATCCTTACCCCAGCAATACCTGTCTGACCACTGTCCCCCAGCTCAATTCCTTACGCCAGTCTAATCTACTCACTCACACTCACACAAATTGCTGGTCTATCTCTGGTGCCCTCTTTGTTGCAAATTACCTGATACCAAGTATTGTCTCATCTGCCTCCCACCATTTCTTGCTCTCAGTCCAATGCCAAGTGCTGGTCTCTCTCACTAATCTTGCTACATCAAGTACCGGTCTCCACCCAACTTCAGCAACAAGTGCTGGTTTTGCTCCAATCCTCCAATGCCAATACCATTTGCTAGTCTCTTCCCTCCTTTATCCCAATCCCAGACTCTGCTATGGTACTCATTGGCTTCCATTGACATCTCACTGCCCATTCAATCCTACACCAAAAACTGATCTTCTCCTGAGTCAATAAATGCTCGGCTTACCAATGATGCCCTGATCCTGAAAAATGAATAAATGTAACATTCATCACATTTTGTGCACCAATTCCTACACCTACAGGCATCCTACCATCCACAGTATCACTGTGCCCAGTCCTGGAATGGATTATTAGGTGGTACATTTTCATCCCCATGTTTACAATTGAAAATCAATGACCAGAGAGGATTTTGAAACTCACCTGTGTTATTCCAGCACAACCCTTTAGGAAGTTATAGAGCCATACTATAGAGCACAGGAACCGGCTGTTCAGCATAACTTGTTGGGGTGGGAGATTGCAACCTTCACGTGGTCCGCCCTGTTTCGACAAATGCAATCAACCCGGCATGCACAATCAAATAAGATCAAATAAAACAAGTTGACTGACAACTTTAGGCTGTGCACGCCATATGCACGAAGAAGAAGCATAACTTGTCCATGATGACAAAACTGTCCCATCTAGGCTAGACCTTTTTGCATGCATTTGGTCCATATTCCTATCCCTACACCAGTCCAAATGTCTTTTAAATGCTGCTATTGTACCTGACACAATTAATTCCTCCGGCAACTCATTCCATATACTCACCACCCGCTGTGTGAAAACAAATGTCCCTCAAGTTCCTGTTCTATCTTTCCCCTCTCACCTTAAACCTATGACGCCTAGTACTTTGTTCCACTACCCTGGGAAGAAGTCAACATACATCCAAATCATAGTGTGAAATCTGGTGCACTCCTCTACCATTTATACTGGGCTCCTCATGAGCCATGGAAACTTTGTGAACAAGCCTAAATAGTTCCTTCTATCCACTTGGTAAATACTTGCTGTGATGGAGCTGAGATGTAGGATGTTTCTTTTGGTGGTCTGGGTATGCAAACCATGTGTTCTTATGCAAACCATGTGTTCTCTTCATTGTACATGAGATAGTGTAAGGTAATCAGGCAATCAGCTTGCAGCTTTAAACAGAAATTGACCAAGCAGGCCCTGCAGATGCAAAGATTCTCCATTTTATAATAGCTCTATTTTGGCCAATATTAACAGCTTCATTGATTGGCGGATTGAGTATAAGAGTCAGGAGGTTATGATGCAATTTTATAGGACTTTGGTTAGGCTGCATTTGGAATATAACATGCAGTTCTCGTTGCCCTTTTACAGGAAGGATGTGGGGGGTTTGGAGAGGGTATGGACGAGGTTTATCAGAATGATGCATTGATGAGAGGATGGACAGGATTCGATTGTTTCATCTGAAAGCCCAAAGGTTGTGGGGAGACCTGCTAGAATTGTATAAAATTATGAGAGGCATAGACAGGGGAGACAGGCAAAATCTTTATCTCAGGATGGAAATACCAAAGACTAGAGGGCATAGCTTTAAGGTGAGGGGAGCAAACGTAAAAGGAAATATGCAGGGTAAGTTTTTTTTACACAGTAAATGATTGTATGCTTTACCAGGAGTGGCGATGGAGACAAATATGATTATGATGTTTAGGAGGCTTTGAAATAGGCACATGGAATTGCAGGGAATATCGGTATATGGATCATGTGCAGATAGATGAGATTAGTTTATTTTAGCATTATATTCATCACAGACATTATGGGCCAAAGGGCCTGTACCTTAGCTATACTGTTCTATCGCATTTTAATTTTAATATTTTACGCACATTACTTCTAATAAATGAAATTAACGCACTGTTAAGCACGGGTGCAGGTGTACAATTTTATTTGGCTCTCTCCATCCGGCAACATGTTGCAGATCACCTTACACTCTTTATTCTATAAAATGAGTGATGGACAGAAAAACATATATCCATTTGGGGGTGTATTCAACATTACCTGGATGATTAAACATGCAGATGAAAGTAAGCATGCAGGTATAACAGGCAGTGAAGAAAGCAAATGGCACGTTGGCTTTCATAACGAGAGGATTTGAGTATTGAAGAAAGGAGGTCCTACTGCAGTTGTACATGGCCATGTTGAGACCACACCTGGAGTATTGTGTGCAGTTTTTGGTCTCCTAAGTTGAGGAAGGACATTCTTTCTATTGAGGGAGTGCAGCGTAGGTTCACCCGGTTAATTCCTTGGATGGCGGGGCTAACATATGATGAAAGGATGGATCGACTAGGCTTATATTCACTGGAATTTAGAAGGATGAGAGGGAATCTTATAGAAACATATACAATCCTTAAAGGATTAGACAGGCTAGATGCAGGAAAAAGGTTCCCGATGTTGGGGGAGTCCAGAACCAGCAGTCATAATTTAAGAATAAGGGGTAAGCCAATTAGGACTGAGATGAGGAAAAACTTTTTCATCCTGAGAGTTGTGAATCTGTGGAGTTCTCTGCCATGGAAGGCAGTGGAGGCCAATTCACTGGATATTTTCTAAAAAGAGTTGGATATACTGTACCTTTTAGGACTAAAGGAATCAAGGGATTTGGGGAGAAAGCAGGAGCGGGGATCCTGCTTTTGGATGATCAGCCATGATACGCCTGCACCTATTTTCTATGTTTCTATGTTTCCTTTATACGCTTGGTTGATCACCATTTACATTCTATGCCATCTTGTTATGAATGTGCTAGATCCTTAAACAGGTTGGCGCCTATAAACAAGTAACTATTAAGGGCAGGTTCACCTTAGTAGCAGCCAACCATTCATTCCACTTAGTTGATGTACAATAAGATTTTCAATTGCCAACACAATTCATCTGAACTCACATGCTTGCTGCATACTATTTTATAATAATATATCATCCCTATTGTTTGTATCAAATCAATAAGCTTTCTTTTACATTCACTGCTTTATTATATTATTCTATTTAAGGAATTAAGTTACCTTGGATTTGTTCTTTTGTGAGTTTTTCAAACTCTTTGAATTCTTGTCAGCTGCCCAACCAATTAGTGACCATTTTGACATGTACAGTCATGCTTCACATCTGTAGAGGTCAACCTGACTCTGTGAATATGGGCCCTTTTTTTCTCCTCATTGAAATTAACATAATGACCAGGAGTCTCGTTCTTTCATCCCCATGTAAAACAAGGATTCCTTCATTTGACACAGAATACAATGTACTGTAATCCCAAGAGTTGACTCCATCACAAGTGGCCAAGTCCCACGCTGCAAAATGAGTTACATTGCTAAAAAAGCTGTAAACCATTGTTAAATTGTTATTGAATGCTCACTCTATACTGTGGGAAACCAAATGAACTGGTGGAAACTGGTGAATGGGAGCATTCAGAGGAACAGGTCAAATTCAGCAGATTTAGCCCTGTGTAACAAAACAACCTGCTCACTGGACACCATTACCAAGAAACTCTCAGGAATTGTGTTGTGGATGCCTTATGAGTAGGCAAACAAGAGATACGCCACAAATATGATAGGAAAGCTTTTGTTGTGTTACTACAGTGGGTAATGTTGCAAAGAGTAATTTCAAAGTTACCTTAGAATAAAAGCTAAACTTAAAAGCCTCGTTCTTATGGAAGCCGTTTGTGGCAAGCCTCTTAATTGTTTACAAGTACATTGTGTGCAGACATAAATCGTGTCGAAATCAAACTCGGCCCTTTTGATGTTTTCCTTAATTTATTCCTGATGTTGGGTCAAACATGTGGTGTAAAATCAGTCATGAGAAGATGTATTCATGGGCCATAAATAAATGGAAAATCTCTGTATCCAGTGCCCATGAGATGATATCATTTGTGTAGGAAGGAACTACAGAAGCTGGTTTACACCGAAAATAGACACTAAATGCTGGAGTAACTCAGCGGGACAGGCAGCATCTCTGGAGTGAAGGAATGGGTGACGTTTTGGGTCAAGACAAAATGTCTGAAGAAGGGTATGTACCTGAAATGTCGAGACCCTTCTTGTGTGTAGGCAGCTCATTAATTAATGGAATAATCAAGGGAAACAAGGGAATGACTGACATTTGATGAAAGATTGGGTCATGGCTGACATATGATGAAAGAATGGCTCGACTGGGCTTGTATTCTAAGCAATTTAGAAGGATGAGAGGGCATCATAGAAACATATACAATTCTTAAGGGATTGGACAAGCTAGATACAGGAAATATGTTCCCGATGATGGGGGAGTCCAGAACCAGGGGTCACAGTTTAAGAATAAGGGGTAGGCCATTTGGGACTGAAATGAGGAAAACCTTTTCACCCAAAGAGTTGTGAATCTGTGGAATTCCCTGCCACAGAAGGCAGTGGAGGCCAATTCACTGGATGTTTTCAAGAAAGTGTTAGATTTAGCTCTTAGGGCTAACGGAATCAAGCGATATGGGGAAAAAGCAGGAACAGGGTACTGATTTTGGATGATCAACCATGATCATATTGAATGGCGGTGCTGGCTCAAAGTGCTGAATGGCCTACTCCTGCACCTATTTTCTATGTTTCTATGAATAGGTGAGATACTATGGACCATCCACACGCTCTTCACATTTCTGTATGTCAACTGTATATACTCATCGCTGCTGGTTAGGAAACTGTGGGGTTGTCCTTGAAACCAGAACCCTTTAATGCAGACGTAATAATTGGCATTAGTATTGATATCATTTACTATTGTCACATGTAGTGCGATACTGTGAAAATCTGTGTGTGTTGTGCTATCCAGGCTAATACCATAAGTGCGTGCACCGGGTAATGCAAGAGACAAAATAAACAGAGTGCAGCATGTAGTGTTACAATTATAGCGAAAGTGCAGATAAAAATAAATGCAAGGACTGCAACTTGGTTGACTGGAAGATCGGCATTTCATCGTTAGCCCATGAGAGGTCTGCTCAAGAGTCTAATAACAGAGGGGACAAAGTTGTTCTTGAATCTGGTGGTATGTACTTTCAAGCTTTTGTATCTTCTGCCCAATGGGAGAAGGAATGACCAGGCAGTGTGTGAGCGGTCCTTGATTATGTTTTTGTCAAAACGGCTGTTTTCCTGAGGCAGCATGAAGTGTAAATGGAGTTGAGGGGGTGAGACTGGTTTGTGTAATGGACTGGTGTGCAACTCTCTGCAACTGCTTGCAGTCATGGGCAGAGCAGATGCCAAACAAATACTTGGGTAGGATACTTTATATGGTGCATCTTTAGAAATTAATAAGAGTTGTGGAAACATGCTGAATTTCCCTAGACTTCTGAGGAAGCTGAAGTGTAAGTGTGATGTCCTGGCCGTAGCTTCAATTTGGTTGGACCATGACAAAATGTTGGTGATATTTACATCTAGGAACTTCAAGCTTTCTTCCATCTCCACTTAATCACCATTGATACAAACTGGAGTGCATACTCCACCATCAAACCAAAGCACCCCTCTGCATAACTCTGTTAGGTGAATAAAGCAGGGTTCAGGTTGATCTAGTGTAATGGACATAGAAAAATTCTGGAGCTCTCAATCCAATAACATGTTGGAGCACCTTTACCGGAAGGGCTGCAATGGTTAAAGAAGGAAGCTTACCATAATCTTCTCTAGGACAAGAAGTGCAGAACACTGCCAGCAGTGTCCAGATCATAGAGCCATAGAGCTATGTCATAGAAACTTTCCAATCAGGTTTCAGGGCTCACCACAGCACAGAGTCTGCCTTGTTGAAGGTACATAATGACTTACTGCTCACCGTTGACTCCGGCGACTGTGCAATCCTGCTCCTCCTCGACCTCAGCGCAGCATTTGATACAGTGGACCACACCATCCTAATTGGCCGCCTACGGTACGGGGTTGGTATTGATGGCACTGCCCTGAGCTGGTTCATCTCCTACCTCAAAGGTAGGAGTTTTCCTACCAACAAAGGAAACTCTTTCTCTTCCCCAGCTAGTCTTTGCTGTGGGGTTCCACAAGGTTCCATCCTTGGCCCCATTCTCTTCTCCCTGTATATGCTCCCCTTAGGCCAAGTCATTGAAAGGCACGGCATTTCCTTCCATTGTTACGCAGATGATACACAACTCTATCTCCCCCTGAAGCCCAAAAACCGCTGCCTCGAGGATATAAAGTGCTGGATGGCCCAGAACCTCCTCCAATTTACCAAGAGTGAGTCTGAGTTCATCCTTCTCGGCCCCTCGGACTCAATCAAAATGATAGCAGGCAGCCTTGGAAGCCTTACCCCATTACTCAAACCTCACGTCAGAAACCTTGGTGTGATATTTGACTCAGCATTGAAATTTTTTTTTGTTTAATTTCTTTTATTAGAAGTAATCAATTTACAATAGTATAAACAGCTTTACAAACATCAACTTAATTCCATATTTTTTTAAATAACCCGTTAAAAGTTATTATCTTCTATTTTTTTGGAGATAAAGATAAGGATAGAGTAGAGTAGTTTTAAATCAATAAGGGAGTGATTAAATAATAATTTGATTATATATAAGAGAAAAAGAAAAAAGAGAAAAGAAAAAAGGTTAACAAAAAGTAAAAAGATATTATATATATTTATATAAATGATAATCAACAAAATATATTGTAACTAAAACTATTACAAATGATAATATCAATAAAGACGTGCATATTAATCCTAGTATGAAAATAAGTTATTCTCATCAGATCCCGCAGGGTACCCGTCGAGCTGTGATGTCAAGAACAGCTACTTCTCTAAATACTGTATATATGGAGACCATATTTGTTCGAAGGAATTATATTTGTCCAATAGGACAAATCTGATTCTTTCTAAATGTAACGTCTCCAACATTTCTGCTGCCCACATTTTAATTGTGGGGGATAATGTAGGTATGTTACAAAACTTACCTTTAGCGGCGCTGCACTTCTGCCGCTCCCCGTGTGCGCGACTTTAGCGCCTTTCAGAGGGGGGCGGGCTTAAAGTGCCGATTTTCACCAGACCAGGATAATCGATGAATGTCGGGCGATTTAATTGCGGAAGAAAAATCGCTCCGACATTTCATCCATTAAGGTATTTTTAAATTACTCTAAGTTATTTGTTAACTAGAGTAATTTAAAAATCACCTTCAAAAGCCGTGACCGCAGACCACCGGAAGCATTTTCCGTAGGGGAGAAAAAAAGGTAAATACTTTATTTTTTTATTAAAAGTTGGTTTTTTGGGAGGCATAAATACTATTTTAATGTTGCGAAATGGGGTCCCCAAAAAATGTATGAACCCCCAGTATTTTTCCCCCCGACTTCACCGCTAACCGCAACGTTCCAATCCACCGCATTCCACTAAAACCCACTCGCTAGTTGATTTAAATGGCCATTTATTTACAGGCATTAAACACTAAATTCCTTCCATTTGGCCCAGAAATTCATGAAAATGAGATTTTAAAATTATGTTATATTGTGGATTATTGTGTGAATGTTATTTGGACACTTAGGCAATTAAAAAAAAGTTTATCTTTTCTTAAGAAATTGATAGATGTTTAGATCTACTCATTGAATTTTGTAATTAGCTACAATTAGATAACTAACTAATTATATACTTTAATTTCAGGTAATCCAAGTAAGATTGTTTAATATTTGTTTCAGAATGCTTCAATCTATAATGACTGAAAATTTCATTGAGTTCTCTTAATTTTTAATAAAGTTATGGGCTTTTAATTTTTCCAGATCACAGCTTTTGAGTTAAGTCAATTGAAAGGCAATGGGGAACAAGATGCTAATTTCCGAGTATGAAAATGGCCATAACTTTCTTAATACTGAAGATATGAAAGTAAATTAGGTGTCAAATTAAACTTCTTGTTATGCTTTATCTGATGGGATAAATTGCAGACTTGATTTTTTAAATCTCAAAATTTTGTAACATTGCTAGATAATGTTCCCTTCCAAAATTTCAATATGATTTTTTTCCCTATTATCAAACAGTAATCAAAAAAAATTCTTTGATTTACTGTAAGTACCGAATTTGAATCCAAAATTCCAAGTATTATTAACTTTGGGTCAGGATCCAATCTAATTTTAAGAACTTCAGAGATAACCTTAAAAGTTTCTGTCCAGTAGTAATTCAATTTGGGACATGTAACAAAACTGTGTATTAAATTTGCTTCTAAATTCTTACATTTATCACAAATTGAAGAGAGATTGGGAAAGATACTATTTAATTTAGTTTTTGAATAATGTAATCTATATAGTACTTTAAATTGTATCAATGTATGTCTGGCATTTAACGAACGCCGATGTATTCGCTGTAAACTTTCGTCCCAATTTTCTTTTGTTATAGATAAACCAATTTCATTTTCCCATGCTTGACGATATGTTTCAGTTGTTGGATTCTCCTTATCCAAAATTATGTTATATATATAGGCTATTAGTTTTTCTGTATTTGGGTGTAAATTAAACAATTCATCTAATAATCCTGGTTCTTTATTTTTATAATCTTGTGTATTGGATTTTATATAATCTCTAATTTGTAAGTACCTAAACAAGTGTTGCGGAGACAATCCGTAGATATCTTGTAACTCTTGGAATAAAAGAAATTTTCCTTTTCTATAAAGGTGCTCTATCTTTTTAATTCCTAAATCATCCCAATGTCTAAACCCTCCATCCAATATAGAGGGTTTAAATAATGGGTTGTTCGTGATTGGTAGTCTAAGTGAAAGATTATCTAGATGTAAAGTCTTAACTATTTGTTTCCAAATACGTCTATTATTATAAATTATAGGGTTGTCCCTATAAATTTTTTTTTGTACTTCTTTTGGGGCAAAGAGAATCGAGCCTACATTATAAGGTGAACAGTCTTCCTTTTCCATCTTTAACCACGTTGGTTCATAATCCATATTTACCCACCAGAAATTCATATTCTCAATCTGGACTGCCCAAAAATAATATAAAAAATTTGGAAGTGCTAATCCTCCGTTTATCTTAGATTTACATAAATGTTTTTTACTTATTCTATGATTTTTATAATCCCAAATAAAACTATTAATAATATTATCTTCTTTTTTTTTAAGTCTTTGGGAGAAAAAAAGGAATAGCCTGGAAAAAATATAATAATTGTGGTAAAAACACCATCTTTATAGCATTTATTCTACCAATCATAGATATAGGAAGTGTTTTCCAATACAAAATATTTTTTTTAAGTTTATCTAATAATAGAGGGTAATTAGATTTAATTAGTGAATTATAAGATTTAGTTACATTAATTCCTAAATATTTAAATTTGTCTGTAACTATTTTTAATGGATATTGTTGTAATATATTTACATTAATTCCAGTTATAGGCATAATATCACTTTTTTTCCAATTAATCCTAAATCCTGAGAATGTGCCAAATTTAGTTATAACATTAAACAGCTTAGGTATACTAATTTCCGGTTTTGTAATATAAATCAAAACGTCATCTGCATATAAAGATATTTTGTTAGTTGTTGTGTCAGTAGTATAGCCGTAAATTTCAGGTTCAGATCTAATTCTTTCCGCCAAAGGCTCTATCATCAAAGCAAATAGTAAAGGCGATAATGGACATCCCTGTCTACATCCCCTAGAGAGCTTAAATTTAGCTGATAATATTTGATTAGTTAAGATTCTTGCCATTGGATTCAAATATAAAATTCTTATTTATTCTCTCATTTCTCAGCATTGAAATTTGACAAACAAGTCAATGCCGTGGTAAAAGCTAGCTTTTTTCAGCTTCGGATGATAGCTAAAATAAAACAATTCCTCCAGTTTGATGACCTCGAAAAGATCATCCATACATTTATCTCCTCCCGCCTGGATTACTGCAACTCCCTTTACACTGGCATCAGCCAATCTTCCCTGTCCCGCCTGCAACTGGTCCAAAACGGCGCAGCGAGACTCCTGACGGGCACCCGAAAAAGGGACCACATCACCCAGATCCTGGCCTCTCTCCACTGGCTCCCTGTGCGGTTCCGAATAAATTTCAAGATCCTCCTCTTTGTCTACAAAGCCGTCAATGGGCTTGCACCCACCTACATTAAAAGTCTTCTCACCTGCTACACCACCTCCAGGTCCCTCAGATCGGCCGACTTGGGGTTGCTGAATGTCCCGCAGTCTAGGCATAAGCTCAGGGGCGACCGCGCCTTTGCGGTCGCAGCTCCTAGACTGTGGAACAGCATCCCCCTCCCCATTAGAATTGCCCCTCCATCGACTCCTTTAAGTCTAGATTAAAAACGTATCTGTTCTCCCAAGCCTTTCCTGACATCCTCTGAGCGAGGGCTATTTGTATATATGTATGTAGCCTGCTTGTGACTACTACTCTTATAACAAATGTAAAGCACTTTGGTCAATGACAATTATTTTTTAAATGTGCTATATAAATAAATGTGACTTGACTTGACTATGCAACACGGAAACAGGCTCTTTGGCCAAACTTATCCATGCCCGCCAAGTTGCCGAACCGAACGAGTCTCACTGACCTGTGCCTGGCCCACATTCCTCTAAACCTTTTCTATCCATATGTCTGCTCAGGTGTCTTTTAAATGATGATGTCACAACAATTCCACTGGAAATTTATTTTCATACACACATCACCCTCTGTGTCAGATAGTGGCACCTCAGGTCGCTTTTAAATCTTTAACTTCTCATCTTAAACCTATGCCCTCGAGTTTAATAATTCCCTTGGGGAAAAGTCTATGACTATTCAACTTGTCTCGACCTTCATGATTTCCTGTACATCTGTAATGTTACCTCTCAGTCTCTTATGGTAGACAGAAATGCTGGAGAAACTCAGCGGGTGAGGCAGCATCCATGGAGAGAAGGTGCAGGCGACGCTTCAGGTCGAGACCATTCTTCAGACTGATGTCAGGGGGCGGGGCAGGAAAATGAAAGGAAGAGGCGGAGACAGTAGGCTTGTGGGAGGGGTGAGAAGGGGAGGGGAAGGAGGGAGAAAGCAAAGACTATTGGAGGAATTGGATAAGTCAATGTTCATACTGCTGGGGTGTAAACTACCCAAGCAAAATATGAGGTGCTGTTCCTCCAATTTGCGCTGGACCTCGCTCTGGCAATGGTGGAGGCCCAGGACAGAAAGGTCAGATTCGGTATGGGAGGAGGAGTTGAAGTGCTGAGCCACCGGGAGATCAGGTTGGTTATTGCGAACTGAGCGGAGGTGTTGGGCGAAGCGATCGCCGAGCCTGCGCTTGGTCTCACGGATGTAGAGAAGTTGACACCTGGAACAATGGATGCAATAGATGAGGTTGGAGGAGGTGCAGGTGAACTTCTGCCTCACCTGGAAAGACTGCTTGAGTCCTTGGATAGAGTCGAGGGGGGAGGTAAAGTGACAAGTGTAGCATTTCCTGCGGTTGCAAGGGAATGTACTAGGGGAGGAGGTGGTTTGGGTGGGAAGGGACGAATTGACCAGGGAGTTATGGAGGGAACGGTCTCTGTGGAAAGCAGAAAGGGGAGGAGATGGGAAGATGTGGCTGGTGGGATCCCATTGGAGGTGGCAAAAATGTCGGAGGATTATATGTTGTATGTGACGGCTGGTAGGGTGGAAGGCGAGGACAAGGGGGACTCTGTCCTTGTTACGAGTGGGGGGATGGGGAGTGAGAGTGGAGTTGTGGGATATAAAGGAGACCCTGGTGAGAGCCTAATCTATAATAGAAGAGGGTTAGACCTTCCTGGTGGAATAAAACTGGGTGAAAAAAAGGTCTTACCTTCCACTACCTGCAACCTCCGGCAACCACCTTCAACTAGCATCGCAACCGGCTTCGACTGACAAATTACCGTTTTTTAAAACGGCAACCTATTTTTAGTCGCGGCCAACTAAATTAGTACATTTTTTAAAATAATCGTTGGAACATAGAAGAAGTGGAAACCACTTTCGACCATTAGGGAGATTGACAAAAATCTCTGTGAACCACACGGAAACCTCAGGTGGGGCACAAAGTCTCCAGATGTTTCCCTTCTGGTTTCCTAAGTGGGACAGGGGCATTAGTGGGACAGGGGCATTAGTGGGACAGGGGCATTAGAAAACCTGAATGGAAACCTCTGGGGACCTTGTGCCCCACCCAAGGTTTCTGTGAGGGTCCTGGAAGTTCCGGTCACTCTTCATGAGTCACCAGATGTTTTGCCTGGAAAGCTTCGACCGAAGCATGAGCTGCAAGATCCTACAGGATCTTTGCTACCGACCGCACACACACACACACACACACAAACACATCGCGAAGGTGGGGGATAGGGACAGCGGACGAGCGCTGTCTGTGCGTTGAAGAGGAAGGTAAATGGCTGCCACAGAACACGGTAAGTCCTTTAGAGAGCGCGGGAGGGAGGGAGAGAAGGGGAAAGAAGGGGAGAGAAGGACAGAGAAAGGGAGAGAGAAGGGGAAGAGAAGAGGAGGGAGAAGGGGGAGAGAAGGGGAGAGAGAAGGGGAGAAAAGGGGGGAGAAGGAGAGAGAACGGGGGGATAAGGAGTGGAGCCAGTTTTAAGAAATGTAATAAAGTTAGCGGGCATTTTACCATCAGGCGGATCTTCTAGGTCCTGAAAACCAAAGATCGAACAGGATCTTTGCTGAAAACTCCAATGAGCCAATCAAAATGGCTGGTCAGCGAAGGAGATTGCCTTTGACTGCCTGTAAATAAATAGCAACCCCACTCCACCGGCTTCGACCAAACAGCAACCTATTTATTTTTTTAAATAATCGCAGGAACATAGAAGAAGCCTCGACTACATGGAAACCACTTTCCACCATTAGGGAGACTGACCGGAACCTCCGGGAACTTCACAGAAACGTTGGGTGGGGCGCAAGGTCTCCAGAGGTTTCCGTTCAGGTTTCCTAAGTGGGACAGGGGCATTAACATCCAAAAAGTGATGGTAAATTATGTTCTTGGACCATTGCAGTCCAATTCAAAAAGGCTTGGATTTCCAAGATTTAGGTCCTGTAAAAATAAAGAAAAAGCAACGCTTTTCCAAGTAGGAATGGATGGACAGCGATAACTCATATCAATCCCATGCTCTTTTTTCTGTTAAATGAGAAGAGTTGTGGGTTTGGTGATATGTTGAGGTAAGTACAATGGTAGGCATGGTAGAGGGAGAATAAGATTTGAAAGGTAAATGAAAAATGAAGAAAATACACAGCAGGTCAGGCAGCATCAGTGGAGAGATAAACATTGGAAGGATATACGAGGTAAAGTAGGATGGGGGAGCATCATGTTGAGCAGGGCTTAACATTGCTGGCCATCGTAGGGACAATGATCTTTCATATTATGGTGCAAATGTATGTGTGAATGTTAAGTAATCACTGCTTATACTTTTATCTGGATGAGTACTTTGGGGTGATTGTGTAATCTTGGCTAAATTGGAGCAGTCATGGCATTAAAATTGACTAAGGGCTAATGTGCTGCTTGGCCATTTTGGTCAAGTTAAATGTGCCTCTGCAGAACTGAGACAATCTGCTGAAGTGCCAGTTTGCCTGTGGCCCAGATAAGTGCTGCAGAGAAAGAATGGGACATCTGTAGAGTTCTTACAATGAAGTGTGAAATGCATAGAGCTAATTGGATCAATGCAAACCAGATATGCATAATGTAAATAATGTTGCGAAGCCTTACTTTGTTAGTTGTTGATTGGTTGAAATGTTAAGCCTTGTCTGGGTTGTCTGAATCCCAAGGCACATGTTGCATTATTCATCTATGTTAGCTTCCTTCTCAAAACCTTATCAGATACAATGTATCAGTTACTATGTTATTGGGTTGGGGAACTGTCAATCATGTACTGTTATAATCGATATATGGACTGTACAGAGACCACCTCCATGTAGTTCAGCCCCTCAAGGTTCGGGGACCTATAAAAGGCAGCCCCCACGAGGTCCTTTGTCGATCTTCTCGAAGAACGCTTGGGACTGCGTGACCTTTTGGAGTGTCTCTGCTTGCACGAGGCTAGAAGGGCTTGGCCATGCAGATACAAGGATCGAACCTGTGGTGGTTAGGTATAGTATTGGGGAATTTGTGTTGTGTTATCCAAAATAAAGTTTAGTTGCTCAAGTGCTTGATTCAGTATTTTATTGACTGAAACTAGACTGGGGGGAGCTTAGAACGAGCTATTTACAATTGGGCTGTGGGGGTTATGTCGATTGTGCACAAATTCATGCCCATTGAATACCGACATAAAGTTTATGCATAACAGTGCTGCAATGTCATATTTCACCTGTTATACGAGGCGGAACTTGAGCTTCGCATATCATTTACGAAAAAAGGAAAAATAATAGACAATAATATTAGATCATAGCTCACTTTTGCCTTTGCTGTCTTCAAGTGCCTACAGAATACTGCTATTGGACTTTGGCCATTGTAAGGACTTTGAGTTTTCTTTGGAATAATACTTCAAATCTTGAGGCCTAGTGCCTGTTTCTCAAACTACACAATATTTTCATAGCTTCCCAATCTTTGCCAGTTCTCTGCTTTGAACTTGGCAAAAGCAAACAGTGTATGATGTGTGTTAGAAACATCTGCTATTTCCTTCATACAACATATTTCACCATGTCTTTCTGATTCATCATCACTTAGTTTCTAATCTTAACAAATGTCACATTTAATGGTTCAAAATAACCTTTAATACGACTACACTGGAACAATGCCGAGAGTTATCTGTTCCTTATTTTCTATTTAGCCGTGGGAAATGTTGGCAAGAGTTATGGAATCCGTGTAATATACCAAAGGTCAGTTGCAGTAAATGAAATCAACAGATTCCATCCCTTAAGGTACCGAACAGTACAATTCTGGGAACTCTATCAACTATTCTCCTCATGCATTTTCCTGTTGTTACTTAAGCCAATTACACTCTAAGCCATTGTATATAAACTTACTTATCCGACCAACTGACCAGTTCTGTTAACTGTCAGCTGTTGATCGCCGTCTGGTTCATAGTCGTTTTTTTCTTGGCGCAGAAATATTGTGTGAGAAATAAGATAACCCACCCATCTCCTTCCTCGTCCCACACCTTAGGAATGCGTTACCACTTACTCAATGCTTATTATGATGGAATGTACTATATATTGATAAGCTGAGTTATATATTTCAACACTTAATGGTCCCATTTATATAAGATAATAACACTTTACCAAAAAGAGTGCGGTCTAATTTCAGAATGTGATAGACATTCAGCTTTATTACCACGATTGTTTGAGTCTTCTTCACCATCCATGGAATAAATGCAGATTTGACCTTGACCTCAACTACTCTTTGCTGCCTATCACCCACAATCCCTGATTCCTCTACAGTCTGAAGAGCTATCCCAGCCTTGGAAATATATTGTGACATCCTCTTAATCTCTCTATGTGGAGAACTAGTCCATCATGGGTATGGATCTCCCAACCAAAGGTATATATGGGAGGCACTGCCTCAAAAAGGCAGCCACCATCGCCAGAGACCCACACCACACTGGCCACGCTCTCATTTCACCCCTGCCATCAGGAAGAAGGTATAGGAGCCTGAAAACTGTAACATCCAGGTTCAGGAATAGCTTTTTCACAACAACCATCAGGATATTAAACGCTACAAACTCCAACTGAACGTCGAACTGCTTTGATTGCACGATGGATTTGGGGCTTTGTGTTTATTCTTGCACTATATATTAAAAGTATTGAACTTTTTGTTGTATTTTATAGTATCTACTGAATACTATGTATACAGACCTGCTGTGCTGCTGCAGGTAAGAATATCATTGTTCCATTTTGGGACATATGACAATGAAGCACTCTTGACTCTTGAATATTCACTACCCACTGTAAGAAGAAATTTCTCCTAATTTTCAAGTTAAATGGGTGAAGCCTTATTCTGATTCTTCTGGATTCTAGATTCACCATGGGGGATTATTTTTAAGTGTTATGGTCTTTCTCATGCTGTCTATCCCAGAAATGTACAATAGTTTTATGATAGCCTCCCTCTACAGAGCTTGCCTGTATGATTAGTGAGCATATTCACTCTAGTTTCCACTTGGCACCAAAACTTGAAGACAGTCTCTGGTGATTTCCCATAGTAACTCTGCTGTCATTCTGATAGACGGCAGGTACGCTGATAATGGTGCAGGTACCAGATCTAGGATTGATCTGAGAGTTTGAGCTCCCTTATCTCTAGTTAGTTCTGACCTGCGTTTGAAGCCTTATGTGGGGTTGAACATATTAGGTCTGTGGGGAGTATCTGGAGGAAATACAGGCTGAGGATGCTTGAATTAAATCATATTTCAATTTGGTAATGCTGTGGGTGACAATGCAGAGTGGGTCTCAGGCAGCATTAATGGATTTGTGGACAGGCTAGGTCACCATCAGAGGATTGCAGGGAGAGTAAAAGGGGTGGGAATAGGTTTGGGAAGAAAGCAATCACATTGGCAAAGATATTATTTAATTGAATCATATCTCCTCTATACTTTGACTTATAGAACATAGAATAGCACAGCACCGGAGAGTGACAAATGTGCCAATGTCTATGCCGAACATGATGCCAAGTTAAACTGATCTTATCTGCCTGTACATGATCCATATTTCTCTATTCCCTGCACTTCCATGAGCCTGTCTAAAAATCTCCTTAGATGCAACTATTGTATCTGCCTCCACCACTGCCCCTGGCAATTCCTTTCCAAGCCCCCACTATATTGTAAAAAAAAACTGCCATCACATCTCCATTAAACTTCCCCCTCTCATTTTATAGCTGTGCCCTCTAGTGTTGGACGATTCCACCCTGGGAAAAAAGGTTCTGACCGTCTACCCATCTACGCATCTCATAATCGTAATATGCCTATCAATTCTTCCATCAACCTCTGACATTTCAGAGAAACCAATTCAAGTCTATCCAACCTTGTAGCTGAAACCCTCTAATCCAGGCAGCATTCTGGTAAACCTCCTCTAAACCCTCTCTAAAGTCACCACATCTTTACTACAATGGGGCAACCTGACTGCACGCAATACTCCAAAGAAATATATGTGATGATATGTATTGAGTATATTTCAATTATTATTATATGTTTAAAATTGACGCTATTAACAGTACATATTTTTAAACTGATGAAACAATATGATGTTATCGGGCCCGAAAGTATTAGCAGCTGACTTATCGGTATAGATTCTGAGGCCTTGCATTAATGGTGGGTTTGTTTCTGCAGTGACTTAAATTGTTTGCACATTTATTTGTAGGAAAGAACAGCTGATAGATGCTGGTTTAAATCAAAGATAGACACAAAAAGCTGGAGTAACTCAGCGGGTCAGGCAGCATCTCTGGAGAAAAGGAACAGACGATATTTCGGGTCGAGACCCTTCTTCAGACACACATTTACCTTGTACTAAACTATCTGTATTACTGATTTTTAGAGCTGAAGCCAGTCGTTCTTCAGTGGTACGACAGGGACCGCTAGTGCCCTCTGGTGACCCATGTCATTTGCTGCACCTCTCTCAAACACATTTCTCTTCTCAATCATTGCAACAGTCTTTGCAAAGTTTAATTCCAAAAATAATAATAATTGCAAACAGATGAAGAATACAGGAATTTGGATAAGTAAGTGGACAAAAGCTGGCAAATGAATTATAATTGTGAAAATATGAATTTGTCCATTTTGGCAGGAAGAAAGATAAATGAAGCATGATGAAAATGGTGGAATCTGGATATCTTATTGTGCGATTTGCGAAAGGCTAGCATGCAGGTATAATGAGTAATTAGAAAAGCTCAAAATGACACAAAGTGCTGGAGTAACCCAGCAGGCCAGGCAGCATCTCTGGAGTCAATTGATTGGTGACGTATCAGGCGAAGATTCCAACCAGCCTGAAAGGTCTCGACCCAAAATGTCACCTATCCATGTTCTCCAGAGACACTGCCCAACCTGCTGAGGTACTCCAGAACTTTATGTCTATTTGTATATTAAGCAGCATCTGCAGTTCCTTGTTTCTACAATTAGAAAAGCTAACGGAACACCCTTTTAATGAAGAAGTCTCAACCCTAAATGTCACCTATTCCTTTTCTCCAGAGATGCTGTCTGACCCGCTGAGTAAATCCAGCTTTTAGTTCCTACCCTTTTTCTCAGGGTGGAAACTTTTTCCAATGGAGGAAATGTCAACAGCTATAGGGTATTGCTTAAGGGTGAGAGGGGCAAAGTGTAAAGGAGATGTACAGGGCCAGTTTTTAACCAGAGGATGGCAGGTGCCTGGAACGTGCTGCCAGGGGTGGTAGTGCAGGAATATATGATAGTGGCATTTAAAGGGCTTTTAAACAGGCGCATAGATGCGCAGAGAATCAAAGAATATGGATCATGTGTAGGCAGATGTGTTTATCTTGTTTGGATGATGTTTTAATTGTGGACCGAAGGGAGTGTTCCTGAGCTGTACAGTTCCATGTTCCATGTTCTAATATTGTTGTTTATTGCCAGGAAAATTGAGTACAAAGGTAAGAAGGTTAAATTACAATTAAACACAAAGTACTTGTGCTATAACTCCTCAATAAATTATCTCAACTAAGAAAACCAACCCCAAAGCCAAAGCATTATCTAACTACATATACCAACTTACAATAAATAACTCCGTATGCAAAAAAAACCAGCTACCTACACCATAACTAGCTCTTTAAAAAAAACAAATCCTGGAGATGCCAGTATATCATTGGGGTTATCAAGTGGGCAGCTTCCGTTGCTGGTGTTTCGTTGAGTTAGGTCCATGACACCTTGGGACAGCTCCACAGTTCATTCAGGCATCCTTCTCCCTCTCCCTCTCCCTCTCCCTCTCTGCTTTCTCTGACATCTGCTTTACGCAAACTCTGTCCACAAATTCCTAGTTTTCCAAATAGCGACGTGGTCGATCTCGCTATGAAACCTCTACAACCCACGTCTACCGGACATACTCTTGCCCGCCATCATCGCTACTCAACCTCTGCTTCCAACTCTACATATCTAAGCCTTTAGGGCCTGTCCCACTGCGGGGACCTAATTTGTGAGTTTAGAAGAGTTTGCCCTCAACTTATACTCGCTGCATGGTTGACACGAGGTCCTAGGAGGTCTTTGTAACTCTCCTTCATGCTCGAGAGTAGTCCCCGCATACTCGAGGCGTCAGTTAGGCTCTCTGGCTTTTTTTTTAGCAGCTGAAAAATGCACGCGAGTAAAAAAAGGTCGCCATGGAAAAACTCTTTACTCTTAGGTTTAGTCAAGGTAGGTTGTAATGCTATCGTAGGTAATCGAAAGTAGTCGAAGGCAATAGCCCGTTGTGAACAAAAAGGTAAGTAAACTGACCGGTAATGTTAAATGCCTGCTAAACTTTATTAAAAGTTGTCTGGCTTCTTAAAAGTGTCTCTCCCCCCCCCCCCCTCCACTCCCCCTTCCCCCCCCCTCTCTCCCCCCCTCTCCGTGCTCTCTAAAGGACTTACCATAACTGTGCCAGCTATCTTTTACCTTCCTGTTTATCGCGGGTGTGAATTTCAGACAGCGCCCCCCCGCTTTCCCTGGCCCCTGCCTTTGCGATGTGTTTGTGTGTGTGCAGACGGTCCACCCAGCTCGCGGTTTCATCGCAGCTCGAGGTTTTTCAGGCGAGTGCCCTCCAGCTTGAAGGTCGAAGACAGTCGCTGAAAAGTTGCGTTAGTGGGACAGGCCCTTTTTCCTTTCTTAAGCCTCATCCGTTGTTCTCTCTTATGCATCAGTTACATAAAGCATTTGTGAAACCTCACCTGGAGGTCTATGTACAATGTTGGTTTCTTTATTCTGTGATAGGTGTGATGAATTGGAAGCAGTTCGGGGAATTTGTACTAGATTCATACCTGGGATGGACATTGCAGGAGCAAAGGGAAAAGCCATGTGGAGTTGGTGTTCGAAATAACAGGTGATTTATTAAAACTGGTGTGCACCAGGAGACCAGTCAAAGATGATCTTCTAAGCACGACTTTGGTACATCCTTTACTTTTGCAGCTGACAAGATTAGGAGGAGGTAATTGAGGCAGGCACTATCGCAACATTTAAGAAGCAGTTCAACAGGTACATGGATAGGACAGCTTTGGAGGGATATGGGCCAAACATAGGCAATTGGAACGAGTGTAGATGGGACATGTTGGTCAGTGTGGGTAAGTTGGGCTGAGGGGCCCGTCTCCATACTGCATGACTGTGAGCCTACAAAGGTTAGCAGAGTCCGAGTCTTTGAATGTTTTAAGGTGGCTGTAGATAGATACTTTATAAGGAAGGAAATTAAAGATTGCCTCAGGTAGATGGAAAAAATGGAGGTTATAATTGGATCAGCCATGTTCTTAATAAATGGCAGATCAAGCTTGTGAGACGCAGCGCATAATCCTGCTCCTAATTTGGAAGAAAATTATCATATAGTTTAACGATTAATCTCAAGATAAACACAGGAATTAACTCAAGATAAAAACGTTTAAGGGAAAATAGTCCAAAACGATGACCGACTTTCCAGATTGATAAAATAGTATTGACACACATCATCTTGGGATTTATAAAGCAGAATGTTTTTGGTCATCCGCAGGATGTGGATGTCACAGGCAAGGAATGTTTAGTGTCCATTTTTAACTGTCCCTTAAATAGCTGGCTTGGCTTTTTAGTCTGGTTAAGGTTCTGTCAAGTTAGTATTTCAGAAGTCAATTTTGCAGAGATCGGGTCAGCATAACAGATTTCTTTCTTTGAAGGGCATTAGTGAATCAAATTAGTTATTAACAAATCCAGTACTGATGCTAGGTTTCCATTCCAAGTTTATTTAATTATCTGAATTGAAATTATTCGAGGAGGGATTTGAACTTATGTTGATAGATCAATCACTGTAGCTTTTAAAAACGAGTCACAATTTTACAACGTGACATTTAATACTGTGTAATTACACTTGCTTTGTGGCAAAATTAGCTAGGCAGGCTTGGGATTGGATTCCACAGTTTGGGAATGGTGTGATTTTGTTCTGGGTTTGATTTTGGTTGAGACCATCAAAGCACTCACTTTACGTCAGTAAGCAACTCCCTCTGGCTTCTGTTGTTTGTTTAAATAAGGAGCCTCTGGATTTGTTACTTACCATGTTCCTCAAAGTGCTGTGGTCAGGATGTATCCCATGAGTGATGATCAGTGTGTCTGTGGCTGTGATGTGCTATTTTTCTCACTGAATGCAGCTTCATGCTAATGTACAGTGCACCTTAAGTACAAGTTAATGTTTGATACTTTGTGTTTCAGACATCAGTGCCCATAAATTCTTGAAAAATTGTTGTCTTGAGTAAAGGAAAAAATATTAAATTTTACAGATTTTCCATGATTTATTTCAATAAAATACAATGTTACACTTGTTAGCCCATAACATGATTTAAAAAAAAACTTTATAATAGCAAATATTATTTATACTTTTATAAAAAGTATCAAAGATAGACACAAACCAGAGTAACTCTGGAGAAAACGGGTGGGTAACATTTCGGGTCGGGACCCTTCTTTCGGCTACAGTGATGCTGCTTGACCCGTTAAGTTACTCCAGCACTTGGTGACAATCTTTTGTATAAAGCAGCACCTGCAGTTCTTTGTTTCTATACTTGTGTGTGAATGACTGAAACTTAACATGCAGATCCAACAAAAATTAGGAGGGCAAATTGTATGTTGCAAAATATATAAATTCATTTGACCGCAATTATACCGGATGAGACTGCACCTGGAATATCATGTCTGTTTCTCCCCCATCCCCATCCTTGTCTCCCATCAAAGAAAGGATATACTTTTGATAGAAGGAATCGAATGAACATGAAAATGAATAAAGGCAGATGCTGGAAATCTGAAATAATGATAGCAAATAGAAACGCTCAGCAAGTCTGTCAGCATCTGTGGAAGAGAAACAGAGTTACATTTCATATCAGAGACCCTTCACAGCTGGGAGAAGGGAACCAATTGATTCCTGACATTCAGACCAGTGTTCCATGAGGAGAGATTAAGTGGAACAGTTCTCTGTTTTAAATTTTTGTGAAAAAACCGGAGATAAAATATACAGGGTTTACAGTTTTACAGGGTTTAAATAGATAGACTGTAGCGGTACCTGCTGGTGCACGCCAACGTCGAACCCTGCGGTCGGAAGCCGCTCGCTCGTGACTCTGGGAGGGGTCGGGTCTTCGCGCGGTTTCTGGGCTCAGCCCACCAGTCGATTGGGGACCACCGTTGTGGTCAGTTGTGTGTTAGGACTTGTGATACCAGAGAACCTTGATTCAGAATAAATCTTGTTTCAAACCACTGGTCGTTGTCTCTAATCCACTAAATTGGTGACCCCGACGAGTCTGACCGCCGTTGGTCTGTGAGACAGTCAGGAAGAATGTTTCCCCGCCAATGCGGCTGGCGTCCAGAAGGACTTTCCCAGCCTCCGGCTGCCCCCTTTGTGGCCCGATCAGCCACAAGTCTGGTTCACTCATGTGGAGGCACAGTTCCACCTGCACCACATTGTCGCCGACGAGACCAGGTACTTCCACGTGCTGGGAGCCCTGCCACAGGAGTCGGCCTCGAGGTTGCTGCCGTGCCTACGATATCCACCGGTGGCAGCCAAGTATGAGGGCATCAAGGCCCTGTTGCTGCACACTTTCAGGCTCAGCCGTCGAGATCGGGCGACAAAATTCCTACATATGGATGGGGTTGGTGATTGGAGGCCTTCCACCATAATGGCCAAGATGCTGGCCCTGAAGGATGGACATCCACCGTGCTTACTCTTCAAGCAGGCTTTCCTGGAGCAGATGCCCGACGACCTCTGTCTGATGCTTGCAGGAGCCAACTTCAGCGACCCCCAACAGCTCGCTGAGAAGGCCGACGAGCTATGGACCACGGGGCGACGGGACGTCACACCCGCCCGGCCGCCACAGCCAGAATGCAGCCGAGGAGGCATCACGAGGAAGGCCTGTCACCGGCTGCCTCTGAGGATCCACCGCAGCAGCCTGAGCAGTATGTTAGACACAGTTGGTGCATTTTGCTCTCTCTGTCTCTCCCCCATCTCTCTCTTTCCCCTCCCCCCCTCTCTCTCTCTCTCTCTCTTCCCCCTCTCTCTCTCTCTCTTCCCCAATCTCTCTCTCTCTCCCCCTTCTCTCTCCCTCTCCCCCCCTCTCTCTCCCTCCTTCCTCTCCCCCACCCCCCTTCCCCATCCTCCCTCCCCTAAACCCCCTTCCCCCATCCCCTCCACCCCTCCCCTACCCCTTCCCTCTAACCCCTCCCCATCCTCCCTCCCCCTCCCTTCCCCCCACCTCTCCCCCTCCCTTCCCCCCTCTTTCCCCCTCCCTTCTCCCCTCTTTCCCCTTCCCTTCCCCCCCTCTCTCCCCCTCTACTCTTCCCCTCCACCCTCCCTCTCCATCTTGCCCTTCTGTCTCTGCCCCTTTTTCTCTGTCTCTCCCCATTTTCTCTCTGCCCTCACTCTCTACCCCCCTCCCTCCTCTCTAGACGTGCCTGTGTTGGGGGCTATGCATCAGTGGATAGGGTGGGTATGGGGGAGGGGGGGGTAGTTAGTGTGTGTGACGCTGCATTGCAGCCCTTCGCTCCCCCGCAACCACATGTTGAGGGAACAGACCCAACGGGTCTGCACTTGGTCTAGTATCTATTAAAACTGTGTGTGTGTGTGTGTGTGTGTGTGTGTGTGTGTGTGTGTGTGTGTGTGTGTGTGTGTGTGTGTGTGTGTGTGTGTGTGTGTCATTTTGCCTTTGAAACGTATCTCCTCGAAAACCAGATACAAAAATGTGGAGAATTTGACAATTATGGTAGGGATTCAACTTATGATTTCATAAATCCACTCCTCTCTAAATTCAGTCGATTATTTCTCCAGATTTTGAATAAAATTGTTCACAAAACATCAACCAATTTTAAAATCAAACTGCTGAATGAGTCACAGTGCCACCTCACAGATATCCAAACACAATGGATCTAATTTACATATGTGACATCACAATGGGACAGGGGTGGGAGATTGGAACTTTACATGGTCCCACTAAAATCAAACTGCTGCATGAGTTACAATGCCATCTCACGCCACAGCTGATGTTACAATAACAGAGACATTTTTTCATTTTATGGTAGAAATTCTCCTTATGATTTCAAAAATGCAATCTCTATACATTTGGTCGATTATTTCCCGAGATATTTACTAAAATTTATAACCAAACTGACATTTAAAAAAAATATTAAGGTTGCCCAGCTGCTGACCTCACAATGCCTTTGCATTTGGACCAAATGCTTCCTGGTCCCGCCTTGCCTGCCCCCCCTCCCCCCAGCCTGCCAGGTTGTTGATTCCATTGTTTTTCATTGCATTTAATTGAATTCTTTCTCATTTAAAGGTGGGGGGGGGAGGGGTGGGGGGGGGGGGGGGGGGGGGGGTTGGGGTCCTCCCCTGAATTCCATAGCTGCCGACAGCTTTCGTGCATGAGATTCAGACGTTTCATTTCCAGTGCATTCTGAACGCGTGACGCACGGTTGCATTTCACTTTCTCTGTCTCTCCCCATTTTTTTTTTTTTTTTTTTTTTTTTTTTTTTTTTCATTTCAAAAACTTTATTCAACACAAATCATAAAATACAACACATCAAAACACAATCAAAAATCACACTATAATGAACAGATCATTGTAGTACAGCAGTACATTCATTTATAATCGCCTCAACCCCACGCGGCGACCAGCGCTGACGGAAGGCCTCCAGAGTCCCCGTGAACACCGCGTGTTCCCTCTCCAGGGACACACGTGCACGGACGTAGGCCCGAAAGAGGGGCAGGCAGCCGACTCTCGCCAGACCGTCGACCGCCCGCTGCCTGGACCCACGAATGGCCATCTTGGCCAGGCCAAGGAGCAAACCGACAGGTAAGTCCCCCCCCCACACTCGGCTCTCCCCACTCCCCGCCTTGTGTCCAAACACCAGGATTGTGGGGCTAAAATGCAGCCAGAACTTGAGGAACAACCCCTTCAGATATTGGTACAGGGGCAGTAACCTCACACACTCCACATACACATGGAATACGGTCTCCTCCTCTCCGCAGAAAATACATGCGGCAGACGAGCCCGTGAACCGACTCAAAAGTTTATTACAAACCACCGCTCCATGCAGCACTCTCCACCCCAGGTCCCCAATATAAAGGGGTACAACTCCCTTATAGAAGGACCCCCACTGGGGCCCCCCGCCGCCTTCGGATGGTAACACCGTCCTCCATGGTGAGTCAGGACGGGAGACGAAGGCACGGTGGTTCAGAATGTGCAGGAGCATCCTGTACAGTGCGCGTCTCCTTGCATCACAAAATGGCATGCTGGTCATCTCAGAAAGGCAGCTCAGATTATGCGGAGCCGGAGGCCGAGAAATATCCCGAAGCCTAGGCCCGATGAGCAGATCTGACGGAGCAGGGGTAAGCTCTATCTGAACCACTCTAGGCCCGCGCCTCTCCTCGACAACCACCATGACAGGATGAGGACCAGCCACACCCGCAGCCACAACATCCCCCTCTCCTCGTGGAACAACACTCTGGCTGAACACCACCAAATTCCTCACTCTTAACACATCCCTATAGAAAACAGGCAAGCCCCTTAGAGCGGGTCGACTGACACCCGCCACCGGGAGCCGCGAGACCCCCCTTAGGCAACGACCCTGACGAAAAAAATACGTGGCCAGAGCGTGCCATCTGGGAGGGTTCTCTACATACATGTATCTCCGCAGAGTCCTGAGACGGAGAGCCGCCACCTGGGTGCGCACGCACACCAAGGACTGGCCGCCCTCCTCTAACGGAAGACTCAGGACCGCCGCGGAAATCCAATGCTTCCTATTTCCCCAAAAGAAATCCACCAGCTTCTTCTGTATAGCAGTTACAAATATAGAGGGCGGGACAAGAGTAGCCAGCCGGTACCATAACATAGAGGCCACCAGCTGGTTTATGACCAGCACCCTCCCCCGAAAGGAGAGAACTCCAAGCAGGCCTGACCAGCGCCCCAGCCGAGCAACCACCTTCGTCTCCAACTCTTGCCAGTTTGCCGGCCAAACATCCTCAGTGGGACTCAGGTACACCCCCAGATAGAGGAGGTGCGTGGTACTCCACGCATACAATGCCATCTCCTCCGGCAGGGAGTCTACCCGCCACTGACCCACCAAAAGTCCAGAGCACTTACTCCAGTTAATCCTAGCAGAAGATGCAGCCGAGAATATCTCCTGGCAGTCACGCATCCTCCGCAGGTCACCAGGATCAGTGAACATAAGAAGTACGTCATCGGCATACGCCGATAGAATCACCTCAACCCGCGGGCCAGGTAGGGCCAGGCCTGTCAACCTCCTCCGAAGAAGACACAGGAACGGCTCCACACAGACCGAATACAACTGGCCCGACATAGGGCACCCCTGGCGGACCCCCCTCCCAA
Source organism: Raja brachyura (assembly GCA_963514005.1). Next base: position 35,471,567 of record OY740802.1, on the reverse strand, counting down.
AATGAAAAGGAGATAGCACCGCGCCATTAACCTTTACAAGACACTCCGCAGCAGCGTACAAAAGCCGGACCCGGGCCACGAAGTGTGGTCCAAACCCAAACGCTTGCAACGTCCCAAATAGGTATTCATGCTCTACCCTATCAAAAGCCTTCTCCTGATCAAGAGACAGAAAAGCAGCTGACTCACCAGTACCCTGGACTAAATGAATCAGGTCCCTAACCAGGTGGATGTTATCCTGGATGGACCGGCCAGGGACTGTATAAGATTGATCAGGATGAATCACTTGATGCAGCACGGAGCCCAGGCGATTTGCCATTGCCCGTGCAAAAATTTTATATTCTGTGCAAAGGAGAGAGACTGGACGCCAATTCTTCAACAAACGGAGTTCGCCCTTCTTAGGCAGCAAGACAACAACCGTCCTACGCCACGAGAGAGGCATCACTCCAGTCGCCAGGCTCTCCCCCAAAACCAACATATAGTCACCCCCTAGGACGTCCCAGAATGCTCTAACAAACTCCACCGTCAACCCATCCAGCCCGGGGGACTTACCCCTCCTGAGCTGATGCAAGGCGCGAGTCAACTCCTCCAAAGATAAGGGGCCATCAAGAAGATCAGCCTCCCCCCTATCTACGGTCGGTAGACCCTCCCACAGATCTCGCTGAGCCTCCACACTGAATCCTTCCGCAGAGAACAGGGTCCCATAAAAGGACCTAACCAAGGCATTAATCCTCTCTGGATCAGTGACAGAGGAGCCGTCATCTGCAAGCAACTCCACGAGCTGTTTTCGAGCTCCCCGCCCCTTCTCCAAAGAGAAAAAGAAAGGCGACGCTCGGTCCAGCTCATGCAGCATCTGGACCCGAGACCTCACATAAGCGCCTCGAGATCGCTCAAGCAGCAGACTCCTCAAAACCTCCTTCTTCCTCTGAAACTCTCCCCATTCGCTGGAGTCTTCACCAAACTGACCCAGGCGAGACTCAGCGTCCTGTATCTCCCTCTCCAGCTTCTCGACCGCTGAGTCCCGCCTCCCAGTCGACCCCCATGTATATTCCTTACAAAAGAGACGGATGTGAGCTTTACCCACATCCCACCACTGCCTAAGGGAAGAGAAGCACCTCTGCCTCTCTCTCCACTTCACCCAAAACCGAGTGAATGACTCCCGGAAACACCGATCCTCCAGCAGCCTGTTGTTAAAGTGCCAGTACGCGGACCCAGCCCGAGCGCACGCTGGATTGAAATCCACACGCACCAGACAATGGTCCGAGCACGGCACCAGCCGCATTGAGGCCGCTGAGACACGGGAAACAAACGCTCGGGAAATATAAAACCGATCAATGCGGGAACCACCGCCCTCAGACCTCCGCGAAAAAGCAGTGGAATCAGGGTGAAGGTCCCTCCAAACATCAACCAACTCAAAGGAGTCAATCAAGCCTCTCAGCTTCTTCGCTACAGCAGGCGCACACTGAGTACCAGAACGGTCCCGCACCTCAAGTGTGCAATTAAAGTCCCCACCAAGGAAGACACACTCTCCCCTATCAATAGTGCCCAACAGAGCATTCACCTCCCGAAGCAGGCCGGCCTGCATCGTGCCGGAGCTAGGGGCATACACGTTAATGAAATGCAACGGCATGCCATCCAGGCTCACGGCCAGATGGAGCAAACGTCCTGGCACCACTTCCTGCACTTTTAAAATGCTTGGCAGAAAATTTGGGGCCAACAAAAAAGCCACCCCACTCGAATTTGAGCTGAGATGGCTCATATAAACCCTCCCTTCCCACTCCAGTTGCCAGGTAGGTTCATCACTAGCAACGGTATGTGTCTCTTGCAGATAACAAACTGCAAATCTCCCCTCCCTTAGGGCTGATAAGAGCTGAAATCTTCGAAAACTCGCTCTACTCCCATTTAAATTTAATGTAGCTACTGTGAATGTGTAGACACATTAGATTGTGACCCTCACACTCCCTGTAGTCACAGGAGGTCCTTTTCTGAGGACCTTCAACAAACCCCGAAACTGCCCCAAATCCGAGTCAGAAAGACCACTATCCTTGTTACTAAGGATAGCCTCGAGACTCTCCCGCACATCTAGCCAATCCTCCCATCTCCTTGTAACGGCCCACCATAATGTTTTGGGAGCACGACTTATTTTTAAGAACTCTCGCACCTCAACAATAAGCTTCGCCTCAGACACGGCCTTGGAGTCTGGGCTCTCAGCCAACCCGCTCGCACCTGAATCAACAACCTCAGAAAGACCAGAACTGTCTGACACAACACTCTCTGAGCCCCCCCCACTGGCCGCATCGCTATCCTCCTCCACAGCCATGACACGACCACCCGGATCAATGCTGGGGGTGGGTCCCAACACCCCTACCTGAGACTCGCAGCCCTCTGAATGGCTGGGCTCCTGCCCCCTACCATCACCCTCCTCCTCCGGGCCTGGGGAAGCAACAACAAGAGGCATCCCCAGGGCCTGTGGAACACTGGCACCCTCGGAGTCTGAAAGAGGATCACGTCCCATAACAGCCCTGACCTCCACATCATCCAGAGTGCCCTCTCCACAGGCATCACCCAGAGAATCACCACCTGCCATTAACCTCACCCCAGACAACTCATCCGGTGAGGCATCCCGCCCCCCAGCACCTCCACTGGCACTGATATGGAGCACAGACTTGAACGACAACACCCCCGAAACTCCCCCCTCAGCCTGACTCTGCACATCCCCCGTCACAGAGGGCACACTACCAGAGGAGCCAACCACGTCACCTACCGTGCTAGCACCCTCAGTAGGCCTCTGAAACGAGGGGACCTCATCCGACCCAGAGGGTACACACCCAAGGGAGCTAACCACAGCATCCGCCGAGATAACTCCCTCAGAGGGCCCCTGAGATGAAGGGACAGACTCCCGCCCAGTGGACACAACTCCACCGGAATCAACTTCAGCACCCAGTCCGGTGACACCCGCTGTAGATCCATGAAGAGAAGGCCCAACCACCGACCCAGAAGACACCGGGTCAAGACCACTTTCAGCCACCTCAGTGGTGGAAAGCCCGGAGAAAGACATCCCCTTCGCTCTGGACCCACGCCCTTCCTCCTCTTCACCAGGCAAATGCCTCCTTTTAGTCCCACTCGCATGCGGAGGTGCGGTAACCTCCATAAGGGAAGGGTCATCCGCCTCCACATTACCCCCAACCACTTTGCCACCCACACGTTTAGACTTCTTTCCCCCCTTCCGAGCCACCACAACTCCCCCCTGGGCCCCAGCAGGTGCAGTCTGCACCACACTGGAGCTAAACTCACCCGATTGCACTTTCTTCGCTCGGGCAGCCCTATCCCTCTCCTTCTTCTTATTATGCTTCCCCTGCTTCTCCCAAAACCCCCCCTCAACACTCCCCTCCTCCTGCGCCCCACCTCCATCCACCGCCACAGGCGCAAGACGTAGGGGACGTGGGGGGCTTGGGCTCTCACTGCCCAGGGTCCCCAAAGCGGAACCTCTGGACCCAGAAGGCTTAGCACTGCCGCCCCGGGTCACCAAGGCAGAACTGGCAACCTCAGCCGGGTCAGCAGTACCACCCCGCGCCGCTGAGGTTTGACCAGCCACCCCAGATGGGCCAGCAGCGCTTTCCTGGGCCACTACACTAGAACCTCTAGCAGTGCCCCCGCGAAAAAGACACTCCCTACGGAGATGTCCAAATTCGCCGCACGCATGACACCGTGCCTTTCCCCAACTCCAACGCACGGTTCTGGGTACACCCTTATGCACCACCTCAAAACTCCCCTCGGCACCATCCCCCTCACCCACCTTCATGAACACCCTCCTCTTGAAACTGAAGACCCCTTTTTCCTCCGGGTCCCCCCCGGGATGCAAGAGACGAAAACATTTAGACCGCACCTCCCCGAACTTGGACAGGTGTGGAATAAGCACTGCATCCGAAAAATAAGTGGGGCAGCTCCGCAGGAGAACCGGTCTCACCCTGGATACCCACGGATCCACCTGTACGTGGACCCCCCCCACTGAGATCCCCTCCTCCAACGCTCGGGCCACACACTCCCGGGTCTTAAGTATCATCTCCACCTTTCCCCTTTCGAGCTCAGAAGAGACAATAGCCCCCCTCCCAAGAAGTTCATTCATGGCCTTCGTAATTACCCCCCTAGACATCATAGGCCCAGTTTGAACAGAAATACCAAAACTGTCCCCATCCAAGTCAACATGAGGCTCAAGCTCAGATGGCCTCGCACCCGCCACTGATGCCGTCGCTGCGTAGGTCCGGACCTTCGGCCGCGCCCCTTCCATCGCCATCCTCACAGAGGCACAAACCAGCTCCAAGCACCTCAGCAGCACAGCTCCAAGTTAAGTCCCAGAGACAGTCACAGTCAAAGACAGGCAGCAGAAAACAGAAACCTCCAGCTGAAGCAGGAAAGTCCCCAGGTTCGTCCACAGCCAAGAGCAGCTTACGGGAAACTCGATCCCAGTCGCGCTGGACGCAAAAGTACCTTCTTCACATTAAGCCAGGCAGCCGCACTGAGCAAAATGACTTTAGGGCAGAGAAGCGGAGCCAAAAACGACAAAGACACCGCACAACTTCAGCCCACGGAGATCACAGGCACTCTTGGCAATCCGCCAACGCCAACCGCACCCTCGACAATGTGGAGAAACTCAGGAATCTTCACACAGATGGAGGCTCCCCAGACCAGAGAAAAGCTTCAACAGCCCAACAATAAGTTGAACTATGAAGCCCCCCTGGGTCTGTGCCCTCTCCAACGGCAAAATCCTGGAAAGGCTGCTCCAATCCTTCTCAACTGCAGAGCTGAGAAGAAAACACGACCTCTCTCTCTCTCTCTCTCTCTTTTTTTTTTTTTTTTTTTTTTTTTTTTTTCCATTTCAAAAACTTTATTCAACACAAATCATAAAATACAACACATCAAAACACAATCAAAAATCACACTATAATGAACAGATCATTGCAGTACAGCAGTACATTCATTTATAATCGCCTCAACCCCACGCGGCGACCAGCGCTGACGGAAGGCCTCCAGAGTCCCCGTGAACACCGCGTGTTCCCTCTCCAGGGACACACGTGCACGGACGTAGGCCCGAAAGAGGGGCAGGCAGCCGACTCTCGCCAGACCGTCGACCGCCCGCTGCCTGGACCCACGAATGGCCATCTTGGCCAGGCCAAGGAGCAAACCGACAGGTAAGTCCCCCCCCCCACACTCGGCTCTCCCCACTCCCCGCCTTGTGTCCAAACACCAGGATTGTGGGGCTAAAATGCAGCCAGAACTTGAGGAACAACCCCTTCAGATATTGGTACAGGGGCAGTAACCTCACACACTCCACATACACATGGAATACGGTCTCCTCCTCTCCGCAGAAAATACATGCGGCAGACGAGCCCGTGAACCGACTCAAAAGTTTATTACAAACCACCGCTCCATGCAGCACTCTCCACCCCAGGTCCCCAATATAAAGGGGTACAACTCCCTTATAGAAGGACCCCCACTGGGGCCCCCCGCCGCCTTCGGATGGTAACACCGTCCTCCATGGTGAGTCAGGACGGGAGACGAAGGCACGGTGGTTCAGAATGTGCAGGAGCATCCTGTACAGTGCGCGTCTCCTTGCATCACAAAATGGCATGCTGGTCATCTCAGAAAGGCAGCTCAGATTATGCGGAGCCGGAGGCCGAGAAATATCCCGAAGCCTAGGCCCGATGAGCAGATCTGACGGAGCAGGGGTAAGCTCTATCTGAACCACTCTAGGCCCGCGCCTCTCCTCGACAACCACCATGACAGGATGAGGACCAGCCACACCCGCAGCCACAACATCCCCCTCTCCTCGTGGAACAACACTCTGGCTGAACACCACCAAATTCCTCACTCTTAACACATCCCTATAGAAAACAGGCAAGCCCCTTAGAGCGGGTCGACTGACACCCGCCACCGGGAGCCGCGAGACCCCCCTTAGGCAACGACCCTGACGAAAAAAATACGTGGCCAGAGCGTGCCATCTGGGAGGGTTCTCTACATACATGTATCTCCGCAGAGTCCTGAGACGGAGAGCCGCCACCTGGGTGCGCACGCACACCAAGGACTGGCCGCCCTCCTCTAACGGAAGACTCAGGACCGCCGCGGAAATCCAATGCTTCCTATTTCCCCAAAAGAAATCCACCAGCTTCTTCTGTATAGCAGTTACAAATATAGAGGGCGGGACAAGAGTAGCCAGCCGGTACCATAACATAGAGGCCACCAGCTGGTTTATGACCAGCACCCTCCCCCGAAAGGAGAGAACTCCAAGCAGGCCTGACCAGCGCCCCAGCCGAGCAACCACCTTCGTCTCCAACTCTTGCCAGTTTGCCGGCCAAACATCCTCAGTGGGACTCAGGTACACCCCCAGATAGAGGAGGTGCGTGGTACTCCACGCATACAATGCCATCTCCTCCGGCAGGGAGTCTACCCGCCACTGACCCACCAAAAGTCCAGAGCACTTACTCCAGTTAATCCTAGCAGAAGATGCAGCCGAGAATATCTCCTGGCAGTCACGCATCCTCCGCAGGTCACCAGGATCAGTGAACATAAGAAGTACGTCATCGGCATACGCCGATAGAATCACCTCAACCCGCGGGCCAGGTAGGGCCAGGCCTGTCAACCTCCTCCGAAGAAGACACAGGAACGGCTCCACACAGACCGAATACAACTGGCCCGACATAGGGCACCCCTGGCGGACCCCCCTCCCAAAATGAAAAGGAGATAGCACCGCGCCATTAACCTTTACAAGACACTCCGCAGCAGCGTACAAAAGCCGGACCCGGGCCACGAAGTGTGGTCCAAACCCAAACGCTTGCAACGTCCCAAATAGGTATTCATGCTCTACCCTATCAAAAGCCTTCTCCTGATCAAGAGACAGAAAAGCAGCTGACTCACCAGTACCCTGGACTAAATGAATCAGGTCCCTAACCAGGTGGATGTTATCCTGGATGGACCGGCCAGGGACTGTATAAGATTGATCAGGATGAATCACTTGATGCAGCACGGAGCCCAGGCGATTTGCCATTGCCCGTGCAAAAATTTTATATTCTGTGCAAAGGAGAGAGACTGGACGCCAATTCTTCAACAAACGGAGTTCGCCCTTCTTAGGCAGCAAGACAACAACCGTCCTACGCCACGAGAGAGGCATCACTCCAGTCGCCAGGCTCTCCCCCAAAACCAACATATAGTCACCCCCTAGGACGTCCCAGAATGCTCTAACAAACTCCACCGTCAACCCATCCAGCCCGGGGGACTTACCCCTCCTGAGCTGATGCAAGGCGCGAGTCAACTCCTCCAAAGATAAGGGGCCATCAAGAAGATCAGCCTCCCCCCTATCTACGGTCGGTAGACCCTCCCACAGATCTCGCTGAGCCTCCACACTGAATCCTTCCGCAGAGAACAGGGTCCCATAAAAGGACCTAACCAAGGCATTAATCCTCTCTGGATCAGTGACAGAGGAGCCGTCATCTGCAAGCAACTCCACGAGCTGTTTTCGAGCTCCCCGCCCCTTCTCCAAAGAGAAAAAGAAAGGCGACGCTCGGTCCAGCTCATGCAGCATCTGGACCCGAGACCTCACATAAGCGCCTCGAGATCGCTCAAGCAGCAGACTCCTCAAAACCTCCTTCTTCCTCTGAAACTCTCCCCATTCGCTGGAGTCTTCACCAAACTGACCCAGGCGAGACTCAGCGTCCTGTATCTCCCTCTCCAGCTTCTCGACCGCTGAGTCCCGCCTCCCAGTCGACCCCCATGTATATTCCTTACAAAAGAGACGGATGTGAGCTTTACCCACATCCCACCACTGCCTAAGGGAAGAGAAGCACCTCTGCCTCTCTCTCCACTTCACCCAAAACCGAGTGAATGACTCCCGGAAACACCGATCCTCCAGCAGCCTGTTGTTAAAGTGCCAGTACGCGGACCCAGCCCGAGCGCACGCTGGATTGAAATCCACACGCACCAGACAATGGTCCGAGCACGGCACCAGCCGCATTGAGGCCGCTGAGACACGGGAAACAAACGCTCGGGAAATATAAAACCGATCAATGCGGGAACCACCGCCCTCAGACCTCCGCGAAAAAGCAGTGGAATCAGGGTGAAGGTCCCTCCAAACATCAACCAACTCAAAGGAGTCAATCAAGCCTCTCAGCTTCTTCGCTACAGCAGGCGCACACTGAGTACCAGAACGGTCCCGCACCTCAAGTGTGCAATTAAAGTCCCCACCAAGGAAGACACACTCTCCCCTATCAATAGTGCCCAACAGAGCATTCACCTCCCGAAGCAGGCCGGCCTGCATCGTGCCGGAGCTAGGGGCATACACGTTAATGAAATGCAACGGCATGCCATCCAGGCTCACGGCCAGATGGAGCAAACGTCCTGGCACCACTTCCTGCACTTTTAAAATGCTTGGCAGAAAATTTGGGGCCAACAAAAAAGCCACCCCACTCGAATTTGAGCTGAGATGGCTCATATAAACCCTCCCTTCCCACTCCAGTTGCCAGGTAGGTTCATCACTAGCAACGGTATGTGTCTCTTGCAGATAACAAACTGCAAATCTCCCCTCCCTTAGGGCTGATAAGAGCTGAAATCTTCGAAAACTCGCTCTACTCCCATTTAAATTTAATGTAGCTACTGTGAATGTGTAGACACATTAGATTGTGACCCTCACACTCCCTGTAGTCACAGGAGGTCCTTTTCTGAGGACCTTCAACAAACCCCGAAACTGCCCCAAATCCGAGTCAGAAAGACCACTATCCTTGTTACTAAGGATAGCCTCGAGACTCTCCCGCACATCTAGCCAATCCTCCCATCTCCTTGTAACGGCCCACCATAATGTTTTGGGAGCACGACTTATTTTTAAGAACTCTCGCACCTCAACAATAAGCTTCGCCTCAGACACGGCCTTGGAGTCTGGGCTCTCAGCCAACCCGCTCGCACCTGAATCAACAACCTCAGAAAGACCAGAACTGTCTGACACAACACTCTCTGAGCCCCCCCCACTGGCCGCATCGCTATCCTCCTCCACAGCCATGACACGACCACCCGGATCAATGCTGGGGGTGGGTCCCAACACCCCTACCTGAGACTCGCAGCCCTCTGAATGGCTGGGCTCCTGCCCCCTACCATCACCCTCCTCCTCCGGGCCTGGGGAAGCAACAACAAGAGGCATCCCCAGGGCCTGTGGAACACTGGCACCCTCGGAGTCTGAAAGAGGATCACGTCCCATAACAGCCCTGACCTCCACATCATCCAGAGTGCCCTCTCCACAGGCATCACCCAGAGAATCACCACCTGCCATTAACCTCACCCCAGACAACTCATCCGGTGAGGCATCCCGCCCCCCAGCACCTCCACTGGCACTGATATGGAGCACAGACTTGAACGACAACACCCCCGAAACTCCCCCCTCAGCCTGACTCTGCACATCCCCCGTCACAGAGGGCACACTACCAGAGGAGCCAACCACGTCACCTACCGTGCTAGCACCCTCAGTAGGCCTCTGAAACGAGGGGACCTCATCCGACCCAGAGGGTACACACCCAAGGGAGCTAACCACAGCATCCGCCGAGATAACTCCCTCAGAGGGCCCCTGAGATGAAGGGACAGACTCCCGCCCAGTGGACACAACTCCACCGGAATCAACTTCAGCACCCAGTCCGGTGACACCCGCTGTAGATCCATGAAGAGAAGGCCCAACCACCGACCCAGAAGACACCGGGTCAAGACCACTTTCAGCCACCTCAGTGGTGGAAAGCCCGGAGAAAGACATCCCCTTCGCTCTGGACCCACGCCCTTCCTCCTCTTCACCAGGCAAATGCCTCCTTTTAGTCCCACTCGCATGCGGAGGTGCGGTAACCTCCATAAGGGAAGGGTCATCCGCCTCCACATTACCCCCAACCACTTTGCCACCCACACGTTTAGACTTCTTTCCCCCCTTCCGAGCCACCACAACTCCCCCCTGGGCCCCAGCAGGTGCAGTCTGCACCACACTGGAGCTAAACTCACCCGATTGCACTTTCTTCGCTCGGGCAGCCCTATCCCTCTCCTTCTTCTTATTATGCTTCCCCTGCTTCTCCCAAAACCCCCCCTCAACACTCCCCTCCTCCTGCGCCCCACCTCCATCCACCGCCACAGGCGCAAGACGTAGGGGACGTGGGGGGCTTGGGCTCTCACTGCCCAGGGTCCCCAAAGCGGAACCTCTGGACCCAGAAGGCTTAGCACTGCCGCCCCGGGTCACCAAGGCAGAACTGGCAACCTCAGCCGGGTCAGCAGTACCACCCCGCGCCGCTGAGGTTTGACCAGCCACCCCAGATGGGCCAGCAGCGCTTTCCTGGGCCACTACACTAGAACCTCTAGCAGTGCCCCCGCGAAAAAGACACTCCCTACGGAGATGTCCAAATTCGCCGCACGCATGACACCGTGCCTTTCCCCAACTCCAACGCACGGTTCTGGGTACACCCTTATGCACCACCTCAAAACTCCCCTCGGCACCATCCCCCTCACCCACCTTCATGAACACCCTCCTCTTGAAACTGAAGACCCCTTTTTCCTCCGGGTCCCCCCCGGGATGCAAGAGACGAAAACATTTAGACCGCACCTCCCCGAACTTGGACAGGTGTGGAATAAGCACTGCATCCGAAAAATAAGTGGGGCAGCTCCGCAGGAGAACCGGTCTCACCCTGGATACCCACGGATCCACCTGTACGTGGACCCCCCCCACTGAGATCCCCTCCTCCAACGCTCGGGCCACACACTCCCGGGTCTTAAGTATCATCTCCACCTTTCCCCTTTCGAGCTCAGAAGAGACAATAGCCCCCCTCCCAAGAAGTTCATTCATGGCCTTCGTAATTACCCCCCTAGACATCATAGGCCCAGTTTGAACAGAAATACCAAAACTGTCCCCATCCAAGTCAACATGAGGCTCAAGCTCAGATGGCCTCGCACCCGCCACTGATGCCGTCGCTGCGTAGGTCCGGACCTTCGGCCGCGCCCCTTCCATCGCCATCCTCACAGAGGCACAAACCAGCTCCAAGCACCTCAGCAGCACAGCTCCAAGTTAAGTCCCAGAGACAGTCACAGTCAAAGACAGGCAGCAGAAAACAGAAACCTCCAGCTGAAGCAGGAAAGTCCCCAGGTTCGTCCACAGCCAAGAGCAGCTTACGGGAAACTCGATCCCAGTCGCGCTGGACGCAAAAGTACCTTCTTCACATTAAGCCAGGCAGCCGCACTGAGCAAAATGACTTTAGGGCAGAGAAGCGGAGCCAAAAACGACAAAGACACCGCACAACTTCAGCCCACGGAGATCACAGGCACTCTTGGCAATCCGCCAACGCCAACCGCACCCTCGACAATGTGGAGAAACTCAGGAATCTTCACACAGATGGAGGCTCCCCAGACCAGAGAAAAGCTTCAACAGCCCAACAATAAGTTGAACTATGAAGCCCCCCTGGGTCTGTGCCCTCTCCAACGGCAAAATCCTGGAAAGGCTGCTCCAATCCTTCTCAACTGCAGAGCTGAGAAGAAAACACGACCTCTCTCTCTCTCTCTCTCTCTTTTTTTTTTTTTTTTTTTTTTTTTTTTTTCCATTTCAAAAACTTTATTCAACACAAATCATAAAATACAACACATCAAAACACAATCAAAAATCACACTATAATGAACAGATCATTGCAGTACAGCAGTACATTCATTTATAATCGCCTCAACCCCACGCGGCGACCAGCGCTGACGGAAGGCCTCCAGAGTCCCCGTGAACACCGCGTGTTCCCTCTCCAGGGACACACGTGCACGGACGTAGGCCCGAAAGAGGGGCAGGCAGCCGACTCTCGCCAGACCGTCGACCGCCCGCTGCCTGGACCCACGAATGGCCATCTTGGCCAGGCCAAGGAGCAAACCGACAGGTAAGTCCCCCCCCCACACTCGGCTCTCCCCACTCCCCGCCTTGTGTCCAAACACCAGGATTGTGGGGCTAAAATGCAGCCAGAACTTGAGGAACAACCCCTTCAGATATTGGTACAGGGGCAGTAACCTCACACACTCCACATACACATGGAATACGGTCTCCTCCTCTCCGCAGAAAATACATGCGGCAGACGAGCCCGTGAACCGACTCAAAAGTTTATTACAAACCACCGCTCCATGCAGCACTCTCCACCCCAGGTCCCCAATATAAAGGGGTACAACTCCCTTATAGAAGGACCCCCACTGGGGCCCCCCGCCGCCTTCGGATGGTAACACCGTCCTCCATGGTGAGTCAGGACGGGAGACGAAGGCACGGTGGTTCAGAATGTGCAGGAGCATCCTGTACAGTGCGCGTCTCCTTGCATCACAAAATGGCATGCTGGTCATCTCAGAAAGGCAGCTCAGATTATGCGGAGCCGGAGGCCGAGAAATATCCCGAAGCCTAGGCCCGATGAGCAGATCTGACGGAGCAGGGGTAAGCTCTATCTGAACCACTCTAGGCCCGCGCCTCTCCTCGACAACCACCATGACAGGATGAGGACCAGCCACACCCGCAGCCACAACATCCCCCTCTCCTCGTGGAACAACACTCTGGCTGAACACCACCAAATTCCTCACTCTTAACACATCCCTATAGAAAACAGGCAAGCCCCTTAGAGCGGGTCGACTGACACCCGCCACCGGGAGCCGCGAGACCCCCCTTAGGCAACGACCCTGACGAAAAAAATACGTGGCCAGAGCGTGCCATCTGGGAGGGTTCTCTACATACATGTATCTCCGCAGAGTCCTGAGACGGAGAGCCGCCACCTGGGTGCGCACGCACACCAAGGACTGGCCGCCCTCCTCTAACGGAAGACTCAGGACCGCCGCGGAAATCCAATGCTTCCTATTTCCCCAAAAGAAATCCACCAGCTTCTTCTGTATAGCAGTTACAAATATAGAGGGCGGGACAAGAGTAGCCAGCCGGTACCATAACATAGAGGCCACCAGCTGGTTTATGACCAGCACCCTCCCCCGAAAGGAGAGAACTCCAAGCAGGCCTGACCAGCGCCCCAGCCGAGCAACCACCTTCGTCTCCAACTCTTGCCAGTTTGCCGGCCAAACATCCTCAGTGGGACTCAGGTACACCCCCAGATAGAGGAGGTGCGTGGTACTCCACGCATACAATGCCATCTCCTCCGGCAGGGAGTCTACCCGCCACTGACCCACCAAAAGTCCAGAGCACTTACTCCAGTTAATCCTAGCAGAAGATGCAGCCGAGAATATCTCCTGGCAGTCACGCATCCTCCGCAGGTCACCAGGATCAGTGAACATAAGAAGTACGTCATCGGCATACGCCGATAGAATCACCTCAACCCGCGGGCCAGGTAGGGCCAGGCCTGTCAACCTCCTCCGAAGAAGACACAGGAACGGCTCCACACAGACCGAATACAACTGGCCCGACATAGGGCACCCCTGGCGGACCCCCCTCCCAAAATGAAAAGGAGATAGCACCGCGCCATTAACCTTTACAAGACACTCCGCAGCAGCGTACAAAAGCCGGACCCGGGCCACGAAGTGTGGTCCAAACCCAAACGCTTGCAACGTCCCAAATAGGTATTCATGCTCTACCCTATCAAAAGCCTTCTCCTGATCAAGAGACAGAAAAGCAGCTGACTCACCAGTACCCTGGACTAAATGAATCAGGTCCCTAACCAGGTGGATGTTATCCTGGATGGACCGGCCAGGGACTGTATAAGATTGATCAGGATGAATCACTTGATGCAGCACGGAGCCCAGGCGATTTGCCATTGCCCGTGCAAAAATTTTATATTCTGTGCAAAGGAGAGAGACTGGACGCCAATTCTTCAACAAACGGAGTTCGCCCTTCTTAGGCAGCAAGACAACAACCGTCCTACGCCACGAGAGAGGCATCACTCCAGTCGCCAGACTCTCCCCCAAAACCAACATATAGTCACCCCCTAGGACGTCCCAGAATGCTCTAACAAACTCCACCGTCAACCCATCCAGCCCGGGGGACTTACCCCTCCTGAGCTGATGCAAGGCGCGAGTCAACTCCTCCAAAGATAAGGGGCCATCAAGAAGATCAGCCTCCCCCCTATCTACGGTCGGTAGACCCTCCCACAGATCTCGCTGAGCCTCCACACTGAATCCTTCCGCAGAGAACAGGGTCCCATAAAAGGACCTAACCAAGGCATTAATCCTCTCTGGATCAGTGACAGAGGAGCCGTCATCTGCAAGCAACTCCACGAGCTGTTTTCGAGCTCCCCGCCCCTTCTCCAAAGAGAAAAAGAAAGGCGACGCTCGGTCCAGCTCATGCAGCATCTGGACCCGAGACCTCACATAAGCGCCTCGAGATCGCTCAAGCAGCAGACTCCTCAAAACCTCCTTCTTCCTCTGAAACTCTCCCCATTCGCTGGAGTCTTCACCAAACTGACCCAGGCGAGACTCAGCGTCCTGTATCTCCCTCTCCAGCTTCTCGACCGCTGAGTCCCGCCTCCCAGTCGACCCCCATGTATATTCCTTACAAAAGAGACGGATGTGAGCTTTACCCACATCCCACCACTGCCTAAGGGAAGAGAAGCACCTCTGCCTCTCTCTCCACTTCACCCAAAACCGAGTGAATGACTCCCGGAAACACCGATCCTCCAGCAGCCTGTTGTTAAAGTGCCAGTACGCGGACCCAGCCCGAGCGCACGCTGGATTGAAATCCACACGCACCAGACAATGGTCCGAGCACGGCACCAGCCGCATTGAGGCCGCTGAGACACGGGAAACAAACGCTCGGGAAATATAAAACCGATCAATGCGGGAACCACCGCCCTCAGACCTCCGCGAAAAAGCAGTGGAATCAGGGTGAAGGTCCCTCCAAACATCAACCAACTCAAAGGAGTCAATCAAGCCTCTCAGCTTCTTCGCTACAGCAGGCGCACACTGAGTACCAGAACGGTCCCGCACCTCAAGTGTGCAATTAAAGTCCCCACCAAGGAAGACACACTCTCCCCTATCAATAGTGCCCAACAGAGCATTCACCTCCCGAAGCAGGCCGGCCTGCATCGTGCCGGAGCTAGGGGCATACACGTTAATGAAATGCAACGGCATGCCATCCAGGCTCACGGCCAGATGGAGCAAACGTCCTGGCACCACTTCCTGCACTTTTAAAATGCTTGGCAGAAAATTTGGGGCCAACAAAAAAGCCACCCCACTCGAATTTGAGCTGAGATGGCTCATATAAACCCTCCCTTCCCACTCCAGTTGCCAGGTAGGTTCATCACTAGCAACGGTATGTGTCTCTTGCAGATAACAAACTGCAAATCTCCCCTCCCTTAGGGCTGATAAGAGCTGAAATCTTCGAAAACTCGCTCTACTCCCATTTAAATTTAATGTAGCTACTGTGAATGTGTAGACACATTAGATTGTGACCCTCACACTCCCTGTAGTCACAGGAGGTCCTTTTCTGAGGACCTTCAACAAACCCCAAAACTGCCCCAAATCCGAGTCAGAAAGACCACTATCCTTGTTACTAAGGATAGCCTCGAGACTCTCCCGCACATCTGGCCAATCCTCCCATCTCCTTGTAATGGCCCACCATAATGTTTTGGGAGCACGACTTATTTTTAAGAACTCTCGCACCTCAACAATAAGCTTCGCCTCAGACACGGCCTTGGAGTCTGGGCTCTCAGCCAACCCGCTCGCACCTGAATCAACAACCTCAGAAAGACCAGAACTGTCTGACACAACACTCTCTGAGCCCCCCCCACTGGCCGCATCGCTATCCTCCTCCACAGCCATGACACGACCACCCGGATCAATGCTGGGGGTGGGTCCCAACACCCCTACCTGAGACTCGCAGCCCTCTGAATGGCTGGGCTCCTGCACGCTACCATCACCCTCCTCCTCTGGGCCTGGGGAAGCAACAACAAGAGGCATCCCCAGGGCCTGTGGAACACTGGCACCCTCGGAGTCTGAAAGAGGATCACGTCCCATAACAGCCCTGACCTCCACATCATCCAGAGTGCCCTCTCCACAGGCATCACCCAGAGAATCACCACCTGCCATTAACCTCACCCCAGACAACTCATCCGGTGAGGCATCCCGCCCCCCAGCACCTCCACTGGCACTGATATGGAGCACAGACTTGAACGACAACACCCCCGAAACTCCCCCCTCAGCCTGACTCTGCACATCCCCCGTCACAGAGGGCACACTACCAGAGGAGCCAACCACGTCATCTACCGTGCTAGCACCCTCAGTAGGCCTCTGAAACGAGGGGACCTCATCCGACCCAGAGGGTACACACCCAAGGGAGCTAACCACAGCATCCGCCGAGATAACTCCCTCAGAGGGCCCCTGAGATGAAGGGACAGACTCCCGCCCAGTGGACACAACTCCACCGGAATCAACTTCAGCACCCAGTCCGGTGACACCCGCTGTAGATCCATGAAGAGAAGGCCCAACCACCGACCCAGAAGACACCGGGTCAAGACCACTTTCAGCCACCTCAGTGGTGGAAAGCTCGGAGAAAGACATCCCCTTCGCTCTGGACCCACGCCCTTCCTCCTCTTCACCAGGCAAATGCCTCCTTTTAGTCCCACTCGCATGCGGAGGTGCGGTAACCTCCATAAGGGAAGGGTCATCCGCCTCCACATTACCCCCAACCACTTTGCCACCCACACGTTTAGACTTCTTTCCCCCCTTCCGAGCCACCACAACTCCCCCCTGGGCCCCAGCAGGTGCAGTCTGCACCACACTGGAGCCAAACTCACCCGATTGCACTTTCTTCGCTCGGGCAGCCCTATCCCTCTCCTTCTTCTTATTATGCTTCCCCTGCTTCTCCCAAAACCCCCCCTCAACACTCCCCTCCTCCTGCGCCCCACCTCCATCCACCGCCACAGGCGCAAGACGTAGGGGACGTGGGGGGCTTGGGCTCTCACTGCCCAGGGTCCCCAAAGCGGAACCTCTGGACCCAGAAGGCTTAGCACTGCCGCCCCGGGTCACCAAGGCAGAACTGGCAACCTCAGCCGGGTCAGCAGTACCACCCCGCGCCGCTGAGGTTTGACCAGCCACCCCAGATGGGCCAGCAGCGCTTTCCTGGGCCACTGCACTAGAACCTCTAGCAGTGCCCCCGCGAAAAAGACACTCCCTACGGAGATGTCCAAATTCGCCGCACGCATGACACCGTGCCTTTCCCCAACTCCAACGCACGGTTCTGGGTACCCCCTTATGCACCACCTCAAAACTCCCCTCGGCACCATCCCCCTCACCCACCTTCATGAACACCCTCCTCTTGAAACTGAAGACCCCTTTTTCCTCCGGGTCCCCCCCAGGATGCAAGAGCCTAAAGCACTTAGACCGCACCTCCCCGAACTTGGACAGGTGTGGAATAAGCACTGCATCCGAAAAATAAGTGGGGCAGCTCCGCAGGAGAACCGGTCTCACCCTGGATACCCACGGATCCACCTGTACGTGGACCCCCCCCACTGAGATCCCCTCCTCCAACGCTCGGGCCACACACTCCCGGGTCTTAAGTATCATCTCCACCTTTCCCCTTTCGAGCTCAGAAGAGACAATAGCCCCCCTCCCAAGAAGTTCATTCATGGCCTTCGTAATTACCCCCCTAGACATCATAGGCCCAGTTTGAACAGAAATACCAAAACTGTCCCCATCCAAGTCAACATGAGGCTCAAGCTCAGATGGCCTCGCACCCGCCACTGATGCCGTCGCTGCGTAGGTCCGGACCTTCGGCCGCGCCCCTTCCATCGCCATCCTCACAGAGGCACAAACCAGCTCCAAGCCCCTCAGCAGCACAGCTCCAAGTTAAGTCCCAGAGACAGTCACAGTCAAAGACAGGCAGCAGAAAACAGAAACCTCCAGCTGAAGCAGGAAAGTCCCCAGGTTCGTCCACAGCCAAGAGCAGCTTACGGGAAACTCGATCCCAGTCGCGCTGGACGCAAAAGTACCTTCTTCACATTAAGCCAGGCAGCCGCACTGAGCAAAATGACTTTAGGGCAGAGAAGCGGAGCCAAAAACGACAAAGACACCGCACAACTTCAGCCCACGGAGATCACAGGCACTCTTGGCAATCCGCCAACGCCAACCGCACCCTCGACAATGTGGAGAAACTCAGGAATCTTCACACAGATGGAGGCTCCCCAGACCAGAGAAAAGCTTCAACAGCCCAACAATAAGTTGAACTATGAAGCCCCCCTGGGTCTGTGCCCTCTCCAACGGCAAAATCCTGGAAAGGCTGCTCCAATCCTTCTCAACTGCAGAGCTGAGAAGAAAACACGACCTCTCTCTCTCTCTCTCTCTCTCTCTCCCTTTCCTCTCCTCTCTCTCTCTCTCCCCCTCTCTCTCCCCACTTTATCTCCCCCAACCCCCCGCCCTCCCCCACCCTCCTTCCCATAAACCCCCTTCCCCCTTCCCCTCCACCCCTCCCCTACCCCTTTCCATCCACCCCATCCCTTCCCCACCCTCCCTCCCCTTCCCTTCCCCCCCACCTCTCCCCTCCCTTCCTCCCTCTCCCCCCTTCGCTTCCCCTCCTCTCTCCCTCTCTGTCTCCTCCCATCTCTCTCACCCCTCCTCCCCCCCTCTCAAACACCCTCCCTCTCCTCCTCCCCTCCAACCCCTCTCCCTCTGTCTCTTGCCCTTCTGTCTCTCCACATTCTCTATCTGCCCTCACTCTCTACCCCCCCCCCTCCCCCCCCCCCCACTCCCTCTCCAGACTTGCCTGCGAGTTGGAGGCCATGTGTCAGTGGATAGGATGGTTATGGGGTAAAAGGAGCAAATTAACAATATTAATATATCAAGGGGGTTAGTTAGTGTGTGTGAGGGGGTAGTGAGTGTGTGTGACGCCGCATGCCCCCCTCCCCCCCCGCAACCACATATTGGGGGAACAGACCCAACGGGTCTACGCTTGGTCTAGTGCTTCTTAAATGTCACTGTCATATCTGCCTCCACCACAACCCCCGGCAACTCATTCACCCTGGCGATGGGTTTGTACACAAAGTACATAACTGATAATACAATAAACAAACAAAAAAAAGTTCAATTAAAAAACCCAATGTAATGTAAAAAACAAAGCCCAAATCCCTAATGCAACTCAGGCAGTTCATAGTTCGGCGTTTAGTTGGAGTTCATAATGTGCAAATGCCTGATGTTTGTTGGGTAGAAGCTTCAACATGATATCAATTTTCCATTACATATTTTCTCTGTGCAAACAGTAAAAGGGTTTTTGTAACCGTCAATGTGTAATGGTGAGAGGGCGTTAGACTGTGGCCCTTCCCCTTGGGATCTGCAAGACGCTTCAGTGCAATTTTCACCATAGAGACTCGGACAATGAAATGTGCCTGTCAGCAACATTTAGTTGTCAACAGCTTCTTGCTATGGAAGGATGGCAAGATTCAGCCAGATCCGAGAACAATTTACTTAACATTTTCTCTTCACATATGTGTTATTTGTCAATATACAACGTTGGATGTTGCTTTTGACATGAGACATGCAGCGTAGAAACAGGCCCTTCGGCCCACCAAGTCTGCGCTAACCAGCGATCACATTGTACACTAGCACTATCCTATACACTAGGGACAATTTACAATTTACCAAAGCCAATTAACCTACAAACCTGTACTAAAGCAGCAACTCTACCGCTGCACCACTGTGCAGCCCTTACTTTTATTCACTGTATCAATTATATCATAAGATTTGCTTATGACATTTACATTATGCCAACACGCCACAACTTTTCAGTTCCAAACATTTTGTGAGTGATGCATTTGAAGATTATATGGCAGGACTGAGCCGCCAGGTATGCAGAGGTGGGAGGTGCCTATACGGTACTCCACGCACTACTGTGCAGTGGCTGCACTGAGCTACATTTTGTCGCTCAAAACATAGTTTATAAAAAGGTGCTGCTACGCATGGTTAATACACATACTGTATATAATTTGCCTACTACAGATATTAGGCTCACTGGTCTATAGTTCCCAGGCTTTTCCTTGCAGCCGTTCTTATACGGAGGCACAAGATTAGCTACCCACCAGTCTTCCAGCACCTCACCCGTGACTAATGATGATTTGTACCTCTCAGTCTGGGCTCCTGCAATTTCTTCTATAGCTGCCCACAGTCATCAGATATTTCGGAACAAGCCTGGGAGATTTATCTACGTTCACATCAACATACAGGTGCTGGGCGGTCGTCCTTGACCATAATAAAAAACTGTCCGGACGACATCTCCATTAACTGTCCCAAGTTCCCCAGTCTTCATGCCTTTCTCCACGATGTATTCAAGAGGGAGTTAGATAGAGCTCTTAGGACAATCGGAATCAAGAGATATGGGGAGAAAGCAGGAATGGGGTACTGATTCTGGATGATCAGCCATGATCATATTGAATGGCGATGCTGGCTCAAAGAGCTGAATGGCCTACTCCTGCACCTAGTTTCTATGTTTCTAGGTGAAAACAGAAGAGAAATACTCATTGAGAATTCTCATTGAAACCGCGAATGCATTAAAACTTTGCATTAAAATAGAATATGTGGCCTGTGCTATTGTGAATGTTATTTCCTCGAGTGTAAATTACAGTTTAGACTGAATGGTTAGATTGGACTTTCCAGACCATCTTTAAACAGCTTAGATTGAGTGATATCCTGCAGTAACATTTACAGGCAATTAACACTAGGCAAGTGCACAGAGAGCCAAAGAATCTGCTGGGAGAATACTTTAAATAAATAACAAGGGTAAGACTTTTCATTCACCTATTGCAGCAGACAAAATCTGATTAATAATGCATAAGGCTTCTACAAATAGAAGAAGATTGAGAGCTGGAAGAGGCCTTTAAAGTCCCAAAGGCTGTTTTTAAGAACATGCCTAATGATGGTAGATTCCTGGCATTTCCAGATAAATAAATCTTCAATAACTAGAGGCCAGATCAGCATCTGGTGAAAATATATCTCACAACTGTGATATAATTGTGTTTGATAATATAATATAAAAACACATGGGATCCTTCCACTTTGGACCCAGCTTGCATTTACTTATCCCTCAGCTCATTCCATCAAACGTGTTTATTTACAATACTCATAAAATCATAGAGTCATACAGCGTGGAAACAAGCCCTTCGACCCAACTTGCCCATGCTGACCAACATGTACCATCTATACTAGTCCCACCTACCTGCGTTTGCCCCAAATCCCTCTAAACCTATCCTATCCATGCAGCTATTTATATGCATCTTAAACATTGCAATAGTACCTGCCTCAGTTATCCTCAGGTTCCTAGTAAATCTTTTCCCCCTCAACTTAGACCTATGTCCTCTGGTTCTCGATTCCCCTATTCTGGGCAAGAATCCCCGTGTGTTTACCCGATTTATTCCTCTCATGATTTTGTATACCTCTGTAGGATCACTCCTGTGCTCTAAGGAATCCTATCCTGCCCAAGTCCCTATAGCTCAGTCCCTCGAGTTCTGGCAATTTCTTTGTAATTATTATCTGCGCCCTTTCCAGCTTGACATTATCTTTCCTATAACATGGCGCCCAAAACTGAACGCAATAATCTGAATGTAACCTCACCAACATCTTGTATAACTGCAACATGACCTCCCAACTTCTATACTCAATAGGGGGTACACAAAAAGCTGGAGAAACTCAGCGGGTGCAGCAGCATCTAAGGAGCGAAGGAGATAGGCGACGTTTCGGGTCGAGACCCTTCTTCAGACTGAAGTTCCTTCTTTAACACAACATTCTATACTCAATACTTTGACTGATGAAGGCCAATGTGCCAAAAGCTTTTTGACCACCTTATCTACCTGTCATGCCACTTTCAAGGAACTATGTATCTGCACTCCTAGTTCCCTCTGCTCTGCAACAATCCCCAGAGACTGCCGTTCACCGTGTAGACCCTGCACATGTTTGACTTAAATGCAACACCTTGCATTTCTCTGTATTCAATTTCATCAACCATTCCCCAGCACATCTGCTCAAGGTCCTGCTGCAATTCTTGACAACCATCTTCACTATCCACAATACGTTTGCACCTATGGTCTAGACACAAGAAAACTCCACATTCAGCAATCTCACATCAAGAAATGGAGGTTTCATCACTTTGTATCAATGTATTGGTGTTGGTTATTACCTGAACTATTACACTAGGGGGCGCCGTCCAATTAGGTATGGCTACGCAGCCTGCAGCTGTCTGTCTTTTCCTTTCTTTCTTTTCGTTTTAGTGTGTTAAAAAGTGTTTGGAGCTCTAGTGTGTGGGGGGGGGAGGGGTGGGGAGTGGAGGGGGAGGGGGAGGGGGAGGGGGAGGAGGAGGGGGAGGGGAGGGAGGGGGAAGGAGGGGGAAGAGGGGGAAGAGGGAAACTGCTTTTCCGGGTCCCTACCTGGTCGGAGAGGCGGCTTTTCTCCGGGCTGCATCTCCGACCCGTCCTCGCGGCCTACCAGCGGTCCTGGAGCAGCGTTTCCTGAGGGGACCGACCAGGACCTCGGCTTCGGTGGTGGCACAGCGCTGGAGCACTATCGCGGAGCGTAGCGGGCGATGCCTTGCCCAGGTCGCCGCGCTGGAGCTGGTGAACATCGCAGGTGAACATCGCGGAGCTGCGGGACTGTGGAGCGGCCAGCCGTGGGCAGCGGCACTGACTTTAACATCGGGAGCCTGGGATCTCTTGGCGAGATCGCCAGTGTTGGAGCTTCATCCAGCGAGGCCTGTCGGCTTCGGATGCCGGAGTCTCCAGTAAGGAAGCGGCCGTTCCAGGTGTCCCAAGCCGCTGAGAGGATTCTCTGGACGCCGGAGCACCATCACCCGGCGAGAAGGGCCTGAAACATCGGGCTGCCGTAGCGCCAACTGCGGAGGCCTCAATAGGCCCGACTATGGGTGGACAAGGGGACGGGACTGGACTTTGTGCCTTCCCTCACAGTGGGAACCATAGTGGGGGGATGTTTTTTATGTTTATTGTTAAATTCTTTAATGTTGTGTCTTATTTTTATCTGTGTGCTGCACGGCAAGTCAAATTTCACTACACCAATTGGTGTATGTGATAATAAATGACCTTTGTACCTTTGTTTCTTTGAAATTAGGACAAAACTCAGCAAGCAGTCAGCCCTTCTCGGAGCAACACCAGGAAAATGGAAACAACTGCTCTTGTAGAGTGCTAGTGTAGTCTCAGCAAGTCAAGGCAAGATATGTTGATGAGCCGTCATTGTGCTTCAGTTACTCACAGGACTAAACTGGATGGAAAATTAGTCCAGTCCGGATGACAGGTCTCAACCCAAAATGTTGTCTGGACATTTCCCTCCACAGATGTTGACTGATCAACTGAATAAATGAGATAGGGTTACACAAAAAGCTGGAGAAACTCAGTGGGTGCAGCAGCATCTAAGGAGCGAAGGAGATAGGCGACGTTTCGGGTGGAGACCCTTCTTCAGACTGGGTCTGAAGAAGGGTCTCGACCCGAAACGTCGCCTGTCTCCTTCGCTCCTTAGATGCTGCTGCACCCGCTGAGTTTCTCCAGCTTTTTGTGTAACGCTCGATTCTCCAGCATCTGCAGTTCCTTCTTTAACACGAATAAATGAGATAGATTTATAGAGTAAGGAAACAGGCTTTTCTGCCAAATTCGTCCATGGTGACCATCTAAGCCAGTCCCATTTTCCTGCGTTTGACCCATATCCCTCTAAACCTTTCCTATCCTTGTACCTCTCAAAATGTTGTTATATTTCCTGCCCCAATCAATCCGCTGATAGCTTGTTTCATATACGTACCGCCCTCAGTGTGAAAAAGTTGCCTCTCAGATTCTTATTAAATCTTTCCACTTTTACCTTCACCTATGCCTTGTTGATTTTACAATCCTGGAAAAGACTCTGTGGATTCACCCAATCCATGGTCCTCATAATTTTATACACCTCATTCCTCAGTCTCCTGCACTAAAAGGATTAAAGTCCCAACCTGCTCAACCGCTTGCCATAACTCAGCCCCCCCGAGTCCTGGGAACATTTTTGTAAATCTTCTCTGCACTCTTTCCCATTTTATGGCACTTTTCCTTTCATGACCAAAGGAACCACAGGAGATGCAACACCTGCCCTTATTCCTCCTCCCTCGACTCCGTCCAGGGACACTGCCAGTCGTTTCAGGTGATACAGAGGTTCAGATTTACCTCCTCCAACCTCAGCTACTGCACCCTGTGTTCCCAATGTGGGCTCCTGTACATCGGCAAGCCTTGGCGATGGTTTGCTGAACACTTACACTTGGTCCGCTGTGACCTACGGGATCTCCTGGTTGCTAACCATCTTAACTCCTCTTCCCATTCCCATACTGACCTTTCTCCATTGCCAGAGTGAGGCCACATGCAAACTGGAGGAACAGCACCTCATATTTTGCTTGGGTAGCTTGCAACCAAATGGTATGAATGGTGAATTCCCTCATTTTAAGTAAAACTCTTAATGCTAACACTCCCCTCCCCCTTTGCCCCCTTCCTCCACCTTAGTTGTTTAAACCAGTTCCACAGTTGGCAAAAATGTATCATACTTGAAAGCACACCATCCCTAGCCAACAATTGGCCTACCAGGGAGCGATCCTGCCTGAGGTCACCTGTTGCTGGTCTTAATATGGCTTGGTCTCTCCCCCCTTCCCCCTACTTTCAGTCTGAAGAAGGGTCCTAACCCGAAAAATCACCTATCCGTTATCTCCAGAGATGCTGCCTGTCACACTGAGTTATTCTAGCACTTTGTGTCTATTTTTGGTATAAACCAGCACCTACTGTTTTATGTTTCTACATATTGTAGAAAGTGTCATGACTGGCTTTTATGTCGCCGACTGCACATCATGACCTGGCATGGCAATCCAGGTCATGATGCAAGCGGCTGTGGAGCATGACAAACTCAGCCCACTTCATCATGGGCCTCGCCAACCCTCCCCACCATCATCCACCTCAAGAGGGCAGCATTTAGCACCACATATCCCCACCATCCCGGCCAGGCTTTCTTATCACTGCTAACATTGGGGAGGATGTAAAGAAGCCTCAACTCCCATACCACCAGGCTCAGGAACAGCTACTTTTTCTTCAAACATCAGTTTCTTGAACCAACCTGCAAAACCCCAATCCTACCACAACAACAGTAGGGGCGGCACGGTGGCGCAGCGGTAGAGTTGCTGCCTTGCAGCGCCAGAATGATCCGGGTTAGTTCCTGACAATGGGTGCCGTCTGTACAGCGATTATACGTTCTCCCCGTGACCATGTGGGTTTTCCTCAGCTGCTCCAGCTTCCTCCCACATTCCAAAGGCGTACAGGTTTGTAGGTTCATTGGCTTTGGTAAAGATTGTAAATTGTCTCTAGTGCGTAGGATAGTACTGGTGTATGGGGACTGCTGGTCGGCGCGGACTCGGTGGGCCAAATGGCCAGTTTCCACACTGTATCTCAAAATTAAAATAAATAAATAAATAAATAAACAAAATAGCATGGCCCTACCCTTGCACTACCATGGGCCTGTTTTCTAATTGTATTTTGCACTAATGTCATGTTTTTGTGTAGTATTTTTATTTTCATTGTGTTGTAGTGTATATAATTTATGAAAAATTTATTTTTGTGTGTTGTCTGTGTGGCTGCGATGCTGCTCCAAGCAAGATTTTCATTATACCTACACCTCGTTGTACTTGTGCATATGACAATAAACTCAACTTGACTTGAAATTACCTTGGTTAGACTGCTCACTTGCCTGAACTAAACTCCACTTGCTATTACTCATCCCACTTACCCAGGTGACGATGATTCTGCTAAACTTTTCTTCAGTTCATTCAGCCACGCTCCTTTCTTGCTCCAGATTCCAGCATCTGCAGTTTCCTGTGCCCCGGACAATTCAAGTAGTGTGGAGCTTGGATTAAACATTGTCATTAGAAACTGATCCCTATGTTTTACAGCTGAAGGTTGAATCTTGTTGAGATTCCATCAGGGTGGCAGGAATATCCATTATTCCTGAGATTTCCCAAGCAATAGCTTCAATGGGACGAGCTGTGTAAGAACTATTAGAGGAGCCAGCAATGCTGGCCTGGCCTCATGCAATCCAGCAGCAGCTCTGAAGTGTTGTACAGATAAAGACAAGACTCCAGATCAGAACAAATGCCACATCCTCTGTTATGGAGCCAAGAGCAGTTTTAATCCGCCATCTGAGAATAAACTTGCAACTGCTCAGGAAGTGTACTTGATGCGATATGTGAGAGAGAGAGAGAGAGAGAGAGAGAGAGAGAGAGAGAGAGAGAGAGAGAGAGAGAGGTCTGTGAAACATGCATGCTAAGTATAAGCGAGTTCAGTATTCCGAACAAAGGAAGGAATCATGGGATTTGTCAAAGGTCATTCGCGATAAAGAAATGGCAAACGAAGAGCTGACTGTGTATAATTTTCTTATCTTTATGCATAATTTATGTTAATTTTTTAAAAAAATCTGAGGAACGGGGGAGCCAGGTAAGAGCGGGTGTAAGAGTGAGAGGGGTGGGCGGATGCGAGTGAGAGACAGGGGGAGAGACTGGACCGGCGGAGAGACTTTTTCAGCAGCTGAACTGCTGCGTGGGTACAGACCAGCGTTTCATCCGTAGTCAGGATCGAACCAGGGTCTCCGGCGCTGCAAGCGCTGTTGAATTGCTACTGGACTGTCCCCGTCCCCTCCTGAGGGTCCCATCCCTGTCCGGGGGCGGCCGGAGATGTCTGGGGTGACCCTGGACTGATGGGACACCGGCCTGCAGCAGTGGCGCACCCAGGCTTACATCCAGAGCGGTGAAGAAGTGCTAATTCCAGCTCAACTCTGCCTGTCCCGCTGGGTTAAACGACAGCCCTGGACTGAGGGTTCGCGCTGGCTGTAAGCCTGGGGCCGCCACTGCTCCGGGCCAGTGTCCCGCCAGTCCAGGATCACCCTGGACATCTCTGGCCACCCCCGGACTGGGATGGGACACTCAGGAGGGGACTGGGATGGTCCTGACTATGGATGAAACGCAGGTCTGTATACATGCAGCTGCTGAGCTGCTGAGAATGTTTATCGCGAATGACCTATGACCTATGACCTGGGCATGTGCAGTCAGAATACCGAACTCACTTATTGCAGATTTGTTAAAATGCAGCCACAAGGGGGCAGTAACAACCACAAACAGAACCTCTCCTTGAGCAAGGAACACACTTGAAAATAAATTCATTATTGTAAATTGCCCTTGGAGAAAGGTTGTAAATGTATTCAGTACTTTTATAGTCAGTTGCATAATTTACGAAATATTCAGCTTTATTCATAAAATTATTTGCGAAGCTGATCTTATTACAGTGTAGAAACCATAATGATGATAAAACAGCTGGACACCGAAACACACATGAAACCATGCACAGCCCGCTCTTTGTAAGTATTGAAAAAGCATACAAATAGAATTATTCAAGCCTTCATCATTTAATTTGCTAAGCAATATTTTTCAGTCTCACTTCGCATTGATATAAACATGCATCTTTCACCAGTTTAAATACTCAAATTTGAAGGAAATGGGACATCAGGTTGATAACTTTTACACTCACTGCACAGACAATATTTTTGTATCCGTTTCTGTGCTTTTCTGACTGACATCACTGAACTGTAATATTAAATCATTACACCCACACCTTAAGCGAATGGGTAAATATGGATTTATTTTTCAATTGCCATCTATTGCCATCTAAAATAAGTGGTGTCATAGACAGTGAAGATGGCTATCAAGAATTACAATAGACAATAGGCAATAGGTGCAGGAGGAGGCCATTTGGCCCTTCGAGCCAGCACCGCCATTCAATGTGATCATGGCTGATCATCCCCAATCAGTACCCCATTCCTGCCTTCTCCCCATATCCCCTATTTTTAATTACAGCAGGATCTTGATCAGCCGAGCAAGTGGGGTTTAATTCAGATAAGTGTGCGGTGCTGAATATTTCAAATCAAACCAGGACAGGACCTTCACAGTGAACAGTCGGTGCCTTGGGAGAGTTGTAGAGCATTTGGATTGATGAGTACAAGTACATAGTTCCCTGAAATTGGTATCACAGGTTGATAGGGTGGTGAAGGCCTTTTGCCCATTGGCCTTCATCAGTCAGGGAGGGAAGCAGTTGAGACATTATGTTAGATTTGTGTAAGGTATTGATGAGGCCACACTTGGAGTATTGTGTTCTGTTTTGGTCATGCTGCTGATATTAAACTGGAAAATGTGTTGAGAAGATTTACAAGGATGTTGCCAGGACTCGAGGGCTTAGGCTATAGGGAATGTTTGGGCAGGCAAGGAATTTATTCCCAGTAGTGCAGGAGGCTGGATGCGATCTTATAACGGTATATAAACTCATAAAGGTAATAGATAGGGTGAATGCACAAGATATTTTTTCCCAGGGTAGGAGAACCAAAAATAGAGGGCATAGTTTTAAGGTGAGAGTAGAATTAATAGTAACCTAATGGGATACTTTTTCACACAGAGGATGGGGGCTTATGGACTGAGATGCCCGAGGAAGCAGTTGAGGGAGGTACAATAACATAATTTAAAATACATTTGGACAGGTGCATGGATAAGACAGGTTTGGAAGGATGTAGGCTAAACAGGGGTGAATGTAAAAGCATAGTGAAAACTATAGATATAAAATGAATTTAATACTGGAAATATTCATCAGGCTGGGAAGCATCTCTGGAGAGAGAAACAGGATTAATGTTTCTGACATCCCATCAGAATAGCCAAGAGTACATCAACACCGTTATTCAAATTTGTAAAGGATCAGGAGGGTAAGAATTCCAATACATGCTTATTCAATCTGAATAAGCATACTGAGTATTAAAGACTATTGCACAGCTCGTGGTACAACATTCAAAGTAAAACAAAACAAAATGAAATAATTTTCCATTGAGGCAACATGCCTATGCTAAATCAATAGTATGATATCAGTCTTTTTATTTTAAATGGTCACTTCGCAATATTTAAACTACAAAAGGGTTATATCAGTGTAATATAACCACAAATGGGCTATAATATTACTCTGTCAGGATCTAGGGAATTTTAGATCTATTGAGGAATGGAATCTGCATTCTCATGTTGTGTGAGTCTGCCATAAGATGATTCACTGAGGTAGCAATTCACTGAAAAACAACCATTGATAGATTGGCAAGCTGTGTGGTGGGTGGATCATCACTGAATGCCATGAAATGGCGGTTCTACATTATGGGGTTGTAAATCTTTGGGACGTTTTACTCCAGATGGTTGTGGAAACTCAAGTTGCTGAGCATATTACAGAAGGGAGAGTAGTTCATTTCTGGGTGCAGGGAAGTAAGTCACATATGGATAGAGTCATACAGTGTGGTAACAGGTCCTTTGGCTGAACTTGCCGGCACCAACAAACATGTCCCATCTACACTAGTCCCACCTGCTTGCAGTTGGCCCATATCCCTCTAAACCTATCCATGTACCTGTCTAAATGTTTCTTAAACATTGAGATAGTACCTGCCTCAACTAGCTCATCCAGCACCTCGTTCCATACACCCACCACCCTTTGTACCCCTCACGTTCTTATTAAATGTACCCCCCTTACCTTAAACCTACGTCATCTGGTTCTTGACCCCCCTACTCTGGGCAAGAGACTCTATGTGTTTACCCAATTTATTCCCTTCATGATTTGACGCCACTTGTGCAAATAAATAACTGAGATCAGGACATATTCAATTGCGGAGTAGGCTCAGGGATCCTTTCCTACTTCTGCTCCTGAAAGGTTTTGCTTCTTACATAATCAAGTTGCTCTGGCTGTGAACGTCATCAAACAGGTGGCGATGCTCCTTCAAGGCTGGCTGACGGAAAGGTACGTGTGCACTGAGGCAAAATTAAAGTCATTTCTGCTCCAACCGTCACAAGGCCCACTATATAGTGACCACAGTCCTAATAGGAAAGTTAAATCATTACTATGCCATGTTCATCTTGTTTGCCAATCTACACCAATCCAGATAGTCATAGAAAGTATTTGACTACCAAGCAACTGGTTGTTAGCTCCAGAGGGATGAGCAAGATACAAGGACATGTGATGATTTTGCCCTTTGAAGCATTCATAGAAAACTTTGGAGTGGGTACAAAGAAACTGCAACCATGTAAACGTTCCACAATTTATGTTTTCAACACCTTGGGAATTGATCACTGCTTCCATTCACTCATAGAGACATTGTACCTTTGGAGTCACATAGTTCCAAAACAGGCCCTTCAGCCTACCATGTCCATGCTAGCTCAGATTCAGATTTGGATTAGTTGATTGTCATATACAACTGGGTGCAATGAAATTCCTTGTTCACGTGAGGCCTGTAGAGTAAACAATAAATATAATGAGTGCACAATTAGTACAACCACAAATGCAAAAAATAGCAAAATAGTGCGATTGTAATGCAAACTGAAGAAGTATAAACAAAATATTAAAATGCAAAAAAAGATTGATCAAATGAGGCAGAGTTATGAATAAGAGTACCTGGTAGTACAGGGTTGTTTTCATCCCCTCGCTTCCTAAAGTCACCAACCAACTCTTTTGTCTGGTTGACCCTAAGGGCATGGGTGTACAGTGGGTAGAGTAAGGGACTGAGCACAACACTCTGCGAAGCTCCAGTGATGATGGTCAAGGTGGAGGAAATGTTATGACCAATTCTAACTAACTGATCTCTGCCAGACGGGATAGTCAGAAAATGCTGGAGTAACTCAGCGGGACAGGCAGCATCTCTAGAGAGAAGGAATGGGTGACGCTTCGGGTCGAGACCCTTCTTCAGACTCAACCCGGTCTGCCAGACAGGAAGTCCAGAAGCCAGTTGCTGTTGGAGGCTCCAAGGCCAAAGTCCAGTGTTTAGAGCCATATAGTCATAGAGCAAGGAAACAGGCCCTTCAGCCCACCTTGCCCATGCCAACCAAGATACCCCTTCTCACTAGTCCTACCTGCCCGTGTTCGGCCCACATCCCTCTAAACCAGCGTACCTCAACCTTTTTATGGGTAAATGATGGGTAAAAACCTTGAAATAATGTTCATGTCTCAGGGAACCCCTACATAAAAATCATTATTTAGCTTTATTAATCTCTTTCTTTCTCTTTCATAAACTTAAAGTTCACAAGGCAAACATAATGTAGTTTTCTGATAGACTAAAATGCTGGAGAAACTCAGCGGGTGAGGCAGTATCTCTGCAGCACCACACGCTGAGTTTTTCCAGCATTTTTGTCTACCTTCGAATTTCCAGCATCTGCAGTTTAATATTTTTCTGATACCTGGTTTAAGCAAAAAATAACTTTTCTTAAATGTTCTCAAGTTTATTGGCAATGCAAAAAAAAATTCAGAAATCAAACTGCTTGTTTAAAACTGAAGCAAATAAAGGCAAACAGAACTAACCTTGGAGGAGAGAGAGAAAGAAAGAGACAGAGAGAAAACAACATCCATAAACTTTTGATAAACTAACAAAAATAAACATGAACATACTGAATTTTTTAAAATTCATATAACATCCCTAAATGATGGGTAAAAATTACTAAATAGCGTGGGTGAATGAGGGACTGTACCTGCACGCCAGGAAGCCTGTGCTCGACTGCCTGAGCCCTTAAAGGGCCTGTCCCACTTTCACGGCCTAATTCACGACCTTTTTTACTCGTGGACATTTTTCATCAGGCTAGAAAAAAGCCCCGACCTACTTGATGCCACGAGCACATACGACTAGCATCACGACCTATCTACGACCTCCTACGACCTTGTGATGACCATGCTGCAAGTATGAGGTCGTGAATTAGGTCGTGAAAGCGGGACAGCCCCTTTATGACCCCCGACCCCGACTTCCGCCGCACCGACCTTCTCGTCGATAACTGCAGCAATCTCTACGACGACCGCCGCCAGACGCATCACGAATGCCTCCGCTCCGTCGATCCAGGCTCCGGCTGCGTGATCCGTCGACGCAGGCTCCGCACGCGGGCTTCGTTGATCCAGGCTCCGGCCGCGGTTTCCGCTACCGCCGCTTGGTTTCTTCGCAGCCTCCTGGAAGTCGTCTGCCGTCACGGTTTATTAAAGTTGGTTTATTGAAGGCCTTAATAGTGTGCACTGACAAAGACGCTGATTAGCATATTTATCACTGTTTCCCTCAGAACCCCTAGCGACCTCTCGCGGAACCCGAGGGTTCCGGGGAACCCCGGTTGAGAAACACTGCTCCGAACCTTTCCTTTTCCTATCCAAGGGTCTTTTAAATATTGTTATAGTAACTGCATCAACTACCTCATCTGGCAGGACATTCCATATATCCACACCCTCTATGTGAAAGAGCTTAGAGATAAGTAATTGGCATTGTGGTGTTGCAGGCTGAGCTGTAGTCAAAGAATATTATCCTAACATAGATGTTCTTATTGCCAAGTTGATCCAGAGCTCCATGAATTGCAAGGGAGATGGCGCCCTCTGCAGATCATTTTCCCTACAAGGAGTTGAGATTGGCTGGGAGACTGGAGCTGATGTGGGCCATTACCAGTCTTTCAAAATATTTAATTATGGCCAATGTTAGAACTATTGGGTGGTAGTTATTGAGACAAGAGACATTGGGGACTGAACTTATGAATGTTTCCTTGAAGCAGATGGGGACAGTCTACTGTTGAAGTGAGAGGTTGAAGATGTCAGTGAAGACAGTGTCCAATTGATTAGTGCATGATTTCCGAACCCATCCAGGTGCTCCATCCAGGTCAGTTATTTTCCAAGAGTCTATTCTCGTGAGAGCAGACCTGTCATCTGCTATTGGGACATTTGGGACAGAGCCAGTGGGGGATGAAGATATGATGTTGCCAGAAATCGTCCATTTGTAACCAACAGTGGTGCAGCGATAAAGCTGCTGCCTCATAGCGAATGCAATGCCGGAGACCTGGGTTCGATCCTGAATACGGGTGCTGTCTGTACGGAGTTTGTACATTCTCCCCGTGATCTGTATGGGTTTTCTCAGAGATCTTCAGTTTCCTCCCACACTCCAAAGACGTACAGGTATGTAGGTTAATTGGCTTGGTAAATGTAAAAATTGTCTCTAGTGGGATAGTGTTAATGTGGTGGGATCTCTGGTTGGCGCGGACCCGGTGGGCCGAAGGGCCTGTTTCCGTGCTGTATTTCTAAACTAAACTAAACTGAACTAAACTGAGATGTGCCGGTCATGAAGTCCAGAAGCCGTTTACAGATGGAGGCCCTTTGGCCCAGATCCAGGATTTTAGAGATGAGCTTATTCAATTTCCTTCGCTCCACAGATGCTGCCGCACCCGCTAAGTTTCTCCAGCATTTTTGTCTACTTTCGATTTTCCAGCATCTGCAGTTCCTTCTTGAACATTTTATCTACTCCACTGCAATATCTCCTCAAGGTATGCCTACTTTGAAGAAGTTCTCCTCCTCCCTCTGAAGCCTTTCTTCTTCCAGCCCCCCCCCCCCCCCCCACCCTGCATCATTCTGAAGAAGGGTTGTGGCTCGAAATGTTGCCTATTTCCTTCTCTCCATAGATGCTGCTGCACTCGCTGAGTTTGTCCAGCATTTTTGTCTACCTTTGATTTTCCAGCATCTGCAGTTCCTTCTTGAACAGCTTATTCAATAATGTTTTGTTGAAGGCTGAGCTGTAGTCAATGAATAATATCCTGTCAAAGTTTTCTTATTGTCATGGTGTTCCCGAGCTGAATGTAGTGCATGGAACATGATGACCACTGTAGACCTAAATTACAATTAAAACACAAAGCACTTGTGCTATAACTCCAGGATAAGTGCTCAAGTAAGACAACCAAGTATTATCTAAATATCTACCTATGCAATAAATAACTCCATATGCAAAAAAAATAGCTATCTACATATTAATTAGCTCTTAAAAAATAACTAATCCTGTAGATTCAAGCATATCATTGGGGTTATCAAGTGGGCACCTCCCTTCATTGGTGTTTTCGTTGAGTTAGACCCACGGAAATAACAGTTGCTTCTGGTGTTCCAGAACAATCCCCCTCAATATGTGCATTTACCACTTATGCTACCAGTATCTACCAAATAAAAGAAGAAATAAAATATATTTTCTTGCAAATTGCAAGGGGTCGAGAGTGTCTGGAAGACACAGCTAAGTTTATTTTACCATTGAACCAGGTAAGTACATTTTTTTGGGGAGTTTTCCTTGAAGCAGAGGGACAGTAGACTGCTGAACTGAGAGGCTGAAGTGGTCAATGATAACTGAGGGCAGTTGCTCAATGCCGATCACAGCCTTCCATGTAGTCCAGTGACTCCATCCATCTGCGGTGGCCACTTTCTGAGAGTTTACTCTTGTGAAAGCAGATCAGACATCTGCCACAGAACCAGCGGATCATAGATCATATTGGAAAACGGCCTCAAAACAGACGTAAAAGGCATTGAGATCCGGTAGAGATGCGTTGCCCCCCAAGATTGCCCCTGATTACAGCTTGTAGCCCATGATGGCATTCAGGCCCTGCCATCACTGCCTGGCATCCGCTTGAATGAATCGAGCTTCTCGCTTGTATTGGAGTTCTCTCTTGGCATTCCTGATCGCCTTCCACAGAATGTACTTGGCTTTCTTGTACAGTGCAAGCATTAGATCTGGATTTATACTAAACTTATTTGCTTGCACTGGGTGTAGAAGTTGCTTATGTATCGTGAGAATCTGCCTCCACCACCTCTGCGGGCAGCTTATTCCACCCTCTATGTGAAATATTCCCCCTCAGATCCCCTTCTAAACCTTCACATCCTTTCTATCAGAACTACACTCACTCTCAATACTCCAGGTGAGATATAACCAGTGTTTTATAACGTT
Organism: Raja brachyura; assembly: GCA_963514005.1. The sequence continues at coordinate 35,436,818 of OY740802.1, read as the reverse complement.
ATAACATGATACGTCATTCCCTGGTGGTCCACTGTATAATCTAATGGAAAAGCACACCAATATGTTTTTATTTAAACTGAAAGCAAATACTATTCTTTATCCCTTTGCAGTACATGGTTTAATTGTTAAAGTTAATAGAAGCACAATATTATCTGTAGGCTCGATCTCTTTATTCCAGCCATCCTCTGTTTAAAGTTCTGGGATGCATGTGGACTCCTATGGAATGAAAGGCACAGCAGTCACTCCCCAACACTTCATAATGCAGACAATAGACACCCACTTGCAATCATTCAGGAAAAGGATGAAAGATAAAACTGTCAGAGGTATAATAACGGTTTAAAGATTTGATGTTTTTAGATTAGCTCTGCATGGCAATTATTGATTCTATGTTCCTGGGGAATTTTTGTGTTTTGTTAGCTCGGGATTTAATTCATTCTTACTGGAGGCTATTTCCACAGTTGAACACCTTTCATAATTTGGTGTTTCCATTGCTTTCACGTTGGGCCGAGGAGGGGAACAAAAGTAACGTCGTTAGTTAAAAGAGTCCAAATAAGCTGTCATGATTAAAGATCATATTGGAACTCAACGGACAGCATGGGTAATCAAGAGGATAGGACTGTCTCGGTGAAATGAATGCCCACTCTTTGTTCTAGTGCTCTACACTAGGCTGTGGAGAAAGGAATTTAATAATCTGACAGGCAAATGCTAATGGCAGCAATTACAGCAGATAAACCTGAATGGGTGCTAATTGGATTTTGTAAAATAATTTTCAAATATTTCAACCAAAGTGCAATTTTGCATGTGGGCTACAAATTGGTAGGGTACTGATTTCATTGTCGGTTAAACCTGTGACAGGTTGTACTAATTGAAATTGTTGAAACCGAGTGGTGGAAAAGGCATAAGAATGAATTAGCCTGTCCCGCTGAGTTACTCCTGCATTTTGTGTCTATCTTTGGTGTAAACCAGCATCTGCAGTTCCTTCTACACATATGAATGAATTACTTCAGCTCATTTTGGGTGAAGTAGTGAAAACTGTCGCACACAAATAAAGAATTAACTACTTTCTCAAAAACATCTTTAGGATTAAAATTGCGGTAGATAGCTTGCTGGAAATACTTAACATATTTGTGTATCATTGTAATTAGACCTATATGCTCATTCTCACTCAATAACACATGCTTTAAGAGTAAAAGCTGCACCTCTAACAAATGGGTTATTAGCAGAGAAAGATCAATGCATGTGCAGCATAATTGGAAAAATATTTAATATTTTCCTTAGCATGTCCTCCATGTACTATGGAAAATATTAAGTATCTGGCCAGTCTGCATTAGGGTTAGACAAAATGTGTGGGAAAGAACTGCAGTTACTGATTTATACCGAAGATAGACACAAAATACTGGAGTAACTCAGTGGGCCAGGAAGCATCTCTGAGAAAAGGAATAGGTCACGTTTCGGGCCAAGATCCTTCTTCAGATTGAGAGTCAGGGGATAGGGAGTCTAGAGATATGGATGGGTAAGGTGTAAAAACAACAGATCAAAGCAGACGATGGTCAAGGAAATGTAGAATGGTTAATTGTTAGCTATGGGGAAGCTGAAGCTCGAGTTATAATGGCGTTACCATCCCTGAATTCCCCACCTTCAACATCCAGTTTGTGGGCAAGAACTCATTCGGAATCCCAAATATGTGCAGATTTGAAGATTAATTTGGCCTCCGTAAATCGACCCTCCCTTGTTTGTTGATAGTGCCCGTGAAATTGGAATAACATAGAACTAGTGTGAACAAGTCAGTGTGGACCCGGTGGGCCAAAGGGCTTGTTTCCACACTATCCATCTTTAAATTAAGCACTGCACAAATACCATGGTTATAAAGAGCAGCTCTGAGGCTGGGAGACCTGGAGTACGTGACTTCAGGTTCCAACACACCAAATCCTTTGGGAGTCACATGAGACTGCAGATGCTGGAATATTGAGAAAACAATATATGTCTCCTATAAAGAAATGGGAAGCTTTTTGTATACAATCAGATATATCTTATCATACTGCAAACATATCGGATGTATTGGAGTTCCTTCCTATGTTGCATTTTGATCAGCACCAAGTTATAGTGCCATTAATAGTGCTCGTAGTGCTTTGTCCTCCTATTTAGGAGAAATTTCAGAAAGTCAATCTATCGGGTTTCATCCATTGATGTCCCGATTTATGAAAGGAATTTTAATAAAAATCCTCCCAAACCCAGATATACAGAAATTCGGGATGTCAGTGTAGTTCTTACATTGCTTCGGCAGTGGGCTCTGCTCCGGACCCTCATAATCTAAACGATCATCGGGAAGGGAATGGAGGGGTATGGTCTGAGTGCAGGTAGATGGGACTTGGGGAAAATAAATGGTCGCCACGGACTGGAAGGGCCGAGAAGGCCTGTTTCCGTGCTGTAATTGTTATATGGTTTTTATCTGGTACTTCTAGCCTTTGTGAGCCTTACTATCTTACTTCGGCTATTGGTTCTGTGTTTTTCACGCCGTTGCTTTGAAGTATGCCGAGCATGCGCCTGGCGGGGCTTCTTCACGTAATCCCTCATCGTAACTCCTCATAAAATAAAGATCAAACTTCAAACAGGTAAGTTCTCGTTTAATCTTACTATTACTTTTTAAACTCTTTGTGCCTCTAATCTTCTCTTGTTTGCCACAAGTACATTTCAGTGATTGGTTCTCTCAGGCTAGTGGTTGATAATAGTTGCTCCATACTTTAATGGAGTTACAGCATTGCACATATCTCTTGTGACAGTTTAATGACTGTTTTATCTTAAAGTTATACCAACCTGCTGATCTCATAGCAACCCATGATTTATCCTTGGTAACCAGTTGTCTTTGTCTGACAGATAATGTCTATTAACGCTCCTCTTTGGCAGCTTGTATTTAGTGTGTTTTCATCATTAAAGGTCTTCCAATATATCATTCAGATTTCGAGGAATCACAGTATTTTGCTCTTGCAATAGAAGTACTTAAGGATTCTTAAGGATTAAGGATTCTTAAAGAGCAGCAGGGCACGCAAGAGATGAATAACTAAATATTTACACGATTCAATAGGTTGAATAATGTGGTAAGGTTTGGGAATCTCATACTTAAAAGAAGATGTTCATTAGAATGTCATCAGGATTGAAGAACTATAAATATTAACCTGACTTGAACTAGGGCACGTGGAAGGAAGCTGCTCGAATTTATAAAATGTTTTTAAGTGAGGAAATGTGAAAGGAGGCTGGATTTTTTGTACACTACAAACAACTTGTCTATGTTCATTGACTGAGAAGAGGTTATTTCCCTGGAAGTGCTTTCCCATGTTAAATGCCACCCATGAGGAAAATGAGGGCCGAAATGGGATTTATCCAAAAATAAACAGTGGGAGGGACCAATTAGATCAAATTTGAAACACGGATATGCTTCTCATGACTTGTATGTACTATGTAATCCAAGTGACTACAGGTATACCAGATTCTCCATCTTTTGTCGATTTATAACAAGCGCTTATACAGAGCCCCAACGATCAATTTTCTGTTTTTATTTCCTATTAACACAGACATAAGTGGATAGCAATTGGTACACATTGAATGAAGAGCAGCTGAATAATGGAAAATGTTATATTATTTTTGATATACATTGCCAATAAAAACTAATAGCAACCAAAAAACGTCTTCTATTTAGATTTAGACTTTGGGGAAAAAACCCCACAAACTTGCAGAAACCAATGAAGTAATAGCACTCACAGGTCTCAAATAACGCCACCCAAAATTACTTAGCGACATTGTAGCAGAGGCTTCTGGCTTATTATGTTGGTTGTTTGTGAATTTAATTAAAAATTAAAATTAAAAAATTTCTGATAAGCAACTTTGAGTTAGCAAGCTGGTTGAGCAGCCAATTGCACCCAAGGCTTCTTGCAGATAATAAAATAAAGTCAAATAATCACAATTATTGGGTGGCACAGTGGTGCAATGGTAGAGTTGCTGCCTTAAAACGCAAGACCCGGGTTTGATCCTGACTTGGGTGCTGTCTGTGTGGAGTTTGTACATTCTCCCTGTGACCGCATGGGTTTTCTCCGGGTGCTCCGGTTTCATCCCACATTCCAAAGACATGCAGGTTTTAGGTTGTGTACAAAGGAACTGCAGATGCTGAAGAAGGGTCTTGACCTGAAACGTCACCCATTCCTTCTCTCCAGAGTTGCTGCCTGTCCCGCTGAGGGGGGGTTGGGGGAATGAGGTGTGGGGGGGGGGGGGGGGATGGATGGGGGAAGGGGGGGTGTAGGGGAGGGTTGGAAGGGGAGGTGTGGGAAGTGTAGGTGGTCGCAGCAGACGCACCCCGCACTCAGCTCACCCCGCACCTTCAGCTTTCGGTCTTACGCAGCAGCCCTTGGTCCCACTCCGACTTCACCCTGAGGCTTCCGGTTCAACTTAACACGCTGCTCACGGACTCAGCCCTGCCTCCGGGGATTTTATTCTCCGCGAGTGTTGGAAGGGGCGTTACCTTCATAGTGACCGACAGGCAAGAAGACCAAACTGCTGAACTCACGGTTTTTTAAACCTTCATAACTTTTCTAAAATTTCACCGATCCGAACAAAACTTGGTTGTGCTTGGAGCTGAGGAGAACGCTGAGTAAGGTGACGAAAAAAATCCTAGCGATATAGGTTACCTTTTTTTAATTAAGAAAAAAACACAAACCGGAAGTGGTCAAAATGAGAATTTTAGTAATAGTATAAATAGATTAAGGACAAAGAGTTTTCTAAACTGCTATGCCAGTAAACTGCACCCAGATCTCATGCAACAAGGTTCAACATATTTGAGATATTTCACAGAAAGTCTACATAATTATAGTGTTCTAACTTATAATTATGAGTCTGAAGAAAGGTCTCGACCCGAAACATCACCCATTCCTTCTCGCCAGATATGCTACCTGTCCCGCTGTTACTCCAACATTTTGTGTCTACTTATAGTTAACTTGCGTCCATGACAATTCAAGTGGTTTATCGTGATTCCATTAGAAAAGATTGCAATATGGAGCAGCTTAAAACACTGGCAGCAATTTTTTAATTCATGCTAGGGTGAAGAATGTAGCAGTGTAAGCCCATACTAATCTAGTGTTAAAAGCCAAGGGTTACACAAAAAGCTGGAGAAACTCAGCGGGTGCAGCAGCATCTAAGGAGCGAAGGAGATAGGCGACGTTTCGGGTCGAGAAGCCAAGGCCTGTGCCCAAACACCAAGGATGTGGCGGCACCCGGTGGTTGGGCCACTAGCTGCACAAACCCTCAGCAATCGGTCATGTGAATGGGCAATGGCAGGGAGGAGTTGTCACGGGTACAGGGGTGTGTCCTGGGATATATAACAAACCCCAGGACAACCCTCTCTCTCTCACTTCGAGCTGACCATCTCTCTTCTCTCAGGGGTGAATGTCCTTCTACCTCAGCAGGGGCTCAGCTCGAGGCCACAGCCTCGCAGCAGCAACAACAACTTTATGTTAGAGGACCAACGTGCATGTATAACAAACCTTTTATGCCTGAATAAAGTAACCAATTTGTTCACCAGGTTTGGTGCCTCTACAAAGATCTTCTTTTTCTTGCGTATGGCGTGCACAGCCTAAAGTTGTAGGACAACTTGTTCTATTTGATCTTATATGATTGTGCACGCCGGGTTGATTGCGTTTGTCGAAACAGGGCGGACCACGTAAGTTTGCAATTTCCCACCCCAGCCAAGGATTACTGGTCTTAATAACTACAGGCCTGTCGCACTGACCTCTGTAAACATGAAGACCCTTGAAAGACTTGTGCTGGCCCACCTGGTTCCCTGCTGGACCCCCTGCAATTTGCAAACTGGGCCAATAGATCAGTGGATGATGGAGTCAACCTAGGCTGGGAAAGCACATCTTGGACCTACTGACCCTCAGCATAGGAGCACTGCAACGCTGCGTACTCTCCCCTCTCCTTTACTCTCTCTACACCAACGACTGCACCTCCACAGAATCCTCTGTCAAACTTCTCAAGTTTGTGGACGACACGACCCTGATTGGACTGATCCAGGATGGGGAGGAATCTGCCTACAGACAGGAAGTGACACAGCTGGCGTCCTGGTGCCATCGCAACAACCTGGAGCTAAATGCTCTTAAGACAGTGGAATTGATTGTAGACTTTAGGAGAGCTCCCCTCCCTTTCCCCCACCCACCATCAACACACCATAGTCACATATGTGGAGTCATTTAACTTCCTTGGGACCATAATCTCCAGGGACCTTAAATGGGAGGCCACCATCGAATCCACAGCAAAAAAGGCCCAAGAGAGGATGTACTTCCTGCGGCAGTTGAGAAAACAAAATCTGCCACAGGCAATCATGGTCCAGTTTTATACTGCCATCGTAGAGTCTGTCCTCACCTTCTCCATCATGGTCTGGTTTGGCTCGGCCACCAAGGGCGACACCTGGAGGCTGCAGCACATTGTTCCATCAGCCGAGAAGGTTGTTGGCTGCAACCTTCCCCCAATCGAAGAACTCTACACTGCAAGGTCCAGGAAGCGAGCAGGTAAGATCATCTCTGACCCCTCTCACCCTGCCCACAGACTCTTTGAAGCACTTCACTCTAGAAATTGACTCCGGACTGTCATAGCCGCCACAGCCAGACATAAAAACGGCTTTTTTTCCACGAGCAGTAGCTCTACTCAACAGCCAGAAGTCTGTAGGGTTACACAAAAAGCTGGAGAAACTCAGCGGGTGCAGCAGCATCTAAGGAGCGAAGGAGATAGGTGACGTTTTGGGTCGAGACCCTTCTTCAGACTGGTCATGGATCAGGGAAACGAGAGATATAGACAGTGATGTGGAGAGATAAAGAACAATGAATGAAAGATATGCCAAAAGTCTGTAGCCTCCTTTTGCTCTGGTATTATATTTCATTCTTCACATGTTTAAACTATAATATTTTATTTTTAATTGTCTACTGTATATCATGTTGTCACTTGCAAGTAATGCACCAGGGCAAATTCCTTGTATGTATACATACGTGACTAATACAATGTATTCAATTCAATTCAAATCAGCCCTCACCATAGTAAGCATGTGCATGGAGCTGCTGGTGTTACTGTTAGTTTCATGGATTAATGATAATGAATGCCAATTGTTTTGTCATCAATGAAACACAAAATTTGAACTATCCAGCCCGACTAATGGAGATATCTAAACAATGAGGACAAAATGCAAAGAGAGTGCTAAAATGCTTGCAGGCTGACTATCTAAGTAGCAAATAAACTCCAATATAAGTGTGGTTGGATATTTGGCAGGTGAAGCAGGATGATGTAATCTCCGTCAAGGCTAAGAAACCGAATGGTACTGAGGGACGCATGTGACCAAACCATTATAACACCATCATCAGTTAGAAAATAAATTATAAGTATGAACACCATCTTGCGATTTATTGTGAGGGTTTAGGATTCAGACTTTGTAAGCCATGCTAATCTTGGTCATTCCACATTTAGAGTTGGTCTCCATACCATAAGAAGGACATAAAGGAAACATAATGGGAGGACTTACAATTATTATACCAGAACAGAGAGATTACATCTAGCAGGGGAGAACATTTTTCCTTTGGAAAACCTTAAACTTTAAAAGATATCTGTTAAATGTTTTTTAAATCATGAATGAGATTGACAAGACAGGCGGTGAGGAAATATTTCTGTGGGAGTATTCATAAGGAGGGCAAAACTGGAAGATGCTTATTAATAAATAATGTCAATAACAAAATAAGGAAATGATTTGTGACTTGGAGAGCAGTTAGAATTAGAATATGGAATTGCCTACCACGGCAAATGGTGAAGGAAAGTAACAGGTGATTTAAAAATGGAATTAGATGTATGTCAGAGAAAAGGAAATAAGAAGTTATGCTGAGAGATGTAAACATGGTGGATGGAATTGGAGAAGTGACCATCGAGCAGACTTGCTGGGCAAAATGAAGTTTTCATGCCTAGGTTTGTGCACGATCTGTACATGTATATATATTTACAGGTGATGCTGTGTTTGAGTACTCTGTCCAATGTTAAGAGTTTTTAGTATTACTTCAGGCAGATTCTATTTCATTTCGGAGTCACGTGAGTGACTTCGTGAAGAGCCCGCCGGCGCGCATGCTCGACATTATCGTCGTAACGCGTTGCTGCGACGGCTGGCGGTGGAGCGCGCTCCTCGCCAGCCCTTCATAAGGGGCCACGAAGGTGAGTATTCCACCTTTAGTTGGTGGTCCTTGTTGTTGGTTATGTCTTGCAGCAAGGACATGGATGGGAGTTCGAAGGGCCGGAGGACGTCAGGACGAGTTCGCCGGTCAACAGTTCCGGGGCCTTTACCATCGGCAGTACCTGCAGTGCAGGCCGGGACTCAGGCGGATATGTGGGTAAGCCCTGTGATTACAGGTCCAGATCCGCCAGCACACCACAGCTCGGAGGAGTTCGACGAGGAGGGGTGTGGTGTGCCGCCAGAGCAGGAGGACCCTGCCATGGCAGTCAGGTCGTCAGCGGGCTCGCTGGCGACCTCGAGCAGGGGGCGTACGGCTGCACGGCCCGTTCCACTCAGCCCCCCGAGAAGGGGCAGGGCAGGAGCCCAGAAGCCTAACCCTGCCAGGGCTAAGGCATTGCCTGACACGGAGGAGCGGTCAGGATCCAGGGCGAGACCCGGGGCGGCTGTGAGGTCCAGCCGGCACACCCCGACTCTCGACGCCGGGACGGGTCGGTTGAGTCGGGTCTCGTCACGGTCGCCGAGCCCCCCATGGATGGGTGGGCGAGACCATGCGTCGGCAAGGTCCACGATGTGGGCAGCCGGCAAGCCTGCGCGGGCTTCAGGTAGCCATGCTTCGGCTGGTGCCGACACCACGCCGCAAGTGCCCTTACAGGCAGTGGCGTCAGCTCCCGCTAAACGGAGGCGGTTCAACACGCCCGCGCGGGAATCGCGCAGTTTCGCCTCGGCGGCTGTTAGCGACAACTACCGGCACCGGCAGGGCCTCGATGAGGTGCGGGCCGATGATAGGAGCCCGGTTTTCTTTTCAGAGCCGGAGGACTCCGACCACCTGAGTGTTCAGGGTGAAGGGCGTATTGACCGTATGGAGCGGCTGCTGGAGCTCCTGCTTCAAAGCCAACAACAGCAGGGCAGCCACAGGCACAGGGCGTCGTCACCAGCCTCTACCATCAGCCTGGAGCAGCAGGAGGAGGAGGTTTTGGTGGATTCCATACCACCTCCGGTGGAGGTACCAGCGGAGGATCTTCTGGATGTGGCGACCAAATTTGCGGCCCCACATTCATCTGGACTTCCTTTAAACACGAAGCTGGCAGCCACTGTGGACTTTCTTAACAACCAGCAACTACAGGAAGAAGTCCTCATTCAGGCAATGAGCCGTCACAAGGCTCCATCCAATTGCAACTCCCTCAACGTGCCTGTGGTCAATACGCCGATATGGGGCAACATCAGTGCGGCTATCCGTCAACAGGAGGTAAAATTGCAGCGGATCCTGAAGCTCCTCACGGCCGGTATTACCGCCTTTGTGCGGTCGGTGGATGGGGACGAGTTGAATTTGGACCAGGAAGATGCCCTGGCCCTCCTGTGCGCGACCCAGCACGAAATTAACGGGTTTCGCAAAACCAGCATCCGCCCAGCGCTCAATCCAAAGTTTGCAGGATTGTGCAAACCACCGCCGCCGCCCCCGCCCCGTCAGCTCTTTGGGGAGGACCTCTCGAAGAGAGTCAAAGAGCTTGACGAGCAAGCCAAAACGGTGGGGATCATGCGCCCTCAGAGTGCCCCCACACCGTCAGGCTCAAAGTCTCCATACATTCGATCACGAGGGTCTGCTAGTACCTCGACGAGGACCCACCCTCAAGCTCCACAACGACAGCAACATCAGACCCAGCACCAGGGGTCTTTTTTAGGACAGGGTCGGCAGAGACCCTGGTGGAAAACGAAGACGCCGCGCCCTCAAGCCAACCCAGCACCTCCACGTCCGCACACGCGTGTCAAGGACCGCCGGTAACCACGGAGGTGAGGGGGTCTGGTTCTCTCTTTTCTCTCTGTTTAACTTCACATGTTGGTGGTCGCCTTCGGTGGTTTTTGGGTGCATGGGGTAATTTTACTGGTGACGAGTATGTGTTGCAGAATATTCAGGGGCATAAAATTGAGTTTATTAATGGCGACATTCCTCCATCCCAGCACATGCCCGCTCGAACGTTTAAATTATCTGCTGCAGAACAGGCAGCCGGCTATAAGGAACTGTTAAGTCTTGAGCACAAAGGAGTGATTGAGAGAGTGGTGCATGAGCCAGTTGAATTTGTTTCGAACATATTCACCAGACCTAAGAAGGATGGAGGTTGTCGTGTCATTATTGATCTAACCCGTTTGAATACTTTTGTATCATATACTCATTTTAAAATGGATACGTTTGAAACAGCCAAATCATTGATTTCTCATGGTTGCTTTATGGCATGCATCGATTTAAAAGACGCATATTATTCCGTATCCATCCAGAAATGTGACAGAAGGTTTTTGAAATTCATCTGGATGGGGCAACTTTGGCAGTACAAGGCTTTCCCTAATGGGCTCACCACAGCCCCTAGATTGTTCACTAAATTAGTGAAACCAATTATGGCTTATTTGAGACAACAACACCATATAGTTATGGCCTATTTAGATGATATCTTAATTGTGGGCCACACCCTGGAATTGGCTGAACAGGGTGTTGCAGCTGCTGTCAATATATTTCAACAATTGGGGTTTATTGTCCATCCAGAGAAATCAAAGTTCTACCCTGCCCAGGTGATTAATTACCTAGGGTTCACGGTGAACTCTATAAGCATGAGGGTTACCATTCCAATTAACAAGATTGAGGAGGTTACTCAGGTGTGTGAAGATTTAATCCGCACCAATATAGCATCGATTCGGCACTTAGCTACAATAATTGGGAAGCTGGTAGCTTTGTTTCCGGCAGCGCGATATGGACCTTTGCATTATCAGAATTTGCAAAGAGCTAAAATTGCTGCGTTAAAACAGAACGCTGGTCATTATGATCGGTCCATGCAGCTGCCGCCCGAAGCGATAAATGAGTTGCAATGGTGGGTGTGTCACATTAGCAGCTCATTCAAGCCTATTAGGGAGGCTAATCCGGTGGTATATTTGCAAACTGATGCAAGCTCCAATGGTTGGGGAGCCACGAATAATTGCTCTAGTTGTGGTGGCAGATGGGACACCCTTGAATCAACGATGTTGTTAAATCAAGGGATTAACTATTTGGAGTTTCTGGCAGCATTCCACGGACTTCGTGCGTATTGTTCCAAGGTTGTTGGAGCACATGTCCATCTCCAAATAGACAACACCACAGCAGTGGCATACTTAAACCATATGGGTGGTACCAGGTCAGTTTCGTGTGACAAATTGGCTAACTCAATTTGGCTCTGGTGTGTTCAAAGAGACATTTGGATTTCAGCTACCTATTTGCCAGGTGAGCTTAATACTGTGGCGGACACCAGGTCACGCAAATTTAATGACAATATTGAATGGATGTTGCATCCTGAGATTTTTTGTAAAGTTACAGCCAAATTTGATAAACCGGACATTGACCTCTTTGCGTCACGGTTGAACCATCAGGTACCAACCTACGTTTCATGGGAACCAGATCCTGGGGCAATAGCGCTAGATGCATTCTCGCTGGACTGGGGGAATTGGTTTTTCTATGCCTTCCCCCCGTTTTGCCTCATCAGTCAGGTATTGCGAAAGATTCAGGCAGATGCTGCCAAGGGCATCCTTATTATACCTGACTGGCCCACACAGCCTTGGTATCCGGTGGTCTTTGACATGCTCAACGAACCTTGGGTCCTTTTGAAGGGTTGCCCACAATTGGTTACTCACCCTGTCTCAGGGGAGCCACATCCCTGCCATGGCTATTTAAATTTGTTGGCTTGCAGGTTCTGAACAGGCCGTTAGTCCAATACGGCCTCTCGGCTCGGACCATGGATACCATCGGGGCGTCGTGTCGAGAGTCCACAAGGCGAAGATACCGCTCGCATATTAAGAAGTGGGAAGCCTACTGCAGCCGCTCTCGCATCACGTACGATGACGTGACAATCACCGACGTCCTGGAATTCCTCGCGGGGTTGCACCATGATGAACACTTAAGTTACAGTGCCATCAACAGCGCCAGAAGTGCGCTATCATTCTCCCTCAAGATTGGGGTAGGATCCAACAGGCTAGTGTCCAGACTCATGCGGGGTATATTCAATATGAATCCGCCTACACCACGCTATAATATCACCTGGGATGTCAGGGACGTATTAACCCTGCTCAGGACGTGGTCTCCCATGGAAGGGCTCCAACTGGACCAACTCACCATGAAGCTGGTGATGTTACTAGCGCTGACTTCAGCTCAGAGGGTACAGACACTACACAAACTTCGTGTCGACAGAATGACATCTACCCCTACAGAAGTAGTCTTTTTCATTGACGAGCTACTAAAGCAGCATAGACCTGGGTGCACAGGGCTGCAGCTGAAGTTCCCGGCATACCCCGCAGATGCTAGGCTATGTTTAGCCTCACATATCCGCCACTATGTCAAGGTGACGGCACGCATCAGAGGAATGGAGAGATACCTGCTTGTCACTCATAAGAGACCTCATCATCGAGTGACAGTCCAGACGATATCCAGGTGGCTTCGAGTCGTCTTGGGTAAGTCAGGTATCGACACTAATGTGTTCAAGTCTCATTCCACCAGGGCTGCATCGACGTCAGCGGCGAGGGTCATGGAGGTGCCCATGGACCAAATTCTCGCCACCGCAGGATGGGCTAATGAAGCTGTGTTCCAGCGTTTTTATAACAAGCCTGTTGCTGCTCCTCTACAGTTCGTAGAAGCCGTGCTGAATGCAGGTCAAGAACGTGGAGATGTCCCCGTATGAGGGGTTTTGATTTGGTATTAATAAATATGCTCTTGTTTTGCAGTATGGACTATTGAGCAAGTTTGTTCCTCCCATCCATCCCTGGTAGTGGTGTGTCAGCATGGACGTGGTCCAGGGCGTGTAATCACAGAAGCTTTGAAGTCTTCACGAAGTCACTCACGTGACTCCGAAATGAAATAGTAAGATTGAACGAGAACTTACCAGTTCGAAGGTTGATCTTTATTTTATGAGGAGTCGAAGTGAGGGATTTCGTGCCCTCCTCGCCCAACCCTCAGTCACCTTCATCTGGTAATCTTAGTCACTTCAATCATACTATGCGAAGTCATTTCTATTGTTGGTTCTGTGATTCCACGCCGCTACTTTGAAGTATGTCGAGTATGCGCGCCGGCGGGCTCTTCACGAAATCCCTCACTTCGACTCCTCATAAAATAAAGATCAACCTTCGAACTGGTAAGTTCTCGTTCAATCTTACTATTCCCATTCACTGAAAGGCATAAGTTTGACCTTTCTAACCTTTTCAGTTCAGCTACAAAAACAAGATACCATGGTTACCAAATCCAAGAGTTCACAATAGAAATCGTGAAATTTACAGATATCACACATCAGAGTACTCTGCATTCAAGGACAACCTTTGTTACAGGTTTTGCTTCCTTACATGTCTCTGGGTGACAGGTTGTCAAGTAATTGCAGGATTTTATGTTCAAATAAGTGTTTTGGTGAATTAATATGGACATATTAAGATGCTCTCTGGATGTGAACCAGAACACAATGTTTATAAGAAGTATTAACTTTTCAGGACCAATAATGCCAGCTTAAGTAAAGAAAGCAAAATCTGATGTCTACTAAATATTTATTAAAGTGGGCCAAATGCTAGAGGGTATAGCTTTAAGGTGTAAGGGGCAAAGCTTAAAGGAGATGTGCAAGGAACATTTTTACACAGAGGGTGGTGTATGTCCGGAACATACTCCAAGTGTGGTCCCACCAATGACTTGTACAGCTGCATCACCATGAGCTGACTTTACTCAATACCCTTCCCAATGAAGGCAAACAGGCTTAATGCCTCCTTCGCCACACTGCCCACCCGACTGACCTCTTTTAGGGAACCATACACCTGTACTCCCAAATCTCTAGGGGTTTACCAGTTCCAGTGTAAGTCCTGCTCTGATTTGACATACCAAAACACAGCACCTCACACTTGTAAGGGTTTATTCCATTTGCCGTTTCTTGGCCAACCATCACAATTGATTTAGATCATGTTGTAAATTTAGATATCTTTTTGCACAGTCCACCATATCACCAATTTTGATGTCATCTGCTAATTTAACTACGTGACTCAATGTTAACTACTGTACATTAACATCCAAATCGCAAATGACGCCCACGTGGGACAAGCCTTTAAGACTACGATGGACGCGGAAGGAGTTTGCCGGGTTAAGCTGCTCAACCCCAAGACAAACTGCAAATATTCTGCGGAGTTATATGATGAGCGTCTTGAGGTGAAACAGCGACAGAAGACACGCTACAGATGGTGAAACGTGTCATCATCAATGGTTGGCCTAGTGAACGACACAGGCTACCAGAGTACCTCTCGCCTTATTACAGCGAGAGTAATGATTCGCAGTCCAAGATGGTTTGATCTTCAAAGGTGAGCACATGATCATACCGACAAGCTTAAGAAGAGGCATGAAAGAAAAGATACACTCTTCACATCTTGGCGTCGAAGGCTGCCCGCGACGAGCACGCGAATGCCTATTCTGGCATGGCAAAAGTAGCAACATCAAGCAGTCTATGACATCAGTCTATGAAAGTTTATGAAATTACATCAGTCTGTGAAAGTAAGCATGCAGGAACAGCAGGCAGTGAAGAAAGCGAATGGCATGTTGGCCTTTATAACAAGAGGAATCAAATATAGGAGCAAAGAGGTCCTTCTGCAGTTGTACAGAGCCCTAGTGAGACCACACCTGGAGTATTGTGTGCAGTTTTGGTCCCTTAATTTGAAGAAGGACATTCTTGCTATTGAGGATATTCTTGCTTGTAGTGTAGGTTTACAAGGTTAATTCCCGGGATGGCGGGACTGTCATATGCTGAGAGAATGGAGCAGCTGGGCTTGTACACTCTGGAGTTTAGAAGGATGAGAGGGAATCTCATCGAAACAGATAAGATTGTTAAGGGCTTGGACACTCTAGAGGCAGGAAATATGTTCCCGATGTTGGGGGAGTCCCGAACCACGGGCCACAGTTTAAGAATAAGGAGTAAGCCATTTAGAACGGTGACGAGGAAACACTTTTTCTCACAGAGAGTGGTGAGTCTGTGGAATTCTCTGCCTCAGAGGGTGGAGGCAGGTTCTCTGGATGCTTTCAAGAGAGAGCTAGATAGGGCTCTTAAAAATAGCAGTCAGGGATATGGGGAGAAGGCAGGAACGGGGTACTGATTGGGGATGATCAGCCATGATCACATTGAATGGCCTACTCCTACACCTATTGTCTATTGTCTATTGCCAGTATATTGCTACACGTGATGTATGCCACACCTATGAGGTGAGCCAGCAAAAAAAGACATTCATGAGTCATGAGCTCCTGACACGGGAGAAAGTCGGCACAGATCTCTTTACATGGGATGGGAAGGATTATCTCGTCACCGCAGACTACCATCGCAACTTTGTTGAAGTAGACCGGCTGAGTGACACGTGCAGTCCAACCGTGATTCGCAAGTTGAAAGTTAATTTTGCGAGATACGACAGCCCGACACGTTGTGAGCGATAACGGGCTGCAGTACACATCGTTCGCATTTCACCAGTTCACGAGGGAATGGGATTTTGAGCACCTGTGCAGCAGTCTGGGTAATAGCAAAGCGACCAGGAAGGCAGAATCAGCCGTCAAAACAGCAAAGCGAATCATGACGTCGAGCAGCAAATCACAATCTGACCCTTACCTAACGATGTTGGATCATCGTAATATGCCTTCGCAAGGGCTGAGCACAAGTTCCGCTCAGCGCCTCATGAATCATCGCACACGTACACTTCTGCCGACGACAGCGAGACCACTTGAACCCAGAGTTGTGTACGAGCATGAACCATGAAGCAGAGCGTTCAGCACCAAGCTGAGAATTACAACAAGTCAGCTAAAAACCTTTCCACATTTCATGAGGGCGACACAGTACGAATGCAGAGTTGGGAAAAAGCCATCGTTTCTCGCCAGCTTGACGAGCATTCATATGTGGTTCAGAGCCCATCTGACACATACCCTCGCAATCGCGTACATCTCCGCAAGACCTGCGAAAATCCACCAAATAAGGTAGTCGCACGCGAAGCACAGCCAGACCATCAAAGACCAGGGTGAATCTACTACACTGACCACAACTAACACGACACAGGTGTTGAAACAGCAGCCAGCGCCTACTGAAAAAAACCAGCTACTGAGCGAACTGACAAAACAAGGACATTGACATAAACGAAACAGTGAGAACTTGCTTAGGTCGAGCTGTGAGACCGCCTAAGTATTTCGGAGACTATGTGACCCATTGATTTAGTTCTTATCAAATGTCATGTCTGTATGGGGTTGTATTTTAATTTTTCTAATTTTGGTCTTGAGCCTAATTACTTACCCTGAGAACATACCTTTAGTTATAAACTCGTCCACCAGAAGAACCCCACAGCATCTACCCAGCCAAACTTTCTCTCGAGTCTTGCATGTAACATTTTCATGAATGAATTTCCACGTTAGTGGTCAATGATAGCAAAAAAGCATGATAGTTAATCCAATCGCTGGATACCTTAATATTTTCTAATTAGATACTAGCTATAAATTTGGGTCCATCCATCACACATCCATCACACCCTCTCCCTGAAATGGTCCATGCCTTACATTTTTATGAGGATTGATTTACATTGCCTTAATGGCAGGACCCAGGGGTGCAACAATAAATGTTATTTATTGCATCTCCATCAGGACATAGAATCTTTCACCAGCATATTTCTTCTGTCTTTCTGAAGTAAGATGGAGTTACTGCGGCATAGAAACTGCTAGGTGTTTGGCTCTGCTAGTCCCTATTGATTTTATCCGATGTATGAGTGTGGTTCTGATCCCAATCTGACATGCCCATCCCATTTTCGTTGTTGTGTTCGAGATTAACATTAGTACAATTTGAAAAGATGCCTAGTTTGCTTAGTTCCATCACAAAGTGGACTGGACAATAGCGACAATCAGTTTAGCTGATACAGAATAATATATAAATAATATGAATGTTACTTGCCCAGTAATTTATCTTAATTAATTTATGAAGGCGTTCTAGCTATCTTTAAACTTTTCCAGCTTCCCTAAATACTCTTATGTGACATTTCTTTACAAAAATAGGGATGGAAATGTGCTTTGGGTAGTTGCTCAAAACAGATTGTATAATATTGGCTACTTATTGTCTTCTCCTGCAAACATGGCTTATTGTTAAATTAATTAAACTGATACTGGGAATATAATACACTGGAAGTGAGACTGAAGCTGATTAGTGCTACTGACTTTGCATGCCTTCTTAATAGAGGTGGCAATTAATCAGTGTTAACGTACCCAGTTAAAGCAATTGCCAATTAATTAATTTGTTTTTTTTAAAGATCAATAATATGGCTTAATAGAAACAAATGCGATGTAGTTTTTATAAAAGCACTAAAGCTGTTAACCACCCTGGGCCACATCTGGCCTGATGTGTTGGTTCAGACACCTGGCTCACCTGTTTCCTTGAACAAACCCTGGCGTTCACTCCAATCCTCCTGTTTAGGAAAGCACAGAACATCGCTCTACACCATGGATAGTTCACAGTACTGCTCATCGTCATACTGACATGAGCTCCTGATTCCTTAATCCTCTATGGTTCTGGGTCATCTGTGTCTAATCTTTTCTGAATTGGCATGAGAGCAAAGGTACATGAAGTGCCCACAACAGGGAGAGATAGTCGTTGTGACATAACAGAACCCTCCCTAATCTAAGCTGGTCAGCAAACCCTTCCTATTCTTTCAAAGACCATTCTGGTGAATGATTAGGCCTCATTTTAGCAATGCTCCAATGGTGAGTTTCAAAGCCATCGTTCCCATTTGTCTTCATTATTTGTAGCTTTTCACACACAATTCAAAGGCTGTGCTAGTGTAGTTACTTTGCACGATGGAAGTTAAATGCGCCATTGGTAGGAGCTCGCAGTTTAAAGTGGGAATATCTGTAATGAGAAAAATAGAAGCATGGCTTTGCTTTGTGTTTTACAGTCTCTGGATATTTTAGTTTCAGTTTTAGAGGTAGAGATTGGAAACAGGCCCTTCATGCCAACCAGCGATCACCCATTCACACTAGTTTTATGCTACACATGAGGGACAATTTACAGAAATCAGCGAACCTACAAAGCTGTATGTCTTAAGAGTGTGGGAGGAAATCCGAGCATGCGGAGAAAATCCACATGCTCACAGGGAGAATGTGCAAACTTGTACAGATATCACTCATGGTCAGGATTGAAGCTGGGTCTCTGGCGCTGTTAGGCAGCAACTTTACTGCTGCACCACGATGCCGTTAGATAGTGCTTTTTAATTATAGTCACTGCGATAATCTAGGTCAACCTGGTTAATAAACTCCACCAAACAACACTAAAATATATCGACCTGTATCATTTCTTTCAGGTGTTGATTGAGGGGCAAAGATAGACAAGGGGAACCCAACTATTATTTTTCAAATAGGCTATGTGAAGTTGTTTTGGGAAAATCCAAGACTTTGGTTTAATATCTTATCCAAATGACAGTACTTTCTGCAGCACAGAGAGCCCTTTGTACTGCAATGGAGTGTTAGCCTAGATCATCTGCTGGGTTTTTTCAGATGGAGTCATGGCTACACAACTTCTGATCTAGAGATGAGTGTTCTTCTGATCCAACTTCTGATCCAGAGATGAGACCCAGGAGCTGGCCCTGTTGGTGAGGAAGGAGCGACGTCCGAGCGGTAAGCTTAAAACCCGAGCGCAGGGCTTTGTTTTTACAGAGGGGCAGTCATTGAGGTGCAGCGTTGAGATGTGTGACAGCCGCAGGGAAGAAGCTGTTCTTGAGCCTGCTGGTACGGCAGCGGAGGGACCTGTAGCGTCTCCCGGATGGGAGGAGGGTAAACAGTCTATAGTTGGGGTGTAAGCTGTCCCTGGCGATGCTGTGCACCCTGCGCAGGCATCGTTTACTATGGACAGACTCAATGGAGGGGAGTGAGGAGCCTGTGATGCGTTGGGCGATCTTCACCACCCTCTGCAGAGCCTTCCGGTCGGCGACAGAGCAGTTACCATACCATACTGTGATGCAGTTGGTAAGGATGCTCTCGATGGTGCAGCGGTAGAAGTTCACCAGTATCTGGGGAGACAGGTGGACCTTCTTAAGTCTCCTCAGGAAGAAGAGACGCTGGTGAGCCTTCTTGATCAGCGAGGATGTGTTGTGGGTCCAGGAGAGGTCATCGGAGATGTTGACCCCCAGGAACCTGAAGCTGGAGACACGTTCCACCTCCGTCCCATTGATATGGATGGGGGTGTGCGTGCAGCCTCTCGATCTCCTGAAGTCCACAATGAGCTCCTTGGTCTTCTTGGAGTTGAGGGCCAGGTTATTGTCAGCACACCATGCTGTTAGGAGCTGAACCTCCTCCCTGTAGGCCGACTCATCGTTGTCGCTGATGAAGCCAATCACCGTCGTGTCATCTGCATACTTGATGATGGTGTTGGTACCATGTACAGGTATGCAGTCGTAGGTGAAGAGGGAGTAGAGGAGGGGGCTCAGCACGCAGCCCTGGGGTACGCCAGTGTTCAGGGTGAGGGTAGAGGAGGAATGGTTATCCAACCTAACAGACTGTGGTCTGTTGGTTAGAAAGTCCAGTAACCAATTGCAGAGGGAGGGGTTGATGCCCAGGTCATCGAGTTTGGTGATCAATTTAGAGGGGATAATGGTGTTGAATGCTGAGCTGTAGTCGATGAACAACATTCTCATATAAGTGTTTCTGTTGTCGAGGTGGGAGAGAGTGGAGTGGAGTGCCATTGAGATGGCATCCTCCGTGCTCCTGTTCTTACGGTACGCAAACTGGTAGGGGTCCAGAGTGGGAGGTAGGCAGCATTTGAGGTGTGCCAGGACCAGCCTTACAAAGCACTTTGCGATGATAGGGGTGAGTGCAACTGGGCGGAGGTCGTTGAGGCTCGCCGCAGTGGAGTGTTTTGGCACTGGCACGATGGAGGTAGTTTTAAGGCACGTGGGGCCAACTGCCTGGGCAAGTGACAGGTTGAAGATGTCAGTCTAGATATCTGTCAGCTGTGCAGCACAGGTCCTGAGGACGCGCCCGGGGATGCCGTCAGGGCCGGCAGCCTTACGTACATTGATCCTACTCAGTGCCATGTGCACATCGTAGGGGTTGAGTGTGAGGGGCTGGTGGTCATCGGGGAGCCCAGTCTTGATGGCCAACTCTTGGTTATCCCTTTCAAAGTGGCCATAAAAGAGATTGAGCTCCTCGAGGAAGGATGCGTCGCTGGAAGTGAGGGTGGAGTTGGTGGTTCTGTAGTCAGTGATGGTCTGGATGCCATGCCACATATGTCGGGGGTCGGAGTTGCTGTCGAAGTGCTCCTCGATCCGCAGCTTGTATCTATGTTTGGCGTTCTTGATGCCCCTTTTCAGATTGGCCCTCGATGAACTACAGGCACGGGCATCGCCTGACCTGAAAGCCGAGTCCCGTGCTTTCAGCAGTAGCCTGACCTCGCTGTTCATCCATGGCTTCTGATTCGGGTATGTGGTGATTTGTTTGAGAGTAGTGACACTGTTGATGGAGGAGTTGATGAAGTTCAGAACAGAGGAAGTATAGGCGTCAATGTCAGTGTGGGAGTCAAGGGTGGCCTGAGCTTCAAATGCATCCCAGTCAGTGTTACCAAAACGAAGCTGGAGTGTGGAGTCCGCTTCATCTGACTAAACCTTGACTGTCCTCTCTGTGGGTTTAACGCGTCTGATGAGTGGGGAGTACTTAGGGAGCAGGAACAATGATAAGTGATCAGACTGACCAAGGTGGGGGAGGGGGATGGCTTTGTACGCTTCAGCCATGTTGGTGTAGACTTTGTCCAGTGTCTTGTCTTCTCTAGTGGCGAAGGAGACATGTTGGTGGAATTTGGGGAGTACAGTCTTCAGGTTGGAGTGATTGAAGTCACCCGCAACAATGAAGGCTGCATCTGGATTGAGGGTCAGTTGTTTGCTAATGGCAATATGCAGTTCTTTCATTGCCAGCTTGGCATTAGCATCAGGAGGGATATAGGCTGCAGTCACAACAGTGGAGGTAAACTCTCTGGGCAGATAGAATGGTCTGCACTTTATCAAGAGGAACTCAAGGTTGGCTGAGCAGTCACTCTCAATGATAGTGGTGCCTGTGCACCATGCTTTGCTTACATACATGCCCCCCACCTCTGGTCTTACCGGAGTCAGATGTTCTGTCCGCTCGGAGTACGTGTCGTCCCACTAGCTCAATGGCGCTGGTGGGAACATCAGAGTTCGGCCAGGTTTCGGTGAGGATCAGGATGCTGCAATCCTTGATCCAGTTGTAGGAGGCAATCAGAAGACGGAGGTCATCCATCTTGTTTGCCAGGGAACGGACTTTGGCAAGGAAAAGGCTAGGGATGGATGGCCTGTGTGGGGCTCGCTCCAGCCTCGCCTTCCACCCACCTCGAGCCCCACGGCAATGTTTTCGGGCCCATCGCCGTCTGTGTGCGCCTCCGGATGCCCGGGCCGACTTGGTGCGGTTCTCGGGTCTACCGCCCCGCAGCTCTGCAGATTCGCCGTCCCGCAGCTCTGCAGATTCGCCGTCCC
The DNA here is from genome assembly GCA_963514005.1 of Raja brachyura. Next base: position 35,415,058 of record OY740802.1, on the reverse strand, counting down.
GCAGCTCCGCAGATCCGTCCCGCAGCTCCGCGGATCCGTCCCGCAGCTCCGCGGATCCGCAGATTCACCGTCCCGCAGTGCCACAGATTCGCCGTCCCGCAGCTCCGCGGATCCATCCCGCAGCTCCGCGGATCCATCCCGCAGCTCCGCGGATCCATTCCGCAGCTCCGCTGATCCGCAGATTCACCGTCCCGCAGCGCCACAGATTCACCGTCCCGCAGCTCCGCGGATCCGCAGATTCGCCGTCCCGCAGCTCCGTGGTGAAGGTGAGTGCAGGAGGGAGCCGGAGTTCATCGGGAAAGTTGACCGGGGGAACGCTATAGCCACAGGAACCGAGATTTAAAAGTTCCTGCCGGCTATAGTGGATGATAGAGAGGCTGCTCCGGGTGAGCAGACTCAAAACAAGAAGTAAGGTGATGTAGAGTTCGCCGATCCAAGGGAGACACGGGGCGTCGCGGTGCACCCCCGCCGCCGCCATTTTGGATATTCAATTAACTGGGCTTGAGGAAGCCACTGATTGGTGGACATGAGTACGCAGCTGATTGGCAGTCAGATTCCAGCAGTTTGTAGTGTACTGTACTTTGTATTGTATATTGTATTTTGTGTTGTATCTAGGGTAAGGGAAGTATGAGTGCCAGGGCAGCTTACTGTTCTAGATGTCAGATGTGGGAGGTCATGGAGCCGGGTAGCCCTCCAGACGTCCACATCTGCGCCAGGTGTGTCGAGATGGGGCTCCTAAAGGAGGGTGTTAGGAACCTGGAGCAGCAGCTCGATGACCTCCGTCTGGTCAGGGAGAGTGAGGAGATCATAGAGAGTTACAGGGAGGTAGTCACTCCAAAACCACAGGAGGCAGACACGTGAGTCACAGTTAGGAGTGGCAAGGGGCAGAGGCGAGCGCTAGAGAGTACACCAGTGGCTGTACACCATGGAAATAAGTACTCCTGTTTGAGTGCTGTTGGGCGGGACAGCCTACCTGGGGGTAGCAACAGCGACCTGGCCTGCGGTACAGACACCGGCCCTGTTGCTCAGAAGGGTAAGGAAAAGAAGAGGAGGGTATTAGTAATAGGGGACTCTATAGTTAGGGGGTCAGATTGGCAATTCTGTGGACGCAGTCCGGAGACCCGGATGGTAGTTTGCCTCCCTGGTGCCAGGGTCCGGGATGTGACTGAACGTGTCCAAGAAATCCTGAAAAGGGAGGGAGAGGAGCCTGAGGTCGTGGTGCATATTGGTACCAATGACATAGGTAAAAAAAGAGAAGAGATCCTGAAAGGAGAATTTAGGGAGTTAGGAAGAGAGTTAAGGAAAAGAACCGCAAACATAACAATCTCAGGATTACTTCCTGTGCCACCCGACAGTAAGAATAGGAATGGAGAAAGGTGGAGGATAAATGCCTGGCTGAAGGACTGGTGCAGAGGGCAGGGATTAAAGTTTCTGGATCAATGGAACCTCTTTTGGGGAAGGTGTGACCTGTATAAAAAGGATGGGTTGCACTTGAACCCTAGGGGGACCAGTATCCGGGCAGAGAAATTTGCAAAGGCTACCGGGGGGGACTTTAAACTAGAACGGTTGGGGGGAGGACTCAAATAGAGAAAGCCAGTAGACAGAGTCTGAGGCAGGAGGCAGAGAAGGGAAGCACTCAGACCCAATATGTAGGGGGGAAAGAAGAAACAAATAATAAACAGAGAATAAGAGGTGGTGGTTTTCCAGGGCAAAAATCAAAATACAACATAATTGTATAAGGAGTGTTGTAAAAACAAGTCTGAAGGCTTTGTGTCTCAATGCAAGGAGCATTTGTAATAAGGTGGACGAGTTGAATGTGCAGATAGCTATTAATGACTATGCTATAGTTGGGATCACGGAGACATGGCTCCAGGGGGACCAAGGCTGGGAACTGAACATCCAGGGATATTCAATATTCAGGAGGGATAGACAGAAAGGAAAGGGGTAGCGTTGCTGGTGAGAGAGGAGATTAATGCAATAGAAAGGAAGGACATTAGCTTGGAGGATGTAGAATCAATATGGGTAGAGCTGCGAAACTCTAAAGGGCAGAAAACGCTAGTGGGAGTTGTGTACAGGCCACCTAACAGTGGTAGTGGAGTTGGGGATGGCATCAAACAGGAAATTAGAAATGCGTGCAACAAGGGTAAAACAGTTATAATGGGTGACTTCAATCTACATATAGATTGGGTGAATCAAATGGGCAGGGGTGCTGAGGATTTCTTGGAATGTATGTGGGATAGTTTTCTAAACCAGCATGTAGAGGAACCAACGAGAGAGCAGGTATTGAGTAATGAGGAAGGGTTAGTTAGCAGTCTTGTTGTGCGGGGGCCCTTGGGCAAGAGTGACCATAATATGGTTGAGTTGTTCATTAGGATGGAGAGTGACATAATTAAGTCAGAAATAAAGGTTCTGAACTTAAACAAAGGTAACTTTGAAGGTATGAGAAGCGAATTGGCCAAGATAGACTGGCAAGTGATTCTTAAAGGGTTGACAGTGGATGCGCAAAAGAAGGTATTTAAAGACTGTATGGATGAACTACAATAATTGTTCATCCTAGTTTGGCAAAATAATAAATCAGGGCAGGTAGTGCATCCATGGATAACAAGGGAAATCAGGGATAGTATAAAAACAAAAGATGAAGCATACAAATTAGCCAGAAAAAGCAGCCTACCAGAGGACTGGGCGAAATTCAGAGTTCAGCAGAGGAGGACAAAGAGCTTAATTAGGAAAGGGAAAATAGATTATGAAAGAAAACTGGCAGGGAACATAAAAACTGACTGCAAAAGTTTTTATAGCTATGTGAAGAGAAAGAGATTAGTTAAAACAAATGTAGGTCCCTTGCAGTCAGAAACTGGTGAATTGATCATGGGGAACAAGGACATGGCAGACCAATTGAATAGCTACTTTGGTTCTGTCTTCACTAAGGAAGACATAAATAATCTGCCGGAAATAGCAGGGGACCGGCGGTCAAATAAGGTGGAAGAACTGAGTGAAATCCAGGTTAGCCGAGAAGTGGTGTTGGGTAAATTGAATGGATTAAAGGCCGATAAATCCCCAGGGCCAGATAGTCTGCATCCCAGAGTACTCAGGAAGTAGCCACAGAAATAGTGGATGCAATCGTGATAATTTTTCAAACCTCCTTAGATTCTGGAGTAGTTCCTGAGGATTGGAGGGTAGCTAATGTAACCCCACTTTTTAAAAAAGGAGGGAGAGAGAAAACGGGGAATTACAGACCAGTTAGTCTAACATCGGTGGTGGGGAAATTGCTGAAGTCAGTTATTAAAGATGGGATAGCAGTACATTTGGAAAGTGGTGAAATCATTAGACGAAGTCAGCATGGATTTACGAAAGGTAAATCATGTCTGACGAGTCTTTTAGAATTTTTCGAGGATGTAACTAGCAGAGTTGATAAGGGAGAACCAGTGGATGTGTTATATCTAGACTTTCAGAAGGCTTTCGACAAGGTCCCACATAAGAGATTAGTATACAAACGTAAAGCACACGGTATTGGGAGTTCAGTATTGATGTGGATAGAGAACTGGCTAGCAGACAGGAAGCAAAGGATAGGAGTAAACGGGTCCTTTTCAGAATGGCAGGCAGTGACTAGTGGGGTACCGCAAGGTTCAGTGCTAGGACCCCAGCTATTTACAATATATATTAATGATTTGGACGAGGGAATTGAATGCAACATCTCCAAGTTTGCGGGTGACATTAAGCTGGGGGGTAGTGTTAGGTGTGAGTAGGATGCTAGGAGGCTGCAAGGTGACTTGAATAGGCTGGGTGAGTGGGCAAATGTGCTGAGGAAGGAGCCCCTCCCCCCTCTCCACCCTTCTCCTCCCGCCCTCTCCACCCCCTCTCTCCATGCCCCCCTCTCCTCCCCCCCTCTCCTCCCCCTCTCCATCCCCCCTCATTTTCAAACCAACCACCACCATTAGCTTTGCCTTTTCAGACCAACCACCATCATTTGCTTTGCTTTTTCAAACCAACCACCAACATTTGCTTTGCTTTTTCAAACCAACCACCACCATTTGCTTTTTCAAACCAACCACTTTTTCATTTTCAAACCACATTAAGGGCAGTCACAGGTCAGTAAAACCACACTCACAGTTTAGTAGACATGTGTTCAGTTGATTCACAGCTCAGACAGACAGCTGTGACCTCTCGCTCCCCCATCTTGCAGCGACTGAGGCAGGTCCACACTTCCGGGTTTTATAGTCCCTCCCCCTCACACCAAAAGGGGCGTGGCCTTCATGGCATGATTGACAGGAGAGAGAATCACCCATTGCTGGGTATTGGCCTCTGTAAATTAGCACCAGCACAGGTGGGTGAGAGGGGTGGTGTGGTGGATGGTGTTAATGGTCTTATGAGAGAGCACAGGGGAATGTAGAACAGCGGATGGGGACTGAGTAAGATGGCCAAAAAACACAGCCGTAAGTGGTAGCGTTTTTTCTAAAATCAATATGCAGTGCAAACAGGAAGTGGTCAAGATTTGAATTTTAATTATATAAATAGATGTTTTTACTTTTATAAGACTGTGACGCATGTTTAAAGAAAATAACATTATCATTCACATTTTCTTAATCATGCTCATTAATGGCTATTAGTTACTGGTCAAACAAATACAATAAATCTTATTTTTGTACACTGTATTTTTCAAATAGGCTATGTGGGCTGCTTTGGGAACTGAAACTGTTAATTGTTTAGTTGTAACTGAAACTAAAACACATTGTTTACTTCGTAATTTGGATTATGCACTAAAAAAAAATTATATTTGAAAAACAAAAAAAATCCAAAAAATATCAGTTTTCTATTCTTGTTTAGCTGTGCAATTAAAACTGTATTTGATTTGCAAGTTATTTTAATCGAGCAATTAATTAAAATTAATTACTGCTACTTGCTTTACAGGTCTGATTTCTGCCATTGAATATGTTGACAGCCTAACTCTTTTCAAAGCTCCTCTGAACAGGGTCAGTTTGTGTTACTCATGAATCCATTCAAGATTAAGGAAGATCAGTAGAGATGCCAATCATTGTATCCTTGAAATTAACTCCATTTAAAGCTCTAAAAGAGTGAAGCATTCAAATCCCCAAGGTGGCATCTGTTTGCTGCAATGTATTTTAATGAGCCCTCATTGTCTGGTGGCATGGCCAGATCTCGATTCACATCCCAGCATGTAGCTATCCTGAGAAACTCACTCTTTAAAGCAAGGTCACAGAAGCAGTTTGGAAATAACTCATACTTAGGGTCTTAGCGTGCAATATGGTCAATATATATTTTCAATTGTGCAGCTGGTTGGCTATTTTGTACTTGGCAAAGCAAAAGACAGATAGAAACCAGAAATCATTTTACTTAAAACATCCCGATAACAAATCAAGTGCATGTTCTGGAGAACACATCTGGGGCAGCACACTGGTACAGCAAGTAGTGCTGCTGCCCCACAGATCCAGGTCCAGGGAATTGGGTTAGGTCCTGCCTCCAGGCCACTATATCATACAGTCATATTGAAGAGAAACAGTCCCTTTCAGCCCATTTTGTCAATACTGACCAAGATCGCCATCAAGCTAGGAACATACAAACTCCATACTCACTAGGTGCTGTGTGTGTGTGTGTGTGTGTGTGTGTGTGCGCGTGTGTGAATGTGCGTGCTTGTAAATGCGTGCGTGTGTGTGAGTGAGAGAGTGAGTAATGTGCATGTTCACCCTATGATTTTATGTGTTTGCCCCTGTGTCCCTGGTTTCCTCACCCATTGCTGGGTATTGGCCTCTGTAAATTAGCACCAGCACAGGTGGGTGAGAGGGGTGATGTGGTGGATGGTGTTAATGGTCTTATGAGAGAGCACAGGGGAATGTAGAACAGGGAATGTCAATGACGGGAAAGCTGAATTCCACAGAAGTTGGTGGTGCTGGCTGAGATAAGATGTTGAAGGTGTGTTATAGAATATGCATAATCATGTTATTCAGATAATGTGGGGGTCAATGTCACATGCATGTGAGTAAGTGGAAAGCAGATGTGGAAGAAAAGTCTGTAATAGTTGCTATGGGAATTCTTCAGTAGATGGTTGTCCACTTAGTTTAGAGATACAGCGCGGAAACAGGCCCATCGGCCCACCGAGTCGGCACTAACCAGCGATCCCCGCACATTAACACTATCCTACACACATTAGGGACAATTTACACTTATACCAAACCAATTAACATCTTTGGAGTGTGGGAAGAAACTGAAGACCTCGGGGAAAACCCACATGGTCACGAGGAGAATGTACAAACTCCACACAGACAATACCCATAGTTGCGATCAAAACCAGGCCTTTGGCCTGCAACGCTGGAAGGTAGCAACTCGACCCCTGCCCCACTGTGCTGGCCTAAGAAATCAGAACAGAAATTTGCTTTCTTTATAGAGAGCAAGAACACATTGCCTCTGTATGCAAAACTAAACGGAATGCAGTAAGGCCAAATGGTTGCAGTCAAGCAGTGATCCCATGGAAGGAAAACAATAAAGATAAAAAGCAAGAAGTGAGTTTTACATATTACTGAGGTGAAAGAACAATGTGAAGTGCATTCTGCATGTAGCACATTTTTGGCTGAAAGAAAAACATGGATTTCAATATCAAAATAAAAATTAATAATCAAGACATTGACATGAATATTGGCAAATTGCTCCATCATAAGAAAATGTACCTATAACCAAAAATGTTATAAAGTACCATACACAAAAAACACGTCAAACATGAAAATATATTCAACCAAGACCCTCAGAATAAGGACAAATGAAAACTTCATTTCACTATGATAAGAAAAAAGACAGTGTTAATCATGGACACTTCTGTAAACAGAACGATTTGCGTGGAAGAAAGTGGTTGAAAGAATCATAATTGATATGAAAAATTTGATCAGCATCATTAGATAATAACCATGTTTAAGCAGCTTTTCAGAACAATGAGAAGAGACATGTATACACAGACATTAAGGTGCATAATACTCATACACATATAAAATTGACTGCAGGATGATCTACTATAAAACCAAGCCGGTGCTCATAACATTGTAAACTCAGCAGAAAGAAGTGAAGGCCAAGTCAATGGATAATTTTAAGGCAGAGATAGATAGATTTTTGTTTAATACAGATGTCAGAGGATATGGGGAGAAGGCAGGAGAGTGGGATTAGAAGGGAGAGATAGATCAGTCATGATTGAACGGCGGAGTAGACTTGAAGGGCCGAATTGCTTAATTCGATTCCTATCGCTCATGACCTTATAAAGAAGAACAAAACATATTGGAGAGGCACAAAACATTGGTGAAAGAGGCGCAGTGATCTGATAATACCTACATTGGTAGTAGTTAAGGTTGGCAAGACCTCCATTTTGAGGGGAAATGATAAATGATCTTTAATACACGCTACACTCAATCCTGGAACACCTGGATAAGAAGGACATCTTCGTCAGACTCCATTCATGGATTGCAGCTCTGCTTTCAACACCAACCAAGCTCAACCCCATTATACCATTACACCAATCAATGTATACAAATAGAGAAGGATATGGGATATCCTTCATTTTAAGGAATGGGATAAACGCAGAAGAGATGAAAGGTCTTAGCTCAAAAAGTCAAGAAGTAAAATTAGTTTGAGGTAATAATTAACAAATAGCACAAAACACGTGTGGGAGTTGTATTTTTACCCCCCAAAACAATAGCTATAATGTAGGACAAAATATAAATGAGGAAATAGAGGTGCACATAAATACAGATAATGAAGTCATCAACGGCATCCTAATTTGCATAAAGACGGGCAAAATGATTTCGCAGTCATAGAAACATAGAAAATAGGTGCAGGAGTAGGAGTATACAGGCGCCGTCCTGTATGGTATGGCTGCCCAGCCTGCAGCTGTATGTTTTTCACCCTTTTCTTTTTGTTTAGTGTGTTAAAGTGTTTTGTTTTTGGAGCCTATTTTTTTAATGTGGGGGTGAGGGGGGGGGGGGGAAAGGGGGGGAAAGGGGGAAACTACTTTTCAGGGTCCCTACCTGGTCGTAGAGGCAGCTTTTCTCCGGACTGCATCTTCGACCCGTCCTCGCGGCCTACCAGCGGGCCTGGAGCGGCGTTTCCTGAGGGGACCGCCCAGAACCTCGGCTTCGGCAGCGGCGGAGTGCTGAAGCGCTGGAGCGCCATCGCGGGACGGAGCGGGCGATGCCTTGCCTGGGTCGCCGCGCTGGAACTCTGGTGAGCTGAGACCGCCGAGACAAACATCGCGGAGCCGCGGGTCTGTGGAGCGGCCGGCTGCGGGCGGCGGTGCTGAACTTTAACATCGGGAGCCAATGGGGGAGCTCCATTCAGCGCGGCCTTGTCGGCTTTGGAAGCTGCGGACTCCAGTAGGAAGCGGCCGTTCCGGGTGTCCCAAGCCGCTGTGAGGATTCTCCCGACGCCGGAGCACCATCACCCGGCGAGAACGGCCTGGAACATCGGGCCTCCGTGAAGGCAACTATGGAGGCCTCAATATGCCTGACTATGGGTGGGCATGGGTTGGGGACTGGACATTGTGCCTTCCCTCATAATGGGAACCATTGTGGGGGAATGTTTTTATGTTTAAATCTCTTTATTAGTGTTGTGTCTGTATTCTTTATTTTATGTGCTGCATAGCAAGAAGCATTTCACTACACCAATTGGTGTATGTGACGATAAACTAACCTTGAACCTTGAACCTTGAACCTTGAGTAGACCATTTGGCCTTACGAGCCAGCACCGCCATTCAATATGGTCATGGCTGATCATCCAAACTCAGTACCCCGTTCTTGCTGTTCCCCATATCCCTTGATTCCTTTAGCCCTAAGAGCTACAGTGCATTCAGAAAGTATTCAAACTCCTTCACTTTTTCCACATTTTGTTACGTTACAGCTTTATTTTAAAATGGATTCAATTAATTTTCTTATCATCAATCTACACACAATACCCCAGAATGAAGAAGGGAAAACAGGTGTTTAGAAATTTTTGCAAAGTAATTAAAAATAAATAACTGCAATATCACATTTACATAAGTATTCAGACCCTTTGCTACGACACTCAAAATTGAGCTTAGGTTCATCCAAGAATTGGTTATTCTTGAGCTGTTTCTACAACTTGATTGGAGTCCACCAGTGGTAAATTAAATTGATTGGACATGATTTGGAAAGGCACACACCTGTCCCACAGTTGACAGTGCATGTCAGAGCAAAAACAAAGCCATGATGACGAAGGAATTGTCCATAGACCTCTGAGACAAGATTGTGTCGAGCCACAGATATGGGGAAGGGTATAAAACAATTTCTGCAGCATTGCAGGTCCCGAAGAGCACAGTGGTCTTTGTCATTCTTAAATGGAAGAACTTTGGAACCACTAGGATTCTTCATAGAGCTGGCCACCCGGGGGAGAAGGGCCTTGGTCAGGGAAGTGACCAAGAACTCGATGGTCACTCTGTCAGAGCTCCTGAGTTCCTCTGTGGAGATGGGAGAACCCTCCAGAAAGACAACTATATCTGCAGCACTCCACCAATCAGGCCTTTATGGTAGAGTGACCAGATGGAAGCTACTCCTCAGTAAATGGCACATGACAGCCCGTTGAGAAACAAGATTCTCTGGTCTGATGAAACCAAGATTGAACTCTTTAGCCTGAATGCCAAGCGTCAGGTCTGGAGGAAACCAGGTACCGCTCATCACCTGGCCAATACCATACCTACGGTGAAGCACGGTGGCGGCAGCATCATGGGTGTTTTCAAACGTAAATGGGTGAAAATAAATTTGTTGCGAGGCGTACAACTATGAAGTGATTGATCATGAGGATGGTTTTCAGTGGCAGGAACTGGGAGACTAGTCAGGATCGAGGGAAAGATGAACGGAGCAAAGTACAGAGAGATCCTTGATGAAAACCTGCTCTAGAGCATTCTGAACCTCAGACTGGGGCGGAGGTTCACCTTCCAACAGGACAACGATGAAACTGGATTGATGCTATTCCAGGCTGCAATGTCTAGAGCCAGGGTCATAATGTGAAAATAAGGGCTCAGCAATTCTTCACCATGTGGTTGGTGAATCTTTAGAATTTATTACACAAGAGGTCACAATGTATATTCCAGATCAAAATCGATAGATAATTAGTTATTTAAGATACCAATGGAAATGGCGGAAGCGCAGGCAAGTGGCACAGGGTGAGAGATCAACCACGATGTTAGGGAGTAGTAGAGCAGATATAAGTAGCTGAAGCATTCACTCTCCTTTTATTCTTATTAAAATAAATTGAACAATGTGGGTGTGCTAAAGGCTTGTGGCAATGGTGTTTTGTGTACAGTCAGATATTAACACTACTGAGTATGACACTGTTGAATGAACAAACACGAAAAATGTGTCGGAAGGAATGGCAGATGCTGGTTTACAATGAAGATAGACACAAAATGATGGAGAATCAGGCAGCATCTCCGAAGAGAGGGAATGCGTAACATTTCGGGACGAGACCCGAATAGTGTTTATGCAGAATGTATGTATATTTTAAGCATGAGTTATGTTTTTCGAGTCTATGTGCCTGTAATGCTGTTGTAAGCAAGATTTTTATTGTATCTGTTGAGTTACTCTACTAAAAATGTATAAAGTGTTTTTGTGTGCTTTTGTTTTGTATATATTTTTTTATGATAAAACAAAGTTTATTGTTGAAACTAACAAAAGCTCTTACATACGATGAGAGACAGCGTTAAAAGTAAATGGGTGAAAATAAATTTGCTGTGAGGCGTACAACTATGAAGTGATTGTTCATGTTATTGACGGCAGCCATGAAAAGCATTTACTTATATGACCAAATGTTCAAAAGAAAAGGAGATATTGGTGAGCTGTGAAAGTGGCACGGAGCCTTGCAAGGACTGACCTGGCGGCCGATGAGAACAACCGACGGCCCGTCGAGAACATAGACCCAGCAGTCCCCAAGAACAAAGGCCTAGTCAGCCGCCTGCACTGGGAGGCCGGGTTTGCTGCTGCTGCTGCTGCGAAGAAGGAGCGGTGGGCCACTGCCTGCAGGGGGAAGCTCAGAAGCCTCAAAGACCGGAGAGTCAAGGAGGGAGCCGCTGGCGACTATGGATGCGAGTAGTGGGCCAGTAGAAGAGGGGCTGGTGTATTGCCTCCAGCGCCTTCAAGGGTCGCAGAGGTGGTCGGGTGAGGAGAAGGACATCAGATCGAGGGCTTGTAGCAGCCTGGGGCTTGCCTGGGCTTACTAGGTTTGAGTGCGCTCCAGTACTTCCAAAATGTTGACCCGACTTTGGACTTTTCTTTGTAAACGACACTGAAATAGCAAGTGTGGCAGCTGTGCATTTGTGGGTTGTGCAAAAAAGGATTCCACTGTGCTGTGCATACATGACAATAAAGAACCATTGAACCATTTACTTCCTTGTCCCCATGGTGGAATTAGCTGGAGCTACAGGTAAATACCTTGTCATCAACAAGTCTATGAACGCTTGATAGGTGGATGGTCAGAATTTTGAATAAAAATCGATGCCATGAATGATCTGCCAACCAGGACCAGTATGGTGTGGGCACAGGATAGTAATAGTGAAATAAATGAAAAAGACATTTACAGAGGAACATCCTGCAGAGGATTTGTGTATGTGTAGACCAGCTAATTTTATTCTTGCTTGGCATCTCCCTTAGTCATCATTGTGACTTCCTCTTCTCTCTAAAGATTAATTTTCTCATATTTCTCTACACTAAAATCAGCTACATAATCATTAATTGAATCGTACATTTCAACTTTCATTTACTCGCCCTATCTAAAGTCTCTAATTCAGTGGGGACTTATCTGTCCACAGTAAATGGCAATTCAATTTTATTAAATTCCTTTAAAGCTGCTACCTTGGACTACTGTATTTTAGCACGAGGTTGACTGGAATTGTACTTGCACAATATTCTCATGTATGTTGGAATGAATCTTCCTTAGCTTGTCTGTGCTGGCTCCTGTTTTGTGGCAATATCCGGCTTCATTGTTGGTCAAAATGGTGGAACATTTGATATGCACTGAGAATCTCACATCCATACATTGGGAGAATGTATAATAGAGTCATGCAGAGAGCATAGAGTCGTACAGCGCGGAAACAGACCCTTGGGTCCAATTTGCCTGAGCTGACCAAGATGCCCCATCTACGCTAATCCCACCAGCCTGCGTTTGGCTCAGCTTACTTTATAGAATACTTAATGCCACATGTGACAAGGCAGAGTGAAATTATTTTCTTGCATACCCAAGTATGCCAATAGTCACCACATATAAGATTGTTAAGGGTTTGGACGCGCTAGAGGCAGGAAACATGTTCCCGATGTTGGGGGAGTCCAGAACAAGGGGCCACAGTTTAAGAATAAGTAGTAAGCCATTTAGAACGGAGATGAGGAAACACTTTTTCTCACAGAATCTGTGGCATTCTCTGCCTCAGAGGACTGTGGAGGCAGGTTCTCTGGATGCTTTCAAAAGAGATCTAGATAGGGCTCTTAAAAATAGCGGAGTCAGGGGATATGGGGAGAAGGCAGGAATGGGGTACCGATTGGGGATGATCAGCCATGATCACATTGAATGGCGGTGCTGGCTCGAAGGGCTGAATGGCCTACTCCTGCACCTATTGTCTATTGTCTATACAGTGCTGAGAAAGTTATAAAGTACACCTGCTGGATACACCTTTGTTCTCCCCCCTCCCCCTCCCCGGGTCCTCCATTGTTCACCACCCCTCCGGGTGGTACCCCCACGCCAGGTCCTTCAGTGTCCTTCCCCCTCCCTCACGCCGGTCTCCCCACGCAGGGTCCCCCTCCTCTTCTTCCCCCTCCTCTTCTTCCCCCTCCTCTTCTCACGGTGGTTCCCCCGTGCCCTCATCAACAAAGGCTAGAGATGTAAAGGAGACCCACGAGGCTTCACTGTTGACGCGAGGCTCCGTCGACCATGAGGCCCCTCCAACGCTGCTGCCGAGGCTACAACAGCAGTGAGCCCCGGCAACCACCCTGACTGAGAAAGCGCACCAACCCTCAGACTACTCACCCACCTGATTCATCCTGTGGCAGAGACTGCAGCTCCCATGATAGTCTGTTCAACCACCTCAGAACCCACTGGACCATAATGGAAACAAGACATCCTCAATCCTTAGTGACTCCCTGAGATGAGGTGAAGTGACCCTTGGTATCTATGCTAACACCATCCCAATGTGGCAGGTCATGTATTTCCAGTTTGTAATAAACACAGTGGCTTCCTGCCTGTCTCAATACCTAAGGTACTTGTTTACAAAGAACACAGACTGAAACTTTCTGGTCGGACATTGTGTGGTCCAGCATCCCCTGTGGTTTGGCATGTTTTAAACCTTTAGTACATATCAGTGCTGGTTATCTAATTCTAAGTAAGATCTAATTATGATCTAAAATTAAACTAGATCTGCACTAATCGGCAGCTAATTAACGCACCAGTGAAATGTTAGTGATCTCAGCTGACAGTGATGATCGCCAACGGTGTTTCTGCTTTACGGAAACTTGGGGTTGTGGACAGTTCTTGGAGCTTCGAGGGCTGCATGGTGGCGCAGCGGTAGAGTTGCTGCCTTACAGCGCCAGGGTTCGATCCTGACTATGGGTGCTGCCTGTATGGAGTTTGTACGTTCTCCCCGTGACCATGTGTGTCTTCCAAGGGTGCTCCGGTTTCCTCCCACACTCCAAAGATGTACAGGTTTGTAGATTAATTGGCTTAGAAGATCGTAAATTGTCCCTAGTGTGTAGGATTGTGCTAGTGTATGGGGAATGCTGGTCAGCGCGGACTCAGTGGGCTAAAGGGTCTGTTTCTGACTCTATCTCTATACTAATCTAAACTAAACACACACATGACCCAGAGAAAAAGAATAGTTCTCCAGTCCAGAGGAGGATGATCAGGAGAAATATCTGTAGTGTGGATTCTTTGTGGTCTGGCAGGTCTCAAGGGCACAGGACCAGTGGGGTATTTTTGTGATGGTGGACGCCAGTACAGTGTACTGACACCCGTAAAACATTAAAGGGCATCATTTAGTTTTCTGGCCAAGTGACACATATGTTTGTTAATCTTGCTTTTTATCTTTATCTTCATCAGCACCTTTTTAATCAACAAAAATAGCACTGCAATGGGCTAATGAGCTGCACCATGTACAAATGATTTCTAGTGTTTGTCTCTTGCAAACTCCATTCAAAGTGACAATGGATTATTCATGGAATTGATTACTCTGTGGGCATGATGGTGACATTTAGTTACATTTTGTAGTTATTGGGAAAATTTGTCAGAACTTTACATTTTTGCATTGGGAGAAATAAGATTTCCTGACGTGTCGGACAGCTATGTTCAAAGCCGCAAAAATAGAACGGGGAAAAGATCAACTCGTTTTATATTTTTTGCTGACATCTGCAACTGAAGTACATGCAGTACACAGTTACAAGGATATAGCCTTGAGCCAGCACTTTTGAAATGGGGCATTCCCATCAGTTTAATACCATGGTTACTAGGGCAGCAAAGATCATCACACAGCAGCAGAAAATGTACTTAATAAATCAATATCAATCTTATCTAGAATTATATGTGATACCATAGTAATTAGACACAAATAAATAGTCATAAATACTTGGAGAGATTTAACAACCTTATAATTAAATGAGTGCTGTACAAAATAATCTATTGATTTTCAGTATGTCAACGTTCAATACTCATTTTACAATATTTTCAGGCACCTTTAACTTTTTTGAAAATCGAAATGAACCCACCTTGTGTACATTAGAGACCAAAAATGCTCCTTGTAAAATATGGGTGGTTTGAGGAAAAGCTTGCTGTGATTATCTCTATATATTAAAATAGCGTGGCATTTAACAAAAAAGTATTCTCCATTACAATGAATAAACCTTCAGACAGTGAAAATACTTCCAAATGTCATGAATGTGTTCACTGTCATATTGCTCTGATAACATGCTCACTTTTGCCCTTGCTCTATTAATAGCTCTCTGTGTCTAATTTTAACTCACATTAACTCAAATACAAATGGATAGAAAATACTTGAGATTGCAGCCATCCCACTTACAATGCATTCTGATGACACTCGAATAAAGTGTGTGAGTGACTGAATGCATCATTAAACAGCACATTCGGCACACTGACTCCATGCTGTCATCAGGCACCCATTTACACTAATCCTATTTTATTGCCATGTTTCCACAAAGTCCCCAGCTTCTACCACTCGCCTTTCCACCAGGGACAATTTACCTTGGCCAGTTAACCCACAGACAAGCACCAGGATTGAACCTGGACCACAGGAGCTGTGAAGCAGCAGCCTCAATAGTTCACTATTGTACTCACTGCAATATGACAGTTAATACATTCGGGACATTTATGTCAGGATATTTCAGTGTCTATGAGGACAGTTATATAGTATCCTTCACTATGGTTTACTCAGTGTAATGGTGAATGTCATTAGCAGCCCTAATTATTTTGATTTCCACGTACAATGATTTCCACATACCTCGACTCCATCCTATCTCCCCCCGGTCCAATTTCTCCTGACCTATGTCCAAGATACCTCACATGCCCTTCGTCTCTTTAATGACTTCTGCTTTCCGAGCCCCCACTCCCTCATCTTTACTATGGCCATTCAGTCACTCTACACCTCCATGCCGCACCAGGAAGGCCTTAAAGCCCTCCGTTTCTTCCTCGACTGCAGAACAAATCCAATTTCCCTCTACTAGCATTCTACTCTACCTCCTGGAGCTGGTCCTCACCCTTAACAACTTCGCCTTTGATTCCTCCCACTTCCTACAAGTCCAAGGCGTAGCTATGGGCACCCGCATGGGCCCGTTTTGCCTGCCTCTTTGTAGGGTATGATGAACAATCCCTGATCCGGGGGAACACTGGCCCTATCCCCGAACTCTCTCTCCATTACATTGATGACTGCATCGGCGCTACCTCCTGCACCTGTGAATACCGGTTCGCACACCCCTCAGTCGGGTTCAGTAATCACAGTAATCACTCGTAGTTTAAAACCTTTATTCTCCGCGGGACTTACTCCTGCTCAACTTGCTCGAGCTCTCATCAGAGTCTTCACGGATAGAACAGAGAGCAAGTAAGTAACAAAGAACTGGTCACGTATTTATAGATCAATACAGCAGGCGGTAACTTTCTTATCAGCAGTAACTTCTTAGGCCATTCACAAGTGTGCACGTACACAGCAGGCATCACAAGGTTACAGAGAAACAAAATTAAACTTGTCAGCAATCGTCACATGGTTTCAGGGAAATGAACTAAACTTTGTGATGTCATTATCACTAATTCTAAACAGCCATCTTCAGTCCCAGACTATCCCTACTCTTGTATATACTCACACCCATGCAGAACTCATGGACTTCATCAACTTCACCACCAATTTTCATCCTGCACTCAAGTTTACTTGGACCATTTCCGACACCTCCCTCCCCTTTCTTGATTTCACAGTCCCTATCACAGGAAATAGGCTAATGGCTGACTTTTATTACAAGCCCACTGACTCCCACAACTATTTCAACTACATTTCTCCCCACCCTGCTTCCTGCAAAGACTCTATCCCCTACACCCAATTCCTCCGTCTACGCCGCATCTGCGCCCAAGATGAAGTGTTCCATACTAGGGCATCCGAGGTGACATCATTCTTTAGGGAATGGGGGTTCCCCTCTCCCCTCATAGATGAGGCTCTCACTCGTGTCTCCATGGTACCCCGCTGCTCTGCCCTTGCTCTCCCTCTCCCTAGTTGCAACAGAGACAGAGTCCCCCTAGTCCTTACCTTTTACCCCATCAGCCATCGCATACAACACATAATCCTCCGAAATTTCTGCCACCTCCAACGGGATCCCACCACTAGCTACATTTTCCCATCTCCACCCCTTTCCACCTTCCGCAGAGACCGCTCCCTCCGCAACTCCCTGGTTAACTCATCCCTTCCCACCCAAACCACTCCCTCCTCAGGTACCTTCCCCTGCAACCGCAGAAGATGCAACACCTGCCGCTGTATCTCCTCCCTTGACTGTCCAGGGACCCCGACAGTCCTTTCATGTTAGGCAGCGGTTCACTAGCACCTCCATCAACCTCATTCACTGTCTCCGTTGTTCAAGATGTGGACTCTTACACATCGGCAAGACCAAATGCAGACTGGGCGATCGATTTGCGGAACACCTTTGCTCAGCCTGCCTGAACCTACCTGATTTCCTGCTTGCTGGACTCTTTAGTTCTCCTTCCCATTCCCACACAGACCTTTCTGTCCTAGGTCTCCTCCATTGTCAGAGTGAGGCTAAACGCAAATTGTAGGAACAGCATCTCATATTTCCCTTGGGCAGCTTACAGCCCAGTGGTATGGATATTGATTTCTCTCACTTCAGGTAGCCCCGGCATTCCATCTCTCTCTATGCCTTCCCCTAACCAAATCGCATTAGCTTCTCATTTTCACCCTACAAACAGCTAACAATGGCCTGTTTGCTTCATCATCGATACTTTTTTGCATATCTATCATTCATTGTTCTTTATCTCTCCACATCACCGTCTATATCTCTCGTTTCCCTTATCCCTAACCAGTCTGAAGAAGTGTTTCGAACTGAAACGTCATTCTTTCCTTCTCTCCAGAGATGCTGCCTGTTCCACTGAGTATCTCTAATTATTTTAAGTTTGTAAAGTGATTAGCTTTGTAAGGGTGGCGAAGTGGCACAGTAGGTAGATTTATTGTTCATTATAGTGTCCACTGAGTGCTACGCTCATATATCTGTTATGCTGGAAAACAAGTAAGAATGTAATTGTTCCTTTTTGGGACATGTGGCAATAAAACACTCTGGATTCTCTACCAGCAGTACTGAGCTTTGGAACCTGAAAGGTATGATGGCAGAAGGCAAATAAATCACAAAACAGCACATCAAAACTATATTTCTATAACAAGGATACCAAGGCAAATTGTTGATTTGCGCTGAATTATTATTTTATTACAATCTCAGCATATCGTTGGCATTCAGTTTTTCTCCATTTTTTCCCCACAAAACTGCTCACCTGACAACTAATGCAATTGGTTAAAATAAAATCAATGTTCATAGAGTATGCTGAATGCTGACTTTAGTAATTCCTTGTGTTTCCTACTAATAGCCTTCTGAGTACAGTCTAATGGGAGATCATTTACTGTAAGAATGAAGATTATTTTTTGTAAGGTGTCACATGTCTGATCAACATTTTAGAAGACTTGATGGCGTCAGTATTTTTTGCATCAGTCTTCAGATCATAAGGCTATGCTGGCGTTCTTCATGTGTTGCGAGCGAAAGGCATATTTGCAGAGTGACTACAACAGCTGCAATAATAGATGGGACCCATCACCCCATTTCCTTATAGGCAAGCCCTAAGGGAACAAGTAATGATTTTGTTCTATCAAGGTTAAATTGGACATCAGAATCTTTGCTGTGTAAAACAGTGCTACCATCCTAAACCTATTTATTGTGTACGGCCTGCCTTGCCAGTGGGTTAGTTTAAAGGTAGGATTGCAAGTTCCAAGGGACTGTGATAAAACTGCTTATTGTATTTATGAAGAGACCGACAAGGAATTTGATTGCAGCACATAGAAATTATTAACCTAGATCGTGCTCAAGCAAACAGCTTGCTGCACCTCCACAAACACTATCCTGAGGGCTTTTTCCCTGTGCGCATTTGGAGACCTAGGATATTTACACATTTTCATTCTGAATTAACACCTTCACCCATCTATTATATTTTGGGGAAAAAATAAATAGTGATGTGGAAACCTATTCAATTCCAGAGGCATTGTATTCTGTGCTAGATTCAGCTTTTTAAACTAATTTAACTAAAATCATGTTGGCATTTCTTTTATTCAACAGCAATACAAAATGGGAAACATTTATAAATAGTTACTTAATTTTGCAGCTGTAACAAAATCATGAATTGACACAATATCATGATCATGAGACTGAGTTAGAATCCTAAAATGTGTGCAAGTCAAATGGGGAGTCTAATTTTAATTTCACTTAATTAGAACTAATTGAAATAATAAAATATGTTTAGTGCAGCTCACTATGCCAATTTCCATTGGAGTCTGTCCCATTTAATGGCTAAACAATCATTATTAAGTGTGGACTCCCACAATATGTTTATAGCTCAGAGATTTAAGATCTTAGCTGCTCTTGGATAAAACCTGTAATCCCCATTTATTAATTGCACCTCCGGTTACTCCCTTCTTGAATGTATAAATTGCCTGCAAACTTAAAGTTGCACTTCCAAAGCCATTGTTTATAATGGAATCCCATGTGGGAGGCAATACTCACTTGATATCTTGGTTACTGACTTTGCTTGGCATATTTCCAAACTGATGAAAATACTAAGGATTAGGAACATAAAATAGTAATAGACGTCATAAGATAATTGAATGGTTTAAAAATATATATTCATGTAGAAATGTAGTATTTAACTGTAGAATGTCTTAATCGTGTATGAAAGCATCAAAAATTAATTATACTTTCCATAACGTCCTCTAGATTAATGTATGTATGTAAATGAACCAAGTACTCTTTATAATGGTGACAAAGTATGTCTATTGATATCAAAGAGCTAGTTAAATCATAGCCCTCCTTTAAGCATTCTGGCCATCAGGTCATAAATTGCCATTTGAAATATCTATGGAGTGGCTTTCATGGAGAGATTTAACTACCAAGGTTATGAAAAACCAAGAGGTGCATTTTGCTGTGATTCACAAGCCATCAAATGGCTTCATTGAACAGTACAGCACAGGAACAGGCCCATGATGTTTGTGCCAAACATGGTGCAAACTTAAACTGATCTCATTTGCCACAATCCATATTCCTCCATTCCTAGCCCTTCCATATGCCTACCTAAAAGACTCTTAAATATCACCACTGGCAACGGATTCCAGGCCCTCAAAACACTTTGTGTAAAACAAATTGGTCCGCACATCTCCATTAAACTTTTCCCCTCTCATCTGATAGCTATGTCCTATAGTGTTGGACATTTTCACACTGGGAGAAAGGTTCTGACTGTCTACCCTATCTATGCACCTCCTAATTTTAAATACTTTTATCAAGCCTCCCCTCAACCTCTGATGTTCTATCTTCAATCCCCTTCAATCCTTCAATCCACAATCCCCATTCCTTCCCTCTCCGAGCATTTGCTCTCCCCCGAAGCTTCAAGCTTACTTGATTTCCTATCTGTTCTTCACAAGGGTGAAGTTTTGCAAGACCTGTCAATGCATTGGGTATCATGTGCCAGTGGAAGGCAAAATAATTATTGCCTTATTGCAAGCTGAAGCAGTCACGGCTCTTTAGAGGGACCAGCTAATGACTAGGCAATATAGTTCACCTTCAGTAAATATGAACTGGGCCCCTCAAACAAGAAAATAGATAGATAATGGCTACAATACTTATATTAAGCGAAGATTCAAAAGTTTCACAAATATTGAATAAAATATTTATATTTAATCCAGTGCCATATATTAATAGGAATCCTTCAGTCATCAAGTCAGCTTAAGCTTATTGACGCATAAACAAGTATGGTGAGGTACAGGTAAAATGGAAATATTTCTTGCTGCAACATCACAGGCTCATAAACTCAGATAAATATGCAACGTCATAAATTATTCATAAATCGTACATAAAATTTTATAAGACTGTAAAAAGAATGAAGACCAGGCAAAAGAACAAGACATTTGTGCAAATTGTTCATTCTCAAGTTGTTCAAAAGGAAAGGCGTGATCTGATATACACTAAACCATCAATTCATTTGTGTGTGAGGTACTTCAAGTGAAGAGGTTTGCAATACGGAAAACATTTACATAATTCATACTACAATGATTTTAAGATAATCAGTGAGCATCAATGCAGCAGTGAATCTCCAATAAACTCTACTTCTGATTATAACGCAGTGCATGTTTGGCATCCAAGATGCTCCTGGATGTTGCGTCTACTTATTCAAGTAAAATTCACTTTGATGACGGTTTACATTTTAAGATGTGACTATCCTTAAGTTTATGAACAACACAACATCAGTGTTTGGGGAGAATATGGGAAAAGATGAAGTAAATGTACAATAAAGTAAGATTGAGCTGGAGGGTTAAATGTTCAGAGATTGTAGGGAAGGTTATTATTGAGGAGGTAAAGCTATCTGAGGTTCCACAAAAGACCTGCATCAGGAAATGATGAAAATCAGGTTAATTTGCATTAATGTCAAGCAATTGCCATAAATTAAAGCTTACTGCCATCTGCATTAAACTGGTACATATGCTGTGGCACAAAGGACAAACACAGCATGCCTTAATGGTAGAAAAGAGTAGTGATCAAAGTCGTGGTCACAGGGAATTGCTCTGTCTATGTTGTTATAATTCTAGGATGCTGCTTGATTCTATGGCCTGGCTTTTATTTGATGTTTCCTTGTTGATATATTTTTATGCAAGAGAATTCAATAGCAACTGAAACCGATTGTTATACAGACAATTGTCTCATAAAATGTTATTCTCGTGATCATTGAGATAACAGGAAGGCAGAGAGTGTCAAGCGGAGAGTGCTCGGTTTCTGACAGGATAATGCTTGTTGGTTGAACAAGTTTTGGTTATCTCTGTAATCAAATATCTACATCAAAGAAAAGCCATTTCATCCATCTCTTGGAGAGCTCTGCGGACAGGAGAAAGGCTGCAAAGTTTGTGAGATATGACCCTGTTGAAAAAAATGCAAATTCCTTCGATTCAATGAGGAATCAATAGGACTATGGGCCCGATATGTTGTAAGGGTTCATTGACCATTGCAGGTGGTATTGCAAAAGACTGGTGGTGGAATCCTCTTGAAGGTGGCCAATTAAGAAACATCCACATCTTAGGCATGCGGAAAGAAACTGGAGCACCAGAAGGAAACCCACACTTTCACAGGAGAACGTCCAACTTGAATACAAACAGCATGGTGGTCAAGATTTCTCAGACCTCTGGAGCTGAGAGGTAGCAGCTCTACTAGCTGTGCATCTGTGTGAAATATTTAATAATTAAAAGGCAATATTTTGATTTCCCTTTACAGAAGAAGGCTCCAAAAATATTCAAATAATAATAGAAAAATAGGAGAGGGGTTGCAAATGGGAGGAAAGGCTATGCAGCATTAGTTATCATGAGACAACAAATGTTAGATAACCTAATTGAACTAAAGGGGGGGGGGGTTGAAACTCCAGCTGGGGTTGAAGAGCTGGAGGTGAACCGCCAGCTCTCTGGAGAAGCAGATTCAGAAATAACACATGTATCAGTCATGATTTTGCACAGTTCTCTTGTTCGGTAAAGGTCCTAGTGGACTAGGGAACTGCAAATTTAATAACATCATTCAAGGAAGGAAAGGGCAGAAAACAGTAACTTAAGGTCTAAGTTAGCTGGCTGTCAGTTGTTGGGAAAACACTGGAATTCATTATTAAGGAAGTACTAGCAGGACGTTCGGAAAAATAGTATTTTTTCAAATGGTAATTGCATGTGACAGGTATGATAGATTTCTTTGAGGGTATAACGTGGAGTGGATAATGTAGATTGCCAAAAGGCAGGTACCTGAAAAACTGTTAGTTTTAGAAGAGAAAGAAAGAAAGAAATTGAATTGGAAATGGGGAGCACATCTGTGGAGAGAAAGAAAGTGAAAAGAATGGTTACTTGAGATTGTTAAATTCACTGCTGAGACACAAGGATAGCAATGTTCTTGGAGAAATTGTGGAATGTTGTTTCTCAAGCTTATATAGGGTATTGTCACAATAATATAGGAGATAACATCAGAGGGGGATGGAGACTTAAAGTGACAGGTGATTGAAAGCTTATGATTGACTCATAAACTGAATAGAGGTGAGTGGAGGTGAGGTGATTTTACATGCTGTAAAATCATCATCCACAGCAACGTTGTCCATTGGAGAAGAGACCGATTTTCACTTTTGCCATCGTAATCCTTCGAGATGAGAGAGACTGTATGCTTCGTGAGAACTGTATGTTTGTGAGAACTGTATGATTAGTTTAGTTCAGAGATACAGAGTATACATTTAGATATATTTAGACTGGGTCTATCTTGAATATACACTAGATAAAATGGGGTTCCACACAAACTGTATTAATTGGGTGAAAACATTATATTTAAATCCAAAGTCAAAAGTGAGGGTAAATGGATGTTGCTCGGAGTTTTTTGAATTAAAGAGGAGAGTTAGACAGGGAGACAGTTTGAGCCCCCTGCTTTTTGACCTATGTTTAGAGCCGCTCGCAGAAACTATTAGGCAACATGACTATATTGAGGGCATTAAAGGTGATCGGGGGGGGGGGGACAAAAAATTTCACTATTTGCAGATGATGTCATGATCTATGTGAGTAATCCTATTTCCTCAGTGCCTTACCTCATGCAAGTCTTACAGGAATATGGAGAAATATTGGGATATAAAATAAATGACTCAAAATCAGAAGCAATGATGCTGTCAGGTCTGTGGCCCTCACAATTAAATGATCAGGTCAGGTTCCATTGGCCTCGGGAGGGTTTTAGATATTTAGGTATTGTTATCACTTCCTCTGTCACCGCATTGTATGAAGCTAACTATGGTAAATTACTCAAGAAGACTAAGGCAGACATGCACAGATGGGATATTCTCCCTTTATCTCTAATTGGTAGAGTGGAGGTTGTTCGAATGACCATTTTGCCCCGACTGCTTTTCATATTTCAATCTTTACCAGTAGGGGTACCTGGCGCGGCATTTAAAGTGTTAGGCAAAGAGTTAACAAGATTTGTGTGGCAAAATAAGAGACCCAGAGTCAGACTTAAGACACTGCTGTTATCAAAACAAAAAGGGGGCCTAAATATGCCCAACTTAAAATATTATTATTGGGCAGCGCAGCTGAGAATCTTGATAGCATGGTTAACGAATGATGAGGAAACGGGATGGGTGAAAATAGAACAAAATGCATGTCCTAGTATTGCCCTGGCTGGGCTCCCATTTCTAACTCGAGTAAATTTTTCAAAGAAATTAAAAGTACATAACGATTGGATTAAATTCATGATGAAAACGTGGTTAGCTATCAGAAAGCAATTAAATCTTTTTAATTCGATATCTAGAGCAATGAAGATAGCTGCTAGTCCCAATTTTATACCCAGCAATATTGATAAGGGATTTAGAAACTGGGCAGATAAAGAGCTTATTACTGTGGACCAGCTTTTTTGTGGGGGACTCTTGAAATGTCATGAGCATTTGCAGAATGAATTTGGACTGTCAGGGTCGGATTTCTTTAGGTTCCTCCAAATACTACTTACAGACACATGTAGATTGGGAGCAGATATGTACACTACCTTCAAATTTGGAAAATAATTTATTGATGACTATAGAGGGAGTGTTACAAAATAATTTGATATCCCATTTATATCAAGGACTTCAAGACTATGTAAAAGGAAATACTTTAGAAACAAACCAGAAATGGGAATTGGAAATGAACATTATTGTTACAGATTAAATATGGGAAAGGACATGTCTCTTGGGCCATAAGCTGACAAGCAGCCCCTCTTGGAAGGAGTTCGATTGGAAAATTAAAATGAGAGTATTTAAGGCCCCTCGTGGTGGCAAGATACAGTAACACCTCAAATTTATGCTGGAGACAATGTGGGAAGATAGGTGATCACACACATATTTTGGGGGATTGTCCCAAATTGTACCAATACTGGAGAGACATCCAGGTAGAGATTAAATTAATTCTGGGAGTGGATCTACCTCTGGAACCAGCTTGTTTTATATTAGGAGATACTCCAGCAGTGAATGATATTCAAAATCAGAAATATTTGCTTGGGGTGATGCTGTTGATTGCTAAAAAGATAATAACTGTGCTATGGAGAAAGGAAATGCCACCGAATGTTCAACAGTAGAGGGAAAGATTGAAAAATGTATACTTGATGGAAAGTATAACTGCTAAACTCCAGTTGAGGACCGATGCCTTTAATATTATACGGAAACCGGTACTATTACAAATGCCAAGATTGTTTAAGGATATGAATAGATGAGCTTGCTCTGGTGCCTGTGAATAAGATTTGATGCAATGCTAATAGAGGTTAGGTGATTTGTATTGTGTCATTTTGTGTATCTCTTTGTTTTGTCTGTATGTGTATTTTGTTATGTCAATAAATGTTGAGTTAAAAAAAAGAGATATAGCGTGGAAACAGGCCGTTTGGCCCACCTAGTCCATGCCGACCAGCAATCCCAGCACACTGACACTATTCAACATACACTAGGGATAATTTACAATTATACCAAGTCAGTTAACCTACAAACCTGTAGACCTTTGGAGTGTTGGAGGAAACTGGAGATCCAGGAGAAAACCTATGCAGGTCACAGGGAGAACGCGCAAACTCTGCAGACCGACCCGGCGCTTCAACCGCGGTCGCGGCGCGGCGTGGTCTTACCATCATGGAGCTTGCGATCCCTTTGCCAGGGATCGACTGTGGAGAGCTCCAACCGTGGGTCTGTAGACTTTAACATCGTCGAGCCCGCAGTCCCTGGTTAGAGATCGATTCGGGAGCTCCAAGCCGCGGATAATTTTCAAGCGTCCCGACGAGGGAGTTTCAATCACCCCGACACGAAGGCTTCGGATCGCTGGCTGCGGGAGCTTTGATGTCCCCCACTGTGGCTGATTCGACAGCTCCGACCGCGGGAAAATAAAGAGGGAGAAGATTGGACTTTATTACCTTCCACCACAGTGAAGAATCCGGGGAGCTATTGTGGAGGATGTTTATGTTAAATTTTATTGTATGTGGCTGTGTGTCTTGTTGCTTTTCACTCAGTATGGCTGTGTGGTAACTCAAATTTCACTGCACTTCAATTGGTACATGTGACAATAAACTGCCCTTGACCTTGAAGTACCATGCTGCGCTAAATGAAAGAGTCACGGAGGGAACGGTTCCTATTGAGTGCTCACAGGGATGGGTGTGGAAGATGTGCCTGATGGTGGAATTCTATTGAAGATAGCAGGGATTATGGGGGATGATCTATGGAGGAGAGTGAGGTGGGGAGCCAGGTGACATTCTGACTGATATTTGTATAGGTATTTGATATTTGACTGATATCTGACTGATATTTGTACTGCAGTTGTACAGGACCCTAGTGAGACCACACCTGGAGTATTGTGTGCAGTTTTGGTCTCCAAATTTGAGGAAGGACATTCTTGCTATTGAGGGAGTGCAGCGTAGGTTCACAAGGTTAATTACCGGGATGGCGGGACTGTCATATTCTGAGAGAATGGAGCGGCTGGGCTTGTATACTGGAATTTAGAAGGATGAGAGGGGATCTTATTGAAACATATAAGATTATTAAGGGTTTGGACATGCTAGAGGCATGAAGCATGTTCTCGATGTTGGGGGAGTCCAGAACCAGGGGCCACAGTTTCAGAATAAGGGGTCATCTTCATTTAGAACGGAGATGAGGAAACACTTTTTCATACAGAGAGTTGTGAGACTGTGGAATTCTCTGCCTCAGAGGGCAGTGGAAGCCAGTTCTCTGGATATTTTCAAGAGAGAGCTAGATAGGGCACTTGAAGATAGTGGAATCAGGGGATATGGGGAGAAGGCAGGAACGGGGTACTGATTGTGGATGATCAGCCATGATCACATTGAATGGTGGTGCTGGCTTGAAAGGTCAAATGGCTTACTCCTGCTATTGTCTATTGTCTATTGTCTATATGGAGAGGAGATGAGAGCTGAAAAGTGGGAAAGAGAGGAGCATTAAATAGAGCGGCCTAAAGTGATCAGGGTTTGATCCTTACTGCTGGTGCTGTCTATGTGGACATTTCACGTTATCTCCATACATTTCCTCTGGGTGCTCTAGCTTTCTCTCACACCATGAAGATGTGCTGTTCGGTGGATTAAATCACCACTGTAAATTACCTCTGGTGTCGATAGATGGTTATAGAGTTCGGGTGGAATTGATGATCATGTAAGAGTGAATAGATTACAGTGAAATAAGTAGGGGAATTAAATGAATATCATTGCTCTGAGAGAACGCTTAGAGATATGGACTGAATAATCTACTTCTATGTGTTATGAAAAATGAGTTCGGAATTGTTGAATCTTAATTGGCCCCTGAAATGGCTGAACAAATTAACAATAACTGATCCATAAAGGTGACCCACCAGCACCAACCTCTCAGTCCAGTTAGGGATTGATAATCCTTCCTCACATTGCCATCAATGCCCACATCCCATGAAGATATAATAAATAAATTGGAATAATAACAGGTCCTCTTGTTGATGTAGAGGGTGTGAGGAAGTGCTATGTGGCAGTAGTCGTTGGTCACATTAAAATAATCCTCCCAACAGCTGGGCGGATAAAGGCATAAAATGCTGGACATATTCTGCAGGTCAGATGGTATCTGTGAAAACTGAAACATGGTCAATGTTTAGAGTTGGCTCCCCTTCCTCAGGCTAAATTGTCTGTCTGGCTATAAGGCCTGAGCACAAGGGATGACACTTTCATAGCCAATGACTAATGGCAGTGGTCACTGGTAATCGCTCTGGGTCACCAGTGGGAGTGGGTAGGGAGAACACGAATAGCACTTCGTTGATGGGGTCATTGTGAAGTGAGCAGCTTAGTTTAGTTTTGAGGTACTGCAAGGCAACAGGCCCTTCGGCCCACCTAGACCATGCTGACCAGAAATCCCCGCGCATTAACACTATCCTACACACTCTAGGGACAATTTACACTTATACCAAGTCAATTCACCTACAAACCTCTACGTCTTTGGAGTGTGGGAAGAATCCGAAGATCTTGGAGAAAATCCATGCATTGTCGTGGGGAGAAAGCACAACTCCGTACAGACAGCACCCATAGTCGGGATCGAACCCGGGTATCTGGCGCTGTAAGCGCTGTAAGGTAGCAACTCTACCACTGCTGCCCACGTGCATTCTCATACAGTCAGGGAAGAGAATGCGCGATACGGTTGTGATTCTGATGAATGGGCAAGGGGGATGGCGACGGCAAGGAAGAAAATCGGTGCAATGTTCTGGGTCGAGAAAGACAAGAGACTTTGTCGGGTGGAAAAAAATCTTGCTCTTCCCTGTCTATAAGCAGACAAAAAAGGGGCAGATTTTAATGCAGTACCTTTGCTAATGCAGTCAATGCTTTCTGCTGTCAATCTGCAGCTGGAAATCCCTCCGTGCAAATCTGCCCACTTTCCAACACATTGTTACTATTACAATTATGAATTTCCTTGATCCGTTTTGGGGCAGATGACAATAAAACAATCTCGACTCTCTTGACTCTCATTCCACATGTCATTCCGAAAATGTGTTAACCTGAGTTAGTCCCCCACCTTTATAGTTACTTACTTACTTATTTATTGACTTTACTTTCATTACAGACTCACGGTCCAGATAAAAGACAAGACATTACATAGGATAAATTGCATACAAAGGCACTCAAATTACATTCAAAAGCACAGTAAATTACTTACAAAAGCACAATAAATTACTTACAAAAGCACAATACATGGTTTAAGATCAAGAATTAAAAAAAATTAGTGTCCTACAACGAGACAACTATACCAATGTCTCCACGGCTGGGATTGGTAGCGTGTAGTGCTAAACCTTATGTTTGATAAAGCCAAGGTGATTTCATTTTCAGGGTCATTAATCCGGCAAATAAATTTACGTATAAGATTTCTTAAGACAGTTTGTGAAGTATTGACTCCTGCAGCCACAAACATTTCACTTGCACTACACTATCTAGGTCTCTTAAGTAATATTCTCATGGCATCATTATAAACTACGTTAAGCCTCTGAAAGCTTGCTTTTCTGCAGTTTGACCACAGGTGTGCAGTATAGTGGTGTACAATATGCTCTGAACAGAGACATCTTCACTCCATCTGTACACGCAATAAACATGCGTAAGAGAATGTTTGCTTGTGCATATATCATATGGCGTGGCCTATAAATATCCTCATCATCTGTCATTTGTTCTGTAATAAAATGTCCAAGATATTTTATCTTATTACAGAATTCATTAAGATTATTATCAGACAATTTAAAACCAGGAATTTTTAGACATTTATCCTCTTTGGTTCTACAGATCATATCAGCACTCTTACCAGCATTGTATTTATTATCATGTTCCACACCATACAAATAACATATAGTAGGGAGGTGCTGGAGACCAGTACTAGATGGGGTAAAGATCACAAGATCATCTGCATACATAATATGGTTCATTAGAGTATTACCAATCATGCACCCAGTATTAAATTCAATTGCTTGGACGGATCATCAATATAGAGATTAAAAAGAACTGGGGACCATTGCTAACCCCAAATGGGACTGAGACCCTGTTGCCCCATTTTACTTGCATAATCTGGTGGGCATACCAGTAAGCCAGAATTCTCACAATGTATTTAGACACCCCTCTTTGCCTCAATTTAACAAACAACTTTCTATGATTAACACAATCAAAGGCTTTGGAAGCATCAATAAAGCACATAAGAATTGATGAGTTTTTACCTCTATATTTGTTTACAATTTCTTTTAAGGCCTATATACACAAGTCAGTGCCATGTTTAGCTTTAAAACCAAACTGGTTATCTGTGGAGTTAACAAACTAATGTAATCTTTCCAGCAGAATTATTTCTAGGTGTTTTGACTGTCTGCTGGCTAAAGCTATGGGCCTGTAATTATTTAGGCTGCCTAATTTTCCAGCTTTGTCTTTAATGACTGGCACAAGCAGAACAGACAACATTGCGTCTGGTAACAAACCATGAATCACAAAGCCAGTAATATGATTATTTGATTTCTGTTATTATGGAATTGGGTTGTCTGATCGAGATATTTGTAGCTTCAACTCTCCCTCATTTACGAGGTTTGGATGTTGCAACCAAGGCCAAAGAGCATCATGGAGGCAGAAAGGATTGCAGACGCTGGAATAAGGAGCAAAAAAAGGTAGAGTTGCTGGAAGAACTGTGCGGGTTAGGCAGCATCTGTGGAGGGAAATGTTCTGTTGTTGTATCAGGTGGAATCCAGATAAAGAGTCTCGACCCTAAACATCGGGTCCATTTCTCTCCGCAGATGCTGCCCTAACCCACTGAGTTCCTCCAAAGACTATCATTACTTATTCATTGCTTTCCATATTTAACATGCAGATTTGATAGAAAATAGTTGATGTTGCATTGAGAATTTGAAATAATTATCCTATTCACAGAGTCCCAATGCTTTGAAGATAAAACTGTCTTTAGCTTTGAACCATTAATTTTATGACCAGTACATTATCTAAAGTATTAGAAGAATGACCTCTTTGCATGTTGAATTATTAACGTAAAAGATCAAACACTAGTCAAAAGGAGGCCAATGTAAATACCTCATAAATAGGAGAAATTAGTCATCTCAGTAATTTTGCTATGGAGGTTACATTAGGTGTGACAATAAAATATTAAAAATAGCAAAGGCTCATACCAGCTTACTGGTGACAATTGACCTTTTGCAGTACGACTCCGTGCAGACATGAATTTCACACTTTGTTAAGCAGAGGGTTCCCTGTAGATACCATCCTAATTCTGTTAGTTGGGGATTTGACCTTGTGTGCTAGAACAGTAACATACTCTGCTGTAATCTTTACACATCATTCTACCTTTTACTGTGCAGGTTAAAATGCCCAGCTGGGATCGTTCCAGTGGGCCAATCAGTCTTTGAGTGCAGGTCTATCTAGTACATGAGTGCGTCAAAAGGGTTCGTTTAGCCATATTGTAGGATAGGAGATCATCTGAAGACAGGGCATTGATAGCTGATTTAATTATAACTCCACAGACTTCATCATCGGTTTTCTGTTGTTTGGCACAATATTGCGAACATGCATTCTGAATCTTAACTGACATTGGATATAATAATTGTGTGGTTAAAAGTGTTGAGTTGCATTTCATGAAAGTCAATTAAGTTTTCTGGAGGACAGAAGAATGGCGTAAATTTCAAAATGGCCTTTCAGCAATGAAACAATTTGCATAGTTTAAACTAAATTAAATACCATTATTAAAATTATGAAATATTATTAGCTGTAGTTAGTGGCAGTAAGGATGCCATGCAGTTCCAGATTCAGGGACAGTTTCTTCCCAGCTGTATTCAGGCTATTGAACCATCCGACCGCAAAGAGCTTTCCTGCCTCCTAAAGAGCATTCTTGAACTACTGTCTACCTTATTGGTGACCCTAGGACTATCTTTGATCAGACCTTACTGGCTTATATTGCACTAAATATTATTTGCCTATCATGTATCTGTACATTGTAAATGGCTCGATTGTAATCACGTATAATCTTTCTGCTGACTGGTTAGCACGCAACAATAGCTTTTCACTGTACCTCGGTACACTTGACAATAAACTAAACTGAACTGAACTGAATTGAACAGTCCATTACATGATCCAGCCCATAATTTTCCAATTATTCATTAACCTAGCGTATATTGAATGCATTCCACTTATAGGTTGCTGCGTGCTAGCGACATGTACCTGGAGTTGACTGTCAACCCTTTGTATACGTACCATTATTTTGGATGGTCATTTCCTTGGCCATATTACTAAATATTGGACCTTTAATGGTCAGACCTAAGAAAGGACCATCAGCCTCAAGTCCTGAAACTTGTAATTCATTGGATTTATTGTGGGCTCTGGAAAATGAATTCAAACTTCCAAATATTTTCTAATTTTTATCAAAACCATTTCACCTCATTCTGGACTGATCCACCAGAGGAGATATTTTAGTTTTAGTTTTTAGTTTTAGAGATTGCATTTGGAAACAGGCTCTTTGACCTACTGAGTCCATGCCGACCCATTCACACTAATTCTATGTTATCCCACTTTTGCATCACAAAGGGGCGATTTACAGAGGCCAATTAACCTACAAACCAGCAGGTCTTTGGACTGTGGGAGGAAACCTGAGCACCCAGAGGAAACCCATGTGGTCACAAGGAGAATGTGCAAACTCCACTCAGACAGCACCCAAGGTCAGGATCGAACCTGGGTCTCTGGCGCTGTCAGGCAGAAGCTCTATTTTCTCTTCTTTTGACCTATTTATTGGTTTTTACTGTAGAATGATATGTCCCAGTAATTCTCATGCTGAAGGTAAACGTTTAGACCCATTTGGTTGGATTCTGTTCCCCTTCTTTCTTACATAATGTATTGAAATTGAAAGTTTTGCCGTATCTCTGTACAATTCATGAATCTGGACATAACCGCAGAATTATCCAGGTTCCTATCAGCTACCAATACCTCCCCATGGATCTGTCAGTGTGGTCAGAATTTCTGCAAGAATATGCCCAGAGTTTGCTGGCAACGAGTCAAAGTGGATTTGTTGATTGGGTTCTGACATTGGATTCCTCACTCAATGTGGGAAACCTACTCAAAAAACCTCACCAGTTGGTTCAGCTTTTCCTTTTATTCTGGCGGATGAGAGAAACAGATTTTTTTCAGGCTATTTGGATCAATTCTCAACCACAGCAAAGGAAGGGGTTCCTAAGTAAATCAATGATTCCATGGTTCTTTACTGTCACGTATGCACAGCACAGTGAATTTTTTTTTGTACAATCACACAGGCACTGATGCCACAATTTTGGCGCCGTTTAAAAAAAAGAAAAAAATGGAGAACACAAACAGTGCAAAGTCCAGCCCACATGTTGGAAGTCCTGGAGAGCTCCCAATCCAGATAAGTGTAGGTAAGCCCAATCCAACATCCCTCTCCTCTGCCTACTGCCTCTGTGTCTCGGGGGTGCCTCCTGCAGCTGACCCTAAAGGCGCTGGAGGTAATAGCCAGGTCCATCACTGCCAGCGGCTCCCTCCTCGACTTTCCAGCCTTCAGGACTCCAAGCTTCCACCGCATGTGGCCGTTTGGATCTTTGTCTTCGTCGGCCCCTGAGCCCATCCTAGTTCTTTGTTCTGTGTGGTCCTAGTCTGTCCTTGTCCTGCTCGTCTTTGTTCTTGGCGGTTACCTCGGCAGACGGGCTCAAACATGTACTCGGTGGTCACCTGCACTCATAATTGGGTATATGTACATGTACATGTGTACATGAGTATATAATTGAGTACATGTACACATGTACATGAGCACATCATTGAGTAAATGGCAACTAAATATAAAGAACATCTCCAATCCTTTACCACTTTTCCTCTCGACTCTCCAACAGATGTAGTTACCCGTGTTAAATTGGCCAGTCTAATTTCAGAGTCTGCTGCTCCACATGGGGAAATGTCACATGAAAGATAATGTATAGACAAAGGCTGAGGTCACATCACACATGGCACTCAGACGGTCAAATACTCCTGGTGTTAACCTTTTAATTGCTGTGAAAATTAGCGTATAACAGAAGTTTGGACGTGTGTGAATAATACATTAAAAAAAATTATACAGTTATTTTACAAAAGCAAGGAGCTATGGGTGCACGGGTAACACTTAAAATGCCAAGAACTACAGAAACATTTGAATTAATTTTCACTTTATCATTATCGTTTTATTTTAACACTGAGATGAATGGTACATTTGAAGAAATCTACTTATATATTTACATATATTAAAACATGAACATGGGAAAAAGCACTTGAAATGATAAATGGTGTTTGATAATCTGCTCGGGTCAATTGAGTGGAATTCAGTTATAGATGAAAGGATGGAACCATAAAGCTTCTGAAATAATTGGTTATTTTCCCAAGGTCAAAATATTTCAATGCGTTGAATTAAAAATCTATCACAACTTTTTTGACAGAGCACAAATGTTAACACACCTGTATTTTTATTCATGTTGGACTTAAGATGGGTTTCTGTGCAGGTTGAGAAGGATCTGAATATGTTGCCATTCGCACAATGCGTGTTATTTCCCACTGCTCCAGAGGGGATCAGAACTGTGACTAGAAGACTGGATGTCCAAGCAGCCATGCAGTTAATCATCTAGGCTAGTGCAACAATATCTCCCAAACTCATGACTTGTACCTTCGAGATAGACAAAGACACATGGGTATAGCACAAGCTACAGGTTTCCCTCTAGGTCACAACACCATTTTGACTTGGAAATATATCATTATTGATTTAATGTCACTGGGTGTAACCCTGGAACTCCCTCCTCATCAGCATTGAAGACATTTCTCACCAGAAAGACTGCAACATTATGAGAATAGTTAATTCCACCTTCTGTAGCAACATTAGGGATGGATAATAAATGCTGGCCTTTACCAGTGAAGCCATTTTTTTCTAACACAAATGAAGTTAAAAATCCATGTCTTTCAGCTGCTGTGCATCACTGCTAGTCATGATTCTTTATATTTGGGTGCACAAATATTGTGTCAAAATGGAAGTGGATTTAAATAGAAAGGAAACGTTTGCATTATCTACAGAGGCACAGTGGTGTAATGACCAGAGCCACTGCTTCATTATTGTAATGACCTGGGTTCAATCCTGACACTGGGTTCTGTCTGTGTGGAGTTTGCATGTTCCCTTTGAAACCCATGCCGTCTGTGTGTACTGGTTCCTACATCCCAAAGACATGCAATTGACAGTTCACACGCTATTTATAGTGCAAATCCTGTTTCATTATAGTACAAATCCTGTTTTACCAGTGATACAGGGCCTCGCGGGTCGGAGTCCGGGCCAGCGGTGCGGCTGACAAAACCCGCGCTGGGGCCCGGGTGACACCAAGGAGGCGTGAAGCGGGACGTCGACAGCGGTGAGGCCTCAGTGGCGGTGAAGCGGCGGCAGTGGTGAACCTCGCAATGATGGGGCCTCGGCGGTGGTGAATCCTCACGGCGGCAGCGATTGGTCGTGGGCTGACCCGTGATCAGCGCTCGGTGAGAGCGCGGAGGACCGGCGTGAAGGGCGGGAGGGGAAGAGCAATGGAGGACCCAGCGCGGGGGAGGGTGCCGTGAGTGGGGGGGAAGAACAATGGAGGACCTGGCTTGGGGGGACCGCCATGAGGGGGGAGGGGGATGAACAATGGACAATAGGAAGGGCGTGGGGGAACAAAGGACAATGGGGAGTGGGGGAACAGCTGTGGTAGGGAGGGGTGGGGGGGAGGAGAACAAAAGGAGGAGCCGGCATGCTTTGTAACTTTGACCGCTATTTGTACACATTGGGTATGCAAGCAAATAATTTCACTGTGCTTAGTCACATGTGACAATAAAGTATTCTTATTCCTATTCCTATTTACAGTGGCCAATACTGCGTAGATGCGAGGTAGAATATGGGATAAATTTATGGGAC
Source organism: Raja brachyura (assembly GCA_963514005.1). The sequence goes on along the minus strand of OY740802.1, from coordinate 35,379,829 downwards.
TGTGAGGAGAATAAAATGGGAAGCGTGCAAATGCTCGATGTAGGCAGTGTTGAAAAACCTGCATTCCTACTGTATAACTCAATGAATCACAGTGAGCCCAATGGTCCAATTTTGTGGTATATGTTTGGAATTGGCAGCTGAAATATAATTGTTGTCCTGTTTTGTATGTGCTACATCTATAATATAACATCAAGTGTGCGAATAGAACTTTTCTTCCAAGATATTGCTCCATTTAATTTATTCTACTATAATAGCTAGTTGTTTCCGAGATAGTCAAACCTAGATAAGACAACTATCAACATAGAAATTAGGTGCAGGAGTAGGCCATTCGGCCCTTCGAGCCTGCACTGCCATTCAACATGATCATGGCTGATCATCCAACTCAGTATCCCGTACCTGCCTTCTCTCCATACCCTCTGATCCCCTTAGCCACAAGGGCCACATCTAACTCCCTCTTAAATATAGCCAATGAACTGGCCTCAACTACCCTCTGTGGCAGAGAGTTCCAGAGACCCACCACTCTCTGTGTGAAAAAATTCCTTCTCATCTCGGTCCTAAAGGATTTCCCCCTTATCCTTAAGCTGTGACCCCTTGTCCTGGACCTCCCCAACATCGGGAACAATCTTCCTGCATCTAGCCTGTCCAGCCCCTTAAGAATCTTGTAAGTTTCTATAAGATCCCCTCTCAATCTCCTAAATTCTAGAGAGTATAAACCGAGTCTATGCAGTCTTTGTTCATAAGACAGTCCTGACATCCCAGGAATCAGTCTGGTGAACCTTCGCTGCACTCCCTCTATGGCAATAATGTCCTTCCTCAGATTTGGGACCTATATCAAGTTATAGGTCGATGATAATTTGAGGTTGAGTTTGAATTTAGTTTATTGCCACGTGTACCGAGGTACAGTGGAACGCTTTTGTCGCATGCTAACCAGTCAGCGGAAAGACAACACATGATTACAATCGAGCAATCCACAGTGTACAGATACATGATAAAGGGAATAACGTTTATTGCAAGGTAAAGTCCAATCAGAGATAGTATGAAGGTCTCCAATTAAGTAGATGGTAGCTCAGGACTGCCCTTCAGTTGTTAGTTTAGTTGCCTGGTAACAGCTGGGGTAAGAACTGTCCCTGAATCTGGACATGTGTGTTTTCACTCTTCTATAGCTTTTTCCTGATGGAAAAGGGGAGAAGAGGTAGTGGCCCGGGTGTGACTTGTTCCTGATTATGCTAGTGACAGCATTGGATATTCATTGGATCCCTGGTCTCTGCTGCGGTCATGGTAAGACGATTCCAGTCGTGTTGCGTGTGGAGGAATTAACTGTGCAGGGAAATTTATCCTCCCTTCAGCACTGCGCTACTTACTGGAAAAACAGTGAGCAGTGAACTCTGGAATATAATGTGCTTGTGGTTGAATTGTCTGCTGACAATCAAACATTGATCATTTGAGCAAGATATCCATTGGAACTGCTATCTTATAATCTTTCTACAGTGAAGAATTCATGCTTATCCTCTACCACTGGCTACCTATGTTGCCTTCTGGAATTTTCCCAGAGCTTCAACGGACACCATTCACTGAGTCCATGATGGTGCACAGACGGATTCCATCAATTCCATTCTGCAATGTTTCCTTATAGCCTATTCTCTTTAGCATGTTCATCAGAACCATACCCTCTCAAATTTCCTACTAGTCATGTACACAAATTGTAATTTATGCTAGCCAACCAACACCTCTCTGGGATGTGGGACGAAAATAGAGTACCCATAGGTAACCCACGTGGTCACAGTGACCACATGCAAACTCCACACAGACAGATTGAGAGGTCAGGATTGAACCTGGGTTGCTGGAACTATGAGCAGAAACACTCACTGTCAATCAAAAATGTCCTCCACCTCTACAAGTTTTTCTTCATTACTTTTTAAGCTTTCCTTTGCCTTAGCCTTGGTTGTACATTAGCAAATATCCAGGGAAATTTTGTTCACTTGTAAAGATACTGTGTAAAATTTATCTTGTCAATAGCGAAGTTGTTCCTTGAACGCAGTGAGAAACGGGCTTCTTTTGCTCAAGTGGATGCTTTATGTTTAGGTTCATTATTGTCACAAGTACCAAGGTGCAGCGAAAATCTTTGCTTTGCATGCTATCCAAACAGATCAGCTCTACTGTACAGGGGTACAATCTGTTCAAACGCAAGCACAATAGATAGAGCTAAGAGAAGATACAGAGTGTAGAATATAGTTCCCAGCATTGTAGTGCATTATCGCGCATCGGTTCTTTAGAAAAAGTCTTCAATGGGTAAGGGATGAATCAAACAATGCCCTAGCTATGGAAGGACCATTCAAAAGCCTGATAATGGAGGGGAAGAAGTTGCATCCAGCATCTGGTGGTGCATGTTTTCAAGCTTCTGTACTTTCTGCTGCATGGAAGCAGGGAAGGGAAGGAATGACTAGGATGGGACATGTCTTTGATTATGTTGGCTGCTTTACCAAGACAGCATGAAGCATATACAAAGTCAATGGTGGGGAGTCTGGTCTGTGTGATGGACTCAGCTACATCTACAACTCCCTGCAATGTCATGCGGTCTTGGGCAGAGTTGTTCCCAAACCAAGCTGAGATGTATGTTTTCTGTCTGCAGAAGTTTGTAGAAGCTTGAACACCTATGGGATTAATCAGGTGGGAAATAACAGAACAATGCAGCACGGAAGCAGGCCCTTGGGCCCAACTCATCCACTCCGACCATAATGTGTAGGAAGGAACTGCAGATGCTGGTTTAAACCAAAGATGGACACAAAAAGCTGGAGTAACTCCGTGGGACAAGCAGCATCTCTGGAGAAAAGGAATAGGCGACGTTTTGAAACATCACTCATTCCTTCTCTTCAGAGATGCTGCTTGTCCCGCTGAGTTACTCCAGCTTTTTGTGTCTATCTTCACTCCGACCATGATGCCCAGCTAAGTCCCATTGTACATAAGAAAATTATATTTACCACTTAAGCATCATTGCAATGTTAGGAAATATTTTAAAGGAAATCTAGCATTCATTACTGAATGTCACAGGATACCATGCAGTTAGTTGGTAAACACTCAATTTTCAGAAAATTGGACTGAAGCGAGGCAAAGCTGCCATTCAGTTGAGGGTTCACACACGAACACGCAATTATAGCCCAACAATTCCGTAATATCAATATTATATAAAGGCTCAAAAATAACCTCTCAGATCTTTGCTTTCCCAATCTAGGAACTCATTGGACTGTGTTATCCATTATATTATGTTAAGAATATTCTGGAATTGAAACATTCTTTCTTTCCGCTACATAGAAGTGATAATCTAATGCTTTTCTAAAACATAGAGCATAACCTAAAACAGTACAACAGAGAAACAGGCCCTTCAACCCACAACATCCATGCCGAACATGATGCCAAGTTAAACTAATCTATTTGCCTGCACATGATCCATATCCCTCCATTCCCTGTTTATCCATTTGCTTATCCGAAAGCCTCTTAAATGCCACTATCGTATATGCCTCCATCATCAACCATGACCGTGCTTCCTTCCACCATTCTCTGCATAAAAAACTTGCCCCGTACATCCCCTTTAAACTTTGCATCCCCCATATTAAAACTATGCCTTCTAGTGCTTGACATTTCCAACATGACAGTCAAATCTATCTATGCCTTGCACAATTTAAAATACTTTTTTGGGTCTCCCTTCAACCTTTGATGTTCCAGGAAACACCATCCAAGTTTGTCCGACCTCCTTCTGGGTAGAGGCAAGAAACTGCAGATGCTGGTTTATTAAAAAAAGATACAAAGTACTGGAGAACTTAATGTGTCAGTTAGCATCTCTGGAGAACATGGATAGGTATTCCAGGCATTATTCTAGTAAACCTCCTATGTGCCCTCTCCAACCTCCAGAACCTTCCTGTAATGGGGTTACCAAATTGTAAACAATAGTCCACATGCAACCAAACCAAAGTCCTGTAAAGCTTCGAAGATTAAATTGTTGGAACAAAGCAAGTAAGTTGGACTGGAACTACACTGAGAACCATAATGCAAAAGATCCCAATCCACTGATTGTAGTTTGCACAGTTTAGCATCTTGTTTCTGTAATGGAGACCATCCTTTGGCACTTGTAGAATAATCAGGCAGTGGGCCAGTGAATGTTTTTTATCAAGCACTAGCCTCTAGTGCTGGGCTGCTCATGAAGGTCCTCTTTTACATACATGGGTGGTGTATGCCATGTGCAGGTCATCTGTGGCCAATGGTGATGGAAGCCACATCCTGAACTTTGGAAGCCACCGCAATCCCTGCCCTTATGTGATAATGGGTGGTAACTGTTTTACTACGCAGTACAATATATATGTCTATGCCTATGTTATTACAAAGACTCCCATTTAAACATGACTGACATGGTCAATTTACAATCTGTATGTCACAAGAGCCAATTCACATCCTAATAAATACTGTACTTGCTTTTACTATATTGACTGGAGACACAAGAAACTACAGATGCTGGAATCTTGAGCATAACATAAAATGCTGGATTTACTCAGTAGGTCAGGAAGCATTTGTGGAGGAAATGGAGAGACTAAAGAATGATCTAAAGAAGGATCCTGATCCAAAACGCCATCTGTCCAATGCTTCCACAGATGCTGCCTGATCTGCTGAGTTCCTCCAGCACATTGTGCTTTACTATATTGACTACTTGGTCTCCTGCAGGGAAAAGGTAAGACTCATAGTAAATGGTAAGATTGATTGTACAGGAACGGGAAGTGCAAGGACAAGTAAGTTTCTTGTTTCAGATGATTTGCCTTGATTGAAATTTTAATATCTATCAAACCAATCATTAATTTTCCAAATGGTGAAGATTTCTTTTAATATACATATTGATGGTCGGATGGAAGAAAAATGTATATTGTGCAGAGAGGCTACCATTCTGAAACGGTAATGAAAGGACTTACAAGGATGTTTTGAGATGTGGCAGATGAACAGTGTAGTCCTGACCAGTGAATTTCATAACCATAATCCAGTTCTCAATTTGTGATTAATGGAGGCAGTTCCAGGTGACTGAGGGCTTGGGGAAATGTTGGAGAATGTGTCTCAATGAGTAGCATGCTGCAAATTGGAGGATTTAATATACATAGAGGAAAGCAAGTCCTCAATGGATTACAGGCTTTCACCGTGACTTGTAATAATGGATGTGGGTCTTCCAAAATCACTAAATGCTGAATTAGTATTTGCAACAAATAAGAGATTAGTACTGTACATTTTCACATTGTTTTATGAATTATATTGACAGATTATATTCATCTGCTTAAGTTAGTGAAATATTTATCTGGATGAATACATTTTATAGCTGGAAAATGATACATTGGCTATTTAAAGGTATAGGTCATAAGGTCATAAATCATAGGAGTAGAATTACGCCATTCAGCCCATCAAGTCTCCTTCGCTACTCGATCATGGCTGACCCACAGTATCTCTCCCTCATAACCCTATTCTCCTGCCTTCTCTCCATAACCTCTGACACATGTGCTAATCAAGAATCTATCCATCTCTGCCTTAAAAATATCCACCGACTTGGTCTCCACAGCCTTCTGTGGCAAAGAATTCCACAGATTCACCACCCTCTGACTAAAGACATTTCTCTTCATCTTCTTCCTAAAATAATGTCCTTTAATTCTGTGGCTATGACCTCTAGTCCTAGACTCTCCCACTAGTATATACTATTGTATACTGTTGACCTAGTCTTGTGTCATATTTTGCTGGAATTAAATATATTGCTCAAAATCCAGCCAACCTTCCCACTCCAAACATGAGGTGAGCACTCAAAATGGGGGGAATACCAAGAACAGAAGTAATAAACTGATTGTTCTTCTTACGTGAATTAATTTAGTTCCTTTAATTAATTTTGCAGCATTTTTCTATGGTAAGCAACACTACAAAAAGTGATCACCTTTCTGGTGCAAAACCAAAATGACCCTGGGCTGACTGTTGGAGAGTTTCTCTGCATCCATATCTAGCTCTCTATCCTACCTTTAAGGTTATATCCTTGAATCACGCAAAATGTACAAATGTTGGCAGTGTGTTTTGCTGTAAGTACCCTGATAAGAAAATATACAAAAGTTAACACTGTGTACGGCAAAATAAGATGAAGCTAGATAATTCAATGTTAAGCAAGCAAGGAAATGATGGGCCAAATGGACTCCTTCGGGACCTGCAGATTTCTCTAATTTTAATAGTCAAAGTGTGACAAATCTCTTTAAAACATTTTCACTAGTTCACGCCTCTATTGATCACAAAACACAGCATGGGAACAGTACCTTTGCCCCCCCCCCCGGTTTGTGCGAACCATCGATCTCACGTACACACCAGTTCTATGTTATCCCACTTTTGCGTCCGCTCCCTACACACTAGGGACAGCTTACAGTGGCCAATGAACCTACAAATGCACACGTCTTTGGGATGTTGAAGTAAACAAGAGCACCCGGAGAAAACCTAGGGAGCTGCCAGTGTGCAAACTTCACACTGGCAGCACCCAAAGTACAGATAAAACCCAGGCTTGTGAGGCAGCAGCTCTACCAGCTGTGTGCACTGTGCCACCCTATGCTGACTGTTTATTATTAAGTGTTTGTAGATTTTCTTTAGAGGATATATAATGATTCTTTCAATGAAGTAAAACACTTATGTAAATAAATGAGTGCTTGGAAACAATATAAAAGATTGTCCTGTCTCTTTTAGTTACTACAGGAAGATGAATATCAGCTCGTCCTTAACATTCATCAAAAATACAGTGTTGCAATCGGGCCACGAGTGTCATTGAGCCATTCAGCATAGAAACAGGAGCAGTTAAGTCCTCACATATAATCAACTACCCTATTCACAAACTCTACATTAATCATAATTTGTTTTAATTTGCCCCACTTTCTCATCAGCTCTCCGCAGATTCCACCACTCACAGACACACAACGAGCAATTAACAGTTGCCGATTAACCCACAACCTTGGGATGCGGGAGGAACCAGGAACAGCCTGAGGAAACCCAGGCAGTCACAGGGAGAACATGTAAACATGCTATTGCCTTCAGTCATATTATTTACTGTATGTCTGCAGAAGAGTCTCGACCCGAAACATCACCCATTCCTTCTATCCAGAGATGCTGCCTGTCCCGCTGAGTTACTCCAGCTTTTTATGTCTATTGTCAGTTTAATCTAGCATCTGCAGTTCCTTCCTACACATTTATAACTTTTATGTTTATTTACAATATTTTACAAAATGCCACCAATATTTCAAACTCAAACATTTATCAGCAAAAAGGTTTGCGAGATTATTACACAGGGCTGGGCCCCCAGTTTCTACTGACAGGAAATGTGGGCATTTCTTACAGTCTTTGCACCAATGTTCAGCGGATTCTGCAGAACATGCTCCTGCTCCTCAGAGCAGGTGGGTCTGCAGCATTTGCTACTTAACTCCTCCTTGCACTGGAAGGCCTGCAAGTGTTTTTGCACTGTTCTTCCAGCAGTCGATGTTTACCGTGGAATGCCTACCTGGGAACAGCTCGCATAGCACAGAGACCTATGTGGAGCAGTGTGTCGGAATGAGCGGCAATAGAGACCGCTGCATCCTTTTCCAGACTCCAGTAAGAGATAGAAACATAGAAATTAGGTGCAGGAGTAAGCCATTCGGCCCTTCGAGCCTGCACCGCCATTCAATATGATCATGGCTGATCATCCAACTCAGTATCCCTTACCTGCCTTCTCTCCATACCCTCTGATCCCCTTAGCCACAAGGGCCACATCTAACTCCCTCTTAAATATAGCCAATGAACTGGCCTCAACTACCCTCTGTGGCAGGGAGTTCCAGAGACCCACCACTCTCTGTGTGAAAAAATTCCTTCTCATCTCGGTCCTAAAGGATTTCCCCCTTATCCTTAAGCTGTGACCCCTTGTCCTGGACCTCCCCAACATCGGGAACAATCTTCCTGCATCTAGCCTGTCCAACCCCTTAAGAATCTTGTAAGTTTCTATAAGATCCCCTCTCAATCTCCTAAATTCTAGAGAGTATAAACCGAGTCTATGCAGTCTTTGTTCATAAGACAGTCCTGACATCCCAGGAATCAGTCTGGTGAACCTTCTCTGCACTCCCTCTATGGCAATAATGTCCTTCCTCAGATTTGGAGACCAGAACTGTACGCAATACTCCAGGTGTGGCCTCACCAAGACCCTATACAACTGAAGTAGAACCTCCCTGCTCCTATACTCAAATCCTTTTGCTATGAAAGCTAACATGCCATTCGCTTTCTTCACTGCCTGCTGTACCTGCATGCCTACTTTCAATGACTGGTGTACCATGACACCCAGGTCATGCTGCATCTCCCCTTTTCCTAATCGGCCACCATTTAGATAGTAGTCGGTTTTCCTATTTTTGCCACCAAAGTGGATAACCTCACATTTATCCACATTATATTGCATCTGCCAAACATTTGCCCACTCACCCAGCCTATCCAAGTCACCTTGCATTCTCTTAGCATGCTCCTCACAGCTAACACTGCCCGCCAGCTTAGTGTCATCCGCAAACTTGGAGATATTGCCTTCAATTCCCTCATCCACATCATTTATGTATATTGTAAATAGCTGGGGTCCCAGCACTGAGCCTTGCGGTACCCCACTAGTCACTGCCTGCCATTGTGAAAACGACCCGTTTACTCCTACTCTTTGCTTCCTGTTTGCCAGCCAGTTCTCTATCCACATCAATACTGAACCCCCAATACCATATGCTTTAAGTTTATATACTAATCGCTTATGTGGGACCTTGTCGAAAGCTTCTGGAAGTCCAGATACAGCACATCCACTGGTTCTCCCCCATCCACGCTACTAGTTACATCCTCGAAAAATTCCACAAGATTCGTCAGACATGATTTACCTTTCGTAAATCCATGCTGACTTTGTCCAATGATTTCACCACTTTCCAAATGTGCTGCTATCCCATCTTTAATAACTGACTCTAGCAGTTTCCCCACTACCGATGTTAGACTAACTGGTCTGTAATTCCCCCTTTTCTCTCCCCCCCCTTCTTAAAAAGAGGGGTTACGCTTGCTACCCGCCAATCCTCAGGAACTACTCCAGAATCGAAAGAGTTTTGAAAGATTATCACTAATACATCCACTATTTCCGGAGCTACTTCCTTAAGTACTCTGGGATGCAGCCTATCTGGCCCTGGGGATTTATCAGCCTTTAATCCATTCAATTTACCCAACACCACTTCCCGACTAACCTGGATTTCACTCAAGTACTCCTTTGACCTGCGGTCCCCTGCTATTTCCGGCAGATTATTTATGTCTTCCTTAGTGAAGACGGAACCAAAGTAGTTATTCAATTGGTCCACCATATCCTTGTTCCCCATGATCAACTCACCTGTTTCTGACTGCAAGGGACCTACATTTGTTTTAACTAATCTATTTCTCTTCACATATCTATAAAAACTTTTGCAGTCAGTTTTTATGTTCCCTGCCAGTTTTCTTTCATAATCTATTTTTCCTTTCCTAATCAAGCCCTTTGTCCTTCTCTGCTGGTCTCTGAATTTCTCCCAGTCCTCTGGTATACTGCTTTTTCTGGCTACTTTGTACGCATCATCCTTTGCTTTGATACTATCCCTGATTTCCCTTGTTATCCACGGATGCACTACCTTCCCTGATCTATTCTTTTGCCAAATTGGGATGAACAATTTTTGTAGTTCATCCATGCAGTCTTTAAATGTCTTCCATTGCGTATCCACGCGTCAACCCTTTTAGAATTGATTGCCAGTCAATCTCGGCCAATTCACGTCTCATACACTCAAAGTTACCTTTCAGATAGATGATAGTCCCATGTTCAGTGCAACCACCTCATTAACAGTATTGGAGGGGGGCGGGGTTACACACACCTTGGCTGTTCTTTGGCCATGAAAGATCTGACAGGGGTGGGACCCTTCAACACCACCAGCCAAACAAGGTCTTGATGCTCTATTGAGAGTTCTAGTGATAAAGCATTCTATCAAGTAGTATCGACAGTTTGCTTGGGGAACCATCTAACAAGACCCACGTCTTTGTTTAGGAAGGAACTGCAGATGCTGGTTTAAACCAAAATTAGCTACAAAAGGCTGGAGCCTGAAGAAGGGTCTCAACCCAAAACGTTACTCATTCCGTCTCCCCAGAAATGCTGCCTGTCCCGTTGAATTGCTCCAGCCACATCTTTGTTTCCCGAAGAGCCTTTGTGCAGACCATGGTGAAAAATGTTTTATTGCAGAGTTTTTTCTACAAGGGCCGGGTAGTGTGGCATGGTCCAACTGAGTGTAATATTCTTGAACAGCGAGGCCAGGGTTTCGTAACACCAGCCACAGGTAGATCTGTTGGCACATAGTGACATTTGGTCCTTGTGCATCTCGGCTCTGTACACAGCTTGATAGAACCACATACTAAGGTGTCTCTCCTGTCTCTAGAGACGTGCATATTACATTGCTGCAGACATGATATGTTTTGGTTTTCCAGGCGAACCAGACAATGGTTTGGTTGAAGCACACAAGCAGGGTATGGACCTTATTCCACACCATGTACAGTAAACTCAAGAACACCACACCTAATAACCTGACTTTTGCCTGCAATTGAAGGAGAGTACTGCTCCCATATTCCTAGCCTTCATTTCATCTTGGCTATTCCATTCAGCTGGTTCTTGGTTCATGCTCAGATGTTCCAACCATGTTCCCAGCACCTTTATGTAATCAGATCTGATGGTGATAGGAACAGCGAACTGGTTGGATCACTTGCCTCCTTTTTACTGCAATTGACACCATTTGCCAGGGCCGGTTCAAACAGACTTCAGGTACTTGTCAATCTGTGGGCTGAATGTGTCGTTTGAGTAGAAGGTAGCAATATTGGCCACATACAAGGAAGCTTTGGTAGGAGAATGGGGTTGAGAGGGGAAGATAGATCAGCCATGATTGAATGGCGGAGTAGAGTCGATGGGCCAAACAGCCTAATTCTGCTCTTAGAACATACAACCTTGACCTGTGTACCTTTGCCATGTGGTATCATCGCCCTTCTACTATCAGTGACCTCTGCTGAATTCGGCAAAGGCTCAACATAGCATACAAAAATCTAAAGAAGGGAGAGCAGCATATAAGTAACAAATAATGATGATAAAAGCAACAATAATATGCAATAAAGGCATATGGTTAGAACAAAATGTGTAACTAGCCCACAGCAGAGAGCCAGGTTTAATGGTATTTTGGATATATGGGGACAAAACTGGTTATAAAAAATCCTAAAGAGAGAAAGGTTTTTGTTTTTGAAGACTTTATTGCAACTTTATTGCAACTCACATAAAAAATTTCAGTGCCTCACGCCAAATTAATTATTTGAAGTGCTGTGACTGTGGATTTGTAAGCAAATATGGCTGTCTTTTATGCTTAACAGGATTCCAGGATTAACAATATAATGGGTAACAGTGAATCTGTGTTGGTGATTTAGATAATTGAAGGAACATTGTCCAAAATTATTAATTTCCTTTTATTGGTCTCTATGTTGCGTAATGTAGACATTGTTGTTCTGTATATTGTGTGATAGTTCTCAACTATTGCAATCATACCAGTCAGAGAGTCATACAGCATGAAAACTGGCCCTTCAGCCCATTGATTCCTTGGTAACTATCAAGCACCATTTACGATAATCTTACATTAATCCTTCAATAATCCTACACTAATTACATTTTGCTCTCCCTACATGCCCATAAACCACCCCCAGATTCTACCACTCATATAGTAACGAATTAAACCACCAACATGCAATTTTTTGAGATGAAGTAGACAACCAGAGCACCAGACAAAATCTGCTTGGTCACAGGGAGTTTGTGTAAGGTCCACACATATGGGATCAGAGGTCAGGATTAAACCAGGGTGTAAGATCATCGCCTTGATCTGATTATATTAAATTATAGCGAGGCACATGTTGTTAAATAAAGTGATCTTTATCGAGTTGAACGAAGAAGTGTTCAAACGCGACTGGGGAGGGTTCTCCCAAAAACTCTCTATATATATAACAGGGCACACCCCTAAGCCACGTGACGACTCCTTCCCGCCAAACTGAGTCACGTGACCCTGCCAGTCCTAGGGCTGAGGGTTGGCCCAATAAGTGGCCCAACCACCGGGTGGCGCTACAAAATACACATTCAACACCACTGAACACAAATGTGCCGTTGTATTCCTCCATTGGTTATTTCCCACCAACGTGTCATCTGATCTTTCTGGCTCAGTGTAACATGTGATACACTACAATACAACGTCAGAAACCACCACACAGGGTGCTTGGAGTTTTGTTTTAGTTTAGTTTGGAGATACAGCGTGGAAAAAGGCTCTTCGGCCAACTAAGTCTGCGCCAACAGCAATCACCTGTACACTAATTCTATCCTACACGCCAGGGACAATTTACAGAAACCAATTAACCTACATACCTGCACATTGTTGGAATTTAGGAGGATGCCGGAGCACCCGGAGAAAACCCACGGTGACACAGGGAGAATGTGCAAACTCCATACAGACGGCACCCGTAGTCAAGATCGAACCTGGGTCCCTGCTGCTGGAAGGCAGTAAATCTACTGCTGTGCCCCCCCCCCAAGTTTTGAGGCAGCAACAGTTTTTAACCAACTCATGCTTTGGTCTGTTGGCTGAACAAATGTCACCCTGAAGGAACCTGAAGTGGTCTCCTGAATTTGAACCGCAGCATATGATTAAGCAGAATGATGGAGGATTTTTTCTTTGCAGGTTATTCGGTAATGCAATGCCAGCATAGTTGAACAGTGAGTGGTTAGTGCTAAGCCCAAGTTTTGAGGATAAATGTTAAGAATTGGGAGCAACAATTTTCAGTCCTCATCTTGCCTTCCCCACCTTTGTGAGAAGCGTTCCAAATTAACAACTAATTACTTCTAAGTTTATAAATAGCAGCTGACAAGCCCAAAATACACACAGGATGCCAGTGATTCTCCTCACTGTGCTCTGATTCTTGGCAGTCGAGTCTCCCAGTTCCCCTGCAGGAGGCAGGCAGGGAAAGTAAGAGAAGTCACCTTACATTTTACACACCACCTCATTACTGGTGCAGAGCTGCATTGGGGAAGAGAGAACAGATCACTTGCCAAGTCTTAAAGAAGGAACTGCAGATGCTGGAGAATCGAGGGTTACACAAAAAGCTGGAGAAACTCAGCGGGTGCAGCAGCATCTAAGGAGCGAAGGAGAGAGGCAACGTTTCGGGTCGAGACCCTTCTTCAGAGCCAAGTCTTTCTGTACCAAGAATGGTTCTGCCACAAAGATGCTATAGCAAAAGGGAGAACATTAAAAAAATCACTGCTTAAAATGTTGGCTAAGTCACTGTGCCTGTTATTGTCTTGTTGATTTCTCTGTGACATACATATGATAATTCCAGCTGACACTTGCATGCTTTAGCTTTTGCACGGGCTGTGTTTGGACCAAAGAAAGTGCCGTTTTAGCACTATCTAGTGAATTGTGTTGGTTAATTGAGGGGAAAATCAAACACAAAGCCCTAGTAGTACCTTTCTGTCAATGAATGAAGCCACTCATCAGGACAAATGGGACCGGGTGCAGAGGATTTGTTTTGGTACGACACTCAATCCCAATAGCTCAGCATCAATAAAACCACTGACAGTGATGTTTCGAATTCTGTTCCGAAAAGGGGGAAGGAGCCTCTTACCAGTAGTTCAAGAAGATTTTGCAATAGTTCATTTCAAAGTCAAATATTAATATAGGGAGAAGAAATTTGACAGGGTGGGAGATTTAAGGAAAAGGTAAAAGCGAAATAAAGCCAGCTTACTGTTTAGCGTAACTCCAGTCTATTCAATGTTCAGCTAATCCCCAGATCTGTGCAGAAATGTTGGGCTTGGAATAGTTAATGTTGCCTCCATTATTTTAAAACCTACATCATTAAAAAATGGCTGTGGGGATAATCTACATGATAATTATGTCCACAATTATTCAAAAATGAAACATGACATGTAATACTTTGATGCATATTATTTCTAAAAATGAGAGGTTAAATAAAATTGCTGAAGGTATAAACATTAGACAATGTAGTTTGTGTGCCAAGGGATATAATTCATTAAAATTTCAAAGGCTTGATACGACACGGTTAAAAATACATAGGAAAAAAATGTGTTGTCAGGATACTGGATGGAAGGGCATCCAAGGACGAGGAGGGGAGACAAGGCTAATATACTGATCATTCAGGGCTCCATATCCGGAGTACCCTCACGGTAAAGAACAGAAATGTATATAATGCATTGAGTTACCATTAATAAACATATAAACTGAGATATATGAAAAATGTCCATGCTACTGTATAAAATTCAATCATCACAGTCTTTCAATAAGGCTATATATATATGTGTGTTTATCTATCTGTGTATATATATACACTGTATATATATATACACAGATACACATATATATACATATATATGTATAAATGTGCACACATTTTTTAATATATCTATATACACACTTTCTATAAGGCTCTATATATATATTTCTGCACACACTTTCTATAAGGAACTTGTATTAAAATGTACAATGTACACATTCACATTGTACATTTTTGGAAAACATTGCATTTTTTAAGAGAGCATTGCACTTTGAAGCATACTATTCAAATTGTATTTAAATATGAGAGTTGTGATCACAATATGATTATGGTACAAATAAATAAGTACAAAGATTCATTCACACACCTGATTAACATGGATTTGGTGCAGGGTGTTGAGTCTAGAGCCCAAAGACTATTCATCATATCAGGTGCTTATCTCCTAAAGTGGTGGAAATTCCATTTCATCTGCCGATATATTTCTTTTTCACTCATGGAGCTGATGGTTTGAAAGGAACAGTTTGCTCAAGGGAAAAACATTTTTTTTAAATCTGCTGATTGGGGACATCTGAAATGAAAGTAGAAATGCTGAAAACACTCAATGGGTCAGGCAGCATCTGTGGAAAGAGAAACAAAGTTCATGTTTCAACTCCAATACTCTTTGTTTGCTCTGCTAGTCATGAGTAATAGGAGCAGAATTAGGTCATTCAGCCCATCTAGTCATGGCTGATCTATCTCTCCATCCTAACCCCATTCTCCTGCCTTCTCCCCATAATCCCTGACACCCGTACCACTCAAGAATCTATCTACCTTTGCTTTAAAAATATCCATTGATGTCTTCCACAGCCTTCTGTGGCAAAGAATTTCAGAGATTCGCCACCTGATAACGATTCCTTCTCATCTCCTTCCTAAAGGAACGTCCTTTAATTCTGAGGCTATGACCTCTAGTCCTAGATTCTCTCACTAGTGGCTAATTCTTAAACCTGAATGTTGAAAGTTCATATTATTGTCAGTGTTAGACATATATTCATCAGGACATTGATATGAATTTTAAATACTCTATGTAACATTTCAAGATATTTAGGTCTGTGTAAAATAAATACTTGGCTGCTTCAAAAAGTGATTATCCAAACTGATGTTGGAAGAATATTACAGTTATTGTCAATTTTAGAACTGTATTAAAAAAAAAAGAAAAGCATTGAAAAGTGATTACCTAATTTGCATTTGTTTTTCTCCGTATATAGAATAGCATATCATGGTGAACAAAGCAAACCATTTTGGTGGTAAACCTCTGTTTCTGCAGGATGCAGACTTTGGGGGCAGTGGATAGGAAAGAGTTTTTGAACTGGCATGGAAAGAGGGGAGAGGAAGTGGACTTAAGGTGAGAAGAACAAGGAATCATTGCAAAAACAATCTCTCCCAAATGCTGAAAATAGAAAGAGATGGATCTTCCAGCTGTGAGAAACAATAATGACGACAACAAATTTAACTTGTATATGACCTTCAACGTAATAAATCCATCAGCGCATAGTTGTGTTTGTAAAGATGGGGGATCTTGCTGCAAACTAAAAAAGGATGTCTTTGGCAATTTCGATAAGATTAGATTCAGTCCTGTGGGTGAGGATTGATTGGAGGGATTCAGACAAGAAGTACTTGGAGATATATTTGGGCTGATAGTTCCTAAAGATGGACTGGTCAGGGCCTCCTGAGTGAAGAATATTGGAGATACTTTAGGAGATGAAGGGACCAACGCTTCTCAAACCCATGGTTTCCGCATTTTGTAAAGCAGGTACATGGGAACACCATCTTATCTTATAACTATTAAAACTCTGATCTTGAATGTGTGTGTGCGTGTGTGCGTGCGTGTGTGTGTGTGTGTGTGTGTGTGTGTGTGTGTGTGTGTGTGTTTATAACCAAACTGCTAAAAAGAAACGACGCTCTAACGGTAATTCTTTTACATATTCCTGTAGAGTTTTATCCCGTGAAGTCAAAAATAGCCTTATCTGAAAAATACATGTAATGTTTCTTGAGTTATTAATCAAAATGTTCAAATATCTGAAGAAACTTGGAAAAAAAATAACTGCTAATTCCCTGTGCTTGCAGCTGTGATTTCACAATGGGATTGTAGCCCTGCTTGCAACATTGTTGCTATCCAAGTACACTGAGTCCTGCTAGCCCTAGCAAGTGCAAATGCATTTTTTTTAAAGTTAAAAATGAGGGAGGGTGCATAAGGCAAAATGAGCAGCCCCTGTGCAGTTGTCAGCTATGGGTGAGTGGTGGAATATAGCGTTGGGGAATGGGTTGCGTTGGGGGACCAGGCCTCCTGTGGGGGCTATGGGTGAGTGGTGGAATATTGCGTTGGGGAACGGGTTGCGTTGGGGGACCAGGCCTCCTGTGTGGAAGGGACCCAACCGGTCCCACTTGGTCTAGTCACCTTTAAATGTCTCTGTCACATACTGTCCTGATTTTGGATTTATTTGGTAATCATTCTTCATCACTGGGTTGAACTCCCTGCCCATCAGCGTGGGATTACCTTCATTCTATTGACTAGAGTGCATCAAGAAAAGGTCCATCATCAGCTTGTCAGGAGTAATGAGTGAGAAATAATAAATGCTGTCCTAGCTTGTGATGTTTATATTCTGAGGCTACTTTTAAAAAGGTGAACTTTCTGCTATGCAATTCTAATGATGACCATAGCTTCTGACAGCACATATTGGAGCATCAAAGGCTTCCCACTTGTCATTTGCTAATATATACATCAGATAGGCATGACTCTGCTGAGCGCACAATGGCAGAAATGTAACTCTATAGTGTATGAATTATGAATCAGGGGAATTATTTAGTTTCAGTCCTACTTTTGGTCTGTTGACGATTATTGGTATGGATGTTAACAATATGAAATTCAAAAGTTCATAAGCTAGGAGCAGAATTAGGCTATTCGGCCCATCAAGTCTACTCCACCATTCAAGTCATAGCTGATCTATCTTTGCCTTGCAACCCCATTCTCCTGCCTTTGCCCCATAACCCTTGACACTCTTACTAATCAAGAATCTGTCAATCTCTGCCTTAAAAATATCCATTGACTTGGCCTCCACAGCCTTCTGTGGTAATGAATTCCACAGATTCACCATCCTCTGACTAAAGACATTCCTTCTTATCTCCTTTCTACAGGTATTGTATGTCCTTTTCTTCTGAGGCTATGGCCTCTGATCCTAGACTCTCCCAGTAGTGGAAACATCCTCTCAACATTCATTTAATCCAGGCCTTTCACTATTCAGTAAGATTCAATGAGGTCCCCCCTCATCTTTCTAACCTCCAGTGAGAGGAGGCCCAGTGTCCTCAAACATGCATCATAACTTCACATATCTCTGCTGTACAATGGTATTTGCACTGAAGTCTTAGATAGACACAAAAAGCTGGAATAACTCAGCGGGACTGGCAGAATCTTGGGTCTGCACTAGTCTGAAGAAGGGTCTCAACCCTAAACATCACCCATTCCTTTTCTCCAGAGATGCTGCCTGTTCCACTGTTACTCCAGCTTTTTGTTTTCGGTTTAAACCAGCATCTGCAGTTCCTTCCTGCACTGAAGCCTTGATGAATGTAACTCCATTAGTTCATTGAAAAAAAATATTCTGTTTCAGATTGCCCACTGCATAATTGTCCATCAATTATCTACAATTCTACTGCTACGTTCTAACTTATACTAAACCGTGTGCACTTTTTATCCCTGTGGTCACTGATATGGTAAGAGTTTAGTTTAGAGATAGTTGAGAGGTACAAAATGGAAACAGGCTCTTAGGTCCGTGTCGACCATGTCGACGCTGGTAGCATGTTATCCCACTTACTCATCAGCTTCCTAAACACTAGAGACAATTTACAGAGGCCAATTAACCTACAAATCTGCATGTCTTTTGGATGTAGGACGAAACTGCAGCACCTGGAAGAAGCTCACACAGTCACAGGGAGAATGTGTAAATTCCACACTGACAGCATCTGAAATCAGGATAAAACCTGGGCCCTGGTGCAATGAGGCAGTGGCTCTACCCCCGCACCAGTGTACTGTCCTATGCTTTGATATTTAGTTTTAATTTTCCTTTTGGTCTGTTGATCATTATTAGTTTGGATGTTAACCACAAGAACGTCACATATATCTGATATCTAAATATAAAATATATAAAATATAAATATACATATTAAATATAATAGTTTGATATTTGAAACTCTCATCTTTGTTTTAAAATCCCTATAAGGCTTCACTTCAATACATCTCTTTAATTACCTGTAGAACCATAACCTTAAGTATTTTAAATTTGACCTCTTATGCATCCCTGATCTTTTTTGGAGACGTCTATAGGGTACTTTAGGGAACAATTTTCCATGTTAAAGATGCTATGCAAATCCAAAATAGACACGGAATGCTGGAGTAATTCGGAAAGGCAGCATCTCAGAAGAAAAGGAATGGCTAACTTTGTGGATCAAGACTCTTCCTCAGACTGAAGAAGGGGTTTAACCTGAAATATCAGTCTGAAGGGTCTTGGCCCAAAACGTCACCTATTCCTTTTCTCCAGAGAAGCTGCCTGACCCTTTGAGTTACTCCAACATTTTGTGTCTATCTTCAATAGGTTATGACTACCCAGCATCTGCAGTTCCTTCCTGTATATATCCAAGCTGCTTTTTGTTAATTTAAAGATTTGGATCGTGAAGATTTGCTCAGTATGCCTTATACCGCAACCATTCTTCATAGAATGACATTTCTAATTTTAGAATTTGGAAGAGTAAGGTTTATAAGAGTAAGAGATCACTTCAAAACATATATGATTATGAGACACATAGATCGTGGTAGTCCGGTTTAACTTGCTGGAGTGTCAAATACCAGAGGGCATGAGTGAAAGATATAAGATTTGCCTGCGAGAAATATCTTTACTCAGCAGGCAGTAAATCTCTGGAATTCTTCACTCAGAGAGAAGTCAATGTTCCGAGTGCATACAAGGCTGGAATGATTATGTTTTTAGATATTGGAATCAAGCATGAAAATAGAGTTTGGTTCACAGATCATCATGAACTTTCTGAATGGTGGAGCGGGTTAAAAATGCGGTTTACCTCCTGCACCTATTTTATATGCACTTATGCACATTCTGCATCTTTTTGCACTGATTCCAGTTTGTCCCTTCAGCTGCTAACCTTTAGTGATACCAGCTGAAAGTTGCATCCGATCCAGCAGTCTTTAAAATTGATAAGGCAGGATAATTAATGATGATTAATTTACGGTTGAACTGCACTCTCTCTCCATCAGAGTTTTACTTTATTGTCATGTTTCAGTTTTACTGAAAAATAAACAGCAAATGTCTGAAGTAAAAGTGAGGCTCATATATGATCATGAATTGTTATTGCGGCATCAATGTCATAGCCAGAAGTAGAGCGAGAGAATTCCTAGAGACCTATAATTAACATTGACTAAACTGCATGCTCAATTGCCCAAAACGTGTGCCGTCACGATGGGTCTACTTTACTTTGGAGGCCACTGCTAACGAGGAAAATTTGCAAGCTGTATAACAGGAACAACAACCCAATAATCGCCTGAGGTCATCAGTAAAGCAATAACAGGATTATGGTGTGCTCTTTGATAAAAGCATGCATTCTTTTTATTGCGTTGCAAAGCTCGGAGAATACTTGACATTAAGCTATCTTGGTTATTGCATAAAGTTGTATAATCAAGGCTGAATTCCCTCTCCGAGCAATGATAATGAGACAGACCTTTTGCTTAAAAGCCATCAGATCCACTTGGCATTTAAGTACTTAACTGGGCATGATTCCCAAGTGGAGCTTGGAGTGCAGTCTTCTGCTCCAGGACACTTGCATTGCGTTGGTGGACTCAGGGAATGCAATGGGGCTGCGCGATCTTCATCAGATTCCTCAGCTCCGAGGGAAATCTGCCAGGTTAGTCCATGCACAAACACAGCTGTCCCATTGAAGCATGTGGGGGAAAATTGGCTGGCTGCCAGAACATTAAGTAGGTTTGCTTATTTGATTTAATTGAATTAGGCTAAATGTATCTAATTGTTTTAAATATGTATGTTTTAGTGTTTCACTTTCATTATTGCCCAAATAATAATTGTTAACATATAATTTAACTTTTTTTAAATGTGTATCCATAAAGTTTGTTTGTGTAAGAAATTTCTGAAAGCATTCAGCATCAATGATAGATTTGATAGATCTTGGAAGAAGAGTCTCATCGACTGACAATTGATAATTTATTCGAGGATCACAGAAGGCAAAGTTGAGATATCCGCTGGATCTTGTTATCACTTGACATCAACCCTCTCTCCCCTCCCCCCTCCCACTCCCTCTCCATGACCCCCTTCCCCCAATCACAACCCCACTGGAAGTTTGGACTCTGGCCCATGCCAACTGGTGAGCTAACCCTGGATCATATTCCAATTGTGTTTTGCCCAGTCTGATCCAAGGTATGGGAACAGAAGAGCTTTGGTGGTTTTCCAGTCAACAGAGATATGGCCTGTTTTTATTTCTATAGCCTAGTACTGAACAATACAAGTATGGCTTTGAAAGATGCAATAAGCCAAAATCATGCCCTTGTTGACCAGCTGTTTGCCTATGTTCATTTGGGAAAGAATTGAGCCACTGTTTTCAATGTTTTGTTGGTAGACTCAATTAAATTAATGAAGAAACCCATGGAGTTGATTGGGTCTACCCAAACATGTCACTCCATAGTGCACCTGGGAAGAAGGTATAGGAGGCTGAAAACTGTAACGTTCAGGTTCAGGAGCCGCATCTTCCCTTCAACCAATTAGGCTATTAAACACTACTACCTCCAAATAAGCTCCGGACTACAGATACTTGGTGGCATTGCTTTTTGTCTTGGCACCATTATTGTTCTTTTAAATATATACTGAACTGTTTTGTTGTTCATTTATGGTGTTTACAGAGTATTATGTTTATACATCTGTGGCAAGTGAGAATTCCATTGTTCCATTTCTGGACATACGACAATAAAACACTCTTGACTCTTGAATCATGACACCATCTGATCTCATTGAATTGATTTAAGCAGCTGATGCACTGTATTCAACAACAGGAGATGATAAAGCAGAACTTTCATATCAAGTTCATTTAGCCTATTTCCTTCTTTCTCTTTCCTCAGACCTCTAAATATTTTCCCCATTTTAAATATCACTACATATTATCCATATCCTAAAAGGAGCATTTATATCTCTAGTATGGTTTTCCATTTATCTTGTGTCTTTACTAAATGCGCTTAATTGGTTATCTGGACATTTGTAGTAAGTGGTGGGGACAATGCTTGCTGCTGACCTTGAAGAAAGTTGCTGACAAAAACCTACTTTCTAGAGTTGGACACAAATGCTGGAGTAACTCAGCAGGTCAGATTAGTATAGTTTAGAGACACAGTGTAAAAACAGGCCCTTCGGCCCACCGAGTCCGCACTGACCAGCGATCCCCGCTCATTAACATCTTCCTACACACTAGGGACACTTTACTAAGCCAATTAACCTACAAACCTGTATGTCTTTGGAGTTTGGGAGGAAACCGAAGATCTCTGAGAAAACCCACATGGTCTCATACAAACTCTGTACAGATAGCACCCGTAGTCGGGATCGAACCTGTGTCTCTGGCTCTGCAAACGCTGTAAGGCAGCAAATCCACTGCTGTGCCACCATGCCGCCATGCAGCCAGGCAGCATCTCTGGAGAACATGGGTAGGCGATGTTTTGGATCGAGCCCCTTCTTCAGTCTGTTTCCCAGTTTCCATGTTACTGATAGGTGTCATTTCAAAAGGATCCGTGTGATGCCACGAAGCTGGTTGCCGTAGAGACCACTTATGTTTACAAAGCAGGAATATAAAAGTACAGTTCTTACCATTTATTATATACCTTTTATAGAGCGTGAAATCAGCATTGCAACATTCACATAAAATTAATCAGCAAAATCAGAAATCAACATAAAAAAAATTGAAAATTAAAACCCATTATGTTCTGAAATATTTGTGTGAGGGAACTATAGTTTTACAGCTAGACTTTTCTTAACAGTTATAATCGCTCAGTAATATTACAATCTGATGTAAGAAAATTTAACATTTTCAGAATATCTAAGAGCAAGAGAACATCACAGATAATTGAAATGTCAATAAAATACCAACATACCTTGATTTTCACAGAGGGTGGTGAGTATATGGAATGAGCTAGCAGAGGAGATAGTTGAGGCAGAAACTATAATAATATTTAAAGGGCATGTAGACAGGCAAATGGTTAGGGAAGGTTTAGAGGGATATGGGCCAAACGTGGGCAGGTAGATGAGTGTAGATGCGGCATCTTGGTCAGCATGGGCAAGCTGGGGTTGAAGGGCCTGTTTCCGTGCTGTATAACTCTGACTACGATTACAGGAGAGAAGTTACAAAAGAGCACTAAATCACAGACAACAACTATGGAGTTTCCATATGTTTGGGTGGAAAATCCTTAAGATATTGTCAGTCTCGTAGTTTTAACAATGACAAACTGTGAATGTTCTGGCAACACTATAACTGCAGAATTTAGCCCTGTTTCTCTCAAAGTTTAATTATGTGATAATGAATGGTTTCAGGTCTCATAATTTTAGTTAGTAACAGACATCAAATGGTTAATCAAGGTTTTATTCTCAAATCAATACTAATTACAGACACTTAACTTTATGTGTTGTTCAAATTAGTCCGTACAACTACCACTGTGAAGTTTACTGTGCAATGGGCTTAATTAAGTACATGTAACGGGCTAATGGCTAGAGTACTTATCCACATTGTTTCTTTGCTGCTTGGCAAAACACTTTGTAAAAAAGGTGTTTGCATGTTTAGAATATCTGCTGTGATCTAATTTTTTGGTTTGTAGTTTATTGCGATTTCACATATTTTAGCTGCAACATATATCGCAAGTAACGTATCAGGTGTGAACATCATTTACGCTATATTCTGACATATATTCTGTTGAAATGTTATCCTATCACTTTCCTTTTAGGTAAAACAAGTGGTAAATGCCACAAATCAAGTATCAATATCCACACCGGGCCCATTATGAATCTATAGAGAGATTAATCTTTTGTACTTGGCCTCAACATTAACTTTTATACAGCTTTATTTCAGAAACATCTATCTCATATCTTAAGATTTTGAGAGTGATGAAGAACACCACTCTGTTCCAGACATTGAGGCAATCCTCTTGCCTCCATTATCCAGCTGTATCTTAAATGATTCAAGATTTCTCTTTTCCATTGCATGCAGTTAACTTCTTTAGCCGAAGATGATCTTTCTGATTAGAAGTCATGAGGGTGTCCATTTGTATTTTGCTGCTATGTAATAAATAAGGCAATGAATATTATACTTCATTTTTTTGGATTATTTTTAAAATATATCAAGCAGTTGGTATAAACAAAGAATTCTGGTCAGAACTTGGCTGAATATTGATCGGTTAACACCAAGCATGTGCAGAATTTGTTTCTGAAATAAAGATCAGTGTCACATTTGAGGAGCTAATTTGGCCATTGGTTAATTATGCTCCAAAATCGATTGGAAAGTAGTCCAAGGTCAGATAAAATAAATTCTTCCTTTAGTTTTTGTCTGAACACAAAAGCCTCTGCAGAGGAAACAAACAGCATCATTCCTGCTTTTAAATTCAGTTTCATTGATTTTACTGCATGTGCATTGACAAAGGCAGACTCCAGGCTAACTGAATCTAGACTAATACCAGCAATTTCCAATGTATAGGAATGTTCAGTCATCGGTGACCTCCAAGCTTTGATTATATGTTGCTGTTGTACATTGCTCTTAGGAATGAAAAGTCGTGCTCGGACATCTATAATTCATTTTAAAATAATGGGTGTGACCCTTTCCCTGTCATGTATGACTTATAAATTAATCACTGAGAACATTTCTAATTATTCTGAAGTATGGAGATTAAAGATGAACTCTGTGAAAGCTTGTACAGCAAACAACAACTGCCAAAAATACAGAATATTTTATGAGTTATTTTAATGTTTAATACCTTGTGTTCGAACAGATTACTTCCACAATATGACATCCGTATTGGTGAATAAAGACCACATTGCTGATCTGATGCCAATTAAGTTTATTGGACAGTGGCAGCAATTGAAACCATTGGAAAGAGTCAGGGAGAGACACAAATGTTGGAGTAACTCAGCAGGTCAGGCAGCATCTCTGTGCAAAATGGATGGGGGACATTTTGGGTCGGGACCCTTCTTCATTCTGCAAAAGGTGGAGGACATGGGAATAACAACAGGATTTGAAAATATCCTGTGAAATAACAATATTTATATCACAAGCACTTTTTAAAGTTTTGGAGATACAGAATGAAAACAGGCCCTTCGGCCCCACAAAGTCCATGACATGTTATTCCACTTTCTGATCCACCCTACACATTTGGGGCAATTTTACAGAGGCCAATTAACCTACAAATCAGCAAGTCATGGGATGAGGGAGGAATCCAGTGTATCTGGAACAAACCCGCACAGTTACAGGGAGAATGTACAAACTCCACAGAGATCATAATCATAATCATAATTTATTAGCCAAGTATGTTTTGCAACATACGAGGAATTTGGTTTGCCATACCGTCATGGCAAAAAAAGCAACAAGACACACATCTACATAAAAAATGGACATAAACATCCACCACAGTGACTCCTCCACATATCCACTGTGATGGAAGGCAATCAAGTCTTATCTTCTTTCATTTTCTCCCGCGGTCGGGGGAGTCGAACCATCCGCAGCCGGCGATCGAGCTCCCACATTGGGCGGTCTAAGCTCCTGCATCGGAACGGTTGAAACTCCTGCGGCTTGGAGTCCCCGAAATCGGTTCCTAACCAGGGGCCGCGGGCTTCACGATGTTAAAGTCCGCAGCTCCCGCAGGTTGGAGCAACAAAGGCCGACTCTTGGCAAAGGGATCGCCCGCTCCAAGATGTTAAAATCCGCAGGCTCCATAGTTTTGAAGCTCTAAAAAGTCCCAAACAAGAGGCCGACGAGTCCACGTGGTTAGTCTGCAATGCAGACGGAGATACGACAAGGAAAAGGTCACATCTCTGTCGAGGAAAGGGATTAAAAAAGTTTCCCCCACCACCCCTCAAAATACACAAAGTAAAGATAAGCTAAAACATACGTTTTACAACAAACTAAAAACACAAAGAATGAAAAAGACGAAGACAGACCGTTGGCGAGGCAGCCATCATGTGGCGCCCCCCTGATATAACACCTGACGTCCGGATTGAACCTAGGTCTCTGGCACAATGAGGCTGCAGCTCTACCAGCTGCAGTCCTGTGCCCTGCCCATCATAACTTGATCATCTGCAATGATAAGTGATATGGATCATTCTTCTTTCCCTCATAATGCCACGAGAGAACTTAAGCGGGTAAATTGGGCTGACCTGCAGACAGACTGAGGGAAAACAGCCTTTTTGGAAATGTTTCATTTCAGATGACGTTACGCCAAGGCTAGGTACGTTGGGTGTATGAAATCCCAGAGCATTATCCGAAGAATAGCATTTCTCAGACCCGCCAGGCCAGCATTTCTTCATGACATAACATTAACAAGATTACTGAACTTCAAATACCATGCACAAAGTCACTGCCAATCTCAGCTGTTTAAAAACACCTGTGGATGTGGAAAGGATGTTTCCACTGGTGGGAGAGTCTAGGATAGAGGTTACAGCCTCAGAATTAAAGGACATTCTTTTAGGAAGAGGAGAAATTTATTTTGTCAGAGTGGTGAATCTGTGGAATTCTTTGCCGCAGAAGGCTGTGGAGGCCGTAAGTGGATATTATTGAGATGGAGATGGATAGATTTATGATTGGTACGGGTGTCAGAGGTTAGGTCAAGGTGTCAAGGTCAGTTTATGGTCACAGGTACCAATTAATGTACAGTGACATTTTAGTTACCGTACAGCCATATTAAGTGAAAAGCAATGATGATCGAAACTCTCGCTTCAGGGTGGTTGAAACTCTTTCCGTGGCATGGAGCTCTCGAGTTGGCCTCTTCTTACCAGCGACAGCGAGCTTCACCGTGTAAAAGCCCACAGGCTCCGCGGTTGAAGCTTTGATCCCCGGCAAAAGGATCGCAAGCTCCGCGATGTTAAAGTGCCGCAGACTTCTGCTGCTTGGAGCGCCGAGTCGGTCCCCAGGAAAGGCCGCCAAGTCCACCATGTTAGGCCATTGTGCGGATGGAGATACGATGCAGAACAAAATCGCATCTCCGTCAAGGTACAAGATTGAGAAAAGTTTCCCCCAACCCCGCCTCCCCCACCCCCACATAAAACAAACCAAGGAACACTAAAACATACTTTTTAGCACATACTTAAAATAACAAAAAGAAGAAAGGACAGGCAGACTGTTGGCGAGACAGCCACTGCTGGTGGCGCCACCTGGTGTACTTATGGGGAGAAGGCAGGAGAATGGGGTTGGGTGGGAGAGATAGGTCAGCCATGATTGAATGGCGCAGTAGACCTGATCGGCCGAATGACCTAATTCTACTATTCCTTATGACCTTATGACATTGTAATCAAATGTTAAGTGTTTTGGGCCATCCTGGGATTATGATATGGTTACCTGCAGGGTGGGATTCAGGGAGACATGATGGGCACTGGAAATCTCTTTCTCTTTCTTGGTTCTTTATGAATCACATGCATTAATGCAAAGGAGTAAAGTCAATAAAATGGAAATGGAATTGACCATCTCAGCGAAGCTGCAGTGAAAAAAATGTCAAAAATGTCTTCACTGAAGATTCTGCACAAATTAAAGACAGCACTTCATATGTTTTAATGCTATCTATTTTCATAATTAATGATCCTTAACCCTCCATTAAATGTCAATTAAACACTTCTGCATAATTTATATCTATGGAGCCTGCAGTAACTTCCCCTTTATTTAAGGTTTCTTTGATATGTTTTTATGCAGATAATGAAACAAGAGAAAATTATCTTTTTCAGATTCCAGAGAGTTCCGTTTTTAATTGTATATTTCCCCATACGCTCCACTGAATGCAATTTACGACAATTGAACTTACAATATTTATATACTTCCCAATTAATAATGGCACAATGACGTGTTGATGATCAGATTTGTTTAGTTTGGTTAATTTACAATCACATGTACCAATGTTGTGTGTTATTCAGTAAGTGGAAAGACTATACGTGATTACAATCAAGCTGTCCATAATGTACAGATATGAGATAAAGTGCAAGATAATATCCAGTAAAGATAGTCTGAGGTTCTCCAATTGCCTGATAACAGCTGGGAAGGAACTATTCTTGAATCTGGAGTTCGCCCTGATTTGTACCTGTACCTCTACCTAATCTTGGTTGTACAATGAAGAGACAAAACTAAGGTCAATCACTTTCCCACAGGAATAGAGGAAGGCAGAGGTACGGCATATGAAGACTCAGTGGATTTCCTATTTCCGGAAGCACTGACTGTTAAATAGAATTGGCATTGCAGATGACTTGAAGCAAATTGTTTATGATATCATGCCGCATAATATGCTGTACAAGCTCAGTATGCATTTTGCGATTTGCACATGATTCGTTTGGAAGTTACCGGCTCCACAATGCTGCCATGTGACAATTTAAAATATATGAGGCAACTTCTCCAGCATTCTGTCTTTCAAACAAAAAATAAAAAATAAAATGTGCCCCATTTTTATTCAATTATATGTTCATTATTTCCTTGCTCTAATATTCGGTTTGCAATCAGGTGCTTGTTTGTATCTCTCTATTTCTGTCTGTATGAGGCTGAGTGACCTTCCTGACATTTTGACCCTGCATTTCGACTTTAGACTTTAGAGATACAGCATAAAAATAGGTCCTTGGGCCAACCGAGACTTTGCTGACCAACGACCACCCAGTACGCTAGTTCTATTCTGCACACTAGGGGCAATTTTATTTTTGACTGGAGCTAATTGACCTATAAACCGGTATTTGTTTGGGATGTGAGAGGAAACCAGAGCACCCAGGGAAAACCACACCATTCACAGGGAGAATGTACAAACTCTGTACAGACAGCACCCATGGTCAGGATCGAACCCGGGTCTCTGGCACTGTAAGACAGTAACTCTGCTGCTGCACCACTACAGTGTCCCCCTGATTTATCGGCCGCCAAATCTTTTTCAGATTTCCCTCTTTCTCCAAGCAGACCCTTCCCTTTTGTAATCTCTCTTCTGTGCCTGTCTCACTCATGTGTAGTTGCATTAGGGTTTGTGTGCCTGTCCTGGTTGTTAGCATAGAAACGTGGAAAATAGGTGCAGGAGCAGGCAATTTGGCCCTTCGAGCCAGCACCACCATTCAGTATGATCATGGCTGATCATCCCAAATCAGTATCTCTTCCTGCTTTCTCTGCATGTCCCTTGATTCCATTAGCCCTAAGAGCTATATCTACCTCTCTCTTGAATACATCCAGTGAATTAGCCTCCGCTGCCTTCTGTTGTAATGATGCTGCTAATTCTGGTTGGAGGAAATCCTGGGATAACATCAGGTCATGTGACCTATCAACATGTTATATCTTACAACCACTGTTCCCTGGAATTTGGTGCACTTCTTTGGTCAAGAGATTATGAGCTAGGATGTAAAACAAGGTTTCCAAGGCTGTTATAGAGTCTTACAACATAGAAACAGGCCCTTTGGCCCAACTGGTTAATGCCAGCCAAGATGCTCCATCTAAGATAATCCTATGTACCTGCCTTTGGCCTGTATCCCTTTAAACTTTTCCTATTAATGTAGTTATCTTTTAATGTCTTTTAAATCTTGTTATTGTACCTGCCTCAACTACCTCCTCTGGCAGCTCATTCCATGTAGCCACCAGCCTCTGTATAAAAGGTTTCCCCTCAGGTTCCTATTAAATCTTGCTCCTCTCACTTTAAACCTATGTCCTCTGGTTCTTGATTCCCCTACCCTGGGAAACAGATACTGTGCATTCACCCTATCTATTCCCCTTATTTATTCCCCTCATGATTGTATACTCCTCTATAAGATCACCCTTTATCCTCCTGCGCTCCGGGGAATAACGTCCTAGCCTGCCCAACCTCCTTGATAGGTCTCCCTAAAGTCCTGGCACCATCCTCATAAACCTTTTCTGCTCTCTTTCCAGCTTAATGGCATCTTTCCTATAGCAGGTGACCAAAAATGTACACAATACTCCAAGTGTGATCACACCAATGTCCTGTCCAACTGTAACATTTAAATGTCCCAATCACTATATTCAATTCCCTGGCTGATGAAGGTCAACAGGCCAAAAACCTTCATCATCAATCTATCTACCTCTGATACCATTTCCAGGCATCTATGTACTTGTACTCCATCCTTCTGCCCTACCACAATCCCCCTGGTCTTACTATTAGTTGTGGCCCTGCCCAGGTTTGCTTCTCAAAATGCAACACCTCACATTTATCTGAATTAAACTCCACTTGCTGTTCCTCAGCCCATTTGCCCATCTGATCATGATCCCATTATAATTCTTGACAACCATCTTCACTGTTTATGATACCAACTATTTTAGTGTCATTTGCAAACTTGCTTATCATGCCTTGTACATTATCATCCAAATTGTGGTTATAGATGACAAACAGCAAAGGGCCCTGCGCTGACCCCTGAGGCACATCATTAGTCACAGGCCTCCAGTATTTTTCTGAATGTCTCCCTCCCTCAGTTAGCTTGAAGTTGCAGGTTCTGTTGTTGGGCAGCCGTTTCCCCCCCCTACACCTTAATTGTCCTCTTATCTGGGTGCGTCATGACACTCAGGCTCTGTACCTTCTGGCTGCTCTTCCTCAAGCAACGACCATTGTTTTATGCTTGCAAGGTTCTGCTTCATGCAGCACACTACAGTGTTGTATTTCCTTATCAGGGTTACATGTAACTTGGTGAGGAACAAGCAGGGAGCAGCTTTCCTATGCCTCTATGGCCCTTATATTACATGATAGTAAAGATTGTAGTTTTGGGAGATACCATCGCAGTAGCCTGGGCATCTAGATGCAATGCATTTGGTAGCTGGTACTCTCTGCAGCTGGTTATAGAGGGAATGAAAATTGATGGTGGTGCAAAGGGTACCAATAAAGTTGTCTGGATCGTGTAGCACTTATGAGTGTCCGTTATGTATAATCAGCGCAATTAAATAGTATTGACTTGCGCTTACATGGTTTGAAGGGTTTGGAACATTAGGTGATGTGCCAATTAGCATCGTGTGATGAATCTTAAGTAAAACACTAAATGCTGGAGTAACCCTGAAAGACATCCATAAGCATGTTGCTAGTTGGGACACTTCTTCAGACTGAAGAAAGGCCCCAAACCAAAATGTCACCAGTCTGAAGAAGTGTCTCGACCCAAATCATTACAAGTCTGAAGAAGCGTCCCAACTTGAAACACCACCTATCCATCCAGAGATGCTGACTGATTAGCTGAATTACTCTAGCATTTTCTATTTTTCCCAAGATTCCTGTATCTGCATTTCCACGTGTCTCCATTTGATAAATTATCCTTCCCCTCCCCCTTTCTGTTTCAGTGAGAATCCTTAGGCTCTGCCCACTTTATACCATTTCACCCATCAATGGAAACTACCTTTAACTGTCTATCCCCACATAAGTGCCCTCACCATTTTGCTAGGTCCCAACTCCTCATGAAATACGGGAAAAGTTATTCCTATTCCAAGTCTCCTCTCCATTTTTTCATTAGCCTCAGTTCCCTTTCTGTGTCCCTATCCCCAGTCTCCCTCTCCAACTTTGCCTGACCCCAATTCCCTGTTCTTTATTTCTCACTCTGTCTCTGGCCTCCCTTTCCCATTTCATTTGACAGCTCTCTAATTTCATTTGACAGCTCGCTCTCTAACCTGATTGTTAGGCTTCAGGACCCATTTCTTATCATTCGTAATCTGCAATATTAGAACAAAGCCCGAAAACGGCTCACTGTACCTCAGAACACATGACAATCAACCAAACTCAAACTCAATCTGATCCCAATACTGAATCATTTCAGGTAAATCAGGAAATAAAACATGGAAAGAAAACCGATACTCCGAAAGGGGAAAAAAGGAATGTATGTCTACAAATCTACAATGCCATTATCGTCTTGGCTTCCATTTGCATTAGTCATGCAAAGCAAAATGTTATGCATGAAAATAAAGTTTACAGCAATTGAGGTTTCAGATGGTGTTTTGGAAGAAGTTCTTTGAATGGTGTAAGTACCAGAACCTTGACATACAGCAAGTGCAAACGTAGGAAGGAGCATTCCATATTTCTCTGGGAAAAGCTTTTCGGAGAAAGCTGAGAACAGATCACTTTTGTGATCAGCACAATTATCACAGTCAGAGTGTTATATATGTTCTACTGTGGGTTTTATCTCACTTAAATAGGTGCAGGCATCCTCTGTTATAATTTGCCTTCTTTTTTCTGTGCAAACAACTTATATGGCCCCTTAATTCAACGAGAGCTTTGGGGCTGTGTATAAAAAAGAGCATTGGGTAGCAATTTTAGAATTGGATGTTTCACCTCAAGCATAGTCTTGTTAATGCATTAACTTTTACTGGTTAATTTGCAGGATGAGATTTGTTATGGCAACTTGTCAATGACTGCCCAGCATGATTAATAGTGCCTTAAATGCTTCATATGGCAGCTTGTTATTTAGTAAGTTGTCATCACATTTTCATCTCATTGTGTGTTAAACAGCCATCTTGGGGATAATACAGATGCAGAAGGAAGCCTGAGAGTATTCACTTCTGCTAAAGTGCTGAAGCTACTGCCAAATTACTTTGTTTTTTGGTCTTAATGGTTCGTATAACTGGATTGTATATGGATACCCACCAATGGAGCTTCAGTTAACATCTTATCACAAGAGGGAAAAAGCTTTGAGAATCGGAATAGTTAACACAATTCATTAATACATAATTAATATTGTTAAAATGTGGTTGCATCCTCAAAACCACTTGTGCATTGAGTATGAAGAAGGATTCTGATCCAAAACATCACCTATTCATTTTCTCCAGAGATGCTGCCTGAGCCGCTGAGTTACTCCAGCATTTTGGGTCTATCTTGTGTATTGAAATGCTGTCTTTTTCAGCTGTGGGAATTATTTGCTGCCATTTCACCACTGGATATTAGCGCATGCAAATACTACAGCAGAGAAATTCATCACAAATCCACTCATGACAAACCTGTGTAAGTACTTAATTAGAGAATTGTGTTCATTTTCATGCAATTGGTTCCCTTGCCTTAATTGGAACTGAAAATAGGGGGTGAGTGCATCAGTGGGTGATATTCCTTATTCTTCTTCTTCTTTCATGTGGCGTGCACAGCCTAAAGTTGTAGGACAACTTGTTCTATTTGATCTTCCGTTTGTGCACGTCGAGTTGATTGCATTAGTCGAAACAGGGCGGACCACGTGAAGGTTGCAGTCTTCCACCCCACTGATATTCCTACAAATGTTGAACGCTGTTTGGCCAAAGGCAAATTCTTCACCAAGTTCCTCTGATGTTATTTCAAACTACAGGTATACTGATACTCTCCGAACATTTCACTGATTGTTAAAAGTCTGCAAAAATTCATATCCGTGAAATCCGGCGTTATTAACTCTGGTATGCATAGTTGGTGATTGTGGCCATTCACTGAAAGGCATCAATAACAAATCAAACACAGTGCCTCAGTTCAAAGGTTTCTATAAGAGCAACTGGTGAAAAGATTATGTGTCATTTTTAGTTGTTTAGTTAAATTTATCGTCATATGTACCGAGGTACAGTGAAAAACTTTTGTTGCAGTTGAGTCATCCACAGTGTACAAATACATGATAAAGGGAATAACGTTTAGTGCAAGATAAAGTCTAGAAAAGTCTGATTAAAGATAGTCCGAGGGTCTTCAGTGATGTAGACAGTGGCTCAGGACTGCTCTCTAGTTGTTGATAAGATGGTCCAGTTGCCTTATAACAGCTGGGAAGAAACTGTCCCTGAATCTGGAGGTGTGTGTTTGCACACTTTTGTGCCTCTTGCCAGATGGGAGAGGTGAGAAGAGGGTGTGCCCAGGGTGAGATCCGTATATTGACCTGTAAACTCATTCACATTTTATGATCCTGAATTCACTGGGTTGTGGGGTGGGGGAAGGTACCCATGGCCACTGATCTCCTATCTACTAAGCCTCAATCTCCTGGCAAGGGCATCTTGAATTAAGTTTGGCCTGACTGAATCAGAAGGGTCCTGTACACAACAGGCCTTGCAGTTGTAAATCCCGCTAATGATGCTTTGCTACCTGCTTTAGCTGTGACTCCAAGCTGCAGGTTTATGTTTTGTGTAGGAAGAAACTGTAGATGCTGATTTAAAACGAAGGTAGACACCAAAAGCTGGAATAACTCAGCAGGACAGGCAGCATCTCTGGAGAGAAGCAATGGGTGACGTTTCGGGTCCAACCAAAACATCACCCATTCCTTCTCTCCAAAGATGCTGTCCCGCGGAGTTACTCCAGCTTTTTGTGTCTATCTTTGCTTTATCTTTGCATTAGAAGATGTCAAAGCATGAAATTCCATCATCGAAGCAGTGTGTTAGTAATCTGAAATGTATTTTAGGAGACAAAGGGTGGTACAGTGGCACAGCTAGTAGAGCTGATGCCTCACATCTCGAGCGACACGGGCTTGGTCCTGAACTCTAATACTTTCTGTATGAAATATGCGCATTCTCCCTGTGATGGCCTGAGTTTCCTCTGCGTGATTTGGTTTTGTTCCTCGTCTCAATAAAATTTAGGTTAATTGGCAGGTTAAATATGCAGGCTGGTTTTTAATTAGATAGACACAAAATGCTGGAGTAACTCAGCGGGACAAGCAGCATCTCTGGATAGAAGGAATGGTGATGTTTTTCGGGTTGAAACCCCTCTTCAGACTGAGAGTCAGGGGAGAGAAAGACAGAGATATGGAAGGGTAAATTGTGAATATGAGACTTCAAAAGGAAAGATGTAGAATAGATCATTTTTAGCTGGGATGGGTGACAACAAAGCATACAAAGATGAAATGTAATTAGGAAGGCAGTCAGACTGGTCAGAGAAATAGGATGGCGGAGGGATGGAATTGCTTGAAGTTAAAGCTCGATATTGGCCACTATAAATTGGCCAAGTGTGCAGGTAGGTGTTAAAATCTTGGGGTAAGGCTATTAATGGAAATGTGGGTCAATAAAATGGGGGTAGGGTAGGATTAATATAAATCAGTGTGGATTCAGCCGGCTGAAGGGCCTGTTAAGGTGATGCAGGCACGGAAATCACTATCAAAATATGGAGGGGACCGGGGGACAGGGGGGACACAATTTCTTGGCGGCCGCGCGCGCACACTCACACACACACGCGCGAGGCTTCGGAGGCTCAATCCATCGCTAAATGTAAGTATGTTACAAAACTTACCTTGAGCAGCGCTGCAGTTCTGCCGCTCCCCATGTGCGCGACTTTGGCGCCTTTCAGAGAGGGACGGGCTTAAAGTGCCGTTTTTCCACAGACAGGGCAAATCGATCAATGTCGGGCGATTTCGTTGCGGAAGAAAAATCGCTCCGACATTTCATTTATGAAGGTATTTTTAAATTACGCTAGATTATTTATTATCTAGAGTAATTTAAAAATCACCTTCAAAAGCCGTGAGTACCGATAACAGGAATGATTTTGCGTAGGGGAGAAAAAAAGGGACATAGTTTATTTTTATATTAAAAGTTGGTTTTTATGGAGGCTTTAATAATATTTTCATGTTGCGAAATGGGGTCCAAAATAAATGTATGAACCGGCTGTATTTTTAATACTGACTTCACAGCAAACCACAACGTTCCAATCCACTGCATTCCACTAAAACCCACTCGCTAGTTGATTTAAATGGCCATTAATTTACAGGCATTAAACACTAAATTCCTTCCATTTGGCCCAGAAATTCATGAAAATTAGATTTAAAAATTATGTTATATTGTGGATTATTGTGTGACTGTTATTTGGACACTTCGGCAATTTTTAAAAAGTTTATCTTTTCTTAAGAAATGTATAGATGTTTAGATCTACTCATTGAATTTTGTAATTAGCTACAATTAGATAACTAACTAATTATATGCTTTAATTTCAGGTCATCCAAGTAAGATTGTTTCATATTTGTTTCAGAATGCTTCAATCTATAATAACTGGAAATTTCATTGAGTTCTCTTAATTTTTAAGAAAGTTATGGGCTTTTAACGGTTCTAGATCACAGCTTTTGAGTTAAGTCAATTGAAAGGCAATTGGGAACAAGATGCTAATTTCCGAGTGTGAAAATGGTCATAACTTTCTTAATATTGAAGATATGAAAGTGAATTAGGTGTCAAATTAAACTTATTTTTATGCTTTATCTGATGGGATAAATTGCAGACTTGATTTTTAAAATCTCAAAATTTTGTAACATTGCTACTAAATGCAGCTCAACTGCCTGTCTCGCCGGGTTAACCTACAGCCCTGCCTGGACTCACGGGACACCAGCGCTAATTCACCACACTGGCCACATTTCCCGCAAGTCAGGCAGGGCACTTGGTTAACCTGGCGGGACAGGCAGAGTTGAGCTGGGTTTAGAGCTGCTTCTCTGCGCTGGCTGTGGGCCTGGGGGTACTGCTCCCATCTGACTCCCGACCTCTCTGGCTACCCGTGGGGGGGGGGGGCACTCGGGTGGGGACAGGACACGCCGGAGAGCCGGGATTGATCCTGGCTGCGGATGAGGCCCAGGTCTGTGCCACGTCTCCTTCCTCCAATCACTGCTCTCTATCCTCAGTCCCACCCTGCCCCATACTCTTCCCTCCTCCAATGATTGCGCTGAATCATCATGTCCCGCCCCCATTGCCTGCTGACCGACGTCTCTCTCGTCCAATCGGCGCCCTCGGTCAGCAGTCCCACCCCCACTGTCTGGCGGAAAGCGAAGATTTCACCGGGTTTTAAAATCCGGATTACAAAAATTTGGGGGGGGGATGTCCCCAACCTCTCAAAACAGGGGAGGGGGGGTGTCGTGTCCCCCCTGTCCCCCCCCCCCAAGGATTTCTGCCCCTGACTGGCGATGTACCACTCTCTCTGGCATTTCCCCCATACAGGAAAGACCAGGCAGTTAATGTCTTAAGGTTTTTCACAAAGTATGAAGCAACATTAAAATGTGATTGAGTTGGGGTCTTAGAAACTTTCCCTAATTCTGCATCACGGTTGGTGCAGTGCGTGAGGCAGAGAGCAAAATGGAGCAAGGTCATCACATTCTGGCCCTTGGACTGATCATTTAACATGGCCCAGCTTATAACCTGAAACCAAAAGGGAAAATGCAAAAGTAAAATGTGAGAGCACACTCAAAATAAGTTTTGAAACTTAAAATCTTTGAAAGTTTATTGTTATCTGGAAGCAATTTAGAAAATAAATAATATGCGATCATTGTCTGTTCCAGTTCTTGGAGTGTGGAACTGCAGTTGGTGAAAGCCTACACTTGATGATTTAGCAGTGGACAATTCCAGGCTAGGAAGGAGTAAAATATCAGACTTTTGCAGACTTGGCTGATAATAGAATTAAAGTGGAAATCCCAGCTTTGGTTATAAAAGCAGTTTTTATTATGTCAAGTGCACTCCAACCAAAACTGTTTAATCAGCCTGCTGTGACTGCAAATTAATTAAGTCAGTATGCCACTTACACTACCATTTATGGAGATAATAAGATTATAGTAATTCTCATTAACTCATTAGTATCACACCAATGCTCATTACAGTTGGATGAGGACTATGTTTCACTTACCAATCACTGGGTTTGACACCCAAGCTGTGTACTTTATAGGGTTATAAAACACTCGTGATATGGGTCCATCTCAACAACAGGTTCCAAAGACGTGCAAGTTTGTAGGTTAATTGCCTTCTGTAAATTGCCCCCCAGTGTGTACGATAGGACTGTTGGACGGGTGATCAGAGGTCGGTGCGGACTTGGTGGGCCGAAGGGCCTGCTTCCATGCTGTATCTCTATACTAAACTAAACTAAACTAAGCTAAACAGCATCTGTCCAGAATGGCCAAGCCAGGGTGGCCAGCACTGGAGTTCATACAGTTAAGCATCTCCTGTTAGTAATATCTTTCTGATTATGAACTGTTACTAAGTGACTCAAATGTATTATAAAATCACCCAAGCTTCTTTAAAAGATATTACATAAATGGAAAACAAATTCGCCTCGATCCATAATTATGCCCATTCCATAAGACCTGGAGTGCGGACCAGACTGGACTTTGAAAATGGCGCCAAACCTGGTGCCTCTTGCATGTGGTCTCACTCAGTGGACTATTTCTGTACATATTGCTTATCAGGATTGTACTTAGGTATAGCAATACTTTACTGAACTGTATGAAAAAAAGAATTTCATGTCTCATTTGCACATGTGACCATAAAGAACCATTGACCAAATGAGCAATGTTCTTAAACACGCTAACGTGGGTTAATTGGCCTCTGTAATTTGCCCCATGTAGGTAGGGGATTGGTGCAGAAGTGGGATAACATAGAACCAGTGGTGAATAAGCGATCAATGGTCAGTGTGGTCTCGGTGGGCCCGAAGGGTCTGTTTCCATGTTGTATCTTTAAAACTGTAATAAATGCACCATACTTTGTGCTTAAAACTGTGCGTTAAAAACAGGGCGTTGGACTAGGAGGCACCCTCTGTAATTTTCAAGTAACTCAAGCAAATAATGGGAATGGCTCTCATTTCTCAGAATAAAATGACGTACCTTCAAAATGAAGATGAGGAGGAATTTCTTTAACCAGAGAGTGGCGAATCTCTGGAATTCATTGACGCAGATGGCAATGGAGGCCATGTCATTGGGTATTTTTAAAGCAGAGATTGATACATTCTTCAATAGTAAGGGTGTCAAAGGTTACAGGGAGAAGGCAGGAGAATGTGGTTGGGAGGAAAAAAAACAGATTAGCCATGATTGAATGGCAGAGTATTCGATGGGTTGAATGGTCTAATTCGGCTTTATGTCTTGTGGCATTATTTCACGTGCCAAACCACAAACTTCCCCTCTCCAACAAACCCCCTCCTCTTTGGATAACCCCCCCCCCCCCCCCACATGGCCATCTTCCGCTCTAGACCTTTTTATTTTAAACTGCCGGCGGGACATCAACCACCTCAACTTCTCCACTCCCCTGTCTCACTCTAACCTCTCCCCCCCTGAACGTACAGCCATCGACTCACTCCGCAACAACCCGACAAGGGAGGTGCCATGGTAGTCTGGTGCCCTGATCTCTACAAGGCAGAAGCCATGCGCTAACTCTCAGACACCTCCTCCTACTTATCCTTAGGCCATGAGCCCACAGACCAGCACCGGGCCACTATCTCTAGCACCATCAATTACTTCATCAACTCCGGATCCCTGCCCCCCCCAAGCCTCCAACATCATCATTCCCCAGCCCCGCACGGCCCGATTTTACCTTCTTCCCAAAATCCACAAACCTGACAGTCCTGGCAGACCCATTGTCTGCCTGTTAATGCCCGACCAAACTTATTTCCACATACCTAGACTCCATCCTATCCCCCTTGGTTAAATCCCTCCCTACCTATGTTCAAGACAGCTCACACGCTCTCCGTCGACTCCAGGAATTCCGTTCTCTAGGCCCCCCATCCCCTCACCTTCATGGTATGAACATTGACTTCTCTAATTTCAGGTAGTCCCAACTGTCTCCTCCTCTTCTCAGCTCTCCCTCAGCCCTCTGGCCTCTCCTCTTCCTTTGTTCTTCCCGCCCCCCACCCTTACATCAGTCTGAAGAAAGGTTTTGGCCCGAAACATTGCCTATTTCCTCCGCTCCATAGATGCTGCTGCACCCGCTGAGTTTCGCCATCATTTTTGTCTACCAACTAATATAATCATTTTGTTATAGGGAAAATTGTGGTGTCTGATAGCGAATTATGAGATAAATTATTACTACCTAAAATGTTATGGTTCCATTTGGCACAGCCCAATTCAAAAATTATATTTTGTCCAAACTATTCATTAGTTGTTGATAGTTTTAGTTGGTGCTGGGTGTTTACCTTCACCCTCTTGCCACAATGTGTAACAGGAAGAGGGCTGTAACCTTTGATGGTCTATCCCATGTTTTAAGACAATCCAATAGTTCCTATTTGGACTCTAACTTTATCTTTCAAGTTTATTTAATGAATTGAATTTAAATTCCAATGTACCATGGTGAGATTAGAACTTGTCTCCGTGGACCAGTAGTCTAGGCTCCAGATTGCTATTTCAATAACTTTCATACGACTGGATCAAATAGCTCAAAAGCTACCATGATCAATATATTGCCCTTGGAACTAAACTGAAAGAAAGATAAAGGTACACGGGAGTTCATATGATGTTGAGAACTTGTGAAATGGTCAGGATAAATGTTCAGTAGACCATTTACTGTAATGTAAATTATATTTATTTTGCATTTAAAAAGCACCATCTAATTGTTAATGGCACATTTGATTGTTTTAATGCTTTTTCCTCTTCTTCCTTTCAGCAAGTAGATTAAACATTAAACAAACGTGTAAACTTTGGAGGGTATCTGCTCTGAGGGTTGTGCAGAGACTTATTGAGATATTCCCAGACAAAAAGGTGGCATAGGAGTGCAGCTGGTAGCCTCACAGCGCCAGAGACCCAGGTTCGATCCTGACTTTGGGTACTGTCCGTATGAGGTTTTCACGTTCTCGCTGTGACTGTGTGGGTTTCCTCTGGGTGCTCTAGTTTCCTTCCATATCCCAAAGACGGCAGGTTTGTAGGTTAATTGTGTGCAAAGTACTATTGATGCAGACTCATTACATATCATAACAAGTACTTTAATCAGAATACATACAGAGAACATCGAAATGAGTACTCTAGGCTCGGAGTCAGAAGTTGAACTAGCTACATGGCTGCCCGCATGCCGCTAGTGGAAGTGTGGAACCCTGACATAGATTATGGATCAGGTTGATAGCAGCAAAACCAGACATGGATCAAATCAGCAATACTGTTTCATCTACAAATTGTTCTTTGTAAGTTGGCCCTAGTGTGTAGGGAGTGAATGAGAAAGTGGGATAGCAGAACTAGTATGAAGGGTGATCAATGGTCAGCTTGGAGTTGGTGGGCTGATGTGCATATTTCCATGGTGCATTTTTCAATCAAAAATAGACTCCTGAACATGAACGCCTTTCAAAAAAATGAACCTGAACTCAGATAATTTAGGTTGGGTAAACCAGCATATGCAGTTTCTTATTTCTATATTTAAGATGGGATTGGCTAAATTATGATTGATAATTCAATGTCTATAATAGATGTTAACTAAACAAAGTGTTTGTACTTGTCTCTAAAATGCTCTATTTAAGAATCTATTGTTCATTTATGTGCTAGAAATGGGGGAAACATGCTATTTCACCTGGAGAGCTCTTTGCCCCACTATTTGTCGCTACTGCAATAGATATGGCATCCACATTAAAGGTCTGCTTCCACTTTAGATTGTACGCAATTACGTAATGGATTATCAATGTGGCTTTCAAGGGCTCTTGTCTATCTATTGTGACGTATGAACCTTTAAGAGGAGAACTGGCTATTCAAAATATTGTCCCAGGTTTTGTATTCAATCATCATTGCCATTTAACCATATAACCATATAACAATTACAGCATGGAAACAGGCCTTCTCGGCCCTTCCAGTCCATGCTGACTGGACTTTTCCCCTAGTCCCATCTACCTGCACTCAGACCATACCCCTCCATTCCCTTCCCGTCCATATACCTATCCACTTTACTTTTAAATGTTAAAATCGATCCTGCCTCCACCACTTCTGCTGGAAGATCATTCCACATAGCCACCACTCTCTGAGTAAAGAAGTTCCCCCTCATGTTACCCCTAAACTTCTGTCCCTTGCCAGAAAATGCACATGGATATGCCTTTACTCTGCAGATACCAAATTGTGTGAATATGTATATATTTTAATGTGGAGTGGCAGCCTAAATTATCTCAAATTATCTCAAATTACTAAATAATTTATCAACTTCTACTACTTAAGTCATAAACTGCTTGTGTACTATACCTTTCTAAATCTGGTTAATAGTGGTCTCCTTAGATAGAAACATAGAAACATAGAAAATAGGTGCAGGAGGAGTAGTTTGAAAATAAAATGTTTGGATGTCCCAATGGAAGGGTTGAGCTCAGTGAGTTTGAGCTCACCAGCTGTGAAGCTCTGGTCCAGAAAAAGAAGGCGGCATATATCATATTTAGGCCATTGGGATAAAGGAAATCCCTCGCTGAATACAAGAAGTTTAGTTCAGAGATACAACACAGAAACAGGCCCCTCAGCCCACCGAGTCCGAACCAAAGTGCATGAGTTCACTTAACAGGGAAATCAGAAGGGCAAAAGGAGGCCATGAGATGGATCTGGCAGGCAAGGTAAAACATAATCCCAAACGATTCTACAGGTATATTAAGAATAAAAGGTTGGTTTAGGGAGAGAATAGGTCCCCTTCCAGATCATTGGGGTGGCACGGTGTTGTTGTCTTCTTGTGCCAGAGTCTCGTGTTCGATCCTGACTATGGGTGCTGTCTGTACGGAGTTTGTATGTTCCTCCTGAGACCACATGGGTTTTCCCCGGGATGCTCCTGTTTCCTCCCACAAAGATTATAAATTATCTCAAGCGTGTAGGGTAGTGCTTGTGTACAGGGATAATTGGTCGGTGCGGGCTCGACTGAACTAAACTGAACTAAATCAGCATGGTCGTCTCCATGTGAAACCACAGGAGATAGGTGAGAGTTTTAAGGGATATTTCTTCACAGTTTTTGCAGTGGAGAAGCCAAGGAAATGAAGCAAAGAAGTTGTGATTTATTGGACCATATAGGAATGTCCAGAGAGGAGGTATTGGCAGTCCTAATGCTCATTAAGATGGATAAATCTCCATGGGCCCAACAAAGTTTAACCTTTTGAGAAGCGAGGCAAAAGAATTACAGAGATATTTGCTTTATTTTGAGCCACATAACTTAAGACTTTCCTTGAAACCAAACTTTGATCCCTTGTCCAAATAATTATGCTTGCAATTTGGTGATAATTTTGTTTGGCAATGCTCTGATGAAAGGCATTCAAGATTTTCCTTCCATGGTAAAGTTGCCACGTGAATAGTTGTTACTGTATTTCACAAAAAAGGTGAATGCTGAGGCGCTAGTACATTATGCTTGATGATTTTTGTATCAAATGATTATACAAAGTATAAATTATTTACAAATTTGTGGCATATTAATAATATTGACCTGAAAATTGTGCCCATTATTGAAACTGTACAAATCAGTCCCCATCCATTATTATTCCTCGAAACACACAGCAATTCTTGGCATTTGTCAGTGATACCTTGCTTCTCCACAACCTTCACAGATTCAATCAATACATAACCAGCATTTTGACTTGATTCTCATATTCATACGTAGTCATTTTGTTAAAGAAAATTACTGAAAATGTGAAACCTTGTTGTATAGGGTGCAACTGAGTTTTATTGGTGTATTAACATAATTATATCAAAAGAACCTTAACTAATCGCCATGCGTGGATTCAGCAAAATTCTTTGAAAATCCTATATAACGTTTGGCTATATTGTAGGTTGTCATTTAACTTCATGTTTCCTAATCTTTATTTTCCTTTCTGTAAAACATTGAACAAGTTAAGGAAGCTTTTTTTTGTAATTTCCATATTTGCTGTGTGTTTAGCTGTTTAGCCAGCCTGATGACTTTGCTGTAGCTGGATGTGAGAGAACCTGACAAAAAGTACCAGACCTCGAGAAATAATGGTGAAGGGCAAATGCAGGCCAGAGCC
This sequence comes from Raja brachyura, assembly GCA_963514005.1. The sequence goes on along the minus strand of OY740802.1, from coordinate 35,336,616 downwards.
CAGGATATCTTCATGAGAAAAATACTCTTCTTTCAGTGTGAGCTGTAGAATTAGGCCATTATCATTCTTATTTATGCCCTCTGATTATCTTGGATCATGTACAACTTTTAGATCTCCTTGCATTATCGGCTTACTTTAGTGAATGAAATATTTAATTGATGAAATGAAATACACTCTGTCAATTTATTACTTTTGATCCTTTATCTGGGATGTTTTCAGATTACCTCTAAGCTAGATTCCATTGTTTAGAGATACAGCGCGGAAACATGCCCTTCGGCCCACCAAGCCCACACCGAAGGACGATCCCCGCACATTAACACTATCCGAAACACACAAGGGACAATTTACACGTATAACTAGACAGTTAACCTAATTACCTGCACGTCTTTGGAGTGTAGGAGGAAACCTCGAAGAAAACTCACGCGGTCACTGGGAGTAGGAACAAACTCCATACAGACAGCACCTGTAGTCGGGATCGAACCCGGGTCTCCGGTGTTCCTTCTTTCGTGTCCTTATGCTATATAGTGGCTCGCCACTGCTGTACACATCATTGCGTTATTGGAGTATTAAGTGCAAGGTCTGCAGTAGTACATGGATTATCCAGCAATGGGCATTGCAGTAGGTGTTGACTGCATTGTCTGGGTCTGTGTGCCACAGTCACAAGTTGTTGTACCCTCTCCGGCGCTGCACGCACTGGAAGGCAGCAACACTACCACTGCGCCACCATGCCGCCATTGGTAGAGTAATATCTTATAGATGCTTTTAATGGAGTTAATACATCATTATGGATGCAGAATAAGTTCACTGGTATATTTAGGAATTAGGCAGGATGGGTATTGTCCAGTTGTAAATGAACTCTTATGATGTTTCTAAAAGAGAATGTGATTTTTGGAGCCTGTCTTACTGTAGCTATTGCTTTAAGACTAGCATCTTTGGAGAATTGATCTACATAGATTAAAGCAGGTCATTGTAACTGCTTGAGACAATCAAAGGACAATTGTAAATGATTATAGGATTTGGACTCCAAGTTAATGACTTGTTTCCCTCCTCTTTTATCTTAGCAGAATGTTACTTCTACAGCATAGTGTAAAACAAATTGCTCTACCCTGATACAAACTTTTATGGAGTAGATTTTTTTTGTCTTCATCATGCAGGCAAGAATCTGGTGGAGTGGAATGAATTGCAAATTCGATTAGATCTGCAAAAGTCAGATAATGTAAATGTCCATGCTGTAATTTCAATGCATATAAGTGCAGAATATGACCACTTCATCGGCAACAATTATTCATTGCTGTGTTTGTGAATTCACCCATGGGTTGCCATTATGAGCAGATGCTATTGGTTGGTGTTGTGAATTGAACGAAAAAAAACCCTCAAAAATATTTAGCCTACAAATGCAGATAAAATAAAATTTCTTATCCTTGACAAGCCCTAACGTGGGCGCATTACAGATGAGATGATACAGTCAGAATTTGTGAGCAAAGTGCACTTTTTGCCTTGTTTTAATATTTTGACACCTCATGAATCACAGTCAGTTCTGCTGCTGCTATAATTTGAAGTATTACTGGAAGGTCTGTTGCATAGTAAATTGAGTCCGTATTTTCACCAAGCTTGAGAGGCAATCAAAATCCGAGCCACTGTTAATATGGAGAGTTGGACGAGCTCTTTCGAAATTTGAAACAAACTGAGCAGAGAGACATCTAATGAATTTGCTTGCCTGCCGATTTGAACTGCAACATTTTTCACAGGCATCTGTCAGGGTATTGAATACAGGAGATAGGACATCATGATACAGCTGTACAAGACAGGGTAAAGGCCACATTGGAGTAATGTGTGCAGTCCTGGCCGCACAGCTATGAGAAACTGGAAAGGGTGCAAAATAGGTAAATATTACCTGGTGTGGAAGACTTGCGTTAAAAGGAGAGGGTGGATAGGCTGTTTTTTCCTTGGTGCATTGGGGATTGAAGGGTAACTGTTATAGAGGTCCATAAAATCATACAGATAGGGGTGTCTAAAAGTAGATGGTATAGGTTTAAGGTGAAAGATTTAAAGGGAACTGAGGGGCAACCTTTTCAAACAGAGAATGGAGTGCATATGGAATGAGCTACCACTGGACATATTAGAGGCAGGTACAATTTGAATTTTGACTATACACTTGGACATGTACATGAAGATAGACACAAAAAGCTGGAGTAACTCAGAGTGTCAGACAGCTGAGTAACTCCAGCTTTTTGTGTCCATCTTTGCCCCAGTTCGCCTCGACGCTGCAGTTGGACTGCTGGAGAACAAAGGGAAGAGATAAGACTTTGCCTTCCATCACAGTGAGGAGGTGTTGGAGATCCACTGTGATGGATGTATATGTAAACTGTGTTAAGTGTGGGTCTTGGGTTTTTTTGTAATGTAAGATTGTGGAAAATGCAATTTTGTTCAAACCAAGCTGTTTGAATGACAATAAAAGGCGTTCTATTCTATACTATTCTATTCCATCTTCGGTTAAAACCTGTGTATGAAGTTCCTTCCTACACATTTGGACAAGTATATGGATGGGAAAGGTTTGGATGAAATGGACCAGATGCAGGCAAGTGGGACCAAATTGGTAAGCATGGACGAGTTGGGCCGAAGAGCCTGTTTCCATGCTGATAGCTCTATGACTTTATGCTTGATTTAACTTGGAAAGATCCAGAAGATCTCTCATTATAGGAGATTGACAATTGGTGCAAGCATGAAGCACCCAATATTGTTAGCACCCGGCAATGTAAGATATATATAACACAGTTCAAGGGCTCCTAATAGTGATCAGTGATTCAAGAGAGCACATATCAGTGGGGACTTTGATTGTTCCGTCCAAGGATCTCTGCTGCAAACATGATAGTGGTTAATTTACCTTCACAGGCGTGCCAACTTATCTTGCAAAAGACGGTAAACTTTTTCAGGCTTTGCAAATAACTACTAGATTCATTAGTTCCTCCTGTGTCATGCATTTAAGGATGAAATGTACTGGATGTAAACATGAGAACAAAGCAAGCCTGATATTCTCCTTTCTTCAAAATCTGACACCGTAAATGTTATTTTTGGGTCATGCATTAGAAGTGAGTGCCCAGCACTGATAACCAATGTGCCAGAGAAATGAAGACAGCACACATTCATCATTGCTTGTGATGCACCTAAAGGACTAGAAATTAAGTTGGTTATGTCGTGTTTAGCTTTAAAAACATATTTACTGTCTCCTTTAGTCAGTTGAATGAATTCTTAAAACAACACACAAAGTGGAGGAGTAACTCAGTGGGTCAAGCAGGATCTTTGGAGAACATGGGTAGGCGCAACGTTTCGGATCGGGACCCTTCTTCAGACTCATTGCTTCATTCGTTGTTACATTTTTGTTCTACGTTTGCTGATTCATCATTGCAAAGTGAACCAGAATTCACAGTTATCCGTGACAAGGGATGAAAATAAACTGGCTGGTGTTATGTTACGTTGGCTCTTAAAGTCTTGACGCAGCTTTGGTAGAACGATGGGTCATTGACCTCTTGTCTGCTGGCTTGAGCTATCACATTTCAATTTAGTGTGAATCCTTGCCATAAAACTAACTCTAATTCAGTTCTAATTGCTGCTGAAGCAGCAATTGTTATTTGGTGAGGTCATAATGTGGGTGTTGAAAGAAACGGGAAAGTGATGCAAGGGGAGATAATGTTATGAAGTGGAGATCAGTAGAATGAGGAAACTTGAGTCTGTACCTCAACACATTACATCTCTCCTGGAACAACTAATGCAGACACTGGATGGCCTATGTGTAATTTATTTTCCCCACTTTGATGTACATGGCAGTGAGGATGGAGGGGTTGCAGTAGAAGAACCCTCGACTGTAGTAATAATGAAGAAAAAACAATATTGTAGTGACTCCAGTGAATCAAAGAGAAGAGATTAAACCATTTATTTATATAATCAACACACAACTTGTACATGTATTGATTAACTCATATTACAAGCCAGCTACATAAAAATATATTGCTTTGATGCATCACGATTCTCCTGTTTGGGGAAAATAAAACGTCAGAAGGAAATGCCAGGATAAAGATTTCTCTTTCCATATGCTCTTAGCTTTGTACAGACCTGCTTGATGACTAGGGTGCAGCCTAACAGTTTACATGTGCATGATATATTTGCAGATGTCAAGCATCATCATTTCCCTATTGAAAATGTCTTCAAAGCTGTTTATCTTCAGCTTTCGTTGGCAGGTTCAGCTCGGGCCTGTTCTCCATCTCCTGCTCATGCTGAGGCGATCAATGCGCAGCTACAGCTGGTTGAAGGGGACCAAATCCATAGAAGAGTTGATTTGGTTCCATTTTACCAGCTTTAGCAAAGCATTTGGCTCAAGAAATGTCAAATGTTTATCTGAAATATTGATTTATCGATTTATACAAAAAGATGCATTCACATTTAAAACAGAAAATAAATCAAATTGTCATTTATTAACCACAGTTCATGCATGCAAATTCAGAGCCGCATAAAACAATGATAGAGCTCTTCAATTGTACTGATGACATTTTAGCCTGGTCAACCTTTTACTGGTATTGTAAGCCAATTACAATTGTATTTTATTGCTCTTAATCTTATTTTTGATAGGTTTTTACATGCCTGCTAAAGGCTTAACCACCAAAGTTATTACAAACTAAAAAGTTGAATATTGGCTGTTTTTTTTCACCTATTTCTACCCATGGGCTGAAAGAAAATACTAGGAATACAGGTTGAAACTCTCTGCTCTGGCATTCTTTGGTCTGGTAATTCACAAGGTTCAGCAGGTTTTGAAAGTGTACTAATTAACTAATTCGATCAAAGATCTAAAATTGATTATTATTTGTACTAAATCTGTAGTTATTTAACTTTTAAATGCAATTTTTGCAGCCTCAGTTAACAGTAATTCTGACTTGAGAAAACTTTGGATTACAGACAGTTGCCAGAACCTTTCACATCCTGTTTCCCACAACTGTTCCACCACATGTACGAAGAACAATTCGTCTGCACAGAGGAAGATGATTTGGGGCAGTTTCTGTTGTCCAGTCTGGCCAGGTGTCAGTATAGAGAGTTCCAATCTATATTGTTAAATGCAAAAAAGTTTCCTTTCTGAAAATCCATTTGGACTATCAGCACCTTTAGCCAATCCCATCAACACCTCTGATGAATGTTAGAACGTTCCATATACATCATAAATATCCATCCGCATTAAAACATCTAGAAATGTAGAGGTAGCGAGACGAATGTTCAATCAACATTATCCAATCGCATGCCGAATATTGTCACTGTCTGACCTTTCTTCCATCCAAACAGGAAGGTAGAAGAAATGTACAAAAATGAGGAAAGGCAAATGGCAATAAATTGAATAATTAAAAAAGAGACAGTGTCATTATTTCTTCGTATTTCTCCAATCAAGTTACAATATCAACATGATGCAGGATAAATGGTGACCTTTAGAAATCGATTGGATGAAAAATGTGTACATATTGAAATTAATAGACAGGAAGTCATCTGTGGAAATGGACTTGATGCACAGTGTCAGCCATGGCAGAGCAGACTCAATGAGAACGGAATGGCCTAGTTTTGCTTCTCTTCCTTATGTACATCTGGATGACTAAGTCCGTTAAATATTAAGCAAACCTGCACTCCTTGCTTCTTTAATTCAGTCGAGAGTGAGGAAGGCAAGATGCCAAAAAAATCAAGAATAAGAGAAACTGAAGATATTGCTGGGCAAAGATTTCAAAAGTGGTGATGAAAGAGCAGGTGCATTGCAGTGACTTCAAAGGCCAAGAGTACGTGATTAAGAATATGAAAGTCAATTATGAGCAAGTGAGAGCTCACTTTTCTGTTGTGGATCTCAATCTCATACAGAAGATACCCTGTTCAACCACTGAACTGTTCCTACCACAATAACTGCATGAAAATAAGGTTTATTTTAACAGATTCACTTCGATTAAAAATAGAGATAGGCACAATACGGGTAAATATAAAGCCATTGCCAAGTAAAGAAGTTCCAATGCATTACAATGTTTAAAAACATGATGTAAAATAGGTTTCTATTTAAGTGCAATAACAGATAATTGAGTTATCATTTTCGTGGTGTTTAAAATTTGTCTCCACTTTTGATAGTGCTGCCATTTCACGGTGTTTTAAACTTACTAATTTTCTATAAATTTAGCATTGACTGATAAAGGTAGTTTCTTTCATTTTAGGTATCCAGCGACCCTTGAAGGATGAGTCAGCAGCCTTTTCTTATTTGATAAGATGTAATTTATGTGCAAATTGGAAGTGAAATTCTCTGTAAAAGGAGGAGAGGAACATTTGGAAAATGCCCAGATTTCTGAAAACTATCAATCATTCAGCGCTATTAATCAATTAAGAACATTAAATATACAGACGATGCTTCATAATGAGTTGGCTTACTGGCTTCATAGAACACACCTCTAGGTGAATTTAGAAGCTATAGCCACATTATTACAAAATTTGCTATAAATAAATTATTACGCAAGGGATTAGCTTTAAGGTGAGAGGGGCAAAGTTTAAAGGAATTGTGTGAGGCAACTTTTTTTACACAGAGGGTGATGAGTGCCTGGAACCCGCTGCCAGGGTTGGTAGCTGATATGATATTTAAGAGACTTTTGGCTAGGCATATGTTTATGCAGGGAATAGAGAGATATGGATTATGTGCAGGTAGATAGGAAATGGTCTTGGCATTACGTTCGGCACAGACATTGTAGGCCGATAGGCCTGGCCTTGTGCTGTATCATTCTATGCTCAGTGTTCTATCACATCTCCATTGCTGGCCTCTCTTGTAGTAGAAGTAGTTGTGAAAATGATTTTTATAAAACAGGTAAATGACTTCCTTGTGTAATATATCACAGCCAAGAGCAAGTTTAACAGATGGAGCATTGACCATATTCATTCTGTTCCGGCGTCACCATTAGGAGCATGAGTAAATGATGTATGGATATTTTGAGCTATTAATAGAATAATCTTAGATCATGGGGTGACCAGAGAAGTTAGAATTAATCCTAGAATTAATGCAAACCATGTTATCACCAGTTGGGGCAGAGTAAATATGGGTAAAAGATTTTCACTGATAGGGCGACTGGTAACTAGACAGAATTACCAGAGGAATTATTGTGCAAACGTACAGTCTCATGCCCAGAGTTGGGGAATTGAGAGCCAGAAGACATATATTTAAGGTGAGGGGGGAATCGAATTAATAGGAAACTGAGGGCTAACTTTTTACACAAAGGGTGGTGGGTGTATGGAACGAGCTGCAAGAGGAGGTAGTTGAGGCTGGGACTATTGCAATGTTTAAGAAGCAGTTGGACAGGTACATGGATAGGTTTGGTTTAGAGGGATATGGGCCAACGCAGGCAGGTTGTACTAGTGTAGATGAGACATGTTGGTCAGTGGGGGCAAGTTGGGCCAAAGGGCCTGTCTCCACACTGTATGACTCTATGACTCAAGGAATAATATGGAGAAATATTTGGGTCTGCAGCGTGTTGTTCTGGAACGGACCATTTGAAAGAGTGGCAGCGGAAGATTAAACAGTAATTTCTAATAGGGAATAGTGAAGGTGATATTTGTAGAATTGTAAGAAACATGTGAGGACAGTGGATTAAATGTCAGAAGATGCATCGTGAAGATGCCTCTTTCTGATTTCTTAGATTGTATCTGCAAAAAATTGGTAAATTCTGCATTAGCAAGAATAACAATGAGAAATAAAAAGTAACAAACACAAAATTTGAGAGTTATTGTTCCCGAATAAAATTCCTCTCTCCTAATTTTGTCACTTTGTGAATTACACCCTTTTATACTGCGATTGCTTCCCTGGAGAGTTACCAGGCTGTGATTTATTCATCACTAATTCATTCAATGTAACTATTGTAGGGAATCCCCCCTTCTGATTTTGATTAGATTTCCGTTCTGTGCATTCTCCGAGACAAATATTCTAATCTCGATTCATACAAAAGGAGTCTGTGTAGTTAGTTATAATATGGCTGGTTCCACACCCTGATTCCACTTTCCAGCCCCTACACCATAAACCTCAGATTCCTTTTGTGCACAAAAATCTATTGATTGTGGCCTTGGACACTTTCAGTGACTGAGTATGTCCATCTGCAGTTGAGAGTTCCAACAGTATACAATCTCTGGTGAAAAAATGTCTTAACTTACTTCTAAATAGATGATCACTTATCTGGAAACAGCACCGCTAATGTTTACAGTCCAGGCTGAGTAAATAGCTTCTCAGTATTCTACCCTGTCCATCCATCCCAGAAACCTGGAAGTCTTAATGAAATCACCTCTCATTCTTCCAAAACCAGATGAGTATAAAATAATCATAATCTCTCATTCAACAATTATCTGTTGATGCAAGGAATTATCTAGTTGGATTTATGTTTTCCTTTCATCCAAATAAAACAAATTAAAATCACTTAAAATGACAGTATTATAATGACAACTAACAACATTAAAATAACTAAACAGTATCTTTGATTTGTGGCCAACAAATTCTCAACCGATAAACAAAATGTGAAGGCAGAGAGGTATAATATTTATTTAAGTGTGATATTTTATAGTGATAATAACTGTTTGTTAATTTGTTGTGATTGCTTGGGAAATTGATGCTTTATGTTAACTGTATACTTGTTGAAAACCAGATTACAAGTCTGACTATAAAGAAATATAAAGATATGACTGTCAGAGTAGAATTATTTCACGGGGTGCTTAGAATCATCTGTCTTGTAACCCAGCAGGGGTGAGAAATCTCTGTGCTGTCCTGTTCTTGTTTAAGCTTTACACCAGCGAAAGACGCTGAATAGAAGCAAATGAAATGGGCAGGATGGAAATTTCAAAGAGGATCACACTCCTCGATAGTCAGCACATGGCTAAATAATCAGGGCCGGGAAACTTGTCATCTTGATTCCATAATTACATTGGCACAAGATCAACAAAGAGCTGGTTTTAACCTTTTGGTTTCATCTATGTTTTTCACAAGTGTTTTCTGTGCATGCATGGGGATCCATTCATATTTGATTAAAATGTTCACACTTCCCACAATTACATTGGAGTCACACGTAATAAGTTTCAGGAATAGATCTTTGAGTTGATGATGAGTGAGTTAAATCACACTCTTCCACCTCTTGTTCTTACTCAAGTCATTGGCATTTGATGTTAAAATCGTTGCTCATATCTAGACTTTCAAATTGTTAGTGCTCTTTCGCTTTATATCCTAACTATCATACTGCGTATTTTAACATCTAATATTTTTCGGTTCCGTTATGATTTTAGATACACATTAAAAACACATTACAGATGTCAGTAAGATTACAATTAAGATTCAGAATTTGATTTCAACATTGGTTGTTTTCGGCCTGAAGAAGGATCTTGACCTGAAAAGTCATCCTTTCCTTCTCTCCAGAGATGCTGCCTGATCTGCTGAGTTACTCCAGCGTTTTGTGTCTAACTTCTATTTAAACCAGCATCTGCAGTTCTTTCCTACACATTGGGTGTTTTCGGGCTGCTTGTAAGTTTATCTTGTACACTATCAGTAATCTCTGATGCTGGAGCAGAGTCCAGTAATTCTGCTAATAAAAACATTATCTGTTATTGCTATGTTTTATAATTATTTTATTATTATTATTATTTTATAATTCTATGTAAATATAAGCGGGGATGGGAAACATTTGATCCACTGCACCTTTTATTCTTTGAGATACAATACATAATTGCTATCATTAATAAAATAAATATGAAGGAGTTTCTAAATTATATTTCCCTTAATTAATAATTTGACATCTGTAAGTTTCGATGAGCTGTTATGGAAAATATATTTGTAAGTTTGCATGTGTTTTATGGCATATCTTATTCATTATTTAAAGCTTTGGTTGTTAGATGCTTTGTTACATTTAGGATTGAATACTAACAATTTGGAGACAAGATCTTCGTTTAAAAGATTTTAGTTTTTGCCGTCATTTTTGCCGTCATACTAAATTTAATAGAAAAAGCAGATCAAAAAGTGTTTTCTGCATTCATCCATTTTGTACTGTACATAGGTCTTATATTGAAGTCATAATTATATTATCAATTAGGAGTCGTCAGAAACATTTCCAGTGCAAATGAAAACATAATGTGTTAATAGTAAAACATGAAATGGATCTCTGGAGTTTTTGGTTTTAGCATTTATTGAAAAATAGATTTTTAATCTATGACTTCAAACATAACCAATGTGGAATGTTTATTGTTAATTGAATGGCCATCCAATATTACTCACCCTCACTGAATTCTTGAAGCCAAAGGTGAATTCAACTTTGCAGTTTTGTTTAAAATACAAATACAAACATTGTTGTTTTTTGAGGCCTTTCCTATCATTAATATACTCAGTAATTGTTATATTAAGTTTAAATGTATAAAACAAGCCATCATTTTCTGAATATGCTGATGAGCCTCATATCTAAGACAATAAATCCTTTAACTTTGAAACAGCAACAGCATTTGTTTTATTCATGCAAACTGGGCTGAAAAATATTATTAAGTTAATAAAAGCCAGAAACCTTTGACGCACCAAATTCAATTATTTAATGAGGAGGATGCTCTGATAAAATATTAATTCTTCACTTAAAATCTCATTTGAAAAAAAAACACTTGTAGGATTGAACCAAATCAATGAGAAAGAATATTGACTTCAAATGGCTTTAGTGAGGAATGATCCTGCAAATCTACTCTAGTTTGTTCAATGTACAATACTGAACATATTCAGAGTTCCTCATCAGGTCAACATTTGACCATCGGATAGGACTTGTGCTGTTTAAATGAATATATAAAAAGTAGCTACTTGGATGAAGTGAAATTTGCCCAAAGAAGATAATCCAGCAGTTAAATATTATATCTTGCCCAAATGTTATGCAGGCAATTTTGTTGCATGGTCACTTGAGCCACAATTCCGCCCAGCATCTAATTCTAACATTAAAACTAATGGCTCTAAAATAAATTGTTTTATTTATATGATTTTTTAAAATCATGTAATCACACTAAATAAGACTTACTTAATGCAGGATCGCAAAGTGTAAGTGAAACAGCATTGTTACTTCCACTCTGTAAAGGTTCAAGACATGTACAATTTCACCCTGGGTTAAGGCAGTGTAATTCTATGTATAATTCCAGTTATTTGGTATAAATCAGTTAAGGTTAATATGGCCACGAGTGGTAGTTGTTCATTAGAAAGTAAGCTGTTATTTTAGAGTTTATAATCCCGATTTTGCTGATTTGGTTAGATAATTAACAGGGAATGCAAAGGGAAGGCATAGTATAGATATATATCAAGAGCATTCTGAGAGATTTAAATTGAAGGATGGTTGGCAACAACAGGAATATGTTAGATTTATCTTGCCCAGCTGTTCATCTACCAATCCCTGTACATTACTACATTTGGTTACCACGAGAAGCATCTCCCTCTTCCATTACAAGGGTTAGTTAAGTGTGATTTGGGCACAGAGGGCAGCTGAGAATGAAGACTATTTATATCAGCTGTCATGGCGTTCTTGGACACATTGAACTGCTGAGGTGCTTATTTAGACAACAGGGCACTTCCATGCGCTGCCCATATCAGGGCATGGTGAGGTTCTTGCGCAGGCAGATGAGCACTTCATAAAACGCTGCATCTGTTTGGAACGTCAATCAGGCTTCCACCCCCAAAAAGAAAAAAAATCCTTCAGTTACATCGCTGTCAGCAAATGTTCAGGCTTCTGCACCTTTTGGGAGGGGGGAGTGCATTGAGGGGAGGGTGTGTGCAGAGGTGGGGGGAAGGGAAAAGTTAATCGGACTGATAGAGAAGGCCCTGCTCAGAAGAGAGTGATGCAATCACACTAGCGTGGTGGAATATCGTTGAGGGACTAGCTGCCCTCTTCCCTACTTTTCATCCACATATAACTGTGGAAATAGGGCAAGATTAAATAGCCAGGCCAGTGTCAGACGCATAAAGAGATACTGCAGTGCAGTGCTAATCTTTCTGCAATAGGACGTGCACAGCCCAAACTCTGACTCTGCACATTTCTTTGATTTGTTGACCCAGGTACCGTACTCCCAATTTATGCTAAGGCGGCAGCTAACGTTTTCTTGCTCTAACCTTTTACCATATGTAAAATGCACTCCTCTGATAACCCCGGGTGTTCTACACCAAATCTGCGCATCCTAAAATTTTGAACACATGTTACTAATTTCCTTTGCGCTCTTTCTATTTAAATCAAAAAATATTATGCAATTCTCCATCCTGTAGGGAGAGAAGCGATTGGTCCCTGATACATGCTGCTGAAGTATCTGTCCTTTGGGTCAATCTAATCATGCTTAATAGAGGTTTACTTCTCAACACAACATTTTTCACTTCAGGACGACAGTTTAAAATGAGATTGCTTATGCGCCATTCACTAATGCTTTTACTGGAGCCATGTCTAGGGTTTTAAACACTTATGCAATAAAATGGTTACTGCCTTTGATAGTCGAGCTATTAAATTTGTATTGTAAGCTACTTTATCTTTTGTAAATACTAAAATTTGCAGATTGTTACTTTGCCAAGCAAGATTCATCGAAAAGGCGTCTCTTGTTCTATTTAAAATCCATTTTAAAAGGGCACCTTGTTGTGATTCATTCCCAACATGCTTTCGATTCCAAATTAAGGTTAGCTTTAATTTTCACGCTAATGCTTTCAACTAAAGATAAAACTCTTTAAACTTTAGTAGTTATAGATGAAAAAGCAGTGGACAGGGCAAGATACCTGTTGCAGCTATTTTGGATATTTTGGCCTGCATCTGAATTAAAAATCCAGTGTTAATTGGCAAGTTAGAGAATAAAGTTAAGAAAGAAATACCTCACTGGCTGTAATTTCTACTTGGTTACTGAAAAAAAGCACAGATTCTAAGAGGAGCTGACAGGAGCGGTAGATACAATTCATTAAGCAAATCACCCAACATGGTCATAAAACGCTATTCAAATCTGCAGTGGTCAAATGGACTGAGCCCTTAGCCAAGAATGTAGGCTTGTTGTCTGCAACTGAGCTTGACAAGTTGGATTCAATCTGACCCACAATGCCTCTGTGTCTTGCTCAGCAAAGGTCATCCCATGGTTCTGCGGAAAGTTCTCAAGCTAGTCTGCTTTACACCTGTTGCTGCCAAAGTTCCTCTGCAGGACTTAACTTCAGTGGGATTCTCCTGAGGATCATGTATCACATGACGACTGACTAATCAACAACTTTTACACCCCCTGACCTTTCTCAAAAAGTCATCAACTTCAAAGCGCAATTGCGGTTCCTTAACAGTATATCGCAAAAGCATTATTTTCCTTTGATGCATTTTAATATCTTATAACCTCGCTTTAGCAATTATTAGTAGTGTTCAGTTGTAACTAAATAGTCTCTTGCTAACTAAACCGTTACGATTGGAGGACAATTTATTATTAGGCATCATTTCTAAGATGCACACATAGCCATGCATAATGAAAGCAAAATGTATTAAAAACGTATGTGAAACATTAACAAAAAATATCTCATTTGTGGCATGGTAGCACAAATTTAATAAGAACAGCATACCATATTTCAATTTACAGTATTTGTTCGATGTCTAATTGAAGCATAATCCACTATTCGCTAATTGTAATTTAAAATTAAAAAATGATCCAGGCCACTAGTTTACATTTGCTCTCAAAGTTACCAATAAAAGGGAAGAGAGTTAAAATCTACATCGTTGTTTAAATCTTGAATTTCTAAAACCCGATAGCAAAACTTTTTCCTATGGATATAAGGCGCATCAAACTGAGATTAGTCTTTTGAAGCATGTGGCTTCCAACAAATTATAAAATTGCATTGTGGTAGAACCTGTCTCAACCTCATTACAACCTAAAGCAATTTACAGCCAATGAAGTTCATTCCAATGTAATCATGGTTGAAATGGTGCACTGTTATAAAGACTGTGTTCCCTTTCCGCAATTCGTTCTGAGAAACACATTGACAAAGATCTTTGAAATTTAGAAATGAAACAGAAGATACTATTTGCAAAATATTTGACTGAAAATTTGCTGAAATTTTTTCACTTGTCAGTTTTGATGATGATAATTGAAAAATGTAAAAAATAATCACTGGCATTTGTTGGGGAGAAAGAAACATATTTAAATACATTCTTTATTTTGCCAAAAGAAAGGAAGCAATCTGCTAGACTTATCTGGAGATGAACGCCTTCCTGCAACATGAAGTCTAGTGTGACTGCCTGACTAAACGCAATGCACTTGACGGCACTTCTGTACAAAATAAATAAAATGAATTCCATTTTGATTTTGGTTTGTTAAAACAAATGTGGACAGAAAGCTCTCCTCCAGCCTTGCATTTCAAAGCACTGCCGCAGTCAGCATATTGAATATTTAATGTCCTGATGAACAATTCCACCTGCTGACACAGGAAAAGTGACGGAACAATGCATGCACTACAACAACCTCATCAATTGACTCCACATTCAGGCAGCCCTGTCAGACAATTTTTTTTCCCCCCTCTATCGAATGGTCACTCTTCTCCGATGAATATCCCCTAAAAGAAATACATACTTCTTTACATTCCATAGCTTGTAAGGTTCATATGGGCATATAAAGAAGTATGTAATCCAAATAGGTCATTGCCCGATGCGCTGCCTTCATGTAAGGAAAAATGCTGATTCAGTATCCGTGCTCCCAGGATCTGGGTTGCATGCAACAAATTTAAAGCAGCAGTTAAAAGTGCTTTTCTCCCCTCCATTTTGCTTTGAACACCAATGTTAAAAAAACGACACCAGGGAAACACAGTTTGTTTCATATATTTGCCATGGATTAGTAAGCATTAGAGTTTGGTAGGGGGGGGGGGGGGGGGGGGAGAAATGATAGAGGAAAATGCTACAGTTGACAACGCTTTAATTAAAGGACATTACTGCAGTCGTGACATGTTGCAAATTTTAATTCATGCTGAGATCAATAAAGAAGCTTTTTAATTGTCCAAACGTATTATTCATAACGCAGTTTAGAGTAAAAAAGATTATTTTCTTACCTATGTTAAAGTGCAAATTCCATACATTAGGATGGTAAAAGTCTTTTTTTTTTGGACAGTTGGTCCCAGGATCATTTCTTGATTGCAGGGTAAGTACACTTTCAGACTTGGCGATGTCATGGCACACATCTGTTGCCATCGCTGACAGTTCACTTGCAAGCCGCTGTTAGATAGTGAGGCTTCCCCACAAATAAAGAATTCAAAAGGCCGAGCAGAGAACCAGCTTGGCCCCTCGTGATCTCAAGTCCCATCCTCTGCTTTCAGTCGCTCATTCTCCGCCTCTGTCTTTCTCTGTCTGCTGCACAGTCATTCCGGGCTGAGCTTTAAACCTCCCCTAACAATGTGGCCAGAGTGGCGATGCTGAAAATGATGATCAGACTGAATAAAAGGCTATTATGGGCAGGATTTAGGCACTAAGGCAAAAGCAAGAGGTCACACGGGGCACTTAATGCTCATTCAGCATTGCTGTAATGGTATGCTCTGCTCATCCACTCACCTGCTTTGTTGACTGCTATTCCGTCCAAGGCTCACAGATCAATACCAATTTACAGGCAAATGCAAAGCAAATGTCTTAGTGTTAATGAATTTTAGTTTCACACATTCTTTGGATCTAAACTACTAGGGTTTGGGTGGGGGTGGTGCTTTTTAAGCAAACTTTGGCAGTAATCATTTGAAGCCGGTGGAAAAAATGTTAATTTTCCAAAAGGCTCTGCTGTTTTGGTTCCCTTCGCTGCTATGCCATTCTAGTAGCTCATTTTGCCAGGGAAACTTGTGGGAAAGTGGTGTCTATTCACAAAGGCACTAACTTTCCTCAGGAGTCAAGGTAGTTCGGCTGCACTGCATTCTACTCAGCACCATTGGAAATTTCACAAGGCATTGGGACCACAGCGAGGTGTGGGTGCCACATTCCACTGCTGTCTGACAAACGAGAGGGACAGTCGACAAGAAACAAATGAAATTAAGGGCTGCCTGTGGATGATCTCACTGTACGAGCAGGCGTGCAAATAACAAGAGAGCAACAGGAAACTGACGGAAATCTCCTCCACTCTGACCACCACCCACCAATCACCCATCCCACCTCACCCACTGCTTTAACCCCCGTCCCCTCCCCTTCCCTAATTGCTGTAATTCACTCTTCATTTTTTAAGGATTCTCCAAGCAGGACTTGGGATGAAAGTTTTTACTATGCCTTACTAGCCCCAGCCACATTGTAAGGTCCACTATTATGAAGTCATTATTATTATTATTGTAGTTATTTATCACAGTTTATATTGCTACATCATTTCACTCAGCATCCATCAAGCAGCCTGTCTCAGCATTAAGCATAAAAGGCTTTTTAACCTTTCAGAGTGTTCGCACGCCAGAGGTCTCACATTTCTGTTTAGATCATTCCAGTCCATTGCTTGCTCTGCAGTATTTTTTAAATACAAAGTACACCACGGCAGAATTAAACCCATACCACCTCGTACATTCCCACACACACACACACGCACCGGCTCCCACTATCACACCAGAATATATGCACAGATACAGACACACAGACCGACGGACACGGGAGCAGGTTGCATGGGCGAGGGGGTCAACGAAACCACACTGTCAGGCGCAATTGCAGTTAGAGGAGAAAGAAAGAAGAGAGAGACATACCAGATCAGAGATTCTGTTACAGCAGTTGTGTCACCAGAGCAGTCGCTGAAAGCTGAATCAGCTTTGGAGAGTTAGAGATGCATAGAGGAGGGTCACAGTATCACGAGGTAATAATGCACTTCATGCAGCAGCCGTCAGCCTTCTCACATAGCCAATCTCTTATGCAGAGAACGGGGGCCCTGTGATAGTGTTAGTCCTCAGATGTAGAAATTCCTTCTGAATTTAGCAGCCCCTAACTCTTCCCATCCTGCTGCAGGGTGAACTGTGTCACGTTGATGTGTGTTAAAAGGTATGACAAGCCATAGCTGAAGGCAGAGGAGGAGGAGGAGGAGAGAGAGAAAGAGAGAAAGAGAGAGAGATACAGACAGACAGAGACAGGGACAGTGAGAAAGAGAGGCAGACCACACACTGAAGGACAAAACCCAGTAGTTTAGGAGAGGCAACCATTGCTTGAATGGATGCTGCAGCACAGAACACCTTGATTCATATCTGAGCCGCACCGAGCGTAGAGGCTACCTTCTCCCCTCCAGAGGTCAGACAGAAGCAGAGGTCAGCACTCACACACACACAGGAGGGGGCTGCTGAGAACACTTTCTAATCAGAAAGTGGGACCACATTTCTCGTACTTATATACCCAGCTAAGCATCTGAAACATGCACTACCGACAACTAGTCTCTTCAATGTCGCTCCCTCCCTGACCATATTTAGTCAACCATGGCAAAAAATAGCCTGTCAGCTGCAGATTGCCGAACCTGGAGTATTTGGAGTATCAATCGCTCTTTCAGTCCATTGACTACTTGTCCTGCAGAGTTCTGACTGCCATTTGACTGCTATTTTTAGCCAGGCCAAATAAAGAGGTATCTCATCTTACCACTAAAGTGCCCCAGTGATTCAGTAGGTCCCTACTATGTATGGTAAGCATCGATATAATAATAGATATCGACAGAAACCGGGGTGAATCTGTTGAATTCTTCTTTTGCTGAAGAAGACAATAGAAACACTTTAAAAAGGTGGAACTTTAAATGGAACTGATCTTTTTTTTCCCTTTCTCTCTCCCTTTGGAGCGAAACAATACGGGGAACAATGATCTATTTTAAGCTGCAAGACCACCAGGTTGGTCACGTGTTCGTTAGCATGTAATGGCGTTTCACTCAATAACAGTGGCGCAATATTTAACAATGGTCTTGATGGTTGTGACTGCACTTGTATATGATAGTGGGGCTCTGCTGGTAACCCTACAGTGAGTGATGATCAGTTTGGATGGAGTTCTGTGGAAGTTTCCCCTGGCTCATCAGAGTTGCACTAGTCAGCACTAATCTCGTGTAGGACTTCCTATCAGAGCTGCATAATGCTAGTCTCAAGAGAAGTCACCAGGGTCACCAGTGATAACTGACCAAGAGAGCTTCTCCAGACTCCGGCACCAGACCTCGGTCTCCAAAGATAAATGCCCATGAATGAGACTAGAGGAAACCTTGCGTTTAAAATGACAGATTCTCTATGCAGCATTGGGGGTAACGAGAGTGCTGATTTATTTCTTCACAGCAACCAGCTGTTCAGTTTTGAAAGGAAGCATGTGAGCAGGGTTTAAAAATGTAAGTGCACAGCTGTAAAACTAACCAAGTTTCACCTTTCCCCTGTGAGCTATAATCTATACAATATTTTTGCAACATGCTCCAAATGCAGGAGGATTTCTGATCTTCATTATTGGTCCCAGGCTTATTCTTGTGACTGATTTTATACCAGACACATCTGCACCACACAACAGCTCCACTACTGCAAATAGCAGATAATATTTTATCCCTTGTCTATGGAGTTTTTTTTTTCCTTGCAAGCTGGAAAGTACAGCTCCATGAATTGCTTTCAATACAGGCAGTCACATTTTGTTCCTCTTTACATTAATATTTAGGTGTTAGATATAAATATGGGCAAATATACAAACATACAATCGTCTTCCCACACATGCACAAAACTACAGTGATTTCCATCCAACTGCATGCAGCATCTCAGGAAAAGGTAGGCCATCTGGAAAAGCCTATAGATAATTTGAAGCTGTGGAATTCTGCAAGAATATATTTAGCACAAACAATGCAGCTGGTCTGGTTTGCATTGCACACAGCTACTGATGAGATAAATCATAAATTTAAGACAACAGAGGTGTATTCGACTCTTAGTGAAGAAAGAGCTTAATCATTTCCTACCTTTCTTTTTTCTCAAGGATATGCACTGCAGAGAAATCTTACTGATTTGGATGGAATGATCCAACGTAATTCCCTAAAGATTCCAGGTTGAGGCAGAGAGAAGGTAGCACATAGGTAAATCATTTTTTACCTGATATTTGTAATGCCTGCATTTTGGAAATGTAGAACAAGATTTATAGTGAGGCTGAGAACATGTCAAATATTATTTATTCTCTGTTTAATAAATTGCAGGTTTAACCCTTGAGTGAATGCATAGTGTAAAAATTGCCCGTCTTTAATACACTTGCAAATAGACCTATTAAGAATTGCTGCATCCCATAGCTTTGAAACCACAGCCACTAATTTTTTCCATCCATCATTTACTTGGATAATTCATTACCTTTTTCACATGAGAATTGATATCACACACTGAAGGAGAAATGTTTATTTCTGCATTTTCCCCCTGTTTATTCGACAATAAACAGACATACTGTAAATAGAGGTGGATCTTGTTCAGAGTTTCTTTACTTAGATTTCGCTCCAGTTCAGTTTTAATTTTAGATTCTGCTTCATTCCCAAAGAAGAGAACAAAGAAAATCATAAAGAAGCAATTGGTTTCTATAAAATACAAAAATATAATGAGAATGAGCAGGAGCAGAAGCACGGTGGCGCAGTGGTCGAGCTACTGGCTTACAGCAACAGTGACCAGGGTTAGATCCTAACTACAGGTGCTGTCTGTACGGAGTCTGCACGTTCTCTCCGTGACCTGCATGGGTTTTCTCCGAGATCTTCCGTTTCGTCCCACACTCCAAAGACATACAGGCTTGTAGGTTAATTGGCTTGGTATAAATGCAAAATGATCCCTAGTGTGTGTAGGGTGGTGTTAATGTACGGGGCTCGCCGGTCGGCACGGACTCGGTGGGCTGAAGGGCCTGTTTCCGCATTTTATCTCTAAACTAAACTAAATACAGGAATCATTTTATATGACATTAATTTTCCATAGCAATCCAATGAATGCTGTCTTATCATAATGTAGATACAAGGAAGTTATAGTAAGACAGAGTTGAGAAAAAACAAGAACAAAGCATATTTTGTAACTACAAAACCATTGCCCGTTATCTCTTCCCCACTTCCCTACCTCCCCTGTGCCCCACCTGGACCCACACCTATTTCTCCCCTCCCTCTCCAATTCCACGTACATTCCTTCCTCTAGCTTCACAATTCCCAACTATGTAATCTTTTGTATGTGGGTAGGAGAGATTTAGAGGGATATGGGCAAGTGCAGGTGGGTGGGACGAGGGTAGATGAGGTACCTTGGTCGGCATGGACAACTTGGGCTGAATTGCCTGCTTCCACGCTGTATGACCATAACACTGACAACTACTTTCCTACAACCATTGGGTTCTACAACTGACCCGCGTAACCTGTACTACCTCAGCAATGAAATACTACTCACCGTCTCTTGCACAACCATTTTTGTGAAAATCATTTTTCTGTGTGAAAATCATTTTTCACACAGAGAGTGGTGAATCTGTGGAATTCTCTGCCACAGAAGGTAGTGGAGGCCAGTTCATTGGCTATATTTAAGAGGGAGTTAGATGTGGCCCTTGTGGCTAAAGGGATCAGGGGGTATGGAGATAAGGCAGGTACGGGATACTGAGTTGGATGATCAGCCATGATCATATTGAATGGCGGTGCAGGCTCGAAGGGCCGAATGGCCTACTCCTGCACCTATTTTCTATGTTTCTATGTTTCTAACCGTGGACTTGTCATTTGCATTAATGTCTTGATATTTTCTTTTCTTTCTGTCTTGTATAAGTTATGTGTAATTTGCTTTTAATTTATTTATTTGTGCGTTGTCTGAATCTGTGTGCCTGTGCTGCTGCGGAAGCAAGATATACATTTCACCTATACCTCACTGTACTTGTGCATGTGACAACAAATTCCACTTGATTTGAAATCACAATTAACAAAGTGCTGACTGAATCTGTGGAATTCATTGCCACTGAAGGGTGTCAGGGGTTATGGGGAGAAGGCAGGCGAATGGGGTTGAGAGGGAAAGATAGAAGAGTCTTGATTAAATGTTGGGCCGAATGGCCTAATTCAGCTCCAATGACATGAACATGACTCAATAACATTTAACATTATGCTCATTTGCTTTGTTGAGAATACAATTAGAACATACATTACTAAGTTCAAGAAGTGAATAGCAAAGGTTTTCAACTTAGAGTTAACTCTGAAATTGGTACCGCAGAATTGATGTTCTAATGGTAAACCGTAAGATTAAGTCCTTTTAGCAGTTGTATCCTCCGGTGTGAAGCTCCTCAGACCATACAGAAAAGGTCTAAGTTCAGGCAGATGGCAATGTAATGATATCACACCATGTCACTGCACTGGCATCCCTTATTGTCCAGGGATAAGCAGTACAGCTGTGATGTTATCTCTTATATCAGAATGACATGACATTACTCTTGTGCTATGAATCACACAATAATCCCAGGGCCAAGGGTGCAGCGGCAGAGTTGCTGCCTTACAGCGCTGGAGACCCGGGATTGATCCTGAATGTGGGTGCTGCCTGTACGGAGTTTGTACATTCTCCCCGTAACCACGTGGATTTTCTCCGTGTGCTCCAGTTTCTTCCCACACTCCAAAGACGTACCGGTTTGTAGGTTAATTGGCTTTGGTAAAATGTAAATTGTCCCTAGTGTGTAGGATAGTGCTAATGTACGGGGTGATCTGGTTGGCGCGGGCTTGGTGGGCAGAAGAGTTTCCATGCTCTATCTCCAAAGTCTAAAGTCTAAAAGAAGAGTAGATTCTTGAGTTAGTGGCATCTGATGGGATTTATTTAAACGATAGCATATATCCAGCAATATTCCATTAACTATCTATTATTTTCCCCAAAATGAAAATGTGGAGAATTGTCTAACGCCTTATGAACTAATATTGAACATTGTATACTAACAAATGTCAAATTTGCCTTTAGTGTTTGCTGAATGAGGCTTTATAAAAGCCTGACTCAGGCACAGAATGAGGTAATCCCCAGTATGGTATATTTACCATTGATCGTGAATGTTAACTGTTGCTTTAAAGTTGCTGCCCCTTTTAGTTTAGTTTAGTTTAGTTTAGTTTACTTTGTGTCATCTGACTACCATTCTCTGGGCTACATCAAGGTGCATTGAAGATTCCAGAGGCACTCTGTGAATAGACTTCCAATGTGTTGTGCACACCTTGTTTGAACTTCTTGTCTTTCACATGGATCAATCCACAATTGAATCTATTAAAGATCAAGAACACTGCGAACATCCCAACTTTACACTGATTGACATTATTAAATATTTAAGTGAAATGTTGCTCCTTTGATGACTCAGTGGGTTTATCGGTGATGTACTGAATCTGATCCCTAAGCAGTGTTGAACAGATTGATGCCAATTCTGATGGACTGCACAATTACCGGCACAATACCGGCATTAAATTTAAGGGGACTGAAGTTAGCATGTTGGCACGGAGATACACAGCTTGTAGAGCTGCTGCCTAACCGTTCCAGTCACCCAGGTTTGATCCTGATTTTGTTTTCTGTCTTTGTGGAGTCTGCATGTTCTCTCTATGACCATGTGGCTTTTCTTTGGGTACTCACACGTCCCAAAGACATGCAGATTGATAGGTTAATTAATGGGTCACTGTAATTTGACCCCTGTGTGTAGAGGGTTGGTAGAATCTGGCAGAACTTGATGAGAATGTGGGGAGAATAAGTTGGGAATAGTGTAAGTGATCAGTGGTGATCACTGGTGATCTTGGTGATCAGTATAGACTTGATGGGCTGAAGGGCTTTTTTTCTACAAGATCTGTGCCACTTGGACGACCTAATTCACGAGTTTAGAAGACCCCAGACGAGCTGAAAAAAATGTCAAGGTCGTGTTGACTCGCCGAAGTAAAAGACCTCCTATGACCTCGTACGACTATGTCTACGACCTCCTATGACTATGCCTACAACCTCCTACGACCCCCCTCGACCTCAGTCTTCCACACCTAAGACCAACTACGACTAGCTACGAGTAGAAACTGATCACGTGGTAAAATTATGTCATGTTTGCATTTTTTTCCTCGGGCCAGTTACCGACCTACGACTACCTACGACTATCATCACGACCTACTACGACCTGCCTATGACCTACCTACGAGTAAAAAGTATCAATTTTTTCCATGCCAAACTTTTTTTAATTTGTGGACATTTTTTATCAGGCTGGAAAAAACGCCGCGACCTACTTGAGGCCACGAGTACCCGGAGAGAACTCACGAGCATGAGGAAGAGTTACGAAGACCTCCTACGACCTTGCTGCGAGTATGAGTCAAGGGCAAACTCAGCAGATGTCGCCAATTAGGTCGTGAAAGTGGGACAGGGGCTTAAGTTAGATCACACTGTGACTCTCCCTCCTATTAGTAATTAACTGTTAGATTTCAGGTTTGGATATGAACATCTGTAAGGGTTT
Organism: Raja brachyura; assembly: GCA_963514005.1. The sequence continues at coordinate 35,313,232 of OY740802.1, read as the reverse complement.
GGGTTTGAGAGTGGTGTCTAGGTTGAATGCACTGGAAGTGATAACGCATCAGGAATACAACTCTTAACTTGCTGAATGCTGCGTTTATCATAAGCATGTTAGGCTGCACACACGCACCTCCACTGGGAAAGCAGGTTGTCAATTTCAGTAAATATTAATTACCCATTATGCGCTTTGAACATTAACTCTCTGCACAAGGCTTTCCTGATCTTCCTGGAACTCATCACTGCAGGCAGCTCAATACTAAATCGGTTGTGTGCATCAGTCTTCACAGCAGAATATACCAGCAATGTGCCAGGAGATCAAGAGTCAGGAGGCAGATGTTCGTGGAGTTGCCATTATTAAGAAAAAGGTGCTTGGGAAGCTGAAAGGTCTGAAGGTGGACCAGATGGACTACACCGCACGGTTATGAAAGAGGTAGCTGTTGAGATTGTGGAGGCATTAGTAGTGACCGTTCAAGAGTCACAAGAATCATGAGTAATCCCTCAGGGCTGAACAATTGCAAATGATACTTAACCGTTCAAGAAGAGAGTAAAGCAAAAGACGAGAAATTATAGACAGGGTTTGCCTGACTTCAGTGGCTGGTAAGATTTTAGAGTCCATTATTGTCAAGCAGAAGGCAAAGAGTGGGCATAAAGGGGGCTTTTCTTGGTACACTACTGTGTTCCGCAGGGTCGGTGTTGGGGCTGCAACTCTTCACATTGTATAGCAACGATTTGGATGAGGAAATTGAGGCTTTGTGGCTGCTTGCAGATGATATGAAGATAGGTGGAGAGGCAGGTAGTGTGTAGACGAAGCAGGGTCTGGAGAAGGACTTGGACAGGTTGAGAGAGGCAAAGAAGCGGCAGATGGAATACAGCAAAGCAAAGTGTGTGGTCATGCAGGAATAAAGGTGTGGACTATTTTATAAGAGGGGAGAGGTTCCAGAAAGAGGAGGTGCCAAAGGCCTTCGGAGTGCTGGTGCAGGATTCCCTAAAGGTTAATTTGCAGTTGGAATCAGTAGTAAGGAAGGCAGATGCAGTGTTAGCATTCATTTCGAGAGGACTAGAATATTAAAACAGGGATGTAATGCTAAGGCTTTACAAGGCACTGGTCAGATCACATTTGGAGTATTGTGAGCAGTTTTGGATGTCATATCTGAGGAGGGACGTGCTAGTGTTGAGGAGGATCCAGAGGAGGCATCCGAGAATAATCTGAGGGATAATTGGGATAATTAACGTAGAATACTTGACTACTCTGGGCCTGTACTTGCTTGAAGAATGAGGAGGGATCTGATTGAAACTTGCCGAATAATGAAAGGCCTGGATAGAGTGAATGTGGAGAGGATGTTTCTCGCTAATTGGAGAGTCTAAGACCAGAGGGCGCAGGCTCAGAATAAAATTACATACCATTAGAAAAGAGATGAGGAGGACATTCTTTAGGCAGGCGGTGGTGAATATGTGGAATTCATTGACATGCATGTCTGTGGAGGTCAAGTCTTTGGGTATTTTTAAAGTTTGATTAGTTGTGGGACTACTGTCACAAGTGATGGGGAGAAGAAAGGAGAATGGCGTTGAGAGAGAAAGATCGATCAGCCTTGTCTGCACAGAATTGGAACATTATTCCTGTGACCACGTGGGATATCTCCGGGTGTTCCGATTTCCTATCACACTCCAAAGACATACAGGTGTATAGCTTAATTGGCTTCAGTAAAATTGTGAATTACCCCAAGTGTGTTGGATAATGCTAGTGTATGGTGATCGCTGGTCGGTGCAGACTCGGTGGGCCAAGGAGCCTGTTTCTGCACTGTATCTCTAGTCTAAAGTCAGAATCATTTAAGTCGATCTATTTGCCCATGTCTTTGGGTGGTTTAGGATAATGAAGATTGAAGAAGGGGTTCAAAGCACATGGGCTATTGTTCATAGAGGATTGGTGCAACTGAGTGACTGTTGTATGGTCAAAGGGAAGTTGAGGTGGAATATTGTTACAAGACAAAGGAAGTGATTGTTTGAGGTCAAGCTCCACATCATCTCAAAAGGAACTCCTCAGGTCACAGTCCTCTGCCCAAATAACTTAAGCTGCTTCATTATTGACCTTCCTTCCATTGCAAAGTTAGAAGTGGGGCTGTTTGTGTATACATGCAGAATATTCAATTCAATTTGCAATCAATCAGTCAGTCCGTGTTTCCAGAAAGTGAGGCCGAGACAAAATTGAACCCTACCTAAGGCTGATAAGTGATACTGTACTCATGCCAATATGTGTCAGGTCATGACCAACTACAAAAAGGGAACTACCCTTGGCTTTGAACAACATAATTGAGTTGCAACCATCAACATCTGGAGGTCACCATTGACTACATACTCAGTTGGTTCTATCACATGCATGGTAGCGCAGAGGTAGCATTGCTGTCTTACAGCGCCAGAGACCCTTGTTCGATCCTGACTACGGAGTTTGTACATTCTCCCCGTGACCGTATGGATTTTCCCTGGGTGCTCTGATTACTTCCCACACTCCAAAGACCTACAGGTTTGTAGGATAATTTGCTTTGGTTAAAAAAAAGTAAATTTTCCCTAGTGTAGGATAGTGTTAGTTTACAGGAGTCACTGGTCGGCACAGTCTCAGTGGGCTGAAGGGTCTGTTTCCGTGCTGTATCTCTGTCCAGAAGTTGGTATCCTGTTGCAAGTGACACACGTTCTAAGCTTGTTCTTGTTCTAAGCTTCTCCCCAGTCTAGTTTCAGTCAAAAATCAAGAGTCAAGCACTTGCGTATCTAAACTTTATTTTGACAAAACACAATTACAGTTCCCACTACTGTGCCTAACCATGGGTTTGATCCTCACATCTGCCTGATCAAGCCCTCTTGGCCTTGCTCAAAAAGAGACACTCCAGAAGGTCACGCAGTCCTAAGCACTCTCCCAGAAGATCGACACAGGACCTCGTGGTAGCGGACTTTTATAGGTCCCCGAACCTCGAATGGCCAAACCACATGGGGGTGGTCTCTTTACAATCCAATAACAAATATCGATTAACCCCATACATGACAGACATTTCCCTAACCCAATAACACAGTGGCTAATACATTGTATTCAGTGTTTCTCAGAGGAAACAAACATCGCAACGTGTGCCCTGATATGCAAGTAAACCAGACAAGGCTCAATACTTAATCCAATCAACATCCAACAAAGTAAAGCTTTACAACATCATTTGCAATGTGTCTGCCTGGTTTGCATTCATCCAATCCATTCTGTGCATTTTGCACCTAATTGTCAGAGTCTGCAGATGTTCGCAATCTCTTCCTGCAGCTCTGATCTAGGCTCTAAACAAACTGGCACCATTCTGCAGCTTGTCCCAATGCTACCGAAAGCACTTTTAAATTGACTAAATGGCCTAGCAGCCCAGAAGCATTTACTCAATTTTAGTGTCCTAGCCTCTCCAATTTGGTCAGGATTAACATTCCTTCCCTTTATCATATATGATAAACCATCATTTGTGATAACCAAGTATTCAGATAATCAGATAACCAGATATACATATGTGTGTGTATTACATTTTCCATCTCTCTACAATAAAAGATGATGATGGTTCTTCCCAGAATCTTGTCAAGCTTCCTGATTTTTCGTGGGCGTGGCTTCACATTTTCTGTCTGATGAGTCTTCACCTCCCGAGTTCTCGTGGGCATGAATTCCCTCCATCTGTGTTGTTGCCTATTCTTCCATCCCTTTCCATAGTCGAACCCATAAACTATAATTCCTGAAAAACTTGGGACAAAGCAAGTTACCATTCATGCACCAATGCTTCCCCATACATTCACTGTAATTCTGCAATACTATCGCTTTTCCATTTCACTATTCTGCTCTATTATATTCTGCTCTATCACTATATTCCTATTACTATTTCAATTCGGAGTCACGTGAGTGATTCCGTGAAAAAGCCGCTAGCCCGCATGCACGTCAATACTTCGACGCATGGCGCAACGCTGACTGGCAGGTGTTCTGCTCCTGCCAGCGGTAAGTTTAAAGAAGGTAAGTTTTTAAACTTTTCAGGTTAGGCTTCCATTGCAGGAATCTCTTCTTACAGAGTTTCCTGCTGGATTTCGGGGCGAAGTCGGGACCGCGGGGAAACTTTTATGAACCGCGTCCCAGTCACGGACTGTCGGGAATCCCAGTCATGATCTCGTGGAATCCCGGCCATGGACCGCGGGGAACCCGCTACAGAGACCGCGGAAGTGCGGGTAGCGGCGGCGGTCAAATTCGCTGGTGGTGGAGCCAGTGGCTTCAGACTGGTGCCGGCAGCACCTTGGCAAATCCACTTGGAGGGCAGCCATGGGGAAAGTCCGTATGGCCCGCTGACTCAAACGAATTGGGCCAGGAGGGTTCCTATGGAGAGGATCCCCTCCTTCACTGGGTAACGTTCTTTGGACGTCAAACCCACATGGAGCACCTAATGGAGAGGTGCTCCACAATGGTATGCTCCAAGGAGGGAGTGATATCACCGTGGGTCTCTGCGGGGCCTGCGGCAACAGCACCTGTGCACAGGCCCGCACACTGTCTCCCTCTCTGAAGAGGGGAGCAGTCGGGGCCAGTTCTGTCTGACTCGGAGTTCGGAGGTATTGCCAGGACCATATGACCAGGCACGAAGGATATGGTCTGTGGAGGGGCCACATCAGCGCAGGTCTCCTCGGGGCCTGCAGCAACAGCACTGGTGTACAGGGCTGCACACAGTCTCCCTCTCTGAGCAGGGGAGCAGTCGGGGTCAGTGTGTAACTTACTCCAAACTTGGAAGTATGTCCATGGCACATACTGGAGTTCCTGAAAGTGCCGGCATCAGGGGTGATGTTGGAGGGTCATGGTACCCCAGGAAACCAGCTGCCGTATCTGCTATTCAGGTAAAACCTATTCAACAGATGAGACCTGCATGAGGTAGCTAAAGCTGTCGAACTACAAGTACAGCCTCATCGTTTCGGCAATAATACACTCCACACCTCTATCGGCAGCAAGCGGTTCACTGAAGCTGGTGGCAGCCAGCAAGATGGGCAGAGGGCTTAAGGCCAAGGCCCAAGCCGGTCTCAGGGAAAGTATGGGATCTACGTACCCTACCAGTCCTCTCCAATCAAGGACGGAAATAGAACCAGCATGAGGGGCCTTTGGGCTTACCATAAGACCACCGGTAGCCATGAAGGTAGGTGGGTCTGGTTTATTTTTGAAACATGGGGTATGTGGAACAATTTACAATTTGAAACACTTGTAAAAACCTGTAAACAACCTTATTGTTATGAAGCAGCCTCTATTCATCAAGAGTAATTGGCAATATAGTGACTGTGTCTTCAGCTGTGCATTTGGACCTTTGCATTTTCAGTGCCATGTAGGTCGTTATTAACAGACCTATTCCTATTACCAGCTGAAGCTATCAAAGTCACAATGGTGTATTCTACATTGCTCCTGTACTTTTGCGCAGTAACTCTTCAGTTATATTACAAACTGATACTAGTACTCAAAGATGAATAATTACGAATACCATCTCTTGTTATGGAGGCGGATGGGCTTTGCATGCTCAACTCAAAGTTGATACACTATGGTGGGGGCATTTGACGCTGGTGTATCATCATGTAAAAATCTATGACAACAGTATGGATGTTGTATCACAACGTATTTAATGACATTGTGGTTCGATGGAACACCGAATATCAATAAGTTTGCATCCAGGCTCTATCACCATTGCAAAAATATGTGGCACAGTGGCAATTGATGTATTCTCGCTACACTGAGGGGGAATGTTCTTTATGTCTTTCCTCCATTTTGCCTCAGCAGTCGGGTCTTGCACGAAAACCAGCAAGATCTCGCCCCAGGCATTTCGTACTGCCCGACTGGCCTATGCAGCCATGGTTCCTGCTAAATGTTGGGGATGATTATAGGACCTTATATGGATTGCAAGACCGATTAATGTACGTGTTCACTGCAGAATGCAGGGATAGCACCGACAAAGCAGCTCATTTTTCCTCATCAGGAGATAGGAAGTGTTTTGGTTTTAATGCCAATGTTCCATATAATACGGCATGGATAACTAACGTCCTTTTCATTTCAGATGGGTCTTTGACAATCAATTAAGTTATAGTACCATTAACTGTGCCAACGTGCTTTCCCATCATAGTTGCTGCAGCGATCAGGACCCACTCTGTCGGGTCTCACTCTCTGATATCCAGATTTATAGAGATATCTTTAACAACATTCTCCCAGGCCCAGGTACACGGAGATATGGGATGTTAGCATTGTTCTTAAACTGCTTCACCAGTAAGGCCCAGCTACATCTCTATCCCTGGTCAAACTCACCTACAAAGTGTTTATGCTCATGGCGCTAGTCTCAGCGCAACTGGTCCAGCCACTACTAATATTGCGACTGGACAGGATGGTTACATCTGCTAATAATATAATATTTTATGTTTATGATGTAGTTAAGCAGAGCAGACCAGGGGTGTCAGGTCCAAAACTCCTTCTCATGGCATACCCCATGGACCTTTGGTTGTCTGTAGTCACTCATTTACAACAATACGTCAAGGTCACCAAGAGCCTTGGAGGATCTGCACTAGCAATGGTTGTTAGTTACTTAAAACCTCATAAAATGTATCTATCCAGACCATCTCTAGGTGGTCAAACAGGGTTTTGACTTATGCAGAAGTAGATACTATATATTCTATCTCACTCCCTAGGGCTGCTACTACATTAGCGGCAAGGGTCATGTACGTTCCACTGAACCACACCCTAGCGGCTGCAGGATGGTCAAACGAATGAATTTCCCAACATTTTGTAATAACCCATTGCCAGACCGGGGGTATTTGACAAATTCCATTAATGTTTCATAGTTTCCCCCAGGATGGAAGGGGTCACTATTATTCTCCTTTGATGATTAAAGCATCAGCATTTTTCACAAACTATACAATGGCTGAATGCATTAATCTTTTTCACTCATCCATGGTCAATTGATGCATTGTGTGACGCCTGGACTCGTATCCAGCATGAAATCACAGAGCTTTGAAGTCTTCACAGAATCACTGACCTGACTCCAAAATGAAATAGTAAGATTAAATGAGAACTTACCAGTTTGAAGTTTGATCTTTATTTTATGAGGAGTTACGATGAGCGATTACGTGCCCACCGCTCCCAACCCTCGTATCTGGTATTCTGGTAGTTCTCAAGTTCTCTCCAATCTTACTATATGCAGGTCAACAACTGTTATCTGTGATTTCACACCGCTGCTTTGAAGATTTATGCACATGCGGGCTGGCGGCTTCTTCACGTAATCGCTCATCGAAGGGTTGGACGGTATGGATAAATCTTTCCTTTTACCACTCCCCGATTTTTCCACTTTAGATTTGAATTTAGTGGGAGGAGTCAAAGATACTCCTTCCGAGTTCCCTGCTCGCAAGCTGCACATGGTGTCTCTGAACTGAGAACATGAGAGTGCTGTGAGAAATGCTTGGCTCCATTCCGAAAAATTCTACCCACCCTGGCATATTGTGAGCATCGCTCCCTTCGAGGTCTACAGATACTGCTGCACTCTTACCAAATTTAATAAGTTTAATTTTAGACGGCACCTCCCCTTTAAGAGCCATCTGAATAGTTTCCCTTTTAGAAGATGGCATTCTCTCCTGCTCCTGCTCCTGCAGTTGGCTTCCACTATCTTCCTTTCCCTGTTCCGGAATGTCTCGAGAAGGACCAGTTCTCTCGTGTTCTCCTCTAATCCTTAATTTACACGCTGCCATTCTTAGAGTTGACAGCAGATCGATCTCTTTATTAATTTTCCTTCTAGTGAAGAACATTCTCCATATACCAATTAGCTCATTCCTCTTCTTCACTGTTTCCATATCGTTTAACAATTGTTTCTATGTAGTTTATTCCTATTACAGATTTTAGTCCACCCAGCGGCCAAAGTTCGCTTCTCAAAACTCCATTTAATTCTCCAGATACTCCTTTTAATCTGTCTACTTGATGTGGATGCTTCTCGCAAATTATGCTTCCGGATCAATTTGATAAGTCCTTCTCTGAGACATTCCCTATTTTTCAGCACAATAGTTACAATAAACTCACTCTTTCCTTTCAGACTCCAAAGTCAATGGAGTCGCTCCCACACAATAGCTAATCGTCTCTCAGATTCATACCTATTCACACAATTGTTCCATTCCAACCGTTACTCAATCACCCACTCAATCACTCCTATTCAATTATTCAAATCAATCGCTCGTATTCAATCGCTCTCCCACCTTTCTTATCAGTTAGATCACCAGCACTTCATTCAACTCTAAACCTTCAAACAAAGGATCTCTGCTTTCACAACCGAAGACTCCAACTCTCTTTCCCAAGCAGTAATCTCTCCCACTCAATCCACTTTAACTTCGCACAGACAAACAAATCCGAACCACGCCAATAAAACTATAATCAGAAAATAAAATATTCCCCCGTTTACAAGTAACCCCAGATGCAACCCAATATAAACTACAAGCATCCGATAAAGCACACTAGAATAAATCCTCCTCGTGGCACAATCAGTCAGTGGAATGACTCCTCCCCCGACACAGTGATCGAAAGAGTACAAACACTGATCGAACCACCATGAATCGGATTCTCACAACTCTACAATCTAAACAATTACAAATATTTAATTCAAACACACTTTTACTTCAATCATCTAAATCCTTAAAAATCCTTGAACACTCACACAAGCAGCAATACAAATAGCGGACCGCTCTAAATCTTAACTTTCTCAATCATAATACATCTGAATCTATTAACATACACAAAATATGTACACAATTCTGATCCGATAACAAATCAAAAAAGACGATGCTAGATTTTTACAATTTACAAAAGTGATTTAACCTGCTAGTGCACGGTTTACAAACACTCGATCTCAATGCCGCATCACGCTGTTATCAATCAGTGAACCTCACCCTCCGATACTGAAGATTTTCCCCTTCCTAGGTTACTCTTTGCTGAGGGGTACTACTCCTTAAATGACTACATTTCCTCCCGAATGTTACTATCCTCACGCTAACACTAGAGTTCTTTAGGGGGACCTCTATCCCTCCTCTCTAAGTTCTACAGAATTAGGGGTTCCCCTTCGCATTCGGATTACTTTTTAACCAAGTAAATCAGGTTCCCATCTCTCAGTTACTCTTCACTATCAGGTACTAATCAACAATCGATCAGAGGGTTACTATTCACCATTGATCAGCCGCTATTTGGAATCGATCACGAACATGCACAAACTCTGAAGTTCTATCTACACAGAATTCAAATTCTACCATACGGGCAGAACTTCCATGTGAAATTCTGTATTTGGAAATTTGATTGTGCAAATCTAGACGGCTAGTTTTGGAGCATATCCCTCTACATACGCAGGCTCTCCAATTCAAACTAAATTGTCCAATGCAATCCTGAATGAACTAGAGTATTCTCAGTCAATTTATACTCCAGACACCGAGCCAATACTTTTACGAGATTCCTCGTCCGTCACTCCAGGGAGGGACTCTGATATCTTCAAGTAGACACCCCTCTCCACTGGGCACTGAGGGTTCAGCGCCTAGCCTCTTTGTGTTGGCAGTCGATGCCGATTTTCGGGAATGCACCTTTCGAATCAGCCGGCAAAGATAGATCAATACGTAGACCAGACCTGTGTTTCAATACCCCACCAACTGGATACCAAATCAGGACAGTGGGCCACTCCTCGCCCAATGAAGCGCATCAGGCTCTCGTTAAAGCAGCTGCCGTCTGTCATCTACGACCAAGCATTGGGCCACTCCTCGTCCTGTTTTATTGGGCCCTAACCCATGGGGTGCTAACCACCCCCCGGTACTTGCTAGCCTCTGTGCTAATGATCTTGATTAGACCTTTTCCCAAGCCCGTGAATGATCAATCCGCTCTTACTAGCGATGTGCCGAATACCAACGTGAAAACCGCACAGTGGCCCTGATTTCTGCACTCGCGATCAATACAGCTCAACACCTTTGATCGCAAACTCGTGTTTGGGGGTGTGTTACGATTCCGGACGAGCCACCAATGTAAATAGCTAATTCTAAGCTTCCCCCAGTTCCCCCTTGTCTAGTTTCAGTCAAAAATCACTGAGTCAAGCACTTGCGCATCTAAACTTTATTTTGACAAAACACAATTACATTTCCCACTATTGTACCTAACCACCGTGTGTTTAATCCTTGTATCTGCCTGATCAAGCCCTCTTGGCCTCGCTCAAACAGAGACACTCCAGAAGGTCATGCAGTCCTAAGCACTCTCCCAGAAGATTGACACAGGACTTCGTAGTAGCGGACTTTTATATGTCCCCAGACCTCGAAGGGCCGAACCACATGAGGGTCTTACAATCCAATAACAAATATTGATTAGCACCATACATGACAGACATTTTCCTAACCCAATAATACAGTGGCAAATACATTGTATTCAAACAGTGTTTCTCAGAGGAAATGAACATCGCAACATGTGCCCTGATATGCAAGTAACCCAGACAAGGCTCAACACTTAATACAATCAACATCCAGCAAAGTAAAGCTTTGCAACATTATTTACAATGTGTTTGTCTGGTTTGCATTCATCCAATCCATTCTATGCATTTTGCACCTAATTGTCAGGGTCTGCAGATGTTCACTTCTCCTCCTGCAGCTCTGATTTAGGCTCTAGACAAACTGGCAACATTCTGCAGCTTGTCCCATGTCTACAGAAAGCACTTTTAAATTGACCAAACGGCCTAGCAGCCCAGAAGCCTTTACTTAATTTTAGTGTCCTAGCCTCTCCAATTTGGCCAGGATTATCACTGACATCTCAGAACCTGTCAATATCCCTGAGGCACAACTCGGGAGTGTGGTAGAATACTCTCCATTTGATTGGGTGACTGCCATTCTAACCTCACAAAAAGCTCACCAATTCCAGGAAAGTACCACCCGCTTAATTGGTGGTCCAAGCACAATATTAAACGCACATTTTCTGTACCAAACGCACACAGTGCAGTATGTACCATCTCCAAAATTTCACCACAATAATCTCCTAGTTTACTCTGAGATTGCAAGTCAACTGCTACGTCTATTACCCATAAGGATTAGAACAGCAGGCACAAAGGAACACTATCATCTGCAGAATCTCCTCTCAGTTGCACACCATTTTGACATCCATCTCCCATCCTTTATTATAACTGGGTTTATGTCCAGGAACTCGATGCCACGCTGCACAGTCAAAGCACCTTCATAACAAGATCACATTTGTTAAAAAAGATGGCTTCTTTGATCTTCTCAAGGACGTAATGGTGGACGATCGATACAGGCCTCGAAAAATAGGAATGAGGGAAAAAAGAAACTCCACCTCTCCACATCCAAAGATAATGCATTCAGCCATCTTATTTCTTCAGACTTCTCAGAATCCAAAAGGAATAAAAGGATAGTTCTGGTTTATGAGGGTGGCATGGTGTTGCAGTAGTAGGGTTGCTGCCTTAAAGCAACAGAGACCTGTGTTCGATCCTGACTACGAGTACTGTCTCAACAGAGTTTCTACGTTATTCCTGTGTTTATTGTCTATTGTCTATAAAATTGTCTATTGACCGCTTGGGTTTCCTTCCGGTTTCCTCCCACACTACAAATATGTACAGGTTCGTAGGATAATTTGGCTTTTGTAAATTGTAAATTGTCCCCAGTATGTAATTCAAATTCTTCTCTTATGTCTTATGATCTGATGGTTCTCTTCCTTTTCTTGGTGTTTTATCTTTACTTCAGAATAGCAATGATAAAGCAATCATTGACTGAGAGGAATTGTAGATGTTGAATAGATAAACGGAGTTCAGTTGTTATGAGTCCCATTAGTGAAACTCATAACATGACATTAAGGCTAGGTTCATTTCAATGGTTAGTGAAAAATAACGAAATTAAAGCAACAATGTTTTCTACCAGAAACAGTAACACTGTTTCTTTCCTCAGAGATGCCGCTTTTATTTCAGATTTTTAGTATCTGCATCTTTTTGACTTTCATTTGCAGATGAGAAAGAAATGCATAATAGCAAGGTTTGTTGCACCTTGACAGTAGGTTGGTAGGAGGAATGCTGGATTGAAGTAGTTTTAAGAGGACAAATTGATGATATGAGGTAAAATGCACTCCAGAATGTAGGGAAATGGATCCTTTTGCTCACTCTTCTGGATGAAAGATCGTTGAACTGTTTGCAACCAGTAGCATTAGACCATACTCCAGCTGTTAATCTTCAGCTGTGTCAACATGTTATTTTTCCGGTGTAAGATATTCACTATAGTGATGTTTTGGTGTAGCAATAAGAAAAGTGTGTAGTTTTACGGAGGGGTGCATGGAGGTGTCTAAAATATGTGCCAGATTTATTTGAGTTATTTAGACTTGTTGACGCCTTAAATACATTGATCAAATACATCACAAATGATGTGACATGTACTCAGGTCTCCATACTACTTCCCCTCTCTAAAGAAAAGGGAAGCAAAGCTGGTTAATAACATTTACAAATTTACGACGAATCAGTTCATGGGTCTTTGAATTCTCTTCAGTCTTCTCAAGTATACCAGCTTGTGCTTTCATGAGGACTTAATAGATGTTGTTGATGTCATATTTATCTCATAACTCACTGAAGATGTAGTTTTGTGACATTCTTCAATGACTTTGAATGGACTCACCTCATAATCTCCGCCCATGTTCCCTTGGGTTTTTGGTACTAAGATTAAGTGATGACAAGAACCTGTCTGGATTTCTCACAAGTTCCTATTAAATCATTTTAGACGATAGTGTCTTCCCATCTTCAACCTATCTGAAGGTCTCAGAAGACTCTGGGAAGCTGGATGGTGAAGAGATGAGAAGCAACGTTCGATTCTATTTAATTTCATAAACTGTTTAAATTGAACTTGTGTATCATTGTCCGATATGTGTCATTGTCTGATATGATCTCTTCTGGACAGCCGTGCTTTTGCAAAATTGGATCTAATTCTTCTATGGTGCATTCTGCCATGGTCCATGATCTTAATTGCTTCACTTTCATCTGCTTTGAATAGTTGTCCACCAACACTCAGCACTGTCCATGTCTCTCTGCCTGTCATTTATATGGATTGGCTGGCATGCCCTTGTAGGCCAGTTCAATACTTGTGTTCTGCTCTCAGTGGCTGGGCTACGCAGTCTTCACAAACTATGCACGTACTACCTAACTCTTCCAGATCCTTGTCTGTACAAGAACCAATAAACAGAGTTGTGAGTTACTACTTCCATGTTAATAATGCCCAAGTGTTCCATATGAAGTTCATCTATGATTCTTTCTTGTAATTCGCTAGGTACAACTATTCTTTGACATCTTTTTGTTGTCGCCCCGATTAGTGAACAACTCAGTGTCTGTGATGAAAAGCGTCACGTTCCCATCCAAACATGTGTCAGAATCAGTCCAGCCATTCGACGTCTGACATGGGCTTGCGTTTTAGGTCCTTCCGCATCAGAATCACTATCTCCACCTATTATATTAAAAAGTCATCCTCTACTGCCTGTAAGGCAAAAATCACATTTTCACTATTTGCGTTGGCACATTAGTAAACATAAATTACTTTCCATTTCATGGGAGCCACTTCTCAGCTAAAATGTGACTGACTTTGGCAATGCAATTCACCATTATCTTTAAAGCATGAGCACATGATTGAAAAAAAACATATTTTAAGATCAAAACATTATACAAAGCTCCAATCTAATGGGTAGCAATGATCCTTCCAGCTATGCTTCTGAGACATGGAGAGTGGAGAAGTGAAGAAGAGAAGAAGAATTAAAGTGAAGACGAAACATCTCTTGATATTCATGTCCTTAGGGGTCTCCTACTGATCTGCGAAAGAGTCCACAGTTCCCATATTGGCCACAGCAGTCACCTCAGAGCCCGCAGCATCCGAAGAGAAACACGTCATCCTTGATCCCGATGGACTGTATTGATGCTTCCATCAGGTAATCTTGATAAGGCATCTAGTTTAGTTTAGTTTAGAGATTTAGTGTGGAAACAGGTCCAATGGCATCTCCAATGACCAACGATCACCCGTTCACTATTTCTATCCTGCACACTAGGGACAATTTACAGAAGCCAATTAACCTACAAACCTGTACATCTTTGGACCTCCGGAACAACCAGAAAAAACCCACAGGGTTACACAGAGAACGTGCAAACTCTGTACAGACAGCACCCATATTCAGGATCGATACGGGGTCTCTGGTGCCGTTAGGCAGCAACTCTACCACTGGACTGCCCTACTGTAGCATTCTGCTTGAATGCATTACATTCAATCCCATTGTCATACTGGGATGGATACACAGCCCATTGTTACATTCTCAAACGATTATTGTGTAAATTGAAGAGTTGGGCCCGAGTGGTCCAAGAAAGTCTCCATGGAGAACTCATACAATATTCTCCCCTAAACATTGCTGCATATGCATGGAAAAAGGCTTGCCATGTGTTACAATTGTTAAAGAGGTAACAACCATTATAATATTTACCATGTATTGTTAAGAGCCTATTTCTATCAGAAATGTTGATTTCTTACTTTTTTGTGCCTACTACATTTCTGGTAGGCACCTTCACATGCCAAGACTTGTATCTGCAGACCCAAGACTTATATCTGAACACCGATCACTTTGGCAATATTATCAGATGCCAATAGAAGCAGAATGGATCCTGAAATCATTGTAGGAACTAAGACAGATGGACAAAATAATCCAGGTTCTCCTAACAGGAGGATAACATCGAGTTATATAGAAACATAGAAAATAGGTGCAGAAGTAGGCCATTTGGCCCTTTGAGCCAGTACCACCATTCAATATGATCATGGCTGATCATCCAAAACCAGTATCCCATTTCTGCTTTTTCCCCCATATCCCTTGATTCCGCTAGCCCTAAGAGCTAAATCTAACTCTCTTTGAATTATCAACACCATCTGATATGGAGTTCCCAGTTCCTTGAAGTTTACTGAAGGATTAGGGGTTTGCAGGGGCAGTGTGGATGGTGACACTGAGCTGTAAATAGTCCCTTGTATTCTCAGCCTGAGATGATGATGAAAATCAGTCAAGGTTTCTCAGCTCTCAGTCCTTTCCAGTAATTCCCTGGTGAAAAATACATGTGAATACCAAGTGCGGACAGAATCGGGCTCAGTTATAATACCTCTCTCTTGGCGATCGCTCTGCAGCCTTGTGTATGAAGAATATTCACTCGAGTAAGCTTTCTGAGACTTATTGCAGCAATAATAAGCAGAAATGCTTATGGGAAGAAGAGCCTCCACTAAAATTATGAATGGAAAACTAAATGCGAGCTTGAATTACAACCCAGTGTTCAGTCATCTTTCTCCACTGTATTTGGCTTCAGGATATTAAAATCTGTCAGGAATATCATATATTAAAGGCTGGACAAAGAAGAAACGATTACTCGGGTTGTTTAAAATTAGTTGAACAATGATCCTTATTCAGGCAATGAGATATATTCTATGAAATTTGATCATGAAATGGAGAGTTTGCTATTTTATTCCATTCATGGTTCCTTATTCCAGAACAGGGCTAAATGGATCATTTATATCTGTTATTAGCATCCGGCTTGAAGATTAATGTTTCTGAAATTCAAATGAAATGATAATACTTATCACAGGTTAATCTGCACCTCGCTGTCTAATTAAGTTACATCTTCAGTCATCTGCCCGTTAATATTTAATAGTGAAAATGCTTGATAATTGCTCCTTTCATTGTTAATGAAAAATTGGGATGAGAATAGCATCTTTTAGAGTTACAAATTGCATATTTTTCCTGTAAGTGAAACCAGGGGAATGTCACAAAATGAAAGCAGGGCTATCGGAAACATAATGAATGCAGTCCTCATTGATTACAATGAATAGGAAAAAATCTAAAAGTGATATTGCAAAATAGCATTGAAGGAATTTGGACAAAAATATTTCTGTATGTTGGCATGATATTTTGCTAATGAGTTCTGCTGGGTTTTTTATAACATTGAATCATTGGTTTCCCCATATTACCCATAAATAAGCACTCGAGACACTTTATCATCTCGGAAGGAACCGCTGAGGTTTCTGAAGCTCACTTGTGCTATAAAATATGTCAGTGTTACAAGAGGATTCATAGTTATACTATCAGTAGTTTTATTATCATCTTGCAGCACCAGACTGGCATCAATGCTTATTGCTCTTAATAGATCTCCTTGTGGGGACCTGAAGCAATCCATTTAAATGCATATCAAATGAACATATTATTGGGAGCTTGTATTATACGCAGGCAACAGACGATTGGGTCTTGTGCCTTGTTAAATGTTTTATGGATTAAGTAGTTTGCTGGCAGTGTGAACTGACGCATTAATATCTTGACTGTAATGAATGACCGAGGATTTTGTGTGCTGTCAATTCTGCAGCTTTGGATATTGGTAATTAAGTTGTCAACATATCCAATTATGTTTATGGTTCCTACTTATCAGTGTTATTTGAGTTATTTAAAGCAATATTTGATTTTAGAGAAGCCAGTTGATAATTTCAATAATCAATAGCCGACTTGATATTACAAGTGGAAGGAGGAAAGAGTTTGAACAATTCAAAATAATAAGCAGATGGGGATGTGTTATAAGGCTATAATTCAGTGGAGGAGGTATATGAAACATCATACAGGGATTGCAGCATGACCATTTAACTCACTCCTAGGGATTTGTTACTCAGCTAATAGGGCAAATTTAGTGATATTGTTCTCCCAGCAGGCAGCTTTGAATAATCAGAGCACAAATTAGAAACGTGTCTCTGTGGTGTTGTAGCTTCTCCTCTTTGAGGTGTAGATCCACACCACCAGTGCAGGAGCATTGCATTTTAACTGTTGGTTTTACTGCCTTTTTTGCACCTACTTAAACAAGATGCTGACGATGGAGGTGAGGAAGGTGGTGAAGAATCAAGGCAGTTGCTGATTAGACTCACGTGTTTCAGATTCTGTGGGAAGGAACTGCAGATCCTGGTTTGTACCGAAGATAGACACAAATGATGGAGTAACTCATCGAGTCAGGCAACAATGGACCATTATGGGCTCGTTTGCCGTCGGTGCCGGTTTTGATTTGCTCTGTACCATTTCATACCTCCAGTTTCCCTCTCCCCTGATTCTCAGTGTAAAGAAGGGTCTCAGCATGAAACGTCACCTATTCCTTTTCTCCGGAGATGTTGCCTGAGTTTCTCTTGAGCATGTTACTGCACCAATTGGCCATTAAGCTACATGGTGTTTTTAATAAACATCTGTTTTTTGTCAACCTTCGCAAGTTGTTTATTTAATTCATGTTATTTATTGATGTTCGACATTTTGTCATATATAAATATATATATATATATATACATGTGTGTGTGTGTGTATATATATATATTACTGATTTTATATATATATTTGTGTGTAAGATAAAATATAAAAATACAAAATATAATAACTAATATATATAATAAAAAATATACAGAACATGTAATTTCAATAAATATCCTGCATCTTTCTTTTGCCGACATATAATAAGGTAAATAAAATAGTTTTTGAACAATTGTCTTAAGAAAGAACCACTAGCATTAGTTTACAAAAATGAAGACCTGTTGAAAGATGAATGGTTTGAGAGGTTATCTCTGTCTCTGTGCACTTCTTGAACCTGTTGGGGATATCTAAGTTGTTCTGTTTTATTTCCTGTAACCATTCTCCTGTGCCTTTCATTCATTGCTGGTTTTGAATTGTAGTTATCAGGAGAATTGGAGATCTCTTTGCTCTTATTTGAAATGCCTAAGAACATACGTAACAGGAGAGGGGAATGTAGGAACAAGGAACTGCAGATGCTGGTTTGCAAAAAATGACACAAAGTGCTGGAGTAACTCAGTAGGTCAGGCAGCAACTCTGGAGAACATGGATAGGCGATGTTTCAGACTGAAGAAGGTTCCCGACCTCAAATGTCACCGATCCATGTTCTCCAGAGATGCTGCCTGACCCCCTAAAATACTCCAGCACTTTGTGTCCTTTTGTTTTAAACAAGAGAGGGAGTGGGGGTTATAGCGCTTGATGCCTATTTCTTAACGCCTTTTTTAATTCAATAAAATCGCAGCAGTTCTGCTCTTGCCTTACATTTCACCCAGAGAGTTGTGAATCTGTGGAATTCTCTGCCTCAGAAGGCAATGGAGGCCAATTCTCTGGATGCTTTCAAGAGTGAGTTAGATACTTAAAGATAGCGGAGTCAGGGATTATGGCGAGAAGGCAGGAACGGGGTACTGATTGTGGATGATCAGCCATGATCCATATTGAATGGCAGGGCTGGCTCGAAGGGTCAAATGGCCTACTCCTGCACCTATTGTCTATTGTCTATTAACCCTGCAATGTATGACCCCTTCTGTAATCTGAATCTTCAAATATGTTCAATGTCTGAATCTCCAAAGCTCTCTGAGGTAGAGAGTCCCAGAAGAAGAAATCTCTGCCTTCTTATTTTTAACCTCTAGTTCGAGGTTTCGCCATAATCATGATGCAATATGCATCAAATCAATGACACCACAACGACATCATGTTATCATTCTAAAATTGGCATTTAAAACACTAAAAAAACTATCTCAATAATGTACTAGAATGTTAATTTAGATTTTATGCTCAACTCTAATTTTATTGAGGCTCGAATCCATAAGTTTCCAAAACAGACAGCAAATGTGCTTCCAAATGAGGCTTGCCTCTTGCCTCAGATATAGACCATCATGGTGTGTAAAATGACTCCTGTAAAAATGCCAGATTGTCAGCTCTATTTAATCAGCTACTGCTGGGATATCTAAGCAGCAAGTCAACTTCCTTCTCTAGTATGCCAGTCACTTAAACTTAGCACAATTTATTCCTCTCGATGTTAAGCAAATTACCTGGAGCCAGGGACTCACATGAGAAGAGCAGTCTTGTGTCAAACCGGCTATTATCATCTGTCTACTTGATCCAACGGTTTCAAGGTTCTGATGTAACCTTTCGTGTCTGGATGGAATGCTGGCAAGTGTCTGACATTCTATCAGACACGGATATTCAATGAGGAGACCGCGGACACGTGGTATGGCACACCTTCAAACAACCAACGTTTATCCGAACGCGCCCTATGAATATCAGGGGGAAGAAAAAAACCCATAAATCTTTCAATTTCATGAAACATCAAAACTCCTCCGAGAAAGTATTCAGTGTGCTACAGGCAATAACAGCTGCGAGTAGAAATTTAGACTGGAAGTATAAATGTCATTACGCACAGCATTGTCATTGGAGAATGTAGAACGCAGATGTAGAGGATAAGTCATTGCCAGCAGCATTATATGATAAATATCTTCACAAGTGAGGGTGAATGGTTATCGAGAGCCTCAAAGAGAGGGGATTCGTCACGGCACACTGCTGGCTGCAATATTATATCATTTAATTTTAACATATTTTCAGACGAAATAGAACATTAACATTTTTTAAGGGATATTAGTATGCTGGAGCCAGTTAGTTAGTTAACCAATCATGCATTCCCAGATCCTAGATGGGGAGATGCAGAATAAAATTCAACCCATTCCTTATTGACTGCGGCTAAGTAATGTTTATCAATTTCCCACTTCAGTCACTCTGTAATATCTTAGATAAAACCACCAATTAATTCTGAATTAGGAGTAGCTCCCTGCTGTGGAACCTCATGCATTAGCAACCAAATTCAGCCCCATGTTGTCGGTCTCGTTGGTCAATGTGTTGCCTGTTCTACAGCTGAAAATTGAACATAGAGGAATGTGATTTCTGGGGCATAATGTTGATACACAGCCAGCAGTAGCTCAGTTACCTGGGAAAATAAAATGAGCAGTTGAGTTTAGTTTAGAGATACAGCATAGAAACAGGCCCTTCGGCCCACCAAGTCCATGCCAACTAGCGATCCAAGTACAGTAACACTATCCTACACACTAGGGACAATCTGCAATTTTACCAAGCCAATTAACCTACAAACCAATATGTCTTTGGAGTGTGGGAGGAAACCAGAGCACCCAGAAAAAACCCATGTAGGGCACAGGGAGAACGTACAAACACCATACAGACAGCATCCGTGGTCAGGATCGTACCCAGGTCTTTGGCACTGTGAACAGCAAATAAATACTGTAAATCTTCTAATTAACAGACGATTTGCTCAAGTGGTTTACCAGGTGAATTTTCACTTCTGCGTCTGGTACGTATGCAAAATGGAAGAAAACCATTTGGGGCATAATTTCACGAGTGGAACCTGACTGTATACAGAATATTTTAGACATGGGGAGAGCCTGGATTTGTTTTCCTTGGTGCAGAGAAGGCTGAAGGAGGACCTTATAGACGCACACAGAATTATGAGGGGTATCAATAAGGTGTATAATGAGAAACTATTCCTCATAACAAATATTTCTAAAACAAAGGGGGCATGGGTTTAGAGTAATGAGAAAAAGGGGCAAGTAGAATCTGATAAAATAATTTTCATCCAAGAGCAGTTGCCACCTTCCTCCTGGGAAGGTGGTTGAGCAGGATCCTCTACAGTCTTTAAGACAATCTAGACAACCTATAAATCACAAGGGCAAGGGAGGATATGGATCAAACGCTGGTAAATGAGATTACTGTAGACATGATTGGCTGAGACATGCTGAGTTGAAGGGCCTGTTTCTGTGTTCTCTATCTCTATACCATTAAGGGTACTATCATCAATATGATAACATGTTACTTGAAAGATTTACAAAAAAGACACAAAGTGCTGCAGTAACTCAGCGGGTCTGAAGAAGAGTGTAGATTGGTTATTTCCTACTGACCAATTGTAGTGCTTGTTAGTAGTTGCTCTACCTAATATGCGATTTATATTACCAAGTGCTTGCCTACGTAATTCAGTCTGAGTAGCTGATAGTCACTGTAATGTCCAACAGACCAATGCTGTAAGTCAACTTTAATAAACACTAGACCAAGTGCAGACCCGTTGGGTCTGTTCCCCCAACGTGTGGTTGCGGGGGGGGGGGGGGGGGGGCGGGGGTGCTTGGGTGGGTGGCATGCGGCGTCACACGCAATGACTACCCCCCATGATATATTAATATTATTAATTTGCTCCTTTTACCTCATAACCGTCCTATCCACTGACGCATAGTCCTCAACTCACAGGTGTGTCTAGAGAGGGAGAGGGGTGGGTAGAGAGTGAGGGCAGAGAGAGAATGGGGAGAGACAGAGAGAAAGGAGCAGCGATAGAAGGGCAAGAGACAGAGAAAGAGGGGAGGTGGAGGGGAGGAGGAGAGGAGAGAGAGGGGAGAGGGGGAAGGGAGGGGGAGAGGTGGGGGAAGGGAGGGGGAGGGTGGGGAGGGGAGGGGTTGAGGTGAGGGGGGAACAGTTTAGGGGGAGGGTGGGGGAAAGCAGAGGGGGTGGGAGAGGAAGGGGGGAGAGAGAGAGGAAGGGGGGAGAGAGAGAGGGAGGGGGAGAGAGAGAGGGGGAGAGAGAGAGGGGGGAGAGAGGAGGAGAGAGAGAGAGAGAGAGAGAGAGAGAGAGGGGGGAGAGAGAGAGAGATGGGGGAGAAACAGAGAGAGCAAAATGCAACGGTGCGTCATGCGTTCAGAATGTTCTGGAAATTAAGCGTCCGTGTCTCATGCATGAAAGCTGGCGGCAGCTCTATGGAATTCAGGGGAGGACCCCCACCTACACACACAGCGGGTCTGATCTAAGCTGTCAATGAAGACAGCAAATTATTATTTTTTAAACTGTCTTTGAAATTAAAAGTTAATGGTAAGAATTAGTGATATTAAGTGAGAAATAATTCAATTCAATTCAATGAAAAACAATGTCATCAACAACCTGGCAGGCTGCGGAGCCAGGCCAGGCGGGGCCAGGTTGCAGTTGGGCCAGGTGCAAAGGCATTGTGAGGTACGGGTGAGGGGGAGAAGGGGGGAGAAGGGGGGAGAAGGGGGAGAGAAGGGGGGTGAGAAAGGGGTAGGGGAGGAGAAGGGGGGTTGTTACCGAACTGAACTCACTGTGGAATGAATCCATTAACGGAGCCACTCTGCTGCTGGATTGTAAGTTGTCCCTGCCTTCCCTCTGGAAGCCTCCTCGTCCCCATCAGATGCCGAGTTCCCAGAGCCCTGGTTGAACGTGGAGGCCACTCACGGTTAAGTCTGGGAAAGCAGCCTCATCAGAGACTGTGGGGGGGGGGAGGGTGGAGTGGGTGGGCAGTCGTGATGCTGAGTAGGCCTGCGGGCCGCCAGTGAGGATGGTGAAAAGCAGCGGGGGGGACCAGCCGATCTTTTGGTTCCGCCAGCATGACAGAGCCGGGCCGGGAGGGGGGGGAGGGGGGTGGGGGAGGTTGTAGGAGAACCGGGTGGCAGCAGCCGTTATGGTCGCATGGGGTACGCGATGAGAAGGTGACAGAGCTGGGCCGCGGGGATAGTGGAGGAGAGCGGGGCGGCAGCAGGTGGTTGCGCGGGGCACGCGATGTGAAGGTAGCCAGCGTGAGGCAAAAAAATGAGTGAGTGTTGGGGGGGGAAGGATTGTATTAAAAATGTGTACAGAAAAATGAGTACATTTAATGAGGAGTGGATCATCACATGTAAAAGTAAAATGGCTAGCAAAGTTGTAAAAATCGCGCCGTTTTTGCATCTGGTTTTCGTGGAGTAACAAATCAAAGGCAAAAATAATGACACACACACACAGTTTTAAAAGTATATAGATATGATGTGTTGTATCTTGACGTATGTACGACTCGACTCATTACATGGTGCCAGAAGTGGCATTCGAGCCCACGCCTCCAGTTGGAGACCAGAACATTCTCATCTACGGGCATGACACTAATCTGAAGAAAGTGCTGGACCATGCCAAATGCATTCAGCTCAAACTCAATCCCCTGAACTGCAAGTTTCAAGTCTTGGAAGTTACCTACGTCAGACATGTTTTCACAAGTGATGGTCTCAGACCAGACCCATGAAAAACTGCTGCTATCAATGAGATTCCGGTTCCTACTGACGTTATGAGTCTACAAAGGTTCATTGGAATGGTCAACATCTCCTTCCAGTGAAAGAACTGCGTCTTGCGACTCCGCATCCGGAGGTTTCGCGTTTTGTATACCCTCCCACTACCGGGCCGGCTGCTCCACTATCTGAGTCTGTGTCCCCCAGGCCTCCCCATGGCGTTCAGCGCCTCGCTCGCCTTTCTCGCCACCTCCACCCGGCGGGACCCCGGTCACATCGCCGGTTCCCTCCCCAGTCACTTCACCGGTGAAAGGAGGAGATGCGGATTTGTACCGCACACGTGCTGGAAAGGTCAGCAGGCCACCCATTAGATACGGTGATTTTGTGTAATTATCTATACTTCCCCATATGCATCATTAACGTATCTATGCTTTATTTTGTTTCTACAAGGAAAGATGCAGATTAGTTACTTCCTACTAAGCAACTGGAGTGCTTGTTAGCAGTAGCTCTGCCTAATATGCGATTTATATTACCATGAGCTTGCCTACTCAGTAATTTAGTCTGAGTAGCTGCTAGTCACTGTAATGTCCTACAGACCAATGCTGTGTCAACTTTAATAAACATATGTTGTATCTTGACGTGTGTACGACTCGACTCTTTACAAAGAGTCCTGATCCAAAACGTCACTTATCCATGTTCTCCAGTGACGCTACCTGACCCACTGAGTTACTCCAGCACTTTTCATCTTTTAAAAGGGTATTGTGACTTTCTTGCTTTTGTACTTCATGCCTCCATAAAGCTCAGGGTCTCATAACTCTTTTAATCAATCTCTTCATCTGCCTTGTCAATTTTCATGAACTCTGCACATAGGAGCTCATAACTCCTTATGAATTTAAAATTGTGCCCTCTAACATAAGAAGTAGAAGCAGAAGTAGACTATATGCCCTCTTGTGCCTGCCTTGCTAATGTTCTTACTTTCTCAATTCTTCTGTCCACGAACCTTATATATAAGAACAGAAAAAATGTTAATGCTTCTTCTCATTCTTCCATACAAATTGCAACAGTTCACATTTCTCAGCACAAAATTTCATTTCTCATGTCTCCGCTCCTTTTTGTCCTTTTTCAGAGTCACAGGGACGTGCAGAGTTGATGTTACCAGAGTAGTAATGTCGAAGCCCAAGCAAGGAGTCCACAGGTGGAAAATGTAACATAGAACAGTGTAGCACAGGAACAGGCTCTTTGGCCCACAATTTCTGTACCAAACATGATGCTAAAATAACAAATCTTATCTACCTGCACATGATCCATAATCCTCCATCCCCCCCTTATCTAAAAGCCTCGTAAATGGATTGTATTCATTATACTATCGTATCTAACATAATAAATATGATAATTATATACCATATATAATATATGTATCTATCTTATCTGCCAATACAATATCGTATACTATCGATATCATATCTGCCTCCACCACCACCCCTGGCAGCGTGTTCCAGGCACACATCACCCTCTGTGTATAAAACTTGTCCTGTACATCCTTTTTAAACTTTGCCCCTCTCAATTTGTCTACCCTATCTATGCCTCTCATAATTCTGAGATGAAATCCCATTGTGGCGATTGTAGAATTTGAATTTAGAAATGGAGCTAAAATAATCCAAAGTATTTAAAAAATAACTATTTGCAGTCATTCTGTAGGATCATTTTTCAAAAAATATCACTGCATTTGTGACTTATTTTAGGGAAGGAATACTGTTGCATTTACCAAGCCTCTCACACCAAAATGGTTGACTCTTTGAGAATTTAAAATTGACAGGGATTGAAAATTTCAAATAAAAACAAAAAATGCTAGAAACACTCAGCCGGTCAAACCCCATTTGAGGCTTTTTTTGTTTTAGATCAAATAACTTTGCTTAAAACTGGGAGGACAGTGAGGTTAGTTTTAAGATGCAGAGGGGGTAGGAGAGTGGTGTATGAATCATTAAAGGTGTTCAAAGCAAAAGCGATGGATGAACCTCAACAGGCAGAAGTCAGGGATTGCATAACCAATGTGTCAGATCAAATCTCTGCAGTCCAGCCTCATCTATCTACCTATCTAGATATATACCTCATCTTTCCATAGTCTGCATGGAGTTTGTACATTCTCCCAATGACCATGTGGGTTTTCTCCGAAACCTTCCATTTCCTCCCACACTCCAAAGGTGTACAGGTTTGTAGGTTAATTGGCTTGGTATAAGTGTAAATTGTCCCTAGTGTGTGTTTGGATTGTGTTAATGAGCGGGGATCGTTGGTTGGTGCGGACCCGGTGGGCCGAAGGGCCTGCTTTCATGCTGCATCTCTAAACTAAACTATCTACCTACCTGGTAACAGGTGAAGGAGGTTAATTCAACAATGGATCCAGAGAGCATATGCCAAAGATTTCAAGGTTTCAACCTTTTCAAGGTTTCAAGGTCAAGGTTAAGGTACAGTGAAATTTGAGTTACATGTTTGGCCAGAAATGCCAACTGGATGGCCTATCTCTACTTCCTACTGAAATCCCAACCACACAGAAACCAGTTTTCACCAAATTCAATTCACTCCACTTGATATCGTCAAGAAAGAGAAATCCCAGTGGTACTACTGAAGATTGGTGAGAAATTCCTTGTATGCATACATACTTGGCTGATAAAATTTATTCAATTCAATTCAATTCAAATCTAGAACTAGCAGTGCCTTAAGGCAAGTTTTTTACAACAGTTAAAACATGAATATCCATCTAAAAACATGGTAATTGGCCAGGGATATTCATTGTTGCAAATATAAAACAAATACATTCTGGCTAATTACTGTCCAATCTGGCCACTCAATCATCAGCAAAGTGACAGAAGTTGTAATAAACAGTGCCATCAAGTGGCAATTACTCACCAATAATCTGCTCTCAAAGAAATCACAGAGAAATCTCATCAACTCTACTTTCTAAGAAGATTCAGGATGTTTCGATATGTTGAGAGTCAATGAACACCAAATTAAATGTTCACAGTTGTATAGTAGAGAGCATATTGACAGGTTGTATCACGGCCTGGTTTGGCAACTTGAATGTCCAGGAATTAAGGAGATTACAGTGAATGGTAGTAACCATAAGAGATTAATTCGAGGCATTCCCTCAAGAAGGCAGTAAATATCATTATACACACACACTACCTTGGGCATGCACACATTGAACTCCTCCCATTGGGAAGAAGCTGCAGCACCCTGAAAACCATGACTACCAGGTCTGACCATAGTTTCTTCCCAACAACCATCCAGCTCTTGAACACTACTCAACACTACCCTACACCTCAGCAAATATGAACTTCTGTGGACTAAATTGGGTTACACTAAGGACTTTAGATTTTTTTTGCTCTAGTATCATGGTTATTAATTTGTTGAATTAAATAATATATACATTATGTGTGTGTATTGTGTTTACAGACCTGTGAAGTTTCTACAAGTAAGAATTTAATTGTGCTGTTGGCATATATGGCATTTAAACACTCTTGACTCTCGACTCAATGCTCAATACTGACTTTGTCAGGACCAAAGACAATTAAAGGAATGGAATGGAATACTTTATTGCCACAGTGAAATTCCTTGCTTGTATACCCGATGTATACCAATAGCAACCACCTACAGCACTGACAAAGTTACAAAGCATGCCAGTTCCTCCTTTTGTTCTACTCCCCCCGCCCCCCCCATAGGGGTTCCCCTACACCAGGTTCCCATTGTCCTTTGTTCTCCCCCACCCCCTCTATTGCCCATTGGTCTTCCCCGTCCCTCACAGCAATCCCTCCACGCCGGGTCCTTCATTGTTCTTCCCTTCCCCCTTTTCAGTAGTTCCTCCACGCTCTCATCGACTGTCGACCGTGGGTTGACCTGCGGGGCATCGCCGCCGTCGAGAGGTCTCACCGCTATCGACGCCCCACATCACGCCTCTGTGGTGCCGCCCAGGCCCCAGCCACGGGCTCCGTCGGTCGCTCAGCCAACCCGGACTCTGACCCGCAAGGTCCAGCTGCTCCGTCCGACCCGTGAGACAGTGGAGGAAGCTCCAATAATATCACACGGATATGCAGGGAATGAAGGGCGTGGGTTATTTGCAGGCAGAGATTAGTTCAACTTGGGATCATGTTCGGCTTGGACATTATAGGCTGAAGGGCTACGTCCTGTGCTGAAGAAGGGTCTCGACCCGAAACGTCACCCAGTCCTTCCCTCAAGAGATGTGGCCTGTCCCACTGAGTTTCTCCAGCATTTTGTGTCTGTCTTCCTGTGCTCTACTGTTCTTTGTTCTAGGTTCTAATATTTAAGAAATTCAACACCATTCTGGGTGAAGTGGCCCACATCTATAATTTACTGTCTAAAACATTCATTCCCTCCTAAACCCTCAAACTCCCAACTCAACAGCACCACGGGGACTACCTTCACCACAGGACTGCTTCAAGACTCAAGAGGATGGTTCACCATTACCTTCAGTAATAAGGGATGGACAATGTTTGCTGACCTTGTTAGCGATTCCCAGATCCTCAAAATAATTATAAAATGTCCTCTGGCCCCAAAACACACTGGCTTTATGCAGACAGGAAATGTATTAATATGGCATTAACCAAGTTTGCAGGTTTTGATGTGAGTAAATGCCAGTCCCTACCAGTGCGAGAAGCTCATATATCGCGGCACTGTTTTTCCTACGCCCATTGTACCCAAATGACGTCTAACGTTATACAACTTCCAAAATTTGTTTCTGATGACATTTTGTAACAATGCTGGTCTGATTCATGACTGGCTTTGTACTTTCATAGAAGAACACATTCTTACTAATGCCAAAACCATTGATGGAGGGTATTCATGTCCTTTCAGCCACCTTCCCGGCAACATTCGGCCATCTATTCCTGAGACACACAGAAGCTGTCTCGGGTACTTGCAGTTCTTCAGGAGCCTCTGCACATTTCTCTGTTTCTCCCCACCTCCTCACACCCTATGACGACTCTGCCTCCATTTATCTTCATTATTACATACAGTTGTTCTTTGGCAACACTTCCCAAGTGGCTGAAAGGGTGTCAGTTGTATTGTGTGTAACTCGTTAAGAGTTACTGCTTCAGGTCAGAACTGTGAAGAAAATCATTCTGCAAGTCAACTCTTTACACTCAACTCCGAAAACAGATGGTGTCTTTCTTGGAACTTCCGTCAATAAATACCCCTTTTTTTTTAGAGCTTCTTAAAACAGCATTCACAAAAACACATCCGCACACAGACATACACATACACACACAAATGTACACTCATAAACACACACGTATATACACACACCCACACCCATACACACATACACGTAAATGCACACACATACACACACGTACACATGTACACATACACATGTACACACACGCATGTGCACATACATGCACACAAACATGCACGCACACACACACATACATGTACACATGCACACACACATACATACACACACACACACACATATATATATATAAATATACAGTATATATATAAAACTGTATGGATATGTATATGTGTGTTTATGTATGTGTGTGTATATATAACTATATATATAACTGTGTGTTTGCATATGTGTATATGTATATGTGTGTATGTGTATAATGTCTGTATATGTATGGATAAATATATATTTGACTATGATCAATTTAAGAAAATCTTCCCATGACCTCCATTTAATCAATGGTGCAATGGGAGTGTTGCTAACACCCTACAAAACACCGTACATAAATTGTTAAAACATTTAACTCTAATCTTTAGTTTTGCACATGATAGAAGTGATAGATAATAGATGGCCCTCTGCCCATCAATGTCCAAACAAGTTTAATTTGTTTTTCAATTTAATTAGTTGATTGTTGGAAGTGTGCTTGTAATAAATGGCTTCAATATTTGTCAAGTGTCATTGGCAAGCATCAAAGCAAAGCATCTCAGGAAAGAAAAATAATTATTTATTAATAATAGAGTTGGTGATGGGCAGTTGAAGTGTTGCTTTCTGATATTTATTATTTTAAGCTAAATATTGCAACAGTTGGTCCATTATTCAAAAGCAGAAAATGTATGAGGTAATGCATCATGTGATTCACTTGATGTATCATTTTTCACATCATGCAAATTAAGCTGAATTACATCTTCATGCATAATATCTGTATGACGGTCAGCTAATGTCAGCAAGAAGTAGGATTGGTAAAAGATGGAATTTGAGGATAATGGTACTTAGAAACTTAAATTAACCTCATCAATTTTAATTGACTAAACTTTAATACATAAATGGTCAGCAGGCCAGTTAACTGCAATAGAATTAGAGCCTGCAATTGCTGGATGATTTACCAAATGCTGCTTTAAACTTGTTTCATTGGTCCAATGGACCAAGTTATCGTCCCAATACCTGTGATTACCCAGCTAAGAAAACACAGGCATAGTCAGTCTTTAGGTGGGAGACAACCAGCAAATGCAAGGAGCTGTGGTCTTCTCACTTTGGATGCCAATGAGCCAACCAGCAGAAAGAGTTGTGGCACAGTTATGCGACTGGTAAAACTGTTCACAGGGCCTGAAACCAGTTTAGATCCTGACCTTGGTTGCTGCCTGTGTGGTGTTTTCCTTTTCTCCCTGTGACAACTTGTTGTCTCCTCCGGGTGCTCCTGTTTTTTTCCCACATCCCAGAGACGTTCAGGTTTGTAGGATCACTGGCCTCCGTAAATGAGTGTGTAGGAAGTGGATGAGAAAGTGGGATAACAGAACCAGTGTGGAAAGGTGATCGATGGTTGCCCTGGACTCAGTGGGCCGAATGGCCTGTATCTATGATGTATCTCTAAACTAAATTAAACTAAACTAAATGGGTGGCACAGTGGCTCAGCGGTGGGGTTGCTGCCTTAGAGCGCCAGTGAACCGGGTCCGATCCTGACTACGGGCGCTGTCTGTACAGAGTTTGTACGTTCTCCCTGTGATGGTGTGGGTTTTCTCCAGTTGTTCTGGTTTCCAACTGCACTCAACAGACGTACAGACATACAGTTGGTTAATCGGCTTTGGTAAAATTGTAAATTGTCCCTTGTGTGTGGGATAGAGTTAGTGTATGGGGTGATGTCGGTGTGAACTCATTAGGTCGAAGGGCCTATTTTCGCGTGGTATCTCTAAAGCCTAAAGTCTAAATTAAACTAAACAAAGATTTTATTGGCACTGTAATGCATATTCTATGCAAGCACATGCTGTTGCAGTTAAAAGATGACGACAGAAAGGTTGCATCCTTGAACGCCAGTACTCAGACCCATTCTCTCAATTTGGCTTAAGGTCATTCTACAGTCTGAACAAGAAGTGGAAGATGACAGAGGACATTTGTGGAGCATCACCCAGTTGATTTGAATCCAGTGCTGCATGCGATGTGATAAATTGTTCAATAAAAGTTAAGTACATCCTCTGCTTCTACCCATATGTTGAACCTACACTATCCTCCCTCTTCTATTGTCTACCAGTAATTACTAGCACTGCATTGCTTCCCCTGCACTGCTTTCCTCATGGCTACTCTTAAGGAGACCAAAATGCGAACCCAGTTCTTATACTAGCCCCCTTGGTTCATTGTCTATTCTCTACCACCCTTAGTTCTTCTCACTTTCTCTTAAGTGATGAACATGAACCTCACCTTATAAGTTCTTCCTAAATTTATTCTGAAACCACTCGCCTCTCATTGAACATAGAACAGTACAGAACAGCAACAGGCCCTTTAGGCCACAATGCCCATGCTGAACATGATGCCAAAATATGCTTCACCTGCCTGCACCTGATCCATACCCCTCCATTCTCTGCATATCCTTGTGCCTATCTAAAAGCTTCTATAACGCCACTATTCTATCTGCCTCCAGCACCAACCCTAAAGGGGCTGTCCCACTTTGGCAACTTAATCCACAAGTTCTGGCGAGTTTGCCCTCGACTCATACTCACAGCATGGTCGACACGAGGTCCTAGGAGGTAAAGGGCCTGTGTAAAGGGCCTGTCCCACTTTCACGACCTAATTCACGACTTTTTTTGCTCGTGGACATTTTTCATCAGGCTAGAAAAATGCCCCGACCTACTTGTTGCCACGAGTACCTACGACTAGCATCACGACCTACCTACGACCTACCTACGACCTCCTGTGACCTCGTGACGACCATGTTGCGAGTATGAGTCAAGGGCAAACTCAGCAGAGGTTGTGAATTAGGTTGTGAAAGTGGGGCAGGCCCTTAACTCTCCTTCATGCTCGAGAGTGGTCCCCATGTACTCGAGGCCTCAGCTAGGTCACGGCGTATTTTTCAACATATCGAAAAATGCCCGCGAGTAAAAAAAGGTTGCCATGGAAAAAATCAATACTTATTTTACTCGTAGGTTTATTCGAAGTAGGTTGTAGTAGGTCGGCATGTTATTCGCAGGTAATCGAGGGTAGTCGAAGGTAGTCGTATATAGTCTTCAACATAGTTGAAGGGAGGTTGATGGAAGTCGTCTTCACTCTCCACTATTCAGTGTCCACTGTTCCCAAAGCTAGTCGAAGCTAGTCTTCAACATAGTCGAAGGAGGTCGAAGGAGGTCTTCTACGTAGTCTTCAATGTGACATTTCTTCAAATTCGCCTAAACTCTTCTAAACTCACCAATTAGGTCACCGCAGTGGGACAGCCCCTTAACAGTGTATTCCAGGCAACAACTACTCAATGTGTGGATAACATGCCCCGCACATCTTCTTTAAACTTTGTCCACTCACCTTAAAGCTATATCTCTAGTCTTTGACAATTCCACCCTGCGAAACAGGTTCTGACCTTCTACCCTGTCCATGTCTCTCATAATTTAATATACTTTCCTACTCTCCTTGGAGACATACCCGTTCTCGTAACATCTTGCATCTTATCCCTCTCATGGATAATCCTGACTAAACATCACGTGACTCCTTAGTTAAAAGTAAGCATCACATGACAGCACAGAGAATAGAGTGAGGCTTCAACCTCCATTCTGCTTGAGTATTGGGTCTCAATATCAGTGGTCCATTCCACATCATATCCCCCTGCACTCCACTTGGATGTCATGGTTATTTCACAGTATATCACTCCTATCACTTGTTCCCACACCCTGCAGGAGGGAGCTGGAGAAAACTGGAATCCAGTCTCTGACAGCTCATCCGTCCCAATAAAAACAATGGATTAAAACGATAGGTGTCCCCAAGAATAGCAACAAAGCTGCATTATCTAGATTAGATATTTTGTGTGACATATAAGGGGGAGATGGGGGCATGTCAAAAGATAGTAGATGGCGTACTGGAGAATAAGGCGATAATATTATGAATCCCTAATTTCTAACCCAACGCTTTTTTCAGCTCTCACAGGTTGGTCTATATTTAAGATAATGGTACTTCTCTTTGAGGAAGGATTTAATTTTAGGAAAAAGCCACAAGTGGTGACAATTTTGTCTCTATGACTGGGTGATTTATTTCCCAGTCAGTCTAGCTTGGTGACCATACATCTGCCAGTAACTGAGATTGATGTTTTGCACAAAACCTAGAGACGACACAGTGGCAGAGTTGGTAGAGCGGCTGCTTCACAGCGCCAGAGGCTCGACTTCAATCCTTACCTTGGGTGCTGTCTCGTGGGGGCACGTTCTACTTGTGACTGCGTGGGATTCCACCCAGTGCACTGGTTTCCTCCCACATCCCAAAGGCGTGCAGGTTTGTAAGTGTATTTGCCTCTGTAAGTTGCCCCTAGTGTGTGGGGAATAGGAAAGTGGGATAACATAGAACTAGTGTGAATGGGTGATCAATGGTGGGCGTGGACTCGATGGGCCAAAGGGCCTGTTTCCAAGCTTTATCTCTAATCTAAACTAAACATATGTAACCCTATCCTTCACGCACTGGATTTTTGTCTGATGAAATTACTTTGCTTTTATTGGGAACATTTCCTTTGGGACCGAGATGAGGAAAACATTCTTTACACAGAGAGTGGTGAGTCTCTGGAATTCTCTGCCACAGAAGGTAGTTGAGGCCAGTTCATTGGCTATATTTAAGACGGCGTTAGATGTGGCACTTGTGGCTAAAGGGATCAGGGGGTGCAGGCTCGAAGGGCCGAATGGCCTACTCCTGCACCTATTTTCTATGTTTCTAAACGTGGACTAAATCCGATCCTTTAATGTCATCTTTTTTTAGTCTATTACTCATTAATTTACTGTTGAAGACACAGGAGGCCCCTCAGTCAATGGGTCCATACTGGCTTCCAGTAGAGCGATCCCATCAACATTATTTGCTCCTTAATTCTCTATAGCCCTGCAAATTATTCCCTCTTCATGGCCATAAACTCTACTTAGAATATTTTTGACATTTACCTCCATTAAGGCAAAACTTACAGTAGCCAATTATCCTATCAGCCCATCTGTGGGATGTGGGAGGAAGCTAGAGCTCCCAGTGAAACCCTACACTCCACACAGACTGTGTCCAAGGTTGGAATCAAACCCCGATCCCTGGACCATCATCGCTTCACCCAATTTGCCTGCAAAACCTCTGCCATTAAAACTTAGGGTGATAAAAAGTAAATTGGTTTATAAATAAAGGTGGATAGGGATCACTGTGCATTTAAGTTTACCATCTTCACTCCTCATTTAGCTCTGCCGTTTTTACTGCGTAAAGGGCCTGCCCCACTTGGATGACCTAATCCACGAGTTTCGAAGACCCAAGACGAGTTGAAAAAAATGTCAAGGTCGTGTTGACTCGCCGAAGTAAAAGACCTCCTATGACCTCGTACGACTATGTCTATGACCTGCTACGACTATGTCTACGACCTTCTACGACTATGTCTACGACCTCCTATGACTATTTCTACGACCTCCTACGATCCCCCTCGACCTCAGTCTTCCACACCTAAGACCAACTACGACTAGCTACGAGTGGAAAATGATCACATGATAAAATTATGTCATGTTTGCATTTTTTTTATCGGGCCAGTTACCGGCCTACGACTACCTACGACCATTTATGACTACCTACGACTACTATCATGACCCACTACGACCTACTTACGACCTACCTACAAGTAAAAAGTATCAATTTTTTCCATGCCGACTTTTTTTTATTCGTGGACAATTTGTATCAGGCTGGAAAAAACACTGTGACCTAATTGAGGTCACGTGTACGCGGAGACCACTCACGAGCATGAGGAAGAGTTACGAAGGCCTCCTACGACCTTGTGGCGACCATGCTGTGAGTATGAGTCAAGGGCAGAGGTCGCCAATTAGGTCGTGGAAGTGGGACAGGGGCTTAACAGGAGCTGATAGCAATTGTCTGGGCAGCACAGAAACAAAATATCAAATCCGAAGGGAAACCAGTAAATGCTATAAATACTTAGGAGTTCAGGTAACACAAGACAACATCTGCAGAGAAAGAAACTGAGTTAACATCTCAAATCAGGGATGAATTGCAATGAAATTCCTTTATGAACTAAGTTTCGGAGACAGTGCAATGTGCCATCAACGCTGTTGCCTATAGTATAAATGACCAGGGATCATAATCTAGAACAATGCGTTTTTATCACAAAAGTGTATAACACAGACTCTCTGTACATTTAGATTATTTTCTGGGAACTGCATAACAGAACAAAAAATAAAATAAAATCAAAAAGTGTTTTTATTTAAATTATTCATGCAATGAGCTCTTGATGTTGTAAAAATACTGAGTGGCCGTAAACATATTTGTGCTATGGAGACAGATGTAATGATATTGCTATGGCCTTCTCCTGCACAATATGAGAGGAAATCCTAGAGGAATAGTTGAAAATGCTTATTTACACAGTTTCTTTAAAGTCCCCACTGTGACAAGATAAACCTTATCAAAATTCAGGAGTGTGGTTGTATCAGTCCATGGAAACAAAAAGATCCATTATCTAACATCTTGTGGACTTCTCAAAACATCCGTAGTCTACAAGGTGCACATATCTTCTCAGTTATAGTTTTTATCTTTGGCACAGCTTCCCACTCCAGTCCATAGAAGTTGCCCCTATCTCTGGTAAAATCTCCCTTTAAAATGATCAAACATCTTCCTGCCATGTGGCAAGTCCTTCCTGCTACAAGTCACAATAGCAAACAAGCTTTAACTAAGCAGGTTCGCACATTAACTATTACCAAACCAATGGTTTGTTTTACAATGATACTTGTACTTGTTGTTAATCTTAGTAGAATGTATAATATTACTATTTTACACTGATTACAAGTACATCACTGATTTCCTGGCACCTCCTTTAATCCAGATGAAATTATGAGAATGCACTTGAAACTCCCCCCCGGAAGTACCCCAGATATTTATGGCTGCCAATCTTGACCTGAGCTCACGTTTCCGTGTTTCTGCCCTCCAGGGGCAGTGAGCCTGCAGGAAAGTGGCGCCTCAGCCCCGCAGGCCGCCGATCCAACCTTCATCGGGACCACCGTGGGCAACGTGGTAACTGGGCTGCCCTTGCAAGAAGTGCAAGTTTCTCTGTTAATTTAACTTAATTTAATATTTGTTTTATTTAAGCTTCTAGCTGTCCATGGTGCTCCGGAGGCACAGGAGGGGTATAATTTGTGGATCAGAGATGTATTGTTGAATTATTATTACGTGAGCTTTGTTGGTCCGGCAAAACGGATAATCCGGCAAGGCTCTGGAACCAAGGGTGCCTGAAAATCGCCAATGTACCTGTACGACATTCACCACCACAGTTAGTTTGTGGCATTAAAACACCTGAATATCAAGTCAGGCTTCCTCTGTGATTCAGTGATTACATGTGTACCTCTACATAGTGAGTGTGAGCAAGCTATTTGGACTGGAGGCCGATATAACAGAGCCCTCTGCTCACATCCATGTACATTAGCAAATTGTCAGTTATATAATTCTCATTCAAGTTCAAGTTCAAGTTTGCGTTTATTGTCACTTAACCAATTAAGGTAAAGTGCAATTTGAGTTACCATGCAGCCATACTAAGTGAAAAACAACAATACACACAGCCACATAAAATAGTAAGATTAAATGAGAACTTACCAGTTTGAAGTTTGATCTTTATTTTATGAGGAGTTACGATGAGCGATTACGTGAAGAAGCCCGCCAGCCCGCATGCATGTCAATCTTCAAACCAGCAGTGTGAAATCACAGATAATAGTATGATTAAATGAGAACTGACCTGTTTGAAGTTTGATCTGTATTTTATGAGGAGTTACGATGAGGGATTTCGTGAAGACCCCGCCAGCACGCATGCGCGACATTCTTCAAAGCAGCGGTGTGGAATCACAGATTAACAACAATGACTAAACATAGTAAGATTGAAGAGACTCTATTACCAGTTGACCTTATAGTAGAGGGTTGGGAGCGGAGGGCACAAAATCCCTCATCGCAAGTCCTCATAAAATAAAGATCAAACTTCAAACTGGTAAGTTCTCATTTAATCTTACTATTTCATTTCGGAGTCACGTGAGTGACTTTGTGAAGATTTCAAAGCTCTGGATTACATGCCCTGGATCACGTCCATGCTCACACACTACCGCAATTCTGATGGAAGGAGTATGTTAACGTATTTCAGACCTGACAAGCTGAAAAATAATATAGTATTTATTCATACAAATCAAAAACCCCTCACTTGGGGATAAACGTTTCTTGGGGACCAGTACTTAACACTGTCTCCGCAAACGTAGCGGGAGCGGCCACAGGTTTATTATAAAACTGCTGTAATGTAGCTTTGCTGGCCCAGCCCACTGTAGCGAGGATATGGTCCATGGGAACCTCCATGGGCCTCGCCGCTGATGTGGATGCAGCCCTGGTAGAATGGGATTTAAAGATATTAGTGTTAATACCTGCTAATACCACCCTGAGCCACCTGGAGATCGTCTGCACCATCACCCTGTGATGGGGTTTCTTATGGCTGATCAGCAGGCCTTTCTCCATTTTCCTGATGGTACGCATCACTGTAATATAGTGACGTATGTAGGTGGCTATGCAGAGCCTCACATCAACGGGGTATGCTGGGAATATTAATTGCAGCCCTGTAGTCCCAGGTCTGTGCTGCTTAAGTAACTCATCTATGAAGAAAGTTACTCCCTCAGGGGTTGAGACCATATGATCCAATTTGATCTTTTGTAAGGTTTGGTCCCGTTGAGCCGAGGTTAGTGCCATTAACATCACCATCTTCAGGGTGAGTTTATCCAGCGGTAGTCCAATCATTGGTGACCAACTCCTGAGTAGGGTCAATACTACCCCTATATCCCAGGTGATGTTGTATCGTGGTCGGGGAGGGTTCGAATTGAAGATACCCCTCATCAATTTGGACACGAGCTGGTGAGATCCTACTCCTATACAAAGGTATATGTTGATGGAGCTGTAGCTGAGGCCCTCATCATGATGTAGCCCCGCAAGGAATTCCAGCACATGGGGTATCGTGGCAGAGTCATACGTGATGTTAATCCGTCTGCAGTAGGCCTCCCATTTCCTGATTTGGGTGAGGTACTGTCATCTAGTAGATTCTCTGCACGATGCTGAAATGGTGTCCATGGTCCTTGGTGTTAGTCCGTATTGAAGGAGTGGCCTCTTCAGAACCTGCAAGCCAACAGGTTCAGATGACCATGGCATGGATGGTATTCCCCTGTTGTGGGGTTAGTTACCAAATCCGGGCATTTGTTAATATGTGCCTATGGTTCTTAAATCATCTCAAGGACCACCGGATACCATGGTTGTGTAGGCCAGTCGGGTATTATTAAGATGCCTTTTGCAGAATCTGATTTTATTTTCTGCAATACCCGACTGATGAGGCAAAATGGAGGAAATGCATAGAAAAACCATTTCCCCCAGTGCAGCGAGAAAGCGTCCATCGCTACTGCCCCAGGATCTGGTTCCCAAGATACAAATGTTGGTATCTGATGGTTCAATCTGGACGCAAAAAGGTCGGTATCTGGTGTTCCAAATTTGGCAATAATTTTGGCAAATATTTGGGGATTTAACATCCACTCAATGTTATCATTGAATACACGTGGCCTGGTGGCCGCCACTGTATTGAGCTTACCTGGAAGGTAGGTAGCTGATATCCAAATATTTCTTGCTATGCACCAGAGCCAGATTGTGTTTGCCAGTTCATCACAAGATATTGACTTGATACCACCCCTATGATTTAAATATGCCACCACAGTGGTGTTGTCTATTTGAAGACGGACATGCGTATGATGTAAATTCATGCAATAAGCTTGCAGCCTGTGAAATGCTCCTAGCATCTCCAAATAGTTTATCCCTTGTGATAATTGAAGGGTAGATTCGTGTAAATCCCATCTACCGCCACAACTAAAAGTAGTGTTGGTAGCTCCCCAGCCTTGGGCGCTTGCATCGGTTTGTAACATTACTGACGGGTTGGGTACAATATTGGGATTGAATGAGTGACGAATATTATCAATCCACCATTGTAACTCAACTTTTGCCTTGATTGGCAGCTGCATAGGCCTATCAAAATGTCCAGCATTAGTTTTTAATGCTGTTGTTCTTTTGTTCTTTGCAAATTCGCAAAACTTCGCAAAACTTTTGTTCTTTGCAAATCTTTGCAAATTTTGATAGTGTAAAGGGCTGGAAATGTAGCTACTAATTTCCCAATTACCTTAGCAGCATGTCTGATTGTTGGTTTCCTGGCGCAAGCAAGGTTGTTACATGCTTCAATAACATCCACTGCCTTGTTATCTGGGATGGTAACAAGCATTTGATTGGTGTTAATTGTGAATCCCAGATAATCCATGACCTGTGAAGGGGAGAACTTAGATTTGTCTGGATGGATGACAAACCCTAATTTTTGAAACAATGTTTTAGTAGCTGCTACTGCTAAATTTGTCGATTCTATGGTCTTTTCCACAATCAAGATGTCATCTAAATATGCCATGACAATATGGTTTTGTTTCCTTAGAGATGGTTTCAACATTTTTGTAAATAACCTAGGCGGGGGAAGTTGTTCATTTATGAATTCAATTTCATACCCCTCAGTAAGGAAGTCAATACTTGCCGCTGGATTGGGCTGCAATGGTTGTCCTGAGTGCTTCGGTTCGGCAAATCTGGAAACCACATCAAGAAGATCCTCTTGGGGTTTCTCAGCTGCTACAGGTTCATCTGCCAACCCTTCCACGTCAGCCAGCTGCTGACCCTAGCACTCCCCTCCGAAGATGGGGACATGCTGGGTGGCCCAGATGCATGTCTCCTGAAACTAGAGGACATCCAGTCCTGCTGCTGCAGATTTTGCTCAAGGAGTCGCTCTATCATGCGCTCCATACGGGCCATGCGACCGCCGCCACTATCTGAAGACAACAAGTCGACTTCCTCAGGTTCTCATGAACTACTGAGGCTTCTGCCATTGGCCCGCACCTCGGTGAGGTGATGTCTAGGGTGCCTAGGCAGGATGTCACTGCCTGCCGCTCCAGCGGGGCTCTGCGACTCCCACACGGACATGCCGCTAGTCCGCAGTCTTCCGGACTCAGGTGGCCCGCTTGTCTGCGCTGGCCACACCTGCGGGTCTCCCAGACTCAGACCTCGGTCCCTCACTGGTCCGCGATCTGGCGGACAGCTCCAGTGGTAAGTCGACACCGGCCGCAGCAGAGGGGCTCTTCGACTTCTGTACGGTTCTTCCCCTGGTCCGCCCTCTGGTGACCTGTATAGTAGGGGAGACAGAACGTGCCGCAGAGCGGGTAACACGTTTATGCACCTTTTCCCCATTGTCCCTATGTTTAGGTGACAGTGGTAGGGAGTCAGGGTCTTGCCTACCCTGCCCTGCGCGGTGCTCCTACCACTATGTGGCTCCATGGACAGCCATGGTGGAGAGTCGGGTTCTGGTTGAGTAGGGCTCCCCAATTTCAGCGTCCTTTTCCCGGCCCGACAAGTGGGTGCTGCCGTTGTAGCGGGAAGCTCTGGGGAATGCAGCCGCTGACTCCTGTCAGAAGTCTTGTGGCTGGAAGTATATTTCGAACTCCTTTCCATCGTTCCTGCGAACAAAAAATTAAATCCACAGGAACTAACCAACTCAAGGTTAGTTCCTCTTACCTGAGTGGTCCTTTTTGAAGGGCTGGTGGAGGAGCGCACTCACTCCCCCAGCCGTCGACTGCAACTGTGAGCGACGATGTGTCTCACATGCGTGCTGGCGGTCACTCACGTGACTCTGAAATGAAACTGTAGTTGA
This sequence comes from Raja brachyura, assembly GCA_963514005.1. The sequence continues at coordinate 35,273,136 of OY740802.1, read as the reverse complement.
ACTGAACATAGTAAGATTGGAGAGAACTAGAGCTACCAGGTGATCTTTATGATACGAGGGTTGGGAGCGGAGGGCACGTAATCGCTCATCGTAACTCCTCTTAAAATAAAGATCAAACTTCAAACTGGTAAGTTCTCATTTAATCTTACTATTTTACTTCGGAGTCACGTGAGTGATTCCGTGAAGATTTCAAAGCTCTGTGATTTCATGCCATGGATATGAGTCCATGCGTCACACACTGCATCAGTTGACCAACGATGAGTGAAATATAAATAATGCATTCAGACATGACATAGATTTAAACATGCTGATGCTTTAGTGAGCAAATGAAAATAATAGTGACCCCTCTCACCCAGGGGGAAACTATGAAACAGAATCTAAAATAGAGTTGGCAAATAACCCCGGTCTGACAATGGGTTATTATAAAATGTTTGGAAAGTATGTGGTCCAGCGGAACGTACATAACCCTTGCTGCTGATGTAGTAGCAGCCCTAGTGGAGTGAGAGTTGAAAATATTAGTATCTACTCCTACATAAGCCAAAACCCCATTTTAACCACCTGGAGATGGTCTGAATTAATACCTTCTTATGATGTTTTTTGTAACTAACAAACATTGCTAGTTTAAGGCTCTTGGTGACCTTGATGTATTGTTGTAAATGTCTGACCAATCATAACTGAAGGTCCATGGGGTATGCCATGGAAACTAGTTTGAGACCTGACGCCCCTGGTTTGCTCTGCTTAATTAAATCATAAACATAAAATATTATATTATTTGCAGATGTAACCATCCTGTCCAGTCGCAATTTATGTAGTGACTGGACCCGCGGCGCTGAGACCAGCGCCATGAGGATAACTACCTTATGAGAGCCGGGCCAAAGATGAGGATGTAGCTGGAGCCCCGTGGTGAAGTAGTGTTAACATAATATCAATATCCCATACTTCCGTGTACCTGGGCCTGGGAGAACTTGTGTTAAAGATATCCTTTATAAATCTGCATATCAGAGGGTGAGACCCGACAGAGTGGGTCCCACTCGCTGCAGCAAATATGATGAGAAGACACGTTTGCACAGTTAATGACACTATAACTTAATTTATTTTCAAAGACCCCTTTGAAAATGAACTCCAAGACATCAGTTATCCGTGCTGAAATATATGTAACATGGGCATTTAAACAAAAATGCTTCCCATCTCCTGAAGAGGAAATGTACTGCTTTTTTGGTGCTATCCCTGCACTCTGCAGTGAGCACAAACATGGATCGGTCTGACAAGCCGAGCCGCAGGAACAGTCTTGGCAGAGTCTGCAAGTCAATGAATTGATTTTATCATGCAGAGGCTGCTTTCATGACTCACAGGCTGAACCAGCAAAGGTTTATGTTTAGAATAACCATATAAGGTTCTATTATTATTTCCAACATTAGCAGGAACCATGGCTGCATAGGCCAGTCAGGCAGTACGAAAAGCCTGAAGCGGGATCTTGCTGAATTTATTGCAAGACCCGACTGATGAGGCAAAATGGAGGAAAGACATAAAAGAACATTCCTCCCCAGTGTAGCGAGAATGTATCTCTCACCACTGTTATGCCACATATTTTTGCAACTGGTGAATGAGCCTGGATGCAAACATATCGATATTTGGTGTTCCATTGAGCCACAATGTCATTAAGTACTTTGTGATCCAACATCCATTCTGTGTTGTCATTGATTTTACGTGATGATACAACAAATAGCGCCAAATGAGGTTAGGTAAATTATCACAGGATACTTTGACTTGATTCCACCCATGTGACTAACATATCCCACCACCATAGTGTATCAACTTGGAGTTGAGCATGCAGATTATGCATAATTGCATAATAACTTTTAACCCATAGAATGCACCTAGTGTTTATAGGTAGTTGATACCAATAACTGAAGAAATGGTAACTCATGCAAATCCCATCCGCCTCTGTAAATAGAGATGGCATTCATAATTTTCCATCTTTGAGCACTAGCATCAGTTTGTAATATAACTGAAGATTTACTGACCAAAAAATTACTGGAGCAATGTTGAATACTGTTCGTCCACCATTGTGACTTTGGTAGCTGCAGCTGGTAATAGCATAGGTCTGTTAATAATTACCTATATGGTACTGAGAGGTTACTCCTTTGCATGTTTTAAGTTATGATAATGCAAAGGCCCAAATTGCACAGCTGAAACACAGCTACTATATTGCCAATTACACTTGATGAATAGAAGGCTGCTTCATAACAACAAGGTTGTTACAGGCTTCTATTAATTCCAATCTCTTGCCCCAGGGCGGAGTCACAGCCAAATTAATAGTTAAAGGTAAATCCCAATAATCAATAACTCTGGTTAGTATCAACTTAAATTTAACTGGGTGGATGAGAAACCTCAATTTCTCAACTATAGTTTGCGGCTGAAACAGTTAATTTTAGCAAAATACAGCATTTAGAATATCATCCAGATAGGCCATAACAAGTGTTTTTGAGCTCTGAGCAGCCCATGCACCGTTTTTAGTAATTTGGTAAATAACCTGGGAGCTGAAGTTAGCCCATTTTGCAACGCTTTAACTGTTATCATTGCCCCATCCAGATAAATTTCAAATATCTCCGGTGGTCCCTATGAATGGGAACTGAATCGTATGTATCTTTGAGATCGATGCATGCCATAAAGATCCTATGGAAATCAGTTGTTAGACAGTAATGAAGTTTCCTATTCTGAAATGTCTACACTGCACATGCGAGTTAAATCAAGGATGAACCGACATCCTCCATCTTTCACAATGAACTCTGAGCCTGCCTCGAACGACAACTCTGGCCAGATTTCCGAGCCTGTCTCGAAAGGCAATCCTGGCCATAATACTGAGCCTGCCTCGAAAAACAACTCTGGCCACAATTCCAAGCCTGCTTGGAACCCTTGTATACTGTGCAGTATAAACCAATCTCATGTTTATCATTTAGTGTCATTTGTACAAAAACAAGTGTAAATATTACCAACTTGAAAATGGTCCACATACCCCGTGATTCGGAAAGAACCAGACCCACCTACCTCCATGGTTACCGGTGATCTTATGGTAAGTCCAAATGCCCCTGATGCGGGTTCTATTTCTGTCTTTGATTTGAATAGTACTGGAGTGGTGCGTGGATTCCATATTTTTCCTGAGACCGACTTGGGCCTTGGCCTAAAAGACCTCTGCCCAGCTTTCAAGCTGCCACCATCTACAGTGAACCGTTACTGCTGATGGAGGCGTGGGGTGTGTTGTCGCCGAACCGATGAAGCTTTGCTCGTCGTTGGTACCTTGATTAGTCCGACAATTTTTGCTTCCTCATCCAGGTCTTACCTGTTGGATGGGTCTTACCTGAAGAGAAGATTCGGCGGCTGGTTTCATTTCCTGGGTTTTCATGCCCCCTCCGATGTCACCCCAGATGGCACTGTGTACTGCCGGCACTTTCAGGAACAAATTACAGCTGCATGGTATCTTACAGCCATCACCTGTTCCTGTAATGATGTGACGTGAGGTAGCTGATGCTTGAAAGGTTTATAACGTGAAGGGAACTCTGGCCCCCTCCAGGTTTTCTGACAATGGCTGGAAGCCAACTCTTCCTGCAGCAACTCCTTTGTTTGCGAGGATATCGCAACCCTTGAAGCCATACGCATGTACTCCAGTATGTTCCACCGACATACTTCCGAGTTTGGAGTCAGTTACACACTGACCCCTCGCACACCCCTCCACAGAGGGAGATTTGTAAGCAGCCATGAAACAGGTGCTGCCCCAAGCGCCTGAGAATACCTGCGCTGATATGGCCCCTTCTACCGTCCATATCAGGATGGAGCATCACATTTGTGGGATAAACGCTCGAGGGCGTTATCCATGCTCCATCTGGGTTAAACGTCCGAGGACGTACCCATGCATGTCGGAGGGGAACCCTCCTGGCCTGACTCGTCTGAGTCCACAGGCCTAACCGACTTCCTCTTGGTTTTACCCCCTTTCTGGGGAACCACAGCGCTCTGGAAGCTGCTGACTGCAGCTTATAACGTGAGGGGAACTCTGCCCCCCTCCACTGTCAGAGACTCGGGTAGCGAACCCGATGGCCAGCTACCTGCACTTCCGCGATCTCCGTAGCCAGTTCCCCGTGGTCCCGGTTTCTGTGGTCCGAGACCGGGATTCTCCACGGTCCATAACCGGTTTCCCCACGGCCCGTCCGGACTTCGTCCCAAAATTAAATCCAGCAGGAAAAACTCTGTAACAGAGATTCCTGCAAGGAAAAAACAGAACCTGGAAATAAGTCCAAAAACCTACCTGCAGGGTTTGAAACTTACCGCTGGAGGAGCGACACGCCTGCCAGCCAGTCGTTGCACCATGCATGACGTAATTGACGTGCATGCGGGCTGGCGGGCTTCTTCACGGAATCACTCACATGACTCCAAAGTAAAATAACTCACAGTTCATCACAGGAACAGGCCCTTTGGTCCAAAATGTCTGTGCCAAACTTAATGCTAAAATGTCTGTGCCAAACTTAAAATAATCTCCTCTGCTTGCACGCAATCCATATTCCTCCATTCCCTGCATATCTGGGTGCCTATAAAAAAGCACCTTAAACACCACTATCTGATCTACTGTCATATTGCACGCAAGAGAACATTTTTCACTGTGATTTTGTAAGTATGATAATAATAAATCAATACCGATAAATGCCAATACCAGTACCAAATACTAGTTGTCCAAGATATCTGTTCTCCTCCAATTCTGCCCTCTTGAACATCCTTGAATTTAAACATTCTCTACTCTGCCATCCTTTCAGTCACCTAGACCTGAGGTTCTGGAATTCCCTTCCAAATAATCTGTCCACCTCTCTATCCTCCTTAAAGCTGCCCTCTTCAAGCAAGCTGTTGATCTTCTGCTTTGGTGCCACCTCAAGTGGGTCAACCTCAATCCTCTGTGCTTAGTGGTGTTCCTGTGAAGTGCCTTCGAATGTTGCTGCTTTGTTAAAAGAACTGCTGAAACAGACACAGTTGTTGCTGGCCATGGAGGAAAAATGAGCATCGCTTTACCTTCAGTATTTTGTTAATTGAATGAAAATAAAGCTCTAACGATTAACTATCAGACTCCTGAGTCAATCATCCCTTTCACATCCCCTTCCTGGAGGTGCTGCCATGTACTCTTACTCCTCCTATTATTGTACTTCAATACTTTTTGCATTAGTTCAGATTGCACAACAATGTTGCAATTTAGTTCAGTATTACATTTGTCATTATATTTATTGTTGTATTTATCACCACTCTATATAAACCGTTTACTCTGCAAGCTTCATGTTAACAAAGAATTGCATTGCACCATGGTGTGTGTATCTGACAATAATCTCACTTGATCTAATCTACTTCTATTTAGTTTGAAGGGCAGAGCATTAAAATTCAGTCTTAATCTAACCTAAAGGCAAAGAGTGCTTTGGGGCCATTTGTAGTTCCTTCTGCTTGAGATGCTTGATATGCAATCAGCGGTTAGGTGGGTCTTGGTACCAATATCTTATATAATACGATCCATTTTCTCACAGAAAAGCACTTGACATAACAGAATACTGAAGCTGAAACCTTCCAGACAAAAGCAGATGGCATTGTAGTAAAGAACAATAAAGATGCTGTTAAAGACTGTTATCCCAGATCCTGGATTACCATACCTTCATTGCACTGGCAAATGGTTACTCCTTATTTTCTGAATTTATGTTGGTGCAGTCATGCTCTGTAAACTACAGTTGTTTGCAAAATATATATTATTATTACTTATGGGTTGCTTTAATAAATTACTTGCATAATTTATACCGTAAACCAAGCAATGGAATAGTGTGTGTAATATATTGCTTTCCACAGACAGCGGAATCAGAGGATAATTCAAAACAGCAAATGCACAGAGAATGATTTCCATTCAATCCATGGAATTGCACATTTACGAGACACTTTCAAAATAAGGAGTCTCAAAGTAAGAATTTCATTGTTTCATCCCCGGAATACATGGCAATTAAACGCTCTTGACTCTCTTGACTCTTGACTCTTTTGGAGTTGCTGGATGTCGAACCATGGATAACCAAGCTTGGGTAATTTACGATTGAGAATTGGAGAAATGTCTTCATGCAGGAGGTTAAACGTTTGATATTTTCCACCACAGGGTTACGTTTTTGCTGAATGTCGAATCAGAGACAGCCAAGCTTGGGAAACATACAACACACGTGGAGGCCATTTGGCTCTTGATGTCAAAGCTGGACAATGATTTCTTCCACCTTATTTCACCTTCCAGCGCTGTGTGTGTGATCCTGAAGCTCATTGTTGATCATCAAGTGGACATCCACGTGTGATTTAAATGTAAAAGCAACCTAATTCTAAAAGTGTAATTGATATATTTTTTAGGCACTGAGGAATGGAAATGGGAATAGGATGGGAATTGGCCTTGAAGCACTGGATTTAACATTATCTGGCTGAATGGTGAAACAGGCTCAAAGGACTATGGGGTCCACCTTTTATATTTTTGATGCCCTTACTTATTCATGTGTTGGATATGAATAAACACTTTGTTCATTATATTGAATGGGATTAATTTGGCAGTCAGCAAGTCAAGAATGGGAGCAAAAAGTTAAAAAGTGCAGCAGATCATTTTTCAACATTACCAGCTGCCAAAGAGACCAACATTGAGCATGGCAGTGATAGATTTTGTCCAAGCCTCTAACACTTGGAGCCTGAAGCAGGTTATTTTTTTCCTTTCCTGATCATCGATTTAAGCACTCCTTTTGTGTTTATTGGATCTGTCATGATCATTTCACTGAAGGTCTGAGTTACAGAGCTGTGACCTTATGGGTATAACATGAAAACACAAAAATCTGAAGGTTGTGATCTAGAGGCAAGCACTTGAGGCTAGGATACGTCACATACAGAAAATGGGCTTTCTTAGTTCTTGCAGTATTTAAAGCCTTTGACTGGTTGATACATTTATTCTGCTGGGGTAGAAGATGATCCTTCACACTTTGCTGAAGTGGCTTTGTTAAATTCGCACCTTCTCACTTTTATCCCGCTGTTGTAAAAAGCATGGTTGATATTCCCTGGAGCACACTAACCACAAAGTTGGAAACTTGAAGCATTTCAATTGTTCTTTGTTAAACCAAACTCACATCTGGTCTTAAAAAAGAATAAGTGAAAGATCCAACAGGCTTTGTCCATTTTACAGTGAATTGAAACCAACAGATTATGCCATGATTACCACATGTGCACACTATATATGCACTGTTGAGAAAGAGACTCTTGGGATCAATTTAATGAAAGCTTAATTTTCCAAATTGCTGAAAGGAAAGTTTTATCACCATAAGCACTTTTAAAATAGAATACTGTTTAAAAGCCTTAGCTATTCATTTTCATTTGTTTTGTGTAATTCTCCTTCAGTAAATTGTCGCCTGGTGCAATAAATAAACATTTGCAACAATCATTCTGGACTAATCCTACACAGCGGCTAACATTGCTACATGGAGTAGTCATCTGGGACATTGGGAATCAAATTATTATGACATCTGAAGTCAAAGAAGTAGTATTTTCTATCTTTTTGTTTAACTGGCCAATGCTTTTTGTGGGCCTCACCCAGGATTTTGCATGCTTTTGTCAATGGTGAAGTGATGATGTGCAGGATTTATACCATGTTTGAATGTGAAGACCCTGTTCTGCAGCTTAGGCTCCTGTTGTTCTAAGAGTATTGGCTCTTTCAATTCTACTCAGCACTTCGATTGAGATGGCGATGAGCATGTGCAGTGACTTGCTTAGGGAATCAGTACGAGTTGATTGCAAGAGCAAATTCAATTGCGAATTGAATAAGAATCAGGCAAAAAGTGGATATAGATCATTGCAATGGTCTTTTCAGGAGCTGAACATTCCTAAACTCTTGAATTCATGAGGGAGAGCAATGAAGTGTAATTATAACTAAATTTGAAAGAATGTGATACATAGAAGGTATTGGATAGCACAAGGTAAATTGTTGCACTTGAGGAGAATAACTTACATCACTAGCCTTAAGAAAAGACTCATTTTAAATAGTTTAATGCATTCACTTAAACCGGAGACCAAATTACTGCATTAAAACTATAGAAATTTTGCAGTTATTGTTTTAAGTGTGCCAGCTCACAAATGTTCTCTATAATTGCATTTTTGTCACCATTATGATATTGGATTATTATTTCAATTGATGAGCTGTCCAATGATACAGTCCCAAAATGATAATCAGTTGAATAATGTGGGACTAAAAGGACATTGCTTTTGTAAAATGGGCATGTAACCTAAATCAGACTGCTCGCAATAGGACTTTTTATGGCAAATTACTGCTTTGAATATGCTACATTGCAATAGTATATTCAAAGCAGTGAATCAATGAGCGTTCCCAGGAGACCAACATTAAGATTTCTTCAGCAGATAAAAGCTCCCAGTCTCAAGCCTATTTTATAACAACATGGTCAGAGTCAGCACTGCAGGATTGAAGCCCTGTGGATAAATGTTCAACTGCACCATTTCGGTGGTAATCTAGTGGAATGGATTGCCAAGCCAAACACCTTTTACTTTTCTGTGTAAAATACAAGGAGCAATTGCTGTTCAGAAAGCATTTCCAACGTGTATAAAATCATGAGAGGAATAGATGCACAGAGTCTCTTGCCCCAGAGTAGGGGGATCGAGGACCAGAGGACACAGGTTCAAGGTGAAGGGGAAAAGATTTAATAGGAATCTGAGGGGTAACTTTTTCGCACAAAGGGTGGTGGGTGTATGAAACAAGCTGCCAGATGAGGTAGTTGAGGGTGGGACTATCCCAATCTTTAAGAAACAGTTAGACAGGTACATGGGTTTGGAGGGATAAGGATCAAATGCAGGCAGGTGGGACTAGAGTAGCTGGTACATGTCAGGCGGTGTGGGCAAGTTGGACCGAAGGGCCTGTTTCCACACTGTATCACTCAATGACTATAACAGTCCACTAGAAACACCATCAAATCTTGTTGAGGCTGCTGGAATCAAGAACCATCACATGGATTAAAGACTGTGATAGGAGACAGTAAAATGGCCAATTAGGATCGAGAAATTTACTTTGTGGAATTTGTCACAGTTTATATTGATTCTCATTGTATTTGGTCTATTCATAAATGATTTTGAGAAACATATAGTCACGTTTAAACCTGATCAAATATCAGGACTAGTTTCATGAACATTTGCCCATAAGTAGAAAAAAAGGATATAATTCTGATTATATAAATGTGTATATAAATGTATTAAAATCGCTATAATATATAATATAAATAAATGAGAGTTAAAGTAAAATATATATCAATTTTGCTCATCTTTCATCCATATTTATCCATTCTGGTGAGTGAGCATGGGATAGTTCAGAGCTCTACGCAGTTCTCAATACAGTGGCTCTCTTTTCATTGGGAATCAATGCTACCTCCTGATGTACTTGGCATATTCTACCAGTAATGAATTCTACAGGAACAGTTTAGCTTCATTCAAGTGTTCTGTCATCATCACAAAGAACAAGGTTTTGTGGCCAGACGTCTAAATTTAACTTGCATGCTGCCCACTCATTAAAGTCTCCAGTGTTCATATGACTGTACATTTCTTACTGACATAGGCGAAGGATTGCCTATCTGTCCCTCGTCAGATTCACTGAAATGAAAGTCACATTTGTTCAGTGGTAGCTAACGGATCTGCCTTCTGAACTTTCACTGCTCCAAAAACAATTACAGAATTACTGATGAACCACCATGGGCTGAATTTCCTGAGTGTGTTCTTCAATCCTCAAAAATGAATGCTGTTAGGTTGAATCTAAATGAAAATGTGAGTATTTGTACATGCTACGTTGAACCCAGTAATTCTACAGGATTGAAACTACCTTATTGTTCCTCTGCTGTGTATATTTACCATAATTATGGACAACACAGTGGAGCAACTGGTAGAGCTGTTACCTCACAGTGCCAGATAACCGTGTGTGTTTGTGTGCATGTGTAGAGTTTGCATGTTCTCCCTGTAACCATGTGGGTTTCTTCCGGGTGCTCTGGTTCCTCCCACATCCAAAAGACGTGCGGGTTTGTAGGTTGGTTGGCCTCTGCAAATTGCCCCTGGTCTGTCGGGGGCGGATGAGAAGGTGGGATAACATTGAAACACCGTCAACGGGTAATTGGTGTTTGGCATGGACTTGTTGGACCAAAGGACCCATTTCCATGCGATATCTCTAAACTAACTACAGTACATGTGTAGATGTAAAGAAATAAAATATCTCCGAGGTGTCAACCGATCTGCCTTCTCTTCAGATGAATTGGTTTGTTAACCATTGCTTTGCCACAGATAGTATAGTACAAAGCAATTTAATGTTTTCCTCACAATTCATTCTTCATGTACTGTTTTAGTACGTGGGCATTGTTGGAAAGAAACGCTTAAGTCACCTACCCTTAATTGAACAGAGGCGTCTTAATTGAGGTCACTTCTGGAACATTTTAGGTTCAACCTCATTGCAGTGGGCCTAGACACCAGATTAGGTCAGGATAATTGATTTCCTCCCTTATGTGTTCAGTAAGAGAGAACATGCATCTCTCTTACTACATGTGTGAGAACATGCAAATTCCACACACACGTTTCTCTGGCATTAAGACGCATCAGCTCTACCAGCTGCTCCACTGTGCTGCCCATAATTATGGTAAATATACACAGGAGTGGAACATTTTACTTCAGAGACAAGTAAGTAATTCCGTAAAGAAGACCCGCCAGGCCGCATGCGCACCAGTACGTCAGCCGCAATGACACACGGAGGCTGCGAGGAACAGAGCTCCTCCAGCAGTATTATTCAGACTCCAGGTAAGTGACAAAACCTTCACTGGAGTTCGAGTCCATGCTGGCCGGTACGCTTATCTGCCGATCGCTAGCATGGAAAAAACAGGGAAGGGAAAACGGCGAGCGCTGCCTCATATCCCTGTACAGTCGCTAGCTACAGTGTTAGCGACTGAAGACTTAGTGCTACACAGCACAGAGCCAGCAACATTAGGGCACAAGGCAACCGGAAAGTCTGCTGGGCCCACGGAGTCGGGGGATGATTCCTCACCGGGGCTGGATAGAGTGTCTTCACACTTATCCCAAGTGGAGGAGCTGTTGCACACAGTCCACTAGAGAACTTCACTCCAAAAGAAGGAATGTTAGCGCCTCTCAGAGCCAGAGGCGTCAGCAGCAACAATGCTGCCAGATAACCCTTTCACTTTTGAAGGGAGTGCAATGGATCAGATCAGTCCTCATCCCGAATCTGATGGGGAGGTTCAGCCAGGAGAAACAGTGGAGTTACCAGATGTTCCACCACTGGCACTACCATTTTCTGTCCCATCAGGAGCAGGGGAGGCGCTAGGTGAAGAGCTGGCTACCACAATAAATTATATGGATTCTCATCAGCTCCAGGAGCTCACTATGGATGAGACAGCTACAAAACATGAGCCTGCAAGCAACCGTGAGTTGTTAAAAGTACCAACTGTGAATCAGGTTATATGGGGTCAGATGGGACCCGGCATGCGAAGTCAAGAGATTAAAATGCAGAGGATCCTAAAATTATTGGCTTCTGGCATTACGGCGTTCGCAAGAACAATGAATGGTGGTTATGTGACTAGAACACATCAAGCGGCTCTAGGGTTGCTATGTAACATCCATTTTTAGATTAATTGTCTCAGGAAAAGGGCTATTAGACCCACTATTAATCCTAGATACGCTGCACTTTGTAAGCCAACAAATAACCAACCACCTGATCTACTGTTTGGCGCAGACCTTACCAAGCAGGTCAAAGAGATAAATGAAGACGCAAAAACAATGAGCCTGATGAGACCAATGATGCCCGGCAGACCGCTAAAGAGGAAGTATCCTTACAGAACCACCTCAGCTTCCGGAGCTACACCAGGGACAAGCCGGTCCTCAGTGCAGGGGCGCGGATGGTACCCTTCGGCTGGAGCACGAGCAACCATGGGGGCCACTGCCAGACGCTGGAGTCAGCCGGGTGCACCAGTTACCAGAGAGGTAGGTGGACCTGGTTCTCATAAAAACATATTAAATGTAACACAGAAAAAAGTTGGTGGTAGATTACGGCTTTTTTTTATGATGAATGGAAGCAGCTTACTTCAGATCTGTTTATCAGGAGTTTCAAGGGTTTCGGATTGAATTCATTCCAAATGGTAATTTACCTCTCCAACATGTTCCCAGCAGAACACTTTATTTTTTATAAACAGAGCTAATAGAGGTTCAAGGTGAACTCAAAAAATTATGTAACAAAGGAGTAATTGAGAAGATGGTTCTTCAAGTCCATCAATTTGTGTCAAATATATTTTCCCGTCCCAAAAAGGATGGAGGATGCAGAATCATTTTGGATCTTACAAAATTAAATCCATTTGTACTCTATAGACACTTCAAAATGGAAAAGTTGGTTACCGCCAAGCAACTGATTTCCAGAGGTTGTTATATGGCCACCATAGATCTGAAAGATGCTTACTACTCGGTGCCTGTCGATTGCGAGCATAGAAAGTATTTTAAATTCATTCGGATGAATCAATTATGGCAGTTTAAGGCGCTGTCGAGTGGTTTAACCTCAGCCCCAGAGTATTCACTAAATTGTTAAAACCAATTTTGGGGCTACTTAAAGGTCAGGGCCATGTAATTATGGCCTATCTAGATGATATTTTAATTATCAGACAAACAAAATAATTAGCTGAAATTAGTGGCAGTTGTCAAATTCACACTTGAAAAACTGGGGTTTGTCATTCATTTGGAAAAATCTAAATTTACACCAATGACCACAATTGACTCATTTAAGATGGTAAATACCTTGCCCAGGGAGAAAAGTGTAGAGCTAATTGAGAATTGTATAACACTTTTAAACAAACAACAACCTTCAATTAGACAAGTGGCAAGGCTTCTTGGGGAATTGGTAGCAGCTTTTCCAGCAGTCCAATTTGGGCCTTTGCATTATCAGCAATTACAAAAAGCAAAGGAACAGGCACTCAGGATACAATTGGGTCATTATGATAGGCCCATGCAATTATCAGCAGAAGCAATTACTGATCTTCTATGGTAGATCCAACATGTCTCCAGTAGTTTCAGCACAGTTGTGCTAGAACAACCTTCCATGGTCTTACAGACTGATGTCAGTGCACTTGGGTGGGGTGCCACGGATACAAGTTTAAGTTGTGGAGGAAGATGGAGTATGGAAGAAGCTTTGCTTCTGCAGACATGGGGAATAAACCATTTAGAGCGTTTAGGAGCATTTTATGGGCTCAAGGCTTATTGTTCTAACAAAAGCAGTCTGCATGTTCAGCTCCAAATTTATAACACTATGGCAGTGGCATATGTTAATCACATGGGTGGTATCAAGTCGGCATCTTGTGACAGACTGGCAAACCAAATCTGGATCTGGTGTATTGACAAACATATTTGGCTCTCAGCTATATATCTACCAGGGAGATTCAATACTGTGGCAGACACCAGGTCACGAAAGTTCCATGACAACATAGAGTAGATGTTGAATCGGGATGTGTTCAATGAGATCATTGTCAAATACGGAATGCCAGATGTCGACTTGTTTGCATCCAGACTAAACCACCAGCTTCCCAAATATGTGTCACGGGTACCAGATCCTGGGGCAGTAGTGATTGATGCTTTCTCGCTAAATTGGGGTGGTATGTATATATATATGCATTTCCACCTTTCTGTCTCATAAATCGTTGTCTGCTTAAAATCAAGCAGGAAGATGCTTCAGGGGTACTGATGATACCCAAGTGGCCTACCCAGCAATGATATCCTTTGATCCTGCAGCTGATGACACAACCCCTGATGACTGTTCCCAAACGAAGGGATTTATTGGTGCATCCGGTGACTGGCGAATGCCATCCGTTGTATGACCGTATTGATTTGTTAATTTACAGATTTTAAGAAGGCGATATCTGGGGCATGGATTGTCGGGTCGAACTGTGGACATGCTTACTGCATCTTGAAGATCGAGTACTCAAAAGCAGTATATTTGTTATGTAAAAAATGGGAAGTTTACTGTGTACAAAATCATATTGACTATTGTACAGCACGTATTTCCCATGTTCTGGAGTTTCTGTCAACCCTCTACTATGATGAAGGATTAAGTTATAGTGCAATCAATACAGCAAGAAATGCTTTATCATCATATTTAGTGATGAAGTCAGACAAACATTCTATTGGATCTCACCCTCTCATTGTTTGATTAATGAAAGGGATTTTCAATTCCAGACCTCCCAAACCTAGATATATGGCAATTTGGGATGTGTGTATGGTTCTCAGAGTACTGCGTGAGTGGTTTCCTGTCTCGTCTTTGTCTTTGACCAAAATCACCATGAAGGTGGCCATGCTCATGGCATTGGTTTCAGCACAAAGAGTACAGACGTTACAAAAATTACAGTTAGATAAAATGGAAACTGCTGCAGACAATGTTACGTTTTACATTTATGACCTCCTCAAACAAAGTTGGCCAGGTGTCACAGGGTTCAAAATCGTATTTTCAGCATATTCCACCAATCCATTCTTATGCATAAAAACACATTTGATCCAATACATTGCAGCTACAGAGGGTTTACGTAACAAGGAGATAGGATTGTTTATCAGTAATAAAAAACCACATAAGAGAGTGTCAGTTAATACTATTTCGAGATGGCTGAAACAAGTCTTGATTGATGCAGGTATTAACACTGATGTATTTACATCTCATTCCACTAGGGCAGCAGCTATGTCTGCGGCCAAAGCGAGGGACGTGCCCATCGACCATATTTTGGCGGTCGCCGGATGGGCAAATGAGCTGATAACCATATAACTATATAACAATTACAGCACGGAATCAGGCCTTCTCGGCCCTTCCAGTCCGTGCCGACCATTTATTTTCCCCTAGTCCCATCTACCTGCACTCTGACCATACCCCTCCATTCCCTTCCCGTCCATATACTATCCACCTTACTTTTAAATTTTAAAATCGATCCTGCCTCCACCACTTCTGCAGGAAGATCATTCCACACAGCCACCATTCTCTGAGTAAAGAAGTTCCCCCTCATGTTACCCCTAAACTTCTGTCCCTTAATTCTCATGTCATGCCCTCTTGTTTGAATCTTTCCTACCCTCAATGGGAAAAGCTTATCCACGTCAACTCTGTCTATCCCTTTCATCATTTTAAAGACCTCAATCATGTCCCCCCTTAACCTTCTGCGCTCCAAAGAATAAAGACCTAACTTGTTCAACCTTTCTCTGTAACTTAGTTGCTGGAACACAGGCAACATTCTAGTAAATCTCCTCTGTACTCTCTCTATTTTGTTGACATCCTTCCTATAATTAGGCGACCAAAATTGTACACCATACTGCAGAATTGGTCTTACCAATGCCTTGTACAATTTTAACATTACTTCCCTACTCCTATATTCAATGCTCTGATTTATAAAGGCCAGTGCACCAAAAGCTTTCTTTACCACCCTATCTACATGCGATTCCACCTTCAGGGAACTATGCACAGTTATTCCTAGATCCCTCTGTTCCACAGCATTCCTCAATTCCCTACCATTTACCATGTACGTCCTGCCAAGATGTAGCACCTCACACTTATCAGCATTAAACCCCATCTGCCATCTTTCAGCCCACTCTTCCAAATGTCCCAAATCTCTCTGTAGACTTTGAAAATCTACTTCATTATCCACAGCACCACCTATCTTAGTATCATCTGCATACTTACTTATCCAATTTTCCACCCCATCATCTATATCATTGATGTACATGACAAACAACAGTGGACCCAACACAGATTCCTGAGGCACCCTACTGGTCACCGGCTTCCAACCTGACAAACAGCCATCCACCATTACTCTCTGGCATCTCCCATTCAGCCACTGTTGAATCCATCTTGCTACTCCGCCATTAACACCCAAAGATTGAACCATCTTAACCAACCTACCATGGTGATTTTGGGGAAAACCATGGGGAACCTTGTCAAAGGCCTTACTGAAATCCATATAGACAACATCCACTGCTTTACCCTCATCAATTTCCCTAGTAACCTCTTCAAAAAATTTAAGAAGGTTTGTCAAACATGACCTTCCAGGCACAAATCCATGTTGACTGTTATTGATCAGACCCTGTTTATCCAGATGCTTATATATATTATCTCTAAGTATCCTTTCCATTAATTTGCCCACCACTGACGTCAAAATAACAGGTCTATAATTGCTTGGTTTATTCTTTGACCCCTTTTTAAACAATGGAACAACGTGCGCAGTACGCCAATCCTCCGGCACTATTCCCGTTTCTAATGACTTCTGAAATATTTCTGTCATAGCCCCTGCTATTTCTACACTAACTTCCCTCAATATCTTAGGGAATATCCTGTCAAGACCTGGAGACTTATCCACTTTTATATTTTTCAAAAGTGTCAGTACTTCCTCCTCTTTGAATCTCATAGTTTCCATAGCTACTCTACTTTTTTCCCTTACCTCACAGAGTTCAATATCCTTCCCCTTGGTGAATACCGAAAATAAATTGTTCAATATCTCCTCCATCTCTTTTGGCTCTGCAGATAGCTGTCCATTCTGGCTCTCTAATGGTCCAATTTTATCCCTCGTTATCCTTTTGCTATTAATATAGCTGTAGAAACCCTTTGGATTTACTTTCACCTTTCTTGCCAAAGCAACCTCATATCTTCTTTTAGCTTTTCTTATTTATTTCTTAAGATTCTTTTTACATTCTTTATACTCATCTAGCACCTCATTTACTCCATGTCTCCTATAATTATTGTGGATATCTCTCTTTTTTCGAACCAAGTGTCCAATTTCCCTTGAAAACCATGGCTCTTTCCGATTTTTACTATTTCCTTTCAACCGAACAGGGACATAAAGATTCTGTACTCTTACAATTTCCCCTTTAAATGTCCTCCATTTCTCTTCTACATCCTTCCCATAAAACAAAATGTCCCAATTCACTCCTTTTAAATCATTACGCATTCCCTCAAAGTTAGCCTTTCTCCAATCAAAAATCTCAACCCTAGGTCCAGTTCTGACTCTCTCCATAATTATATTGAAACTAATGGTATTGTGATCACTGGTCCCGAAGTGCTCATCAACGCATACCTCTGTCACCTGACCTGCCTCATTTCCTAACAGGAAGTCCAGCACTGCCCCTTCTCTGGCCGATACCTCTATGTATTGCTGCAAAAACTATCCTGCACGCATTTAACAAACTCCAAACCATCCAGCCCATTTACAGAATGTGTTTCCCAGTCTATTTTTGGAAAATTGAAATCTCCCACAATCACTACCTTGTGCTTACTACTAATATCTGCTATCTCCTTACATATTAGCTCTTCCAATTCTCACTCCCCATTTGGCGGTCTATAATACACTCCTAAAAGTGTTGCTACACTGTTCCCACTTCTCAGTTCCACCCAAATAGCCTCCCTAGACGAGCCCTCTAATCTGTCCTGCCAAAGCACTGCTGTAATATCTTCTCTGACAAGCAATGCAACCCCTCCACCTCTGGTCCCTCCAATTCTATCACACCTGAAGCAACAAAATCCTGGAATATTTAGTTTCCAATCACAACCCTCCCGCAACCATGTTTCACTGATTGCCACAACATCATATTTCCAGGTGTCAATCCAGGCTCTAAGTTCATCCACCTTTCTTACAATGCTCCTAGCATTAAAATATACACATTTTAGAAACCCACCATCCCTTATTCTCTGTTTATTACCTTTTTCCTCTTTCTTGCCTACATTTTGGGTCCGAGTGCTTACCTTCTCTGCCTCTTGCCCCTCACCCCATCCCCTAGCCCCCTCTACCCGAGTCCCTCCCACCAGCCTATCTAGTTTAAAGTCTCCTTTGCAAATCTCCCCGCCAGGATATTAGTTCCCCTCGGGTTCAAGTGCAACCCGTCCTTTTTATACAGATCATGCCTTCCCCAAAAGAGGTCCCAGTGATCAAGAAACTTTAATCCCTGCCCACTGCACCAGTCCCTCAGCCACGCATTTATCCTCCACCTCATTCCATTTCTACTCTCACTGTCACGTGGCACAGGCAGTAATCCTGAAATTGTTACTCTTTTGATCCTTCTCCTTAACTTTCCCCCCAACTCCCTAAATTCTCCTTTCAGGACCTCTTCTCTTTTTCTGACTATGTCATTGGTACCTATGTGTACCACAACATCAGGCTCCTCTCCCTCCCTTTTCAGAATCTTTTCGACACGTTCCGACGCATCTGAGACCCTGGCACCAGACCCTGATGTTTCAGAATTTCTATCATCGGCTGATTGTCGATCCAGGGCTGTTCGCCAATGCTATTTTAAGTTCCGTTTAAGTGCCCTGGGATAAAGGGGTACTGTTGTTTGTTTATATTTTTAAATAAACTTTATTACTGCATTAAATGCAATGTTACTACTAATGCATTAATTTCTCATTCGAGTCAATCAATGCAGTGGGATGCCGAGATTTGTAACCTGCGGCATGAAATCACAAAGCTTTGAACTCTTCACGGTATCACTCACGTGACTCCGAAGTAAGATTAAACGAGAACTTACCAGTTTGAACTTTGATCTTGATTTTATGAGGAGTTACGTTGATGATAACGTGCCCGCCACGCCCAACCCTCTCTCATAAAGGATCATCTGGTAGTTCTCGAGTCACGCATCTTACTATGTCACTTCGGTGTTGTTATTTGTGATTTCATACTGCTGCTTTGAAGATTGGTGCGCATGCGGCCTGGCGGGTCTTGTTCACATAATCACCAACGTAACTCCTCATAAAATCAAGATCAAACTTTGAACTGGTAAATTCTCGTTTAATCTTACTATTATCAGGTAATTTCAATCCTGCAGAATCACTAATTGGCATTAACAAACTTTTTGGGTTTAACAACAATCTCGTAGTTTCATCACCATTTAGACCAACTGAATTTAAATAATATGGATGTTCTGGTTGGATTTCCTCAGGTCCTGGTTTGTTTGGCTAGCCCTATCGACTAGGAATGTAATGCCTGCCCCACCACTGAACTCAGTTATGCTCTTTTAATTCTCCTCCCAGGTACCAGATTCTTTAATTATCGTTGCAGTTTTTCTTCTAATCCAATATAATGACTTTAATATGAGACAGAGGACTATGAAAAAAGTTTGTTTTTTTTGGCCTACTTGAATAACTTATTTTTTTTTGTACATGGAATCCCTGAAGTCTCCTTATAGTTTTGTCCTGGGAAGATGGAATTTGAAACTAACAAAACATTTCAAAGCTTTGGCTTTGAGCCATTTGATTTAAATAGACCTTCAGGTCAGTATTTTAACTCAATGTATTTCTGAGTTTGGGAGTAGGATTGAGATTAAACACAATGAAATTGACTAAGTGACTGAAAATCAGTCAGTACCCATTGACATCAGAGTGGGGTCTACCACCACTTTGAGGAGGGTTGTGTTGCTAACATGGTGATAGCACATGAATAATATTAGCAGGAATTTAGGGATTTGGTTCAGTTCTTTCTGGAATTTACCAATGAAAGCAATCAAAATGCGCGGCACAGTAGCGCAGCAGAATAGTTGCTCTTACAGCGCCAGAGACCCGGGTTCGATCCTGACTATGGGCGCTGTCTGTACGGGGTTTGTGCATTCTCCCTATGACCGCGTTGGTTTTATCCTGGTGCTCCAGTTTCCTCCCACACTCCAAAGACGTGCAGGTTTGTCGTTTTATTGGCTTTGGTAAAAAAATGGGAAATTGTCCCTATTGTGTAGGATAGTACTAGTGTATGGGGTTCACTGGTTGGCATGGACTAGGTGGGCCAAAGGGCCTGTTTCCGCATTATATCTCTAAACTATACTAAACTAAAAACACAGCAAGGCCTGATTAGGATGAAGAACTGAATAAGTAGTGCAGTCCCACTGCTGTATTCTTGATTGAACACTAAAAATAAAAATGATTCAATGATATTTTATTGTCACATCTGCCTAGGTTTAGTGACATGCTTTGGTTTACATACAACCCGGTAAAATCATATAGCAGCAGACCTCAGTTAGGCAGTATGCAAGTGTTGTCACGTTTCTAGTGCCAACAAAGTTACAAAGGTTCACTGAACAGTCCAATCTAATGTCGGCTGCTAGCAGGCCTAACCCCCCCCCCCAGCTGGGTCCCTCATGTTCTCGGCGCCCCCTCCCCCGGCTGAGTCCCCTTTATTCTCGGCTGTCCCCCCGCCAGCCCCCCCTTCATTCTTCATTTGTTCACAAAAACTGTGGTAGGAGGTTGCCTAGAAATCCCTGGAGCTCCCTGATAATGGGAGCTAAGATGGAAATCTTTGCAGCTCAGTTTCCACATTTTGGAGTTGGCTACTTAATGAACTGCTTTAGACAACTACAACAATGAGGTCCTGGTTATGCAGTCTTACTTTGGGACTTGGCCGGTGGCAGAACTCTCAGGTCATCAGCGGCTCCTCACATATGCACCGAAGTGCAGCTCACCCCATTAATGTGGAGTGCACCGAGAACAAATCTCTTCAAACGTGTCTCTGGAGTCCAGGGATGTTTGCAGTGCCTTGCCATGTCCTGTAATGATCGCCAGACAAATAATTTGAAGGCACGCTACCTTTGACAGTCAGGAGGTGGAAGATATTTGTAGCTTACTGGTACAAAACCCATTGTCTGGTGGACCTGGTGGCTATACTTCACCAGTGTCAACGTAACTGAATTTCAGCAGCAGAATGGAACTCACAGCCTTCTACTATAAAGCACTTTTAGTGCTTTGGCCCAGAGATAAATTTTGAAGCAACTGTTTTGTAGCAGCTATAGTGCTTTAGAAATTATTCCATTCATTGGCAATTTGACAAGTTGCATTGAATTGTCAAAGCAGAAAAATAAATGGATTTCATTGATAAAAGGGGTGGTACCGTATTTCTCCCTCTATCGCTCATCGGCATGCCTTGGGTGCAGTTGCGACACACTTTGATAGGTTAATATGTACCGAGTGGACTGAGGGCAAAGAAGTTTATTCATCAGTCAGACCTTTTCAAAACCAAAGTGCCAATTTTTACTAAATCATATCTAGGCGATTCAAAAATGATTCTGCCTGGCCCACATAAAATGTGTCAAACATTTACAAAGCAATTGCAGTCAGTCACCCGAGTACCAACATAACTTTTATCCACATTAATCCTGTCTCTTGACTCCTATTTTATTCCAATAGATACAATACAAATTCAAGAATTATTTTGTTGTTTTAATCTACAGTAAGCTATTCAGAAACACAGAAATCAGTTTATCATTCAATGCCTGAAACAAGAACATCAGTAGACTTTGAAAACCATCGGCAAAATACTGCTGGGGCTGCAAATCTCAAATCAACAAACTCCTTTTAAATATGCATAAGATGAGGATGGTGGAGGATCTTTCCTTTCAATTTATTTACTTTAGGCAAGATGTAAAAAAAGCTTCAGTCGTCATGCAAAAGAGAACTGGCAAAGTGATTTAGTGAGCGAGGATCTTAACTGTGTGGACAAACTATTCTTCATTGGACTGAAAAGGTGGTGGATGATTTTTCCTTGCCTTTTCCCCTCTGCAGGAAAGTCAAATAGAGGACCTAGAATGAAAGTTGATGCCAGTAGAACCAAATGTGACACATAGCAATGTCTTAAAAAAATATTTAATATACAGTTTCTTCATATAGGTACAGCTGTTATCAGGCAACTGAATCATCCTACCTCAACCAGAGAGCAGTGCTGAATTACTATCTACCTCTTTGAAGTCGCTTGGACTATCCTTGATTGGTCTCTGCTGGCTTTATCTTGCACTAAACGTTATTCCCTTATCATGTATCTATACACTGTAAATGGATTGATTGCTAACTGGTTAGCATGCAAAACAAGCTTTTCACTGTACCTTGGTACATGTAACAATAAATTAAACTGAACAAATATAGTGAATCATTAATGTCTGGAATGTACTGCCAGGTGTAATAGATTTAATGGAAGAGTTCAATTGGGACCTGGATAATTGCAATGAAATAATTCTGTCCAGGATCTTTGGTAGAGGGTAAGGGAGTTCTTCCACAGAGTCAGAATGGACTTAATGGGCCAATATCCTCTTTCTAATCTGTAACCACTCAATGAGTTCCAATCAAGGTTTTCGAAGACACAAACAATTGCAGATATTGGAATCTTGAGCAGAAAACAAACTCTGTGGGTTGGGCAGCATCTGTGGAGTGAAATGGAGAGTTGATGTTTTGGGTCAAGACCCTTCCTCTCATTAGGGTTTTTGAAGCAATTTAAGATAGAAACAGCCAATAAATCTTAAACTATTAATTGATCATGATACATTAATTGCCTATTTACCAATGTCTTCCAATTGTCTTCCAATGCCAGTTAAATAGTTAAGGGCCTGTCCCACTTGGGCGACCTAATCCGCAAGTTCTGGTGAGTTTTCCCTCGACTCATACTCGCAGCATTATCGACATGAGGTCATGGGAGGTCTTCGTAACTCTCCTCATGCTCGAGAGTGGTCTCCGCGAACTCGAGGCCCCAGCTAGGCCGCGGCGTTTTTTTCAATATGTTAAAAAATGCCCGTGAGTAAAAAAAGATCACCATGGAAAAAATCAATACTTTTTTTTACTCTTAGGTTGAATCGTAGTAGGTTGTAGTAGGTCGCCATGTTAGTCATAGGTAATTGAGGGTAGCCGAAGGTAGTCATAGATAGTCTTCATCATTCTCCCAGCTTCGGATGATAGCTAAACTAAAACAATTCCTCCAATTTGAAGACCTCGAAAAGATCATCCACTCATTTATCTCCTCCCAACTTGTTTACTGCAACTCCCTTTACACTGGCATCAGCCAATCATTCCTGTCCCGCCTGCAATTGGTTCAAATGCCGCAGCGAGACTCCTGACGGGGATCTGATAAAGGGACCACATCACCCCGATTCTGGCCTCTCTCCACTGGCTCCCTGTGCGGTTCAGAATCAATTACAAGCTCCTTCTTTATGTATGCAATGTCCTTAATGGGCTTGCCCCCACCCACATCAAAAGTCTGGTTACCCATGATACCACCTCCAGGTGCCTCAGACTTGAGGTTACTGACCATCCCGAGGTCTAGGCATAAGCTTAGGGGCGACCGTGCTTTTGCGGTTGCAGCTCCTAGACTATGGAACAGCATCCCTCTTCCCATCAAAACTGCCCCCTCCATCGACGCTTTTAAGTCTGGATTTAAAACTTATTTCTACTCTCAAGCCTTTCTTGAGGTCGTCTGAGGGACCGCTGTATGTATGTATTGATGTATGTATGGTAGATCTATGTACCACTGTTTGTAGCACGTTAGTACCTGCACCAATGTAAAGCACGTTGGTCAATGAGAGTTGTTTTTAAATGTGCTATAGAAATAACATTGACTTGACTTGATGGTCGAAGGGAGGTTGAAAAAGATCGGAGGAGGTCGTCTTCACTCACCACTATTCGGTGTCCTATTTTCCGGAAGTTAGTCGTAGCTAGTCGAAGCTGGCCTTCAACATAGTCGAAGGAGGTCGAAGGAGGTCTTCAACATGCATTTTTTCAGACTCTTCTAAACTCGCCAATTAGGTCGCCCAAGTGGGACAGCCCCTTTAGCATTGGTAACATGGTTCAAGCAGTAGCTAATATGGTTTTTGATTTTTCCCAATTGCTTTCCGTCTTCTTCTGGTATTATAGTTTCAATATGTATTGCCATTGCTCCAAAAGCACAACCAGATTTTTTTATGAAAGTGTCCTTAGCAATCACAGCTTTGGAACTCCAGAAATGCCATCAAAACTTTGCTTAAAATGTCAACTTTCATGCAGTCATTTCAGTTTAATTTCAAATAACTTGTCTTGTTTTTATAATGCAGAGATAGCTGTAAATTAATAACCTGCTGATCTAAAGGTGGTTGATCTTCAAATTTAGTGCAACCTGTCTTATGCTACCTGTTAGTGCCTGCTGAGAGTTGAAAGACTCAACTTCCAACTTATTTTATCATTTAATTTGCATGCTGTTCAAAACCCTTACTACCAAATGTAGAATTTCAGCATTGCCTGGATTAATGAATGAAAAGATTAAAGTATTTTCTACACCTCATTTGACTAAACTTATTTTCTAAGACTCGACTGGGTTTTTGCAGATTATTTTATAGCACCTGGTTTGCAATCAATGCAATTCTGAAGTGTTTCTTCTTCTATAATTCCATTTTTCCACAACTGATAATGGAACTACTACTAAGATTTAAATAAAACCTAACGGAGCTTGATAACAGCAAAACTGGCTTTAATGGCAGATTTTAACTGAGTTTCCATTCTTTTGATCTCTCCAGCACTTTTAGTAATGTCTATACATATTCCATATTCCATTTAATCTGAACCTGTCAACAGATTTATTCTTAGGTCATTCTTTTGGCTTTGCAATAAGGTGGGCCCTAATTGTTTTGAAGATTCTCAAAACACTCATCTGGTTAGACTGCATCTGGGAAGGAGAAATAGATTCAGCTCATAGACTGTTCTTTGTGGCTCGGATAGTTTAGTTTATTGTCACATGCACCAATGTAAAGCGTTTTATAGCCAGCTGTCCAGTCAGCTAAAGGATCATTTAGATACATGATCACAGTTGAGCCGTCCACATTGTATCTGACGGTTTTAAGTTGCAGAGAAGATGGAGGTGAGATGGTCAGCGGGAAGACTTTGGTGTGTGAAGCCAGGGTTACCATGGAGATAGGTTGTAGATGCCACCATTTTGCAGAGTACCAACACTCAGTCCGCAGATGTTATCCTGAGCATCCTGTTGCTTGCTGCTTTAAATGCCCATCCTACTTTCACTATGATCTATCTGTCAGTGGTCGCATGCATGTTTAGTTTATGTTCATGTTATAGGAGCAGAATTAGGTCATTTGGCACATCAAGTGTACACTGCCATTCACTCATGGCTGATCTATCTTTCCCTCTCAACCCCATTTTCCTGCCTTCTCTTCATAACCCCTGTCACCCGTACTAATCAAGAATCTATCAATTTCCACCTTAAAAATGTATGGTTGTCCTCTACAGCCTTCTGTGGCAATTAATTGCACAGATTCATCACTCTGTGACTAAATTAATTGCTCCCCATCTCCTTTCTAAAGGTACATCCTTTTATTCTGAGGCTCTGCCCTCTGGTCCTAGACTCTCCCACTATTGGAAACATCCTCTCCACATCCACGCTATCCAGCCCTACTGTTTGGTTTACATCAATGCCCAATATGCGTTTGAGGAAGAACATAACATCTTCCATCTGGGCATGTTGCAGCACTTTCTGTTCTTATTTAAGATATAAATTGTGCAGTTTTCTTCTATTTTCATGGGACTTAATTTCCCTTGAAAGATCCAAAGGAACATCTCATTACTCTATCAGGACCCATGCATGAATATTAAAATGGATAATATTCAATTATATTCAATGTACAAATATATATTAATGAGACTATGAATTCTCAATCATCTCAAAAATAAAATATCTTCCTCTCTTGTACATGACCATGCAACGTATCCTTTGGGGAATTTTATCATCGACAGGGTATCCATTTTGGTGACATTTCAATTTTTGGCCTTGATATTTACCTCAACCTTTATATAAGCCAAGTATTAATACAGATGATCAATAAAAAAGCATAAAACACCCATTGCATCGTCTCAGCCACAGTAATGCATGCTTTAAATCAGAGGTCACCAGATTTTGTGTCTTTTGTTTGTGATGTGATCTCTGGCTGTTCAGCAAAGGGTGGAAGAGCACGGTTGCATATCAAGTTTAACTGTCTTGTATATCTCTCAAATCTTGGTATTAACAGAGCTACTTTTTCTATTTAAATTAATAATCTATTGATCCAGAACTGCATCAAATCTGCTACTTCAGCAGAATTCTATCTTCCTCCACCTGTTTATGCCTGCTAAGATATTGTGTGCTGAATATCCACCCTATTTTAAAACGTTTACACGATCTTCAATGTTCATAGTCATAACTTAATTTTTAAATGGTTTAATAATTTGTTATTGTCACATATGCACAGCACAGAGAAATTTTCCTGCACAACCCACAATCGCACAGTCGCCATTAATTGGCACCATTTACAAAGAAAAAGTCCAAAGTCCAAAGTTTGGTCAACATGCTGGAAGTACTGGAGTGACCCATTCCAGGTAAGCCCAGGGAAGCATCAGGCTGCTGCGGGCCCACAACCCAACGTCTCACTTCCCGCCCGAATGTCATTATGTCGCAAAGGAGTCTCCTGCAGCCGACCTGGGAGGCGCTGGAGGCAATACTCTGGTCCCTCTCCTACCAGCCCGCTCCTCGCATCCTTCATCACCAGCAACTCCCACCTTGACTCTCCGGTCTTCATGGCATCCGAGCATCCCCCTGCAGGCAGCGGCCTGCTGGGTCTTTCTTTACAGCGACAAACCAGGCCATGCACTGCCTGTGGCCGTGGGCAGTCCGCTGCGTTTTCGATCTCGGCGGCCAGCGGGTCTTTGTTCACATCGGCCAAATACATTAATCTGGTAATGTAACTGGTCATCGTTGCCCATTATTAGTTCATGGTTCAGTCTAAATAGCCAAATCAAAATCATCGATGAATTTATCTGCTAATAAGTCAACAATGTCGAAGCAACCTATATACTTTTGCAACGCAAATTGAAAATGAACAACAAGGACTGGGCTTTGAGCACTAGACTGCTTGCGTTTCTGAGACAACGCAAGTTGTTAGGGTGTAGCTGGTGCCCTTACCTCAAGGCAAGGCCTATTTTTTCTCTCACTGATCTGCAAACAATGCACCCATTTAGATTGAAACACAACAGTATTAATTAATTCTGCCAACAAGTGTAATGCAATGAAGTCATTTTAATTCACAAGTTCACAAGTTATAGGAGTAGAATTAGGCCATTCGGCCCATCGAGTCCACTCCCCCATTCAATCATGGCTGCCTCCTAATCCCATTTTCCTGCCTTCTCCCCATAACCCTTGATACCCGTTCTTAATTCGACATATGCAGCTATTCTTGAGCAAAATCAAGATCTTGTCAATTAAAGGATACATGTTGTAACATGACCACTTTGTTTGCATTATTATTGGATTATTTGTTTTCAATACAATGCTATTTGCATCTCTGATTTTTACTTTCCAGACCCCGTTATTTCCCTGTCATTTTCTTGGCTGAGTGATCCCTTTCAGCTGTGGTCCTTTGCCACAATTGTCCCTCACTCATTGTCAACAAACTGTGCTTCATCTTGAAATCCTTCCTCTTGTCTCCAGCTAACAGAATGAAAAGGATGTTAATCTTGCTTCTTTTATTGATTGTTCATGAACTCCAGAAACATTTGGCAGTTGAAGCTGTTGACAGCAACCAGTGTATGTGAAGATGGCTGATCTTCTGTCTCCTCGTGACGTTTACTATCAACTTTACTGCTACTTTTTCATCTTCAATATAATGTCTGCAGAAAGATTTATTCTTCTCCTGAAATTGAATCAGTAACCTTCTAAATGATATGTTGGTGATATGTCTGCCTGTTTCAATGAAAGAGTTTAAACTGTCACCAGGTGTCCTCTGTGAAGATAGTAACAGTTTGCCCTGATTTTGAAGCAGCTTTTGTGTAGGTCAGTGATGGTTAGTTGGAATCTCACCTATTTGTTCAGAAATTACATTTTGACTATTTTAACTCTGGACCCTTATTAACCGGATCCCAGTTCCGTTCCCAATCAGAACAAGTAGAGGCATTGGCTAGGAAATGGTAACATCTCCCTGAAAATTCTCCAACCCCCAGTCACCTTCACACTTGGGTATGTGCAAGCAGAGACGTACACAGATGGTCTCAGCAAGAGACTGGGATTCATTTATAGGAGGCGCTGCCTCAAAAAGATAGCCAACATCATGAAAGATCCACCCCACCCTGGCCACACTACAGAACACATCACTAACCGAAGATCTATGGACTCTCTTTTGTTGCACTAAGGACTTTGGGCATTTTTTGCACTTGTATTGGGGTTATTAATTTATTGGATTTTGTTTATTATGTAATATCTATGTATAGTTTGTTACAAACCTGCTGCAAGTAAGAATTTTTGTCTAAAGAATGGTCCCTGCTCAAGATGTCACCTATTCATTTTGTCCAGAGATGCTGCCTGACCCGTTGAGTTACTACATCACTTTGTGTCTGTTGTTACCTATCCCTATTCTACAGATTTGCGGCCTGACCCACTGAGTTACTTGGACACTTTGCATTCTTTTGGGTGAACCAGCATCTGCCATTCCTTGTTTCTACTCTCATTGTTCTGTTGTTGGTACATTTGACAATTAAGCACTCTTCACTTGACTCTTGATTCATGACAGTGTCCAGCCAACAAGCCCCACCGAGATTACCATTGATGGCATAATGGAATTTGTCTACCTAGCACACACTGGTAGTAGGATGCACAGTCAAGTATATCAGTGCAGTGCCTTGGTGCTTCTGTTGTGGTCCCTGTGATGTAATGGCTTAAAGTTTGTGGTCTATTTATTAACTTCCATTCTTTTGTTTGAAAACCTTTTCTTAATGATTAATTTGCAAAATATATCCCATCACAACAAAAAAAAAGTGAGATAAGTACAAGTGCTTCCTTCAATTTTTTAAACATCGCACAATGTTCCAGAGCTCATTAACAATGCCAGAGGAGTCTGGATGATTGATGACAGGAGTCCTGATCTCGGCCTCTTTACTCTAATACTCATAACTATGCAGTATCATAAGATGAGGATAGAGTGACCTCCTTCAACCCATCCCTCCCAAATCCTCTGCTCTTCCTCCTCAATCGTAACTGCAATGAACTGGAACCAAGACCACCTTCCTCTGCTTACTGGCTTGGTGTCCAGCAAGCCGTCATGTCCTGAAGACATGGCAATGGAATCCCCCTTCCTCACAGTTCAAACAGTCCAGTAATCTTCAGTGTCTTTATTAGTATAATCTGCTGAATGTAAAAACAATGGAAACATTCAGATGCCTTGTGCTGCTGGGCAGGGGAGGGGAGAGAAAGATAAATGACACAGGATGTTTGTATTTGGAACAGTTTTAACAGAACAAAAAGTTATAAATATTCAAGAAAGCCTTTGGGAACAGATTTGTTATCCCTTTATCTGTTAAGTTTGTTTTACTTTGCATGGTGGATTGCAAAAATGAGCCTTTTGAGTTACAGTGGCTTGCAAAAGTTTTCTTACCTCTTGAACTTTTCCACATTTTGTCACGTTACAACCACAAATGTAAATGTATTTTATTGGGATTTTATGTGATAAACCAACACAAAGTGGTGCATAATTGTGAAGTGGAAGGAAAATGATGCATGGTTTTTAAATTCTTTTACAAATAAAAAAACTGAAAAGTGTGGTGTGGAAAAGTATTCAGCCCCCTTTACTCTGATACCCCTAAATAAAATCCAGTGCAACGAATTGCCTTCAGAAGTCACCTAATTAGTAAATAGAGTCCACTTGTGTGTAATCTAATCTCAGTATAAATACAGCTGTTCTGTGAAGGCCTCAGAGGTTTGTTAGAGAGCATTAGTGAACAAACAGCATCATGAAGCCCAAGGAACACACCAGACAGGTCAGGGATAAAGTTGTGGAGAAGTTTAAATCAGAGTTAGGTTATAAAAAAATATCCCAAGCTTTGAACATCTCACGGAGCAAACCTACCAAGACATGGCCGTCCACCTAAACTGACAGGCCGGGCAAGGAGAGCATTGATCAGAGAAGCATCCAAGAGGCCCATGGTAACTCTGGAGGAGCTGCAGAGATCCATAGCTCAGGTGGGAGAATCTGTCCATAGGACAACTATTAGTCGTGCACTCCACAAATCGGGCCTTTATGGAAGAGTGGCAAGAAGATAGCCATTGTTGAAACAAAGCCATAAGAAGTCCCATTTGCAGTTTGCCACAAGCCATGTGGGGGACAGAGCAAACATGTGGAGGAAGGTGCTCTGGTCTGATGAGAACAAAATTGAAGTTTTTGGCCTAAATGCAAAACGCTATGTATGGCGTAAAACTAACACTGCACATCACCCTGAACACACCATCCCCACTGTGAAACATGGTGGTGGCAGCATCATGCTGTGAGGATGCTTTTCTTCAGCAGGGACAGGGAAGCTGGTCAGAGTTGATGGGAAGATGGATGGAGCCAAATACAGGGCAATCTTGGAAAAAAAACTGTTAGAGTCTGCAAAAGACTTGAGACTGGGGCAGAGGTTCACCTTCCAGCAGGACAACGATCCCAAACATACAGCCGGAGCTTCAATGGAATGGTTTAGATCAAAGCATATTCATGTGTTAGAATGGCCCAGTCAAAGTCCTTCAATTAAATCCATTGAGAATCTCTGGCAAGACTTGAAAATTGCTGTTCACTGACGCTCTCCATCCAATCTGACTGAGCTTGAGCTACTTTGCAAAGAAGAATGGGCAAACATTTCAGTCTCTAGATGTGCAAAGCTGGTAGAGACATACCCAAAAGACTTGCAGCTGTAATTGCAGCAAAAGGTGGTTCTACAAAGTATTGACTCAGGGGGGCTGAATACTTTTGCGTGCCACATTTTTCAGTTTTTTATTTGTAAAAAATGTGAAAACCATGTATCATTTTCCTTCCACTTCACAATTATGTGCCACTTTGTGTTGGTCTATCACGTAAAATCCCAATAAAATACATTTACGTTTGTGGTTGTAACGTGACAAAATGTGGAATAGTTCAAGGGGTATGAAAACTTTTGCAAGCCACTGTATATTAAAGGCTGGGCCTTATTCGCGTGTAGCTAGTCTGCATCCTATTTAGTGGAAATGAGTTTGCGGCTGCTTCTTAAAGGGCAGCACATGTGGTAGGGCTACTTTCCTACAGCTCATGTAACCCAGCTTTGAAGCTGACGTCTGTTTTTAGGTTTTAGTCTGCACCGACCAGGGATCCACGCACATTATCACTATCCTACACACACTAGGGACAATTTACACATACACCTAGCCAATTAACTTACACACCTGTACGTCTTTGGAGTGTGGAAGGAAACCGAACTTCTCGGAGAAAACCCACGCAGGTCACGGGGAGAACACACAAATTCCGAACAGACAGCACCCGTAGCCGGGATTGAACCCGGGTCTCCGGCGCTGTAAGGCAGCAACTCTACCACTGCGCCACCGTGACTCTGGCGCTGACTGTACGGAGTGTGCATCTTCACTCTGTAACTGCGAGGGTTTCTTCCAGGCACTCCATTTTCCTCCCACTAGATTAGCAGATTGAGCAGTTAATTGGCCTCTGAATTGCTTCAAGTGTGTTGGTGAATGGTGGAATCTGGTTTAGGTTTATTAATGTCACATGTACTGAGGTACAGTGAAAGGCCTTGTTTTGCTTGCTATCCAATCAGACCAGATAATACTAAACATAAATACAATTAGGTCAAACTCAAATATAATAGGTAGAGCAAAGGGGAAGATATGGAATGCAGAATATAGTTCTCAGAAACCTTGGGTGAACTTTGAGATCCGCACCCTTCTGAAGTCCAGACACCGACCATTCACGTCTGATGATACAGTGGACTACAAGGTCCAGATACGACCTTGGTAAGGCCATCAAAAAGGCCAAAGGGACTTCTGCTCCAAACTGGAGGATGAGACAGATGTTTGGCAGCTGTGGCAGGGCCTGAATGCAATCACCTCCTACAAGGTGAAACCAGGAGGCAGCTGGAATGTCGGCGAAACATCACTCCCTGACGAGCTCAATGCGTTTTACGCACGCTTTGATAGGGAGAATACTGATGCGCCTTCCCGAGCCCCCATTCGCTGTGATGGTATTTCAGTCTCAGTCACAGGGGCCAACGTCAGGAAATCCTTCAGAGGGGTGAACCCTCGAAAAACTCCTGGACCTGATGGTATACCTGGTCATGTTCTAAAACCCTGTGCAGACCAACTGGCTGCAGTTTTTACGGACATTTTCAACCTCTCACTTCTGAGGTCTGAGGTCCTCACCTGCTTTAAAAGGGCATCAATTATACCAGTGCCCAGGAAGAGTAAGGCGATGTGCCTCAATGACTATCGACCAGTGGCACTAATGCCTGTGGTGAAGAAGTGCTTTGAGAGGTTGATCATGGAGCAAATCAACTCCTACCTCGACAAGAACCTGGACCCACTGCAGTTCGCTTACCACCACAACAGATCAACGGTGGATGCGATCTCGCTGGCCCTCCACTCCACTCTGGACCACTTGAAATACAAAAACTCATATGTCAGGCTGCTATTTATCGATTACAGCTCGACATTTAACACAATCATCCCCTCCAAGCTGGTTACCAAACTCTCAGAACTGGGTCTCTGCGCATCCCTCTACAATTGGATCCTCGACTTCCTCATTCACAGACCGCAGTCCGTTCGTATAGAAGGAAATGTGTCAGCCTCGATAACAATCAGCACGGGAGCACCTCAAGGCTGCATGCTCAGCCCCTTGCTGTACTCACTCTATACTCATGACTGCGTAGCCGGTCACAGTGCGAACTCCATCGTTGATGACACCACTGTTGTGGGACGTATCACTGATGGGGATGAGTCAGAGTATAGAAGGGAGATCGAGCAACTGTCCATATGGTGCCAGCACAATAACCTGGCCCTCAACACCAGCAAAACCAAGGAACTGGTTGTGGACTTTGGAAGGAGTCGGATGGGGACCCACAGTCCCGTTTATATCAACGGGTCGATGGTTGAAAGGGTCAAGAGCTTCAAATTCCTGGGAGTGCACATCTCTGAAGATCTTTCCTGGTCCGAGAACACTAATGCAATTATCAAGAAAGCACATCAATGCCTCTACTTCCTGAGAAGATTACGGAGAGTCGGTTTGTCAAGGAGGACTCTCTCTAACTTCTACAGGTGCACAGTAGAGAGCATGCTGACCGGTTGCATCGTGGCTTGGTTCGGCAACTTGAGCGCCCTGGAGAGGAGAAGACTACAAAAAGTAGTAAACACTGCCCAGTCCATCATCGGCTCTGACCTCCCTTCCATCGAGGGGATCTATCACAGTCGCTGCCTCAAAAAGGCTGGCAGCATCATCAAGGACCCACACCATCTTGGCCACACACTCATCTCCCTGCTACCTTCAGGTAGATGGTACAGGAGCCCGAAGACTGCAATGACCAGGTTTAGGAATAGCTACTTCCCCACAGCCATCAGGCTATTAAACATAGCTCGGACAAAACTATGATAATTAATAACCCATTATCTATTATTAGTTATTTGCACTTTATCAGTTTATTTATTCATGTGTGTACGTATTTATATAATGATATATGGACACACTGATCTATTTTGTAGTAAATGCCTACTATGTTCTGTGTGCCAAAGCAAAGCAAGAATTTCATTGTCCTATCAGGGACACATGACAATAAACTCACTTGGGACTTGAGCATTGTAGCGCATCAGTTCTATAAATAAAATCCAATGTTCTCAATGGGGTAGAAGTGAATCAGACAGTACCTTGACTTACGGAAGGACTGCTCAGAAGCCTGATGACAGAGGGGAAGAAACTCCTGTCTGGTAGTGTGCACTTTCAGGCTTCTGTACTTTTTGTCCATCAGGAGCAAGGAGAAGAAGGACTGGCCAGGGTTGGATGCGAGTGCAGAATATAGTTGTCACCATTGTGGTGCATCAATCCCATAGACAGACTCTAATGACCACAATGGGATAGAGATGTATGAGACAGTACCTTCCCCTCTGTTGCCTGGACCATTCTCCAAGGCAGCATGAAGTGTAGATGGAGGCATTTTGTGTGGAGTCTGGTCTATGTAGGTACTTCAACATCACTCTGCAATTTCTCGTGGTCTTGGGCAGAACTGTTCCCAAATCAACTTGTGATGCAACCCGACAGTATGCTTTCTATGGTGTATTGGTTGACGTTGATAAGAGCCATTGGAGGCATATCAAAAATCCTCAGTTTTCTATGGAAGAAGAGGTGTTGGTGTGCCTTCTAGGCTCTTGGATCTGGGGGGCAGTTGATGGGACTGTGGAGAATAATTTATAGGGAAAATTAATGCGGAATGGGATTGCACTGTGAGTTGGCATGGATATGATGGGTCAAAATAACCAATTTGTATGTAATAAGGAAATATGTATTCTGGAAAATTGGATAATGCTTAAGTTTGTGCATTGAATGGGGGTTCAATGAGAAATTCACTGGAGATAAAAGTAGGCAGCTTGAGACAGGAGAGGTCTAGCAGATGTGTGCCCTTTCTTTCCCTCTGGGGCCTCAAAGGAAGGTCAGGAAGTCTGCCGAAACCTACCTGATCTCCCGATTGCTGAACTCTATAACTCCCCCATCCCATTTCCATACTGACCTTTCTGTCCTGGGCCTCCTCCACTGTCAGAATGAGGCCCAGCACAAATTGGAGGAACAGCACCTCACATTTCACCAGGGCAGCACATCCCAGTGGTATGACTATTGATTTCTCTAACTTCAAGTAACCCTTGCCTCTCTCCATCCCTCCTCCTTCCTAGTTCTCCAACCAGTCACACTGTCGCCCTGATTCAATTTTATCTCTGTACGCTTTGTTGTCACCTTCTTCCAGCTAACAATGATCTATTCTATATTTCCTTTACCCCTCATCCCCTTTGGTGTCTCGTTTTCACACTTTGCACTTCCTTATCTCTATGTCTCCCTCTCTCCTGACTCTCAGTTTGAAGAAGGGTCTCGACCTGAAGCATCACCCATTCCTTAAATCCAGAGATGCTGCATGAGTTACTCCAGCATTTTGTGTCTATCTTCGGTGTAAACCAGCATCTGCAGTTCCTTCCTACACATTTTGTCAGGTTGATCAATTTTGATTCTCCATCTTGCCAGGCAAGAACAATAAAATAATAATAACAATTATTATTAAATAACAATAATAAAATGATTATTGATGATAAAGGTTGACCAATATCAGCATGAGTGAGTTTAGCTGCCCATGTTCAGAGATTTGACCAATTGATATGATTAAATTATCCTCAGGTATTGAAAAAAATATCTGAAACACCTTGAAAATGGCAATAAAATTGTGATGTTACACAAGGATACTTGCTGTTGGACTTTTTAGAATACTCATTATTATATTATGTTGTGGCAGAAGTAATGATGGATGGACCGTGTGAAGCTTCTAACTGAATTGGGATGTTAAACAGGAAACTTTCCATTGATATTCTACAATGTTTCAAGTCAAGTCAAGTCCATTTTATTGCCATATGCACCGGCACAGGTACAATGAAAAATCTTGCTTGCAGCTGCATCTCAGACACACACTCAAACACACAAAAGAAATTATTCATAAATAATGCAAAAATCATGCATTAAATTTCAAAAAGAAAGAAGATTGTGCAAAGAAGAATACCGTGTTAGGTAGGTTTCTCCAAATTACGGAAGATAGACACAAAATGCTGGAGTAACTCAGTGGGACAGGCAGCATCTCTGGAGAGAAGGAATGGGTGACATTTTGGGTTAAGACCCTTCTTCAGACTGTTTTGGGGTTGAGACTTCTAATAACTGTTAGTTTAACAAATTCACAGAAATGTTCACTATCTGCAGGCTGAACCTAGTTGCTAAAGTGACTGACAAAGTGCCTTGCATGGAAAATATTCTGCACTCTGTACCTAAGCCTTTGCAGAGACTCAGCTATAATGTCTTATTAATCCGAGGGAAGTGAGTGATAATTATTCGCAGCCATGAACTGGTTGTGTAGTAACAGCGTAAGAAAAATATTTGGTATTGCCGTTAGTATGCGTTGACAAAATTTATTAAGAGGCTGATTTTATCAATCAATCAAGAAACAATAAACTGTGCACACTGAACTCCATTCACACCAATATTTTAACATGCATATACTTGTACTTGATTTTCTTATCTTTACCTATGCTTTACATGACAAATTAATGAAAACAGTGTTTATTTCCAGCGATAATAGGGAGAGTTGTTTGAATGATTCATGATATGACAAAATGCTCTGATTATATAATGGTAAAGCATGTATGCACCCTGGTCAGTTAGTCTTTTTGTTGGCTAGCCAAACGCTGAGCCACAGATTTCCAGCATTGCCAGCCTTTGTGATATATGGCCACTCCTGGTTTGGTGACCTCCACAGGGCTGACAGCATTCATAAAGTACAGGCTGATGAGAAGGGAATGTATTTTTGTGAGTGAAAAATCCATGTAGGTGATCTAATTGTGTAGGAAGGAACTGCAGATGCTAGTTTAGAGTCAAAGAGTGATACGGTGTGGAAACAGGCCCTTCGGCCCAACTTGCCCACACCGGGCACATGTCCCAGCTACACAAGTCCCACCTGTCTGCGTTTTTGATCCATAGCCCCCCAAACCTGTCCTATCCATGTACCTGTCTGACTGTTTCTTAAATGTTTGGATAGTCCCAGCTTCAACTACCTCTTCTGACAGCTTTTTCCATACACCCACCACCCTTTGTGTGAAAAAGTTACACCTCAGATTCTTATTAAATCTTTTCCCCTTCATCTTAAACCATTGTCCTCTGGTGCTCGATTCACCTACTCTGGGCAAGAGACACTCTGTATTTATCCGATCTATTCCTCTCATAATTTTATACGCCTCTATAAGATCACCACTATCCTCCTACGCTCCAGGGAATAGAGTCCCAAAAAGCTGGTAACTCAGCGGGTCAGACAACATCTCTGGAGAAAAGGAATAGATGCAGTTTCGGGTCAAGATCCTTCTTCAGAATGAGTGCCAGGGGAGAGGGGGAAATGAAAGATATGAAAAGGTACATAGAACAAATAAATGCAAGATATGCAAAAGGACAAATCAAAGCCAGCAACGATGATCAGGGAAAGGAGGAGCCCACAATGCTCCATTGTTGGCTGCGGAGAAGGTGATATAATGAAAGAATTGTTCCATCTGCTTGAGTGGAACTAACGAGTGCAACAGTGAAACTAAGGTGGGTGATAGTGAAACTAGTACGATGACTAGAGTGGGGGAGGGACGGAGAGAGAGGGGATGCAAGGATTACTTGAAGTTAGAGAAATCAATATTCATACCGCTGGGTTGAATGCAGAGGCTGATATTTTAAGGCTATTCCACACCTGTTCTAATGATACTGTATGCTTGTCAATTGCAAGTCAATTTCTTGGATTCAGAATGAGTAAATGGATCATCTCTGAGCTGAGAGGATTTACAGTAAATAAGTGGATTAGAGCATTAACATTAGCACACATCTTACAAGTATAATAGGGAAGAGATTAGAGTTGGAATTTGAATGGAGATTGTTGGTGCATCAGAGAAAAAATACATCAAAAACACCATCAAAGAAACCATCTGATGTAACTTTATGAACAAACGTTCCCATTCCTATGGTGAAAGATTACTTGCGGTAATCTTTTACTGCTGGAGCATTAGGAGTGCACTATCTGACATGAAGCACAACATTAGAATAGAGATGACGAAACACTTTTTCACAGAGAGTTATGAGTCTGTGGAATTCTCTGCCTCAGAGGACGGCGGAGGCTGGATGGGGCTCTTATAGATAGCAGCAAAGATTATAGAGGAGCAAGATGCGCCACTCAGTGGAAAAGGCGTAGTATCACGTGTGTGATTGTCGACGCCATATTAGTGGACCAGAGATGGCGTCGACTATGGCGTCTACTAGGAAACTGGGCTTCTCTATGATCTTTGTCTCTCGATCTGCCGCTGTGTAATCCGCTCCAAAGCTACAGAGCAGTTGCAAGCAAAGATTATAGAGGAGCAAGATGCAATAGAAAGTTATTAGATTTATTTGTAATAGATCTTTACTTACCTCTTGATCCCTCTCTATCCCCTCTCTTCTCGCTATCTCCCTCTCTTCTCTCCATCGCTCTCTCTCCCCTCTCTATCGCTCTCTCTGCCCTCTCGATCTCTTTCTCTCCCCTGTCGATCTCTTTCTCTCCCCTGTCGATCTCTTTCTCTCCCCTCTCGAACTCTTTCTCTCCCCTCTCGATCTCTTTCTCTCCCCTCTCGATCTCTTTCTCTCCCCTCTCGATCTCTTTCTCTCCCCTCTCGATCTATCGCTCTCCCCTCTCTTCTCGATTTCCCTCTCTCCTTCCCTTCCTTCTGTGTGAGAGTTGGCAGCCCAGCTATGCCTTCGGCCCAAAAGAGGATAGAAATAAATTACATAATGGTCTTTGTAGGAAGATTTTAATAAGCTCTTCTATCCAAAGATTTGCTTCTTTCTGTCCCACCATATATTTATATGAATGTGTGTTTGTGTGTGCCTGTAATTTTGTGCACAGTGTGTGTTAAAGCAATACAAGGGAAGCTGTACAATGCAATGCAAGGTAAACTACGCAAAGGAGGGGCTGGGGAGGAAAGATGCGAGGGAAATGGGGGAACAGGGGGAAAAGGGAGGGGGAGAGAGGGAGGGAAGGAGGGGGAGAGGGGAGGGGAGGGAGGGAGATCGAGAGAAGATAGGGGAGAGAGGGATCGAGGGGAGAGAGAGAAGAGAGGGAGAGGGAGATCGAAAGAGAGGGAGAGAAAGATGGAGAGAAAGAGGGATCGAGAGGGAGAGAAAGATCGAGAGGGCGAGAGAGAGGGATCGAGAGGTAAGTAAAGATCTATTACAAATATATCTAATAAGTTTCTAATGCATCTTGCTCCTCTATAATCTTTGCTTGCAACTGCTCTGTAGCTTTGGAGCGGATTAGACATGGGGAGGCAATCCGCCAAAATGGCGGCCGTGATGTTCCGTTACGTACTACACACCAGCCCATTGGATTTCCACTGAGTGGCGCGTCTTGCTCCTCTATAATCTTTAGATAGCAGAGCCAGGGGATATGGGGAGAAGGCAGCGTCATGACGATGAGTCATGATAATGACATGCAAAAATCCTGACCTTTGTATCAGCTGACCTGAAGGTCAGATCGCACGCGCGCTGTGTAAGCCAAGGCAGGAGGCCATGGCCAGGTGAGGTAATAAACACGGAGACCAAGGAATGTAACCTGTTAATATTGTGTCAGTATCATTAGTATTGCACATCTTATGCAAAGATGTGACATTGGCGAAGAGGATATTTTGGATATTTTGGATTCTGAATCCGTGGCTACGAGCTGGAAAAAAAAAAAAAAAATTAAATGGCAGTCACTGGAACTGATTTGTTGGCACTTTGTGGAGTTCCACACTTCGATCCGACGGGTAATGCGAATACCGTCAGCATGAAGTGGAATGCTTGGCTGGAGGAATTCAAGGTCTATGTCGACAGTCGCGGGGTCTTTCTTGATGAGAGTACGGGGCAGAAGGCGCAGCGGAGAGCGTTGCTTCTTTTCACCGCGGGATCTGCAGTTCAATAAATGTTTAAAACACTCCCTGACACCAGAATGAAGGAAGACTATAAGAAAGCCGTTGATGCATTGACCAGTCATTATGTGGTGGTGCTGAATGCTACATTTCAACGCCAGTTATTCCACAAAACAATGCAGGAAGAGGGCGGGACTGTTGCTCAATTTGTGACGAGACTCAGACAGGTGTCTGTAGGATGCAAATATGTGGCTGCTGATGTGGAAAACCAGATAATGGATCAGGTTGTCCAGCATTGCATGTCAGACAAGCTCAGGAGAAGGCTGCTAGAAAAAGGGGGTGAGTTAAACCTTAATGATGCTTTGTTGATTGCATCGGCACTGGAAGCTGTTGAGGGACAATTTCACAGCATGAAATTGAAAGACCAGCTGTCCTACAGAAGACCAAGAGGTAAGCCTGAACGTGAGATCGAGTGTTACAGCTGTGGCAACAAGGGTCACATAGAGAATTACGCATGTTGTCCAGCAAAAGGTAGAACATGTAGGAAATGTGCAGACAAAGATCATATTGCAAAGAAATGTGAAAGTAAGGCCAGGGACAAGACAAGTGATTACAACAAGAAAGGGAAGTCCAGTGAAAAGAAAGACAGACCTTGGCAGAAGAAGAAGGGTCATGTCCGTCACATAGAAGGTGATTTCGGAAGTGATGAAGACAGTGATGAAGCTGGTGAGCATGCTGTTAAAAGAAATTATCAGTTTGCATTGAATGAGAGCCATCACGAGGAAGTTGCAGTGACCATCGGAGGTGTTACAGTGCCAGTGATTGTAGGTTCTGGTGGCGACAGCAATGTAATTTACAGATCACTTTGGAAATGCTTGAAACGGCAGAAAATCAATTGCACGTACAGGAGATGTAGTAGGAAGTTATATCCATGCACTGCAACTAAACCATTGCTGACCATTGGATGTTTCATGGCTACAGTTGATGCCGGAGATAGAAAAACTGAAGCAGAATTTGTGGTGTTAGAGGAGAAGGGAGAACCTCTGCTGAGTAGAAATACAGCTTGAGAACCGGGAGTGCTTCACTTCGGAGTGTAGTCATAAGATGACATGAGGCAGGAATTTCATTCAGTATTCCAAGGGGTTGGAAAATTGAAAGGCGGGCAAGTGAAGTTAGCCATTGATGAAAACGTCAAGCTGATAACTCAACCGATGCGGAGAATGCCATTTGGACTTCGTGGATAAGTAGAAGCTAAAATCAAGGAGTTGACTGATCAGGACATCATTGAACCAGTTGAACATTCAACACCATGGGTGAGTCCAGTTGTGATTGTGACGAAACCCAATGATGACATTAGACTGTGTGTTGAGCAAATGAGGCAATAATCAGAGAAAGACACCCAATTTCTATGGTTGATGAGGTGCTACAAAAGTTATCAAACAGTGATGTCTTATCAACCAGTAAAGTGTTTTCCAAAATTGATCTCAAGTGGGGATATCATCAATTGGAATTACATCCAGAGTCAAGAGAGGTGACAACATTTGTCACTCACGGCAGATTGTACCGGTACAAAAGACTGATGTTTGAAATCAATGCTGCTCCCAAGATCTATCAGTACGAAATCCACAGAGTGACTCAAGGTGCACCAGGAGTAGCGAACATATCAGATGACATCGTCGTCCATGCATCAATCCGTGAAGAGCATGACAGGAGGTTGAAGCTAGTGTTGACTAAACTTCAAGAAGCAGGTCTCACTGTGAATGAAGACAAGTGCAAGTTTGGCGTCTCTGAGATAGATTTAATGGGACACAGACTCACAAGTGAAGGGCTGAATCCAGCCAAAGCTAAAGTGAAAGCTGTTGCAGATGCATGTGAACCTCAGAATGCAACCGGGAAGAGGAGCTTTCTAGGACTGGTCAATTTCTGTGCAAAATTTATTCCAAATGTTGCCACACTGGCAGATCCGCTGAGAAAGTTGACCAGGAAAGACGTACCGTTCCAGTTTGGTAGTGAACAGAGACAGGCATTCAAAGCACTGAAACAGAGTCTAATGAGTGCAGAAACCCTTGGATATTATGATCCGGCTGCACCAACAAAAGTCATAGCAGATGCTAGTCCGGTCGGCTTGGGAGCTGTGCTGGTACAGACACATGCAGATGGACCCAGAATCATAGCATATGCCAGTCAATCGTTAACCAGTGTGGAGAGAAGGTATTCTCAAATAGAGAAAGAAGCACTGGGACTAGTGTGGGCCTGTGAAAGGTTCCATGCATACTTGTACGGCATTGAATTTGAACTTGTTGCAGATCACAAGCCGCTGGAAGTTATCTATTCGACAATTTCTAAGCCATGTGCCAGAATAGAACGTTGGGTGCTGAGACTCCAACAGTACAAGTACAAAGTAGTCCACATTGCTGGGAAAGCAAACATCGCTGTCGAGACCGGTGAAGGATGAACAGCCGGGAGCAACATCCACGCTAGAGATGGATGCAGAGAACTTTGTGTGATTTGTCACAATTCAGTCAATGCCAGGAGCCGTGACAACGACGGAAGTTGAAAGGGAATCAGAACATGATCCTGAACTCAAAGATATCAGAGAACGTATAGACAGTGGGCAATGAGATCAATGCCTTTACAAAGCATTTGATCCCATAAAAGATGAACTTTGTGTAATTGGTCAGTGTGTGCTGAGAGGTAGCAGATTGGTGATTCCGCAAGCACTACGACCAAGGATCATGTCATTGGCTCATGAAGGACATTTAGGCATCGCCGGTACAAAACAGAATTTGCGGAGCAAAGTGTGGTGGCCAGGTTGTGAGAAAGATGCCAGAAAATGTGTCAAGAATTAGTCACGGATGCCAAATCACAAGCAGGAGCAACCCACCAGAACCAGTTAGAAGTACAAAGTTGCCAACAGGACCATGGGTTGATATAGCTGTCGACTTTCTTGGTCCACTTCCAACAGGTGAATCAATTATGGTAGTGGTAGACTGCTATAGTAGGTACTATGAGTATGCAGTGATGAAGTCAACTACAGCAGGAAAAACTGTACAGGCAATAGCAGAGATCTTCGCCAGCCACAGTCTGCAAAGACTGGGCCCTTCTACACCCACTCTTCCCCAATCACCACTTCACACCCAATCACCCACACCCTCTGTGCTGCACAACACCACTTATCCAATATAAACAGTAAAAATAGAGGAGGTGGAGAGGCTTTTCAGAAGACAAAACAGCTGGAAATCTCCAGGACCTGACAATGTTTCCCCCTCTACTCTTAAGCTCTGTGCCAAACAGCTGGCACCGGTCTATACAGACATTTTAAACCAGTCCCTGCAAACATGTACTGTCCCTGCCTGCTTCAAAGTCTCCACTATTGTCCCTGTACCCAAAAAGGCAAGGATTACTTGTCTTAATGATTACAGGCCTGTCGCACTGACCTCTGTAGTCATGAAGACAGTCGAAAGGATTGTGCTGGCCAAGCTGAAAAATATCACAATCCCCCTGCTGGATCCTCTGCAGTTTGCATATCGGGCCAATAGATCTGTGGATGATTCAGTCAACCTGGGCCTGCACTTCATCCTACAGCACCTAGACTGCCAGGGGACCTATGCGAGGATCCTGTTGATTTTAGCTCTGCATTCAACACCATTGTGCCAGAGCTACTACACTCCAAACTTTCTGAGTTGACTGTGCCTGAACCCCTCTGTCAGTGGATCACCAGCTTCCTGACAGACAGGAAGCAGCATGTGAGGCTGGGAAAGCACATCTTGGATCCACAAACGCTCAGCATAGGAGCACCGCAAGGCTGCGTACTCTCTCTACACCAATGACTGCACCTCCACAGACTCCTCTGTCAAGCTTCTCAAGTTGTGGGTGACACAACCCTGATTGGACTGATCCAGGATGGGGAGGAATCTGCCTACAGACAGGAAGTGTCACAGCTGGCGTCCTGGTGCCGTAGCAACAACCTAGAGCTCAATACTCTTGAGACACTGGAATCAATTGTAGACTTTAGGAGAGCTCCCCCTCCCGTCACCCCACTCACCATCAACACACCACAGTCACTTCTGTGGAGTCTTTTAAGTTCCTGGGAACCATCATGTCCAATGGACCTTAAGTGGGGGGCTACCATCGACTCCACAGTCAACACAAGGCACAACAGAGGATGTACTTCCTACGGCAGCTGAGGAAGCACAATATGCCACAGGCAATGATGGTGCAATTCTACACAGCCATCATAGAGTGTGTTCTCACCTTCTCCATCATGGTCTGGTTTGGCTCAGCCATGAAGGACGACACCCGGAGGCTGCAGTGAATCGACTGATCAGCAGGGAAGGTTATTGGCTGCAACCTTCCCTCCTTTGATGAACTGTACACTGCAAGGGCCAGGAAGCGAGCGGGTAAGATCATCTCTGACCCCTCTTACCCTGGCCACAAACTCTTTGAATCACTTCCCTCTGGAAGACGACTCCAGACTGTCAAAGCTGCCACAGCCACACATAAAAACAGTTTTTATCCACGAGTAGTAGCTCTACTCAACAGCCAAAAATCTGTAGCCTCCCTTTGATCTGGTATTTTGTTGGTTGACATGCTTGATCAATGGTGTTTTATCATTAATGTTATTATTACTAATGTTTAGTGTTTTCTGAGTCATTCATAACTGTCACTGTATGTCATGTTGTTGCTTGTGGGCGGAGCACCAAGACAAATTCCTTGTATGTGAATACTTTGCCAATAAACTTACGAGGCACGTGCCGTGAGTAATTACTCAGGGTAGGCCCTCAATCCGCTTTATAAAAAAATTAAAACGCGCATGCGCAGATTGTTCTCTCCGTTAAGTAAATAAATAAATAAAAACAGTGACATTTCTATTTGCCCTTCCTAGGCTTCCTAGTCGTAGACCAATTGGGGGAACAGTTCCTTTCACAGCGTGTTTAGAGTCTGTGCCAGGGGTAAAGTTGTGGGGAGGGCACGAGTGTTGAGAAGTAGGGTGCCGGGGATACTGCCAGTAACTCACTCACTCACCGCTACCGCAGCTCTCCGGGCGCGAAGCCACGCACTGTAGCTGGGGATAGAAGCAGCTCGGGGAGCTACGAGCGGCCACCGGGACCTGACAGCAGAACTGGCTGCCACTTCAGCACCTTCTGCTGGCCCGCTCACATTTGGCAGTGCTCGGAACACCTGTCACCTGCCGCTCGCCGACTTCGCTCATGTCAGCGGCTTCCTGCAAATCCTTAAATTCCCACAGTAACCTCAATCGCGCTGTCGGAATTTAAGGACATGAGTGAGGCCAGCGAGCGGCAGGAGAGAGGTTTTTGGATGGCGAGCTGCCAGAGGTGAGCGGGGACCGGCAGAAGGAGCTAAGGTGGCGGCTGGTTCCGCTGTCCAGCCTGGCGGCTGCTCAGCCACCCGAGTTGCTTCTCTCTCCCCCCCCACCCCACCCCCCCCGGCCTCAGAGCTGTGGCATTGCACGCCTCCGTGCAAGGAGCATCGCAGGTGG
This sequence comes from Raja brachyura, assembly GCA_963514005.1. The sequence continues at coordinate 35,228,337 of OY740802.1, read as the reverse complement.
ATGCTCCCTAACCCTCATTCATAACATTCGTGCCCTCCCCCGCAACTTTACCCCGGGCCAGACTCCCCAAACGCTGTGAAAGGAGCGCTCCCCCGCAACACCCCGGGAAATACGGTATTTAAAAACATACACACAAAATGTACTTACCACATCATTGGTACACGACAAAGCATAGTTGAAAACCCCGCCAAGAAACTTGCGTTGCGTATGCGCAGTAGACTGATGCACATGCGCAGTGCTGCAAAGGCAGAATTTCTGCTGCCTTCAGCCCCGCTTGAAACTGACGGCTTCAGGCAGCGCTGACGGCACGTGGGCTGCACAGAGCTACCCGTGTTACAAGCGTGGAGAATTATGCCTACCTAAGAGATCGGTCTCTTACATAATTCTCCCATGCCTATATTATTTATATTTAGTTATTACTATGTTATAATTTTAGTCAGGGTAGGCAGTGCCTACCTTGCCTACCCTGATGGCACGTGCCTGAAACTTACTTACTTACTTAAATTGCTTAACCCTTATTCATAAACTGTAGCCCAGGGTGCTCCAGTTTCCTCCCACACTCCAAAGATGTGCAGGTTTGTAGGTTAATTTAGCTTCGATAAAATTTGTAAATTGTCCCTAGTGTGTAGGATAATGCAAGTGTACAGGGTTCGCTGGTGGGCACAGTGGGCCGAAGGGCCTGTTGCCGCACTGTAACTCTAAATGAAACTAAACAATCACCTTGGTATCCTTCAGTGTTCATCCTCCTTTTGTCTTTGCTAGTCTGACTGTTTTGCAGCAGTGCTCTCCTGGAGGCTGCAGTCGATGCTAGTGAATGACTGCTCCTTTACTGTGGAGAAGCTTACAGTTGCTGTGAAAACTGGACACCATCAGCTCATGGACTGGGTGTCCTTCCATGGATAGCAGTGGATTTGACTAGCTGACTGAAATGTAACTGGAAGAATCAAGGATGTCGTTATACTGATATAGGGCAGTCGTTTCATTGTCCATGGAGTGCAACCTCACAACAATTATGTGATCTGTCTGGAGATGGACGATGATACCATCAAAGACATTCTGTATTCTGGTCTGGTGAGCTATGCAGCAAGCTGAGCTTGCTTGGCAGATCTCACCTTCCAATGCAGCACTCATAGTTTGGGTAGCTTATGCTTGTGCTGCAGTTGAAGTAAAGAGCTGTATTGTTAATTCTGCATTGGGATTAGTGAATATGGAGCTGGAACATGCCACTCTCTCTATGCTGGAAGGCATAGGCAGTAGGCACTACCTAAATCTGGTTCAGCAAGAGTTCAGCAAATGCAAGAGTTTGGCTTTTTCTTGCTTCTCTTCCCCCATCTAGAAGTCCATGTCCATCACCCTTCAATAGACAATAGGTGCAGGAGTAGGCCATTCGGCCCTTCGAGCCAGCACCGCCATTCAATCTGATCAAGGCTGATAATTCCCAATCACTGCCCCGTTCCTGCCTTCTTCCCATATCCCCTGACTCAGTTACCTTTAAGAGCCCTATCCAGCTCTCTCTTGAAAGTATTCAGAGAACTGGCCTCCACCGCCCTCTGAGGCAGAGAATGCCACAGACTCACAACTCTCTGTGAGAAAAAGTGTTTCCTTGTCTCCGTTCTAAATGGCTTACCCCTTATTCTTAAACTGTGGCCCCTGGTTCTGGACTACCCCAACATCGGGAACATGTTTCCTGCCTGTACTGTGTCCAAACCCTTAACAATCTTATATGTTTCAATAAGATCCCCTCTCATCCTTCTAAACTCCAGAGTATACAAGCCCAGCCGCTCTATTCTCTCAGCATATGACAGTCCCGCCATCCTGGGAATTAACCTTGTAAACCTACGCTACACTCCCTCAATAGCAAGAATGTCCTTCCTCAAATTAGGGGACCAAAACTGCACACAATGCTCCAGGTGTGGTCTCACTAGGGCTCTGTACAACTGCAGAAGGACCTCTTAGCTCCTATACTCAACTCCTCTTGTTATAAAGACCAACATGCCATTCGCTTTCTTCACTGCCTGCTGTAGCTGCATGCTTACTGTCAAACAAGGACCCCCAGATCCTGTTGTACGTCCCCTTTTCCCAACTTGACGCCATTTAGATAGTAATCTGCCTTCCTGTTTTTGATACCAAAGTGGATAACCTCACATTTATCCACATTAAACTTCATCTGCCATGCATCTGCCCACTCCCCCAACCTGTCCAAGTCACCCTGCATTCCTATAGCATCCTCCTCACAGTTCACAGTGCCACCAAGTTTTGTGTCATCTGCAAATTTGCTAATGTTACTTTGAAGTAACATGGAACTGGTGATGCTGGAATCTTGAGCAAAGCATAAAGTGCTGGAGGAACTCCCCAGGTCAGGCGGCAACTGTGGAGAGAATGAACAGGCAACATTTTGTGTTGGGTCCCTTCATCAATAGTATTCATCTGAGTCGTCTATAGCAGAATTGGGATACAAAGTTACCCTCTAAAGGAACAACAGCTGAGATGCCTTAACTCTGTCATGGCTGTAGATCACTTGCATCGGATAACTCGTTATGTTCAGAAGCTGCATCTAAGCTACCTTCCACAGTATGTAGTGCCTCATTCCGTAGGTTTGTGGTTGCAAGTGGTCCTGATCTACCTACACACACCATGATGGACTAAAGAACTTGACTCATTACAACAGAAGCCTCCATTCTGGGATTGTAGAATCGTTAGATATGCTCCGGTGAAAACTCCTAGCCATGCTCTCCAACATCTGCAACAAACAGTCATGCTGAGAATATTCCCTGTTTCTTTTAGAGAGAACCAGGTCCTTTGGCTCTGCAAATCCTTGATGACCATCGAGCACCTATTTACACTAATCCTGCAATAATCTCATCCACTTCACCCAGATTCTATCACTCATCTGCACACTAGGGACAATTTAACAGCACCCTGATGGCCTGCCAACTTGCACATCTTTGGGATGTGTAAGGAAACCAGAACACCCAAGGAAACTAACATGGACACAGGGAAAGCAAGCAAACTCCGCAAAGACAGGACCCAAGGCCAGGATTGAATACGGGTATCGGGCGCTGTGAGGCAGCAACTCTTCTAGCTGCTCCACCATTCCTTCGGTAAAGAATGAGTAAGAGGTGAGCAGGAGGTCATCTGCTTTGTTGGTCCCTTTACTCGCATTATCTACTGCACAAAAACATAACAGGAGATGGTGGCCTTGCCCCTCAGCCTGTCCTGTCATCCCTGACCTCTACTCCTTTTCTATGCCAGATACTCGTAGCTCACATCCCCTAATCTTTCAAACGTTTGTCTCCCTTCTCTGTAGATACTTGCAGTATAATGATCACAATTCTCTGGGTCAGAGATTCACCTCCATCTGCTCGAAGAAATGTGTATGTACCTTGGTATTAAATGAACGGGTCCTTAACTTGATGCTACGTCCTCTGGATCAAGATTCTCTCATTAGGGAAACCAACCTGGACATCTACCATTTGACATGATCACTCTTCATTCTTCTAAGCTCCATGGAACACAGACCCAATTTATTTAGCCTATCACTTGTGTGCCATGCACCAGTTACTGCAAAGATATTCCCTGTCACAGGATGGATATTGCTGAGTTACTGCATGACGGGTTAAGAATAAACGATAGTAAACCATTAAAAATCTCTCCACTAACACGTCATTGGGCCATGACTTAGAAGCATGCATTCATTATTGACTATCCACACCGAGTGTTCAGCTTCAGCACTGTGTGTGTTTGAGATATTGTTGTCTCTGCTCATGACTATGGTGCACATGGATCTGAAAATAAGCGTTGAGGTATGGCATCGGAGGAAGGAAGAGTGAGCAGACAGCCAAGACTTTAATGTCACATAATGGGCATTTTAGGTGCTATCAAATTAGGTGCGGGCAATAGGTAAGGATAATGGCAAACATGGTCAGAACAAAAGATATAAGTTCACCTTTGAGCCTTCACAAGATAGATATACAGCTTTCATTTTATTCCTGATTGTTTAATTAAGTTTATTGTCACATGTACCGAGGTTATCACACAACAAAAGTTTTTCATAACAATAAGCAAAACTAACAGTGCAAAGCTTTTTTGTTGCGTGCTATTCAGTCAGCGAATAGACTACACATGATTACAACCAAGCCACCGCTTTCCTGTACACATACAGGAAAACGGGTATAACATTTACTGCAAGATAAAATCCAGTCAAATCCAATTCAAAATAGTTTGAAGGTCTCCAATGAGATAGATGAGAGGTCAGGATCGCTCTCTGGTTGGTGCGAAGACAATTTAATTGCCTGATAACAGTTCGGAAGAAACTATCCATGAATCCGGAGATAAGCATTTTCAAACGTCTGCATCTCTTGCCTGATGGGAGTGGGGAGAAGAGGGAGTGACCCTGGTGAGATTGGTCCTTGATTATGTTGGTGGTCTTGCCGAGGTAGCGTAAAATGTTGATGGATAGGTTTAGGTTTAGGTTCAGGGTTTAGGTTCATTATGGTCGCGTGAACTGAGAGTGGAAAGCTTTCTTTTGCACGCTAGCCAAACAGAGCAGATATACCATACATAAATACCATCATGTCTACAATGGAGAGCCACTGAGAGATGTCCTCAGTCCTGGAATCGTCCTTATGAACTTTCTAATCTGTCTCTATATACCTGCGCTTCTATCACTGTGACACTTGGCAACTTGGTAAGAGAGGTACTTTGAGCTAAAGCGTGCAGGGGCAAAGATAACATTGACACTACAAGATGCTAAATCTGGCTCTTTATGCCATTATGTAAATTACACTGTACCCAGAAACTTGACTGAACATAATGGACCTTTTTCTGCTCCACTCACTTCCAACGTGTTCCAATAGCAGAAAACATAATTAACCTGACAATGCAATAAAATAAATTGAATTACTCCCTGGAAAGTGAATCTCATGATCTGATATCATTGAGATTAAAACAATTCATTGCTTTTTTTACTCTAAATACAAAAGAAAATAAGCCAGACAGATATGTTCTATCATGAGAATAGATTTTCTTTAAATCAAAGATGTACCAGATCAATAATGTAAGCCATACAGTTGACTTCAATTGTTAATATGTATTGGTCATTAAATAAGTTTGAGCACCAAGGTATTTACCACTGATTGTGATATGTTTCATTACATATAATTAATTTATGCCATCACATTTTTCAGCAATAGTAAATCAGTACATATTGACTACCGACACAATTTGTGACAATTGAATGCTCGTTGTAATGAACTTTTGCCTGTGTTATAGGAATTAAGTAGCATTCTCCTGTCATTTGAAAAATGTACTTTACCAAAGCGACTAATCCATTCTATGCAGCGCAGTTGCCTCCTGAAATATGGTTTGTGTGCCATTTCAGAAGATCTGCTTACAGCAGCAAATCAGTCAGAAATTTAGCAAAGGTCAGAAACTTTATCTGCAGCTTTTAGGATTATAAATTATCATCATTTCAATAAATTGGATGAATGAATGAATTGAATGAACGTATTACCAGAAGTCAATGATATAGGAAACAGGAGCAGAAGGCCGACACAAAATGCTGGAGTAACTTAGCGGGTGAGGCAGCATCTCTGGAGAGAAGGAATGGTCGACGTTTCGGGTCGAGACCCTTCTTCAGACTGATGTCAGAGGAGGGGGTGGTACAAAGATAGAACGTAGGCGGAGTCAGTGAGACTAGTGGGAGAAGGCCATCCAGCCCTTCATGTCTGCACAGCCATTTAATATATAGCCTTTTGTTTAACTTGGTGTCACTTTCCTGCATTAACCTCACATCCCCTCACTTAATATTCATAAATCAATGCCTTCCTTGAATATATGCAGTGACTATGTTTCTGAAATAGAAAAATCTAAAGAATCACTGCCAACTGGATGAATACATTTCTTTACTGAATGGCTGACCTGTTATTTCGAGATTGAGACCAGAAACCTTGCAGAAACGCAGGGAAACATAACTCTGACAAGCCCTCAAGGATTACGTAAGTCTCAATCACATTTCTCATTCTTCTAGACTGAAATAGGCAAAGGGCAATCTGCTTAATTTCTCCCCTGCTGCCCCAGCTCATCCCAGGAATCAATGTAGTGAACCTTTATTACACTCCCTCTATTATAAGTGTATCCTTCCTTAGTCACGGGGAAGAGACCTGAATGCAATATTCCATGTGTGATCTCACCAGGGACCAATATAATTGTAGCAAGATGTCTTTACTGTTCGATTCAAAATCTCTTGTTATAGAGGCTAACATATCATCGCTTTGCAGAGCACCTGCGGCTCAGTCCACAGGGGTTATCCTGAGCTTCCTGATGTTCTTCTCAATCCCACTGCATTCCAACCTGGAGACGCAAGAGTCTGCAAACACTGTAATATGGAGAGAAAGAAAACTATACTGCTGGAGGAAATCAGCAAGTCAGGCAGCATGGAGGCAGAGGGAGGGTAGGTGTTTTGGGCTGAGACACTGCATTAGGACTGAAAATCTACAACCTGCATTATATTTCACCTTCTATTTCTGTACTTCTATGTGTTTATTTATCAACAGTCTGTCTATATACCCCCCACAAGACTTTCTTCATCCTTTGATCCAGAATTAGGGTGGCACAGTGTTGCAGTGGTACAGCTGCTGCCCCACAGTGCCAAAGACAGGGTTTGATCCTGACTATGAATGCTGTCTGTGCGGAGTTTGCACGTTCACCCTATGACCACATGGGTTTTTTCTGAGTCCTTACTCCCACATTCCAAAAACGTGTATGTTTGTAGGTTAATTGGACGTCTGTGTAGGATGCGAAACCGAAATAACATTGAACTAGTGTACGGGTAATCGATGGTCAGTGTGACTTCGCTGGGCTAAAGGGCTAGTTTCCACGCTGTATCTCTAAACTAGCTTTATATCAGCAACAATCTTCATTATATAACACCTGATTTCCTCATCAAATTCATTGATGAGATTGTGATTGACATGCCCTAATCACAACATTTCACCCAAGCATGCCTCATTTATCCCTACATTTCTGTTCAAGAACTAATCATTAATCCATGCCAATATATTATCCCCATCCATGTATTAATTTTGTGCAATCACCTTGTGTGCCACTTTATTGAAAGCCTTTTAAAAGTTTGTATACATCTCATCAATTGATTCCCCCTTATCCATTCTGCAAGTTACAACCTCAAAACAATCTAACGGATTTATGAAACTTGATTTTCCTTTCATAAATTATTGTGGACTTTGCACAGTCCTGTTATTTTCTGAGTGCCCTTTAACCTTTTTCGTAACAGATTCTTGCATGTTCCCTTTTCCCTTTCTTAGGGGTAGGGTTAGGTTTGCCTCCTTCCACTATTCTCAAGGTCTCAAGGTGATACCTGGAATTTTGAGGGATAATGGATCCACCAACACCTTAGCCACCTCTTCAATGCAAATCACTATGTCCTGGATAGACACAAAAAACTGGAGTAACTCAGCGGGACAGGCTGGGTCTCGATCAATCCTGGAGATCTTTTATCAGATTAATAATTTCTCCAGTGATTATATCTATCACCTCAAATTCCTCCAGCTGTGCTTTCACTCTAGGGCCTCTCCTTTATTTCCTAAAGGTTTTCTAAGTTTAGTTTAGTTTCGAGATACAGAGCAGAGTGTGTGCTGGCCAGCAATCAACTGAGCATTATCACTATCCTACACACCAGGGACAAATTATCATTTTTACCAAAGCCAATTAACCAACAAACCGGTATGTCTTTGGAGCGTGGGAGGAAACTGGAACTTCCTAAGGAAAACCCACGTGGTCACGTGGAGCACTTACAAACCCCGTGCAGACAGCACCCGGAATCAGGATCGAACCCGGGTCTCAGGTGCTGTAAGGCAGCAACTCTACCACTGTACCACTGTGCCACCCTATGGAGTCTTCCTTTATGGAAAGACAAAGTGAGATAAAGCACAAAGCAGTCCCTTTTAACATACCAAGTCCCCATTGACTCATGTAGACCAATCTTATACTAATCCCATTTTTGTTATTCTCTACATTTTAGAAAACATAGAAAATAGGTGAAGGAGTAGGCCAGTTGGCCCTGAGAGACAGCACCACCATCCAATCTGATCATGGCTGATCATCCAAAATCAGTATCCCATTCCTGCTTTCTTCCCATATCCCTTGATTGTGTTAGCCCTAAGAGCTATATCTAACTCTCTTGAAAACATCCAGTGAATTTTCATCAACTTCCTATTACTCACCCACACACCAGGGCAATGATCAGTGGCAAATTAAATTAGCAATCCACATGTATTTGGGATATGTAATAAACCAGACCACCTAGATGAAACCCACATCCCAATGGGAGAGCGTGCAAACTCCACACAGATAGGAGCTGAAGTCAGAACGAAACCAGGATCTTTGGTGCTGAGAGACAGCAGCTCAATGAGCTGCACAATTATGCTGACCATTCACAATGTCAAACATCATTCATTTTTAATTTCTCTGTCACGTCTTTATTCCCAGTATAATTTCTCCAGCCCCCATGTGTAAGAGAGCCTTATTAAATTTTGCAAATCTTTGTCTTTATGGCAAGATCTATACTATCTCTTTGAATTTTTCTTTACGTTTTGTGCTTAATTATTTTCATGTTTTGCATACTCTTTCATTATTAATGTCTTGGGTTCCACTTCGCTGAATTCTGAAAGTCTCCCATCTCTCTCACTTATTGGCATTTTAATGCCTTTCCTGTGATGTAATGCTTTCTCCAACTTTACTCGTTGGACTTGTGATTGAAAAGCCACTCAGAATCCAGAGCTATAAATATGATAAACCTTTTTCCCAATCACTCTCAATATAAGTATCCATGCAGGGAGATTTGGTGGTAGCACTTCCCTGAAAATCAAATCCATTAACTTTTACACCTTTTAGATGCAATGGTGATTGTTAACCCATCAAACGTGAACATGACCACTTTCGGTGAAGCTCGTTGACCAAGTGCTTTTGGGAAACCCCAGGCATAAGTTTGAGACAAAGAGCAATTGTGTCAAATGTCTTCACTCTAAAATTATGCCTGGCCTAATGAAGCTGAGTTCCTCCAGCAGTTTGCTTTCTCTCCAGATTACAACATCTGTAGTCCCTTTTGGCTCCATTCATCTATCAGCAGCACAGTGTCGCAGCTGGTAGAGCCACTGCCTCACAGAGGCCTGTGACCGCGTGGGTTTTCTCGGGGTGCACCAGTTTCCTTTCAGATCCCCAAATCATGCAAATTTGTAGGTTGATCGGTCTCTTTAAATTACCCCGGGTGTGTAGGGAGTGGATGAGAAAGTGGGATAACAGGGAACTAGTTTGAACTCGGTGGCCCGAATGGCTTCAAGGATTACAAAAAATCAAAAAACAATTGGGTCTCTGAATCTGAACAACCCAGTACATTTCAAATTCCTTCAATAGTATATTGATTTTATCTTGATCACATTAGTGCATTATAGATTGGTGCTTCAATGTAAATCTCAAGGAATTGATTGGTATCTCTGCTGCTGAACATTAGCCACTTTGTTTGTGGGATTTTTGTGCACAAAAGGGATGTATGTTGTAAACTACATATTAATTCTTTAAATGTTAATCATTATTTGTTTCCAGCTTAACCTGGTCTTATAAGCTGCCATTGTCAGGTGAAGACTGATACCCTTGGAGATTGTAGAATCAAAGAACTGCGGATGCTGGTTTATACCAAAGATAGACACAAAGTGCGGGAGTAACTCAACGGGTCAGGCAGCATCTCTGGAGGAAAAGAATAAGTGACATTTCAGGTCGGGACCTTACTTTAGAAGTTTCCCGATCTGAACATCACCTATTCCTTTTCCTCCAGAGATGCTGCCTGACCCGTTGAGTTAATCTCACACTTTGTGTCTACCTTTGAAGTTTGCTTTGTCTGCATTTACGAATTGGTTTCTCAACCACTTCCACTTTTACTTAAGAACCCTATAATTTGGATTTGAGTAACAAACCCCATCTTATTGCATAACTCTGAACCTAAAGAATCCTGTGCTCTTGTTGGTAGCTCAGGATACTGATCAAGAAATTCATCCATTAAATATTCTACTAATTTGTCTTTCACGTTACTATATCTAATTCAGTTTGTCCATTCTTTATGTAAATTACCATGTCATGTCACATGTATCTCTAATTTCCTGCTTCTACTATGCTTTATATTATCACTATAAGGCTCATTATACATCTTGAGCCAATGTTCCCAGTCTTTTGCTGTTTCCCACTTCTACCCAAACTGATCCCAATTCTAGATCTTAGGAGCTGAGATCCTTTCTTTCTATTTGTTTAATCCAACCCTTTCCCATTTAGCTTAGTATAGTTTGGAGATACAGCACGGGAATCCACTGAGCCTGCACTGACCAACGATCACCCATACACTAGTTCTATCCTGCACTCTGTGAATAATTGGAATGTGGGAGGAAACCGGAGCACCCGGAAAAAACCCAAGCAGTCACAGGGAGATAGACAAAATGCTGAAGTAATTCAATTCAATTCAAGTTTAATGTCATTGCACAAATACAAGTATAGGTACAACGAAATGCAGTTTAGCGTCGTTCTTAGTGATAGCGATATAGAATAAATACAGAGTGCAGTAGTAGCAATATGGAAAATAAATAAATACAGGGTACAGACAAATCTATCAGCTGGGCTCCGAGTTCAGCAGTCGGATGGTGTAGTTGAAGAAGCTGTTCTTCGTCCTACTGGTGCGGGATTTGAGGCTCCTGTACCGCCTCCCTGATGGGAGGAGGGCAAACAGTCCATGATTAGGGTGTGAGGGGTCCTTGATGATCTTCCCGGCCCGCTTCAGGCACCGTTTTCGGTGGAGGGCATCCAAGGCAGGGAGCGGGGCACCGATGATGTACTGGGCGGTTTTCACCACCCGTTGTAGTGCCTTCCTGTCTGCCACGGTGCAACTGCTGTACCATACCGTAAAGCAGGTGGTCAGGATGCTTTCGATGGTGCAGCGGTAGAAGTTCGTCAGGATCTGGGGGGACATGTGGGCTTTTTTGAGCCTCCTCAGAAAGTAAAGGCGCTGCTGTGCCTTTTTGATTAGCTTTGAGGTGTTGAGGGACCAGGACAGACCCTCCGAGATGTGTACCCCGAGGAATTTGTAGTTGGAGACCCGCTCCACCTCAGTCCTGTTTATATGGATGGGGGTGTGTCTGCCCCCTCTGTTCTTCCGAAAGTCAACAATTATTTCCTTCGTCTTCTGGGAGTTGAGGACGAGGTTATTGTTGGCACACCAGGTAGTCAGGTGCTGGACCTCCTCCCTGTAGGCTGATTCGTCATTATCACTGATCAGTCCTACCACCGTGGTGTCATCGGCAAATTTTATGATGGCGTTGGAGCCATACTTGGGGATGCAGTCATGCGTGAAGAGGGAGTAGAGGAGAGGGCTGAGCACACAGCCCTGTGGCACGCCGGTGTTCAGTGTTATAGTGGAGGAGGTGAGGTTGTTGACCCTAACAGACTGTGGTCTGTTAGTGAGGAAATCCAGTGTCCAATTGCAGAGGGAGGTGGAGATGCCAAGACCGCTGAGTTTGGTGATCAAGCTAGCGGGTATGAAAGTGTTAAAGGCAGAGCTGAAGTCAATAAACAGCAGCCTGATGTAGGTGTTGTTGCTGTCCAGGTGGGTCAGGGCAGAGTGTAGGGCCGTCGATATGGCGTCCTCTGTAGACCTGTTTGACCGGTAGGCAAATTGGTGGGAGTCCAGTGTGGGGGGGAGGCTGGCTTTGAGATGAGCCAGGATCAGCCGCTCAAAGCACTTAGCGATGACAGGGGTGAGTGCCACTGGCCGGTAGTCGTTGAGACTCCCTGTCGCTGATTGTTTGGGCACTGGCACAATGGTAGATGTCTTGAGGCAAGTGGGGACGACACCCTGGGCCAGTGACAGATTGAAAATGTCAGTGAGGACCAGGGATAGTTGTCCGGCACATGCCCTGAGCACCCGCCCGGGGATGCCATCGGGGCCGGCAGCTTTGTGCTCATTCACCTTGCTCAGTGCGTCTTGTACAGCAGAGGTGGAGAGACTGAGGGGTTGTTCATTCGGGGGTGGAGCAACTTTGATGGCGGGCGTTTTGTTGTCCCGGTCAAAGCGAGCATAGAAGTGGTTTAGCTCATTAGGAAGGGAGGCGTTGTCCGGGGGGGGGGTGTTGATTTTATGGTAGTCGGCAATGGACTTAATTCCTTGCCACATGCGCCTGGGGTCGGAGTTGTTTCGGAAATGCTCCTCAATCCGCTGTTTGTGATTGAGTTTAGCATTCCTAATTCCCTTTTTCAGATTGGCCCTGGATGAGCTGTATCCCTCAGCGTCGCCAGATTTAAAAGCGGCGTCTCGAGCCTTCAGCAGGAGTCTGACCTCCCTGCTCATCCACGGCTTCTGATTAGGGAAGGTCTTTATCACTTTATGGGTGGTGACGTTATCAGTGCAGAATTTTATGTAGTCCAGAACAGTTGAGGTGTATGAATTTATGTCCACATGGGAGTTAAAGGTGGCCTGGGTGGCAAACAGACTCCAGTCTGTTTGCTGAAACTGTTCCTGTAAGACAGAGACAGCCCCCTCAGGCCAGACCTTCACTGTCCTCGCGGTAGGTTTCACACGTCTGATCAGAGGTGTGTATTTGGGGAGCAGGAACAAAGAGAGGTGATCAGACTGTCCCAGGTGAGGGAGGGGAAGGGCTTTGTATGCTTCAGTAATATTAGTATAAACTAGGTCCAAAATATTGTTACCTCTGGTTGGGCAGGAGACATGTTGGTGGAATCTGGGGAGCACAGTTTTTAGGTTGGAGTGGTTAAAATCGCCAGCAACAATAAAAGCCCCCTCTGGGTGGGCAGTTAGTTGTTTGCTGATAGCAGCTTGCAGCTCTTCCATTGCAAGCCTGGCATTAGCGTCCGGGGGTACATAGACTGCAGTGATGACAGTCGAAGTGAATTCCCTGGGCAGATAGAAGGGCCTGCACTTTAACATCAGGTATTCTAGGTCAGCAGAGCAGTGGCTACCAATCCTGACAGCGTCTGTGCACCATGAGTTGTTCACATAGATGCACAGTCCGCCGCCCTTGGTCTTACCGGATTCCTCCGCAGATCTGTCGGCCCTGAAGACAGTGCGCCCCTCCAGCTCGACGACGTTGTCGGGAATGTTGTCGGTGAGCCATGTCTCGGTGAAGACCATGGCGTTGCAGTCGGCGATCCGTCTGTGTGTGGTGATGCGCAGCCGAAGTTCGTCGGTTTTACTCACCAGGGACCGGACGTTCGCGAGGAAGATGCTGGGCAGAGCTGGCTGGTGCGGGTCTGATCTCAGCCTAGCCCGGTGGCCTCCGCGTTTCCCCCGTCGCTGTTTGCGGTCCCTGCGCCGCCTCCGGACACTACCTGTTGGGAGAGCAGGTCCGCTAGACCACGGTGACCTGATGATCTCCGGCGGCAGTTTAAAGTTGTGGCTTCTGGTGCTCGGTTCGTAGAGACGTCTGAGCTCCAGTAGCTCCTGACGGCCGTACAGAGTCTTCGCTCGAGTGCTCTGGGCGAAAACTAAGGTAAGTATAAATAGGAAAAAAAAAACTATCTCGCTAAAACTACGGAGACGCAGAGCCACGCGTTGTGCACGCAACGCCATCTTGGATCCAAAGTAACTCAGCGGGACAGGCAGCAACTCTGGATGGAAGGAATGGGTGATGTTTCGGGGCGAGACTCTTTTTCAGACTGGGAATGTACAAACTCCGTACAGATCGCACCCGTAATTAGAATAGATCCTTGGTCGCTAGCACTGTGAGGCAGCAACTCTACCACTTCACCACTGTGCTGCCCTTATTTGTTTCTATTTCTTTTAAAAGCTAAGTCTCCTAAAATATTTAATGTCCATCTGGGTCACTAAAAAAATGTGTCTCCATAATGGCTATTAGACTGTATCATTTATTTTTATTTGTGCTATTAATTCATCTCTAGTTACTGTGTGTATTCAGATAATGAGTCTTCAGTTTGTCTCTCGAGCATTTCTATGATACTAATGGCAGCATCTACCAGCGGCGTAGCTTCCGGTTTGGCCGCATGCAGGCACATGATGGAGGGACCGGCCCTGTACGGGGATCGCTCGACCCACGTGCGACTCCCGCGCGACCCCCGCTTCCGGTTTGGTCGTGCTTGCCGCATGCAGGTCGCATGCTTGTGGGACAGGCCTTCTGGATTTTCATACCTGTGTCACCAATAGTCACACCCCCTCTGTCTCTCTTGCCTAAAAACGACAGTGATACTTCATCCAAAGGGTGTGACCGCATTTTGGAATTAAGTGTTCAGCAGGATCTGGATCGATTGGCCAGGTGGGCTGATGAATGAATTTAATATAGAGAAGTGTGAGGAGTTGCATTTTGGGACGTCTAACAAGGGTAGAACCTACACAGTAAATGGTAGGCCTCTGGATAGTGTTGTAGAGCAGAGGGATCCAGGAGTGCAGGTGCATGGTTCCTTGAAGGTTGAGTCGCAGGTAGATAGGTGCGTTTTGACACAATGGCTTTTGACACAATGGCCTTCATCAGTTGGCGTATTGAGTATTGAAGTTGGGAGGTCATGTTGCAGTTGTATAAGACGTTGGTGAGATCGCATTTAGAATATTGTGTTCAGTTCTGGGCACCATGTTATAGGAACGATATTGGCTAACTTGAAAGATTTCAGAGAAGATTTATGAGGTTGTTGCTAGGACTAGAGGGTGTGAGCTACAGGAAGAGGTTGAGTAGGCTGGGTCTCTATTCCATGGAGCGCAGGAGGATGAGGGGTGGTTTTATAGAGGTGTCCAACATCATAAGAGGAATAGATCGGGTAGATGCACACAGTCTCTTGTGCAGAGTAGGGGAATCTAGGACCAGAGGACATAGGTTCAAGGTGAAGGGGAAAAGGTTTAATAGGAATTTGAGAAATAACTTTTTCACACAAAGGGTGGTGGGTGTATGGAACAACCTGCCAGATGAGGTAATTGAGGCTGGGCCAAAACCAACATTTAAGAAACAGTTAGACAGGTACACGGATAGGACAGGTTTGGAGGGATATGGACCAAGCGCAGGCAGGTGGGATTAGTGTAGCTGGGACATATTTGCCGGTGTGGGCAAGTTGGGCCGAAGGGAATGTTTCCACACTGTATCACTCTGTGACTCTATGATGTTCCCCTGCCTTGGTGGACAGCAGGGTCTGAACTTTGGACTCTGGGATAGTGTTCCTCAAGCTGTAATCACTTCACACAAATGTGTTACAAAGCAGTCTATCAGCAATTCCTGCTACAGGCAAAATAATCACTGCCCTTCCATGCCTGTTTTAATTGCGTTTTTATTCATCATTTAAATATAAAACTACTGCATTGCCCTCTAACAACCATTAAGAATACATGGTTGTAATGTAGTCAAGGTGGACATTAAATACTTCTGTGCTGTGTTAAAGCACAGAATGTTCAGAGCACATGCTTCTATGCTAACTTCAGTAAATATGGATTTTCATCCACTTTTACCAATTAATAGTGGTGGATGTCATACAGTGATGTACACTGATGGATTTGCTGGGATAAATGTTCGTCATGTAGGGAAGTATTATCATTTTCAAAGCCATTCTGTTCAGATCTTGGAATAAATTCCATTCCTCGGTCACTGGCTCCACCTCTCTCCTTTCAAGCTCACGCTGAGCCAGAGGATTTGTTAAACTTGACCTTCAGATCACACATTTGTGCCATCATTAAGATCCACCCCCGTAATATTGCCTAACTCCCCCTGTGCCACATCTCATCTGCTGTTGAAACTGTTATCTGTTTAAATCCACCCTGTTCCACATCTCTTAGTTTGAGGAAACTTGAAGGATGAGACAGTTGGGGAATATTTTCCCTGTTTGAATCTGGAGACTAGGGCCAGGGGACCTTGATTCAACTTAAGGAGCCCATCACTAATAGAACAGTATAGCAAATGAACAGGCCCTATGGAAAATGAGGAATTTCTTCCCTCAGAGGGTTGTGAATCTGGAATGTTTTATCCCTGAGAGTTTTGAGGTTTAGTCTAGTCTAGTTTAGTTTAGAGATACAGTGTGGAAACAGGCCCTTCAGCCCACCGAGTCTGTGCTGACCAGTGATCTCTGCAAATTAACACTACCCTACACACTAGGTACATTTTTTACATTTATACCAGCCAGTTAACCTGCATACTTGTACGTCTTTGGAGTGTGGGATGAAACCGAAGATCTCTGAGAAAACCCATGCAGGTCACGGGGTGAACACACAAGCTCCGTACATTCAACACCCGTAGTCAGGATCGAACCCGGGTCTCTGGCTCTGCAAGGAAGTAGCTTTACCGCTGTGCCACCGTGCTGCCCTCGGCTAGTTCAGGTAGACCTGAGGTAGTTTAGGAGCTGAGATAAATGGACAACGGGGGTGGGGGGGGGGGGGGGTAAATTGTGGGATTGGGGACTTGGCATGAATGTGGAACTGAGGTCAAAGATCAGCAAGATCTTACCTAATAATGGTGACTGTTCAAGCAGCATTTGGCCAAGTCCAACTCCTGTTATTTAAGTTCATGTATAAAAACAGAAAATGCTGGAAACACTCAACAGGTCAGGTAGTATCTGTGAGAAGAAAGAGTCTGGTTTCCGGTAGCAGACTTTTCCTTCAAAACTAAGAAAGAAAGAAAACATGTTTGTTTTTAATTCAAAAGTTGTCATAGCTCATATAACAATAAAAAGTCACACTGAATATATCAGTTGCATTTTCTTCGATAATATAAAAAAGGATGTTTGTGTAATATTGCATTTGGTTTTATATGACCTCATAGAAAATGTTCACAAAAATAATCAACCACTCCTCAGTCAAAAATATTCCAGTTTGTTTTCTGCTTTATGCATCAATACGCAACCTCCCAAAGTAGTGTAGAAATCACTTAGTGAAGAGAAGGAAGACTCTCGATAACAATTCATTATCGTTCAGTGAGGAAACACTTGGACTTGTAGTCTCAAAATATATCGAACCTTCCAGATTAATCATTCTTTTCCCCGCAACTGTATTTTTTTTTACCAGATTCAAAGAGAAACGTATGGAAAAGTATCAATAAATCCAATGACCTTAAAGTTGTAGCATGAGATACCATTGTATGAACATTTAAAATATTTGTCAGAAAGTTTTTCCAGTAAACATCATTAGAAGAATAACATGGAGTGAAATTTCAAATGAAATATGTTAAGTGTTATTGTACAACCGTAACATAATTTCAGGACTAATATTTCAGAGATTTGAAGATATATACAAGGTAAGCATCAACAGTTTGTAATTAAATTTACATGGGCTCATTAAGCTTTGGAGATGATTTACCAAGAAGGGTTATTATAGTAGTAGCCCATGCTTGAATTATGGGATTCTACTTCCGATCAAGGTAGTAATAGCAAAGTACAGATACCAATATACTGTAGCTTAATGGCCTTTGGAGATAATGTTATATTTTATAAGATGCAAATAAGATTGTATTGGCTTTCCTGATTCCTGGAAATATCATCGTAATAACGCATGGCAAACTGATATCCCCCTATAATGGAATAGATTCAAATATTAACATGATATATTTCAAGATTCTGGACTGAAATAAAAGCAACTTTATGTTTCTAATTTAACTCTTTATTTTCAGCTTTAATCTGAATTAGCTTCCCTGATTTTTTATGCACAGAATGCGGAATAATATGGAGTCACAACTGACCAGAGTGAAAGTAACTCTCCCTAAGTTGCCATTCAATGTCACCAGCATTAACTGCTGTTCATCTTTGTTGGGTGGGTTTCCTCAGTCATTGGGTAGCCTCTGAGTGGCGCTAATGTCTGAACTTGATGACTATTCCTCCAGTTCCTGGTTCCATCTCTTACATTAAGCAGTGTCTAGTTCTGCAGAAAGGGACAGGAGCAGTCAATGAGCCATGACTTCAAGAAAACAAATGCAGATAAGAATAAAGAAGGTGCACACATGTTTTGAGAGGCGCAGTTAATGCAAAGTGGAATGAGGATAGTGTGGTGGTGTGGAGCATGAAGACAGTATGTGAATTGTAAAGGACCTGTCCTACCAGCTTCCGACTCCATGCAATGAGCGCGATCAAACTAGAAGCGGGGGCCGCGCGGAGGTCGGGTGATCCCCTGTACAGGGCCGTTCCCACC
Source organism: Raja brachyura (assembly GCA_963514005.1). Next base: position 35,210,162 of record OY740802.1, on the reverse strand, counting down.
AGCATGCGCCTGCATGCGGCAAGCGTGACCAAACCGGCAGCGAGGGCCGCGCGGAGGTCGGGTGAGTGGCGCAACGCGGCGCAAAGTGAGGCGAACTTGGAGCAAAGTCTTAAGGTAAGTTCGCCAGGACAGAGAGGGGCACACAGAGAGGGGCACAGAGGCACACACACAGAGGGCCACGGAACCACACACATAGAGGGTCACGGAGGCACCTACAGATAGGTTCACGGAGGCACGATGTCGAGGCGGTGTGTAATGCGTCGAGGCGACTGCGAGCCGACAAGCCGTTGCCGCGCGGAATTTTTGAACAGTCAGTTTTTCGGAGCCCCGCGCGATGTCGGGACGAACTCCGCACAATTCCGCACGGCTCCGGCGATCGAAGTGGGACCGGCCCCGTGACGCCGGACGGCTCAAGCGACCACGTTAGGTCGCGCTCATCGCATGGAGTTGCATGCTTGTAGGACAGGCCCTTAAGTATGAGAAGAGCTGGAGGTTTTATAGAATATTGCAGCATAGAATAGGGATAGGGAGAAAGGCATGGAGATTGCAGATATGTGGTTGAAGAGGTTTCATATGGTGCTGTTGAGACGAGAATTGTATTCACCCTTGTTGCACTTGTAAGGTCATTGACCTTCTTTTCCATATAAACCCAAGCTTTAAGTATGGATAAATCTTTATCCACCTCAACCCAGATCTGTTTAACGGTGGCTTTGGGAAATGCTTTCGATGGAGGGAAACTCGGTCTGACTTATTCCCAAGAGGGATAAAAGACTGTATGGTCCTTCGGAATTTACCTCGGAAGCTAATGTATTTTGCAGTATATTCAATCAGACCTTTAAAACTGAATAACAGAGAATTGCAACTTTGCTTTAGGACGTGCATCCTTGCAGACTGTGAACTGTGGGGTGCAGCAGAAATTGCACACAGCAGCTCTGAGTTCATCCCCAGTATAAATGGTGAAACACCAATCAAATGAAAATCAGATTGAACAGTTAAACATGCATAAACCTCCTGCCTCTGACAATATTGTGTATTAAAATGAGTTTCCTGCCAGTACCACTCATGAGAATTAATTCTCATTGCAATGACGCCATTGAAATACTGAACTGAATCCTAAGAACTAATTTAATAACTGTACTTTTAGCCACAATAAACATTTTAACGACACAAATAAGCCCATTAAAAGCTGTGTTGTCAGAAAACTAAAAATACCACATAGGATATTGGTTTGTTAATAAACTCAGCCTCATTGTGTCACTTATAAATTAAAAAAAGAACATGCTGCATGTGGTCTAATGAGATATATCAAATATCCGCACATGGTTCAAGTCTCAATATTCAGAGAATGGGTGAGCTATATATTTAGAAACCGTTTTATCCAAGGTCATATGAAACTGGCAATGGATTATTAATTTGATGTCATTTTCAAATTGACGGTGCAAAGGTAGTACTTATTTCATCAAAAAATTATACTTACCTGCACTTTCTGTAAACGTTGTACGTTTGGTTTCACTCTTCCATTCCAATGGGTTTCCATCAGTGCTGTGGAAAATTTCAAACGATATCTTGGCTGCTTGTTTCCTCTTGTGATTGGGCCAATAACATATGGCAATACAGATTGTGCTTGTGACACGACGTTCGAAATGGTGCATCTATTTTGATATTAATCCTCTTTATTCATCTTCAAAGTGCCATCAGCAATGGATGAAAACAGTGAAATGAGGTTGGCTCTTGCATCCAACTGAAACGGCAGCAGATACATTTCCGGAGAGTGGCAACAAAGGAAGCATGGCGGCTTTTGGCACACCAACGGTTTTCAAGGTAATGGTCCTGAAGTCAGCAAGCATCCTTTGCTAATGTGCTCACCTCTTTTATTCTCTCAACAACTGGGCAGCATGAAAAGTCATTTGATCAAAGGGCACATGCCCCAGTCAAAGCCTCCAAGGGTTGGGCAAGTTCTCAAGCAAACTTCCTATTATCTCCAAAACTCATGCGTCCACCACAAGAGGTGAAGAGAGAAGTAGTACTGGACAGAGGTGAGAGGCTAGAGGAGAGGACACAAGTTGGAATGTTGATATGTTCACTTATGTTGACATGTGGAGTCACTGTGCTTAGCAATGACACATCTTTAAATCACAGGAAATGTTTACATCATGAGAACATGTCGCTATATGGACAATCAAATTATCTCATTTATACTATCTGAGAGACTTTGGAAAACAAAATCAACCAGGGTGGCACAGTGGCGCAGCTGGTAGAGCAGCTATCTCACAGCGCCAGAGACCCGGGTTCAATCTTAACCTTGAGTGTCTGTGTGGAGTTTTCAGATTCTCCCTGTGAATGTGTGAGTTTACTCCAGTGCTCAGGTTTTCTCTCTAATCCCACAGACAAGTGAGTTTGTAGATTAATTAGCCTTTGTAATTTGCCCTGAGTGTGTAGGGCGTGAATGAGAAAGTGGGATTACAGTGAACTAGTGTGAATGGGTGATCAATGGTTGGCATGGACTTGGTGGATTGAAAGGCCTGTTTCCATGCTGTGTATCCACAACTAGTCAAAAATTAGCACCGCAGCTGCAGGGGGTAGCCGCTGGGCCGGTTCCAAGCGGCCAAATGCAAGACCTGGTGGACCTCGGCTTGGAAGAGGGAACCCACTGAGCCAACCATGCTCATCCTCCGAAGATAGAAACAAAACGCTGGAATAACTCAGTCGGCCAGGCAGCATCTCTGGAGAGAAGGAATGGGTGATGATTTGGATCGAGACCCTTATTCAGACTGAAAGCCAGGGAAGAGATTGAACTTTTTTTCCGCCTTCCATTACAGTGAGGAATGTGGAGGAGTCTCTGTGATGGATGTTTATGTTAAAATGTGTTTTGTGTGTCTCGTTGCTTTTTATTGGTATGACTGTATGGCAAATCAAATTCTTCGTATGTTGCAAAACATACTTGGCTAATAAAGTATGATTATGATTATGATGAGAGTGAGATGAGATATTGAAGGATACAAAGAACGTGTACGGTGTGAAAAGGGCAGATCAAAGTAGACGATATTCAAAGAAATGGTGAATGGTTCATTGTTGGATGAAGAGAACGTGACAACAAGGCATGCAAACAGTAATAATTAATCAGGAGGTCAGTGAAACTAGTTGGAGAACTAGAGTGAGTGAGGGACAGAGAGAGAGAAGGAAAGCAAGGATTACTTGAAGTTAGAGAAATCAATATTCATACCGCTGGGTTGTAAGCAGCAGTCTTCATCCCCTGAAGACTGGAGACCGGGAGGATGGAGTCATCGATGACAATGGACAGGACTGGCGAGTAGCGAGGCAGGTAGGAGAGGAGAGAGGACCGAGGTCTGGCCTACCATGCTGTCGAGGTCAGCTGTGGGAGGGGCCCCCCCTGCATGTCCAAGGGAAGTCAATGGCAAGAGGCCCGCAGCAGCCTGCGGCTTGCCTGGAATGGGCACCTCTCAGACTCCCAAGAATGTGGACAAAACATGGCGCTTGTTGCACGCGGGATCAATAGACTATTCCTGAACAATTTGTTAATCGGGGACACACTTAGGAACGGCAATACTCTTATGCACCAAATAATTTCACTGTGCATTTGCACTTCACACAAGTGACAATAAAAACACCATTGACCCATTGAACTATGATAACCAGAATGCAGATTGAGATCAATATGCAATGTGACATTTTCACCACATGTACCTCGTCATGTTACCTAAAAGGTTCATCGTTGTGAAGGTGAGTGGAGGAAATACAGTCATAGAGTCATGCAGTATGGACACAGGCCACCACAACAACACCTACCAGTGAGCACCCACCATAATTAATCTCTTTCTCCAGCACATGGTCCATAGCCGTCTATGCCAAGGACATTTAGATGCTCATCTAGACACTTCTTAAATGCTGTCAGCAACTCTGCTTCCACCATTCTCTCCGGCAGCACATTCCAGATACCCACCATTCTCTGGTGAAAAAAAATCCCTCTCAGATTTCTTCCAATTTTTTTACTCATTACATTAATCTACGTCTTCTGGTTTTATTCGCAAGGGAAACATTTTACTATAGTCTAGTCTATCTAAACCCATTAATATGCATCAATTATGCCCATTCTTAATGTCCCCCACTCCAGGCAAACACAGACTGAGCATCTCCAGTCTCTCAACGTAAATGAACAGCTCCATCACAGGCAATATCCCGGGGAAACTCCTCTGCACCATCTCCAATAGTTTTGTATCGTTCCTATATGTGATAGTCAAAACTGCACATGGTACTCCAGCTGACCAATGTTTAAAGAAGGTTTCCAACCTGAAAGGTCACCTAATCTTTTCCTCCAGAGTTGTGGCCAGACCCGCTGAGTTACTCAACTCCATCATTTTGTGTTTATCGATGTTTTTATAAACTTGGAGCATAATCTGCTCTTGTATTCAAAGTCCCAACTAAAGAAGGCCATGCCTTTTTTTAACCATGATATTTATCTGCACGGCCACCTTCAAGGATCCGTGAAGGTTCCTCTGTCCTTAATACTCCCCTGAACCAATTCATTCATGCGGCATGTGCTTGCCTTATAAGTACACCTGAAATGCATCACCTCACATTTGTCAGGATTAAACATCTATCTGCCATTTTTCACTCCGTTATACCCACACATCATTATCCCATCACATCAACATCATCCTGTAGGCTAAGACTACATTTCTCACTGTCAACAACCCCACTAAACTCCCCAAATTTATGGAAAATGCCCTTATGTCAATATCTAAGTCTGTCCCATAAATCACAAATAGCAACTGACCCTATGTGACACCACAGGTTAGAGGCATCTAACTACAAAAGCCTACAAAAATCCACTCACATCGCCCTCCGTCTCCCATTGCCAAGCCAAATTTGAATCTCATTTGGCAATTTGCCCTAATCCCACAGGCCCTAGCCATTTCCACCATGTGGGACCTTGTTGAAGGCCTTACTGAAATCCAGTTAAACGACAATTACTAAACTGCCCTCATTAGTAGAATTTGTTACTTCCTCAAAAAAGTAATCAGATTGACAAAGCCATGCTGGCTATCTCTGAACAGGCTGAAGAAGGGTCCTGACGCAAATCATCACCCATCCTCTTTCTCCACAGATGCAGCCTGTCCCACTGAATTATTCCAGTACTTTGTCTCTAACTTTGATGTAAACCAGCATCTGCAGTTCCTTGTTTCTAAAAACAACCTTACACTGCCATCCTCTGCCTCCACTGAGCCAATGTGTATCCAATTAGTTGGCTCACCCTAAATCCCATGTGTTCTAACCTCCAAAACTAGCCTACTACGCAGAACCTGGTCAAAGGCCTCGCTAAAGTTCACATCAACAGAATCCAACATCCAGCCTTTATAAATCCTCTTGTTTATTTTTTCAAAACACACTATTACATTTGTGAAACATCATTTCTCACAGACAAGGCAATGCTAAATATTCTGCCTCAGTACTTACCTTTCCCAATGCAAGTTAATCCCATCTCTCAGAATCCCTTTCAATAACTGTCCCCCTGCTGATGCGAAGCTCACCAGCATATAGTTACCTACTTTATTCCTGCTGCCCTTTTAAAATAACGCCACAACGTTAGTTATGCTCCAGTCTTCCACCTACTTCACCTGACAAAGATCGAAACACCTCTGCCAGGGCCCCAACAATCTCCTTCGTAACTTCCTGTAAAATCCTAGCATTAACTTGATCAGACCCCACGGATTTATCATTATGCAAAGTTATCCATATCTTTATGCATTTCATGATGTCCAATACCTCCTCCTTCATAATATTTGTATAATCCATAGCATATCAACTGATGTATCAAAAAAAGAGACTCTCAAATTAAGGTTCAGTACAACTTTCTCTTTATTAGTAGTCAAGTTACTTAGAAATGCCAACATACAATCAATTTCCCTTAACTCACTGGTTGATTCACCGTTCTAACTTATCACTCATTTTGCAAAATCACAAAACCTGTGGCTATGGCTTAAATGCTATCCTAGCGAGGTGAACTGGCCTGGTTAACTTCCATGGTGATGACTTCCACATTTAGAGTCTTCCTTCTGTGATGGCTATTCCCCAGTTATCACCACCAATGTCCTGGATGGGCCTTATTTACATGGGCTCCTCTGATTTTCAAGGTTTTGTTGATGTATCTCTGCCAGGACTTTATATCTGTGATCATTGATTCAAGGGTTGGGTAAACAGGATTCATTTGTTCCATTGTTCTCTATTCCATCCATATTTTAGTGACCTGGGCCTCAAGCTTGAGCAGCCTTCCACGTTTGGAGACGGTGGCTTGGTTCAATCTCCACTTTACACCAGACTTGAGAGTTCATGGGAAGGTGACTTATTTTCCCATTATGCCTGAATATATTTAGCTTCTAGCCAACACGACTACACAATGACACGCCTCAGAATATCATATTCCACACCGTGCCTTCCAGAATATCCTCCCTCAATAATGAGGTACTGCATTCCTTAACTAACAGTGCAATGTATCTCCTCCTTACGTCCCTCTCTGTTGTACCTGCAAACTCTACACACAGGAAACAGAATTGTTAGTTACACAAAAAGCTGGAGAACCTCAGCGGGTGCAGCAGCATCTAAGGGGCGAAGGAGATAGGCGACGTTTCGGGTCGAGACCCTTCTTCAGACTGGTCAGGGATCAGGGAAACGAGAGATATAAACAGTGATGTGGAGAGATAAAGAACAATGAATGAAAGATATGCAAAAAAGTATTGATGATAAGGGAAACAGGCCATTGTAAGCTGTTTGTGCTGTGAAAATGAGAAGCTAGTGCGACTGGGGGGGGGGAGATGGAGAAGGAATGTCAGGGCCCGAGGGCTGAGGAAGAGGTGGGGAGGGGTGGGGGAAGTCTGGGTTAACAGAATTGAGAAAATTCAATGTTTAAGCCCAGAGGATGCAGTCTCCCCAAGCGGAATATGAGGTGCTGTTCCTCCAACTTGCGGTGTTGCTCACTCTGGCCGTGGAGGAGGCCCAGGACCGAGAGGTCAGATACGGAATGGGAGGGGGAGTTGAAGTGCTGAGCCACCGGGAGGTCGGGTTGGTTATTGCGGACCGAGCGGAGGTGTTCGGCGAAACTTCAGCCCGTTGAGTCTGCGGCAATCAGCGGTCACCCTGTACACTAACACTATCCTACACACGAGAGACAATTTACAATTTACAGAAGCCAATTGACCTACAAACACGCATGTATTTGTAGTGTGGGAGGAAACCAGAGCTTCTGGAGAAACCTGTTAAATTGGAGCAGGCATGATATTAAAATTGAGTAAGGGCTTGTGTGCTTCTTGGCCATTTTGGTCAAGTTAAATGTGCCTTTGCAGAACTGAGACAAGCTGCTGAATGGTGCCAGCATGTCTGTGGCCTAGATAAAAGCTGCAGAGAAAGAATGGGACATCTGCAGAGTTCTTACAATAAGGTGTAAAATGCATGGAACTGATTGGGTCAATGCAAACCTGATAAACATAGTGTAAATAATGTTGCAAAGCCTTATTTGGATAATTGTTGATTGGTTGAAATGTTAAGCTTTGTCTGGGTTGTCTGAATCCCAGGGCACATGTTGCATTATTCATCTGTGTTAACTTCCATCTCGAAGCCTTGCCAGATGCAATGTATTAGTTACTGTGTCATTGGGTTAGGGAACTGTCTATCATGTACTGTGTTAATCGATATGTGATATTGGACTGTATAGTGACCACCCCCAGGTTGTTCGGCCCCTCAAGGTTCGGGGACCTATAAAATGTAGCTCCCATGAGGTCCGATATCGATCTTCTGGAAGAACGCTTGGGACTGCGTGACCTTTTGGAGTGTCTCTGCTTGCACAAGACTAGAAGGGCTTGGTCTTCAAGAACCCGTGGTGGTTAGATATTGTATAGGGGAATTTGTGTTGTGTTATCCAAAATAAAGTTTAGTTGCCCAAGTGCATGATTCAGTATTTTTTATGACTGAAAATAGACTGGGGGGAACTAAGAATGAGCTATTTACAAACCCACCCGGTCACAGGGAGAACGTACAGCTCTGTATAGACAGCACCCATAGTCAGGACTGAACCCTGGTCTTTGGCATTGCAAATCAGCAGCTCTGTGGCGTCCCACAGTGATGTTCTGGGATCTTTACCATTTGATTGATGTTATATCCATTTTACTTGGGTAACGTTCACTTGCTATCTGATTCCTTTTCAGCTGAACTATCGAGTAGTTTACGAGACAGTCGTGTACAATACAAAGGATGAATATTTCATTGTTATTTATGCTGAACACAACTCTCCCCAAATGAATACAATTACTTACCTTTTGATTAGATTTGTTTATAGCCTATTATAGAATGGCTTTCTGCAAGTGTTAAGTATACACACCTTATTAGGTTTCTCCATTATAAGTTCATAAGTTTGTAATATTTAGCAGAAATAAGCCATTCAGCCCATCTAGTCTGCTTCGCTATCCCATCGTGGCTGATCAATTTTTCCCTCACAACTCCATTCTCCCGCTTTCTCCCTGTAACGTTTGATACGCTTACTAATCAGGAACCTAGTGATCGCCGCTTTAAAAATATCTAATGACTTGGTCTCCACCACTGTCTGTATATGAATTCCACAGATTCATCACCCTCTGGCTAAAGAAATTCCTCTTCATCACCAATCGTAGGCTATGTCCTTTTATTCTAACGCTGTGCCCTCTGGTCCTGCACTCTCCCATTACTTATAACATTTATTGTCCCAGACTAAATTCGTACAGAATTTACTCTATCCAACATTTTAACATTTTCCCTATGAAGGAAACCCTATCCCTCAATCTTTCTGTCGCCATTATAGGATATTTTTCCCACAACGTTGTTAAACATTTTAACGGCAGCACGGGGGCAAATTGGTAGAACGGCTGCCTTACAGCAGTAGAGATCCAGGTTCGATCCTGATTAACGGTGCCATCAGTATGGAGTTCTCCCTATCACCGCATGGGTTTTCTCCAGGTGCTCTGGTTTCCACCCACGTTCTAAGGTTGTGCAGGTTTGTAGGTTAATTGGCTTCGGTAAAAAAAATGTAATTTGTCCCTTGTGTGTAAGATAGAACTAGTGTAGGGGTGATCGCCGTTTGGCGAGGACTCCGTGGGCCAAAGAGCTTGCATCTCTAAAATGTTTAAATGTGGAGTTAGTGCAGAGAATGGTGAAAGACTTGTGAATGTTTTAAACATGGGTGTTTAAATATAGGAAGCATGATAACTTCTAATTTCTTCTCAAAGATTTATCAGCACTAGGTATTGTGTGGGATGATACTTGTCCTGACACGTTGCACATGGTCACCATCCCTGCTGCTCCTGTGGTCACATTAACCTTTTGTGATAGCGAGTGATGAATCTACATGGAAGGGTTTTCTAGTGGGGGCTGCTAGATCTGCTGCTGAAAAGTCTTCATAAATGTACAGGGCACCAGCATGAAGCCCATCCTTATAAATGATGAACACAGCCTGAATGTCCCCAAAGACAGCTGCATTGGACAGCTGCCTGAGCAATTGTACTGCGACTCTGTTTAATTCCACCAGAGTGATTACAAAAATCTTCCAATTATTTCACTTAGGGATTATCAATGGGTTTTTTTTAAACCAGGAATCTTGTGTTTTTTCTAAACTTTGAAAATCCTTAAGTAAATAAATTACAAATGTTAATAACTTTTGCACAGCTGGATGAACAATCGAAGTATTGAAATATATGTGAGCAATTTCATTGTTCTTGATTAGCTTAATTTCCAAGAGTCAAGTGTTTTATTGTCTTATCCCCTCAGGTAGGACAATTAAATTCTTACTTGCTGCAGCACAACAGAATATGTAAACATCGCACATAACGGGAGAAAAAGAAAGTTCAGTGTGTGTGTGTGTGTATACACACGCACACATACTCAATAAATACAAATATAGTGCAATAATAATAATAATCTGTTGCAGTTCAGAGCTTATTTGTTGTCATGTTTAATGGCTGTAGGGAAGAAACTGTTCCTGCACCTGGACGTTACAGTTTTCAGGCTCCTGTACCTTTTTCCCGATGGAAATGGTGAAATTAGTGTGTCGCCAGGATGGTGTGGGTCTCTGATGATGTTGGCTGCCTTTTTGAGGCAGTGACTACGATAGATCCCTTCGATGGTGAGGAGGTCAAAGCCGGTGATGGACTGGGCAGTGGTCACAACATTTTTGCATTCTTTTCCGCACCTGAACATTCAATTTGTCGAACCAGGCCACGATGCAACCAGCCAGAATGCTCTCTACTGTGCACCTGTAGAAGTTCAGGAGAATCCACTTAGACATGACAAATCTCCGTAATCTTCTCAGGAAGTAGATTCGCTGATGTGCCTTCTTTATAATTGCATCAGTGTGCTGGGTCCAGGAAAGATCTTTGGAAATATGGACACCTAGGAATTTGAAGTTTTTGACCCTCTCCACCATCGCCCCATTGATGTAAACAGGATTGGTGTAAACAGGATTGCAAAGAATTGGAAGTTATTTCAAATTTTGCACAATGTGTTGGGCAGACAGAATGTAAGGTTAAAGAAAGTCCTACTCCCGATCTTTAGATAAAACATAATGCAGCCAAAGGACATTGGAAGTTCATAAATTCATAAGCCATAGGTAGCAATGTTACAAAATTTTGAGATTTTAAAAATCAAGTCTGCAATTTATCCCATCAGATAAAGCATAAAAAGAAGTTTAATTTGACACCTAATTTACTTTCATATCTTCAGTATTAAGAAAGTTATGGCCATTTTCATACTCGGAAATTAGCATCTTGCTTCTCATTGCCTTTCAATTGACTTAACTCAAAAGCTGTGATCTGGAAAGGTTAAAAGCCCATAACATTCTTAAAAATTAAGAGAACTCAATGAAATTTTCAGTTATTATAGATTGAAGCATTCTGAAACAAATATTAAACAATCTTACTTGGATTACCTGAAATTAAAGCATTTAATTAGTTAGTTATCTAATTGTAGCTAATTACAAAATTCAATGAGTAGATCTAAACATCTATCAATTTCTTAAGAAAAGATAAACTTTTTTTAAATTGCCTAAGTGTCCAAATAACATTCACACAATAATCCACAATATAACATAATTTTTAAATCTCATTTTCATGAATTTCTGGGCCAAATGGAAGGAATTTAGTGTTTTATGCCTGTAAATTAATGGCCATTTAAATCAACTAGCGAGTGGGTTTTAGTGGAATGCGGTGGATTGGAACGTTGCGGTTTGCGGTGAAGTCGGGGGGAAAAATACTGGGGGTTCATACATTTTTTTGGACCCCATTTCGCAACATAAAAATATTATTAAAGCCTCCCGAAAAATCAACTTTTAATATAAAAATAAACTATTTACCTTTTTTTCTCCCCTACGGAAAATCCTTCCGCATGTCAGTTCTCACGGCTTTTGAAGGTGATTTTTTTAATTACTCTAGTTAACAAATAATTTCGAGTAATTTAAAAATACCTTCATTGATGAAATGTCGGAGCGATTTTTCTTCCGAAACAAAATCGCCCGACATTCATCGATTATCCAGGTCTGTGGAAAACCGGCACTTTAAGCCCGCCGCCCTCTGAAAGGCGCTAAAGTCGCGCACACGGGGAGCGGCAGAAGTGCAGCGCCGCTAAAGGTAAGTTTTGCAACATACCTACCATAGGAGCAGAAATAGACCATTTGGCCCATCAAGTCTATCCGGCATTCAATCATGGCAGACCAATCTTTCCCTCTCAACCCCATTCTCCCCATAACTAATTAAGAATCTGAGAATCCCCGCTTTAAAAATCCCCATTTAGGGGAGGTTTTGGCTGTAGTGATGATGCATGGTTTGAAATGCAGAGGAAAATAAGGCTTTGGGAGATTGTAAAACCCCAAGATAGCAGCTGTGGCTTGCCTGCAGTCTGTCTGTTTTTTTCTTTTTTTTCTTATTCTTTTGTCCTGTTTTGGTCTCTTCCTTCGGGGGGGATGCGACTTTCTTGTCATATCCCCCATCCGTCTCCGTCTGCGCCGAGGCCTAATGGCGGAGCAGGCGGCCTCGGGGCTGTGGCAGCATTCCAGCGGCAGCGGCAGCAGCGACTCGACTTCGGAGCTGTGGCAGGGTTCCGATGTTCCAGCACGCGGTGGCGACTCGACTTCGGAGCTCGGGCAGCGTTCCGGCGTTTAGTCGGCGGTGACTCGACTTCAGAGCTGGGGCGGCGACCCAACTTCGGAGACTCGTCCGCGGGCCCTGTGGATGACATCGTTGGGGGCTCGCAGGTCCCAGGTTGGTGACCTGTTTTTCCGGAGCTCCCGCAACAACAGCTTCGTCCGCTGGACTGGAGGGCGGCAGCTTCGGCAGCTTCGACCGCCCCGTTCGCAGAGCACGGTTGAGCCGCTGGACTGACTTACCATCACCCGGTGGGGTCACTACATCCGAAGCCTGGATCACCTCAGCACAGAGGGAGAACAAGGAGGGAAGAGACAGAGACGATAAGACTTTTGTCTCCCATCACAGTGAGGAGGTGCCTGGTGAACCCACTATGGTGGATGTTAAATTTGTGTTTATTGTGTGTTTTGTTAGTTATTATTATATGTATGACTGCAAAAATGCCATGAATGACAATAATGGATAATTCAATTCAATTCAATTAAAAAAAGAAGCCTTAAGAAAAATCATCGTGGTTCAATGGCTGGTGAGGGGATAAAAAACGCAATACCTGGATAGAGAGGTGAGTGGACAGCTGATCAATAAGGACACTGCACCAACTTCTGGTGGATGCTTAAGACCATAGGACCTAGGGAAATGAGTACCCTCCAACTGTAACCGCTCTCTGCATATCCTGGACCTCCTTAATCTGGACCTCCGTATTCTGTGGACAATTGGGGCAGCAGACGTGAGTATGACGCATGGCACATTGAGGAGCCCAAAATGATTGCATTTGACACACCTCAATTTCCAGTGAGACAGGGAAGGTAGTGAACATTCTATGGCAACACTTGCTAGTTGCTGGATTTAAATATTCAGTAGCTGAGTTGAACCAAAGGCTACAATGAATGTTTATCCTCCACCAGGTGAAGCTATGAGGATGGCTCTAGTTAATAATAGACAATCCCATCTAATCATGGTGGGCCTACAGTAGACACAACTGTCATGCAGGTGTCTGATTTAAGAGCCATTCACTCCCCAAACCTTGCATACCCTGCATTGGTACACAACCAACCCACCAGCATGCAGTGTTTCCAATAGCACTGACCTTTAAACAGCATCACACCATGTAGTTTAACCCATGGTCGTACCAAGAGTTGCATCAATGGAAAGGCAAAGAACAAAGGCAAAGATGCAGTTCAAAGATTCAATGATACTTTATTGCCACATGTAACTTAGTACAGTGAAATGTTTTGTTTTGTATCCAACCCGGTAAAATCATACAGCAGACCTCACCTAGGCGGGACACAAGTGCCGACACCTTTTGGTTGCCACTGGCAATGAACTCTTAAGACAAGCTGGAGATAGGTTTGGATCATCTCAAACACGTCTAACACATTGTGTTTAATATTTGTAAACTAGTTACTGTTATTAGGTACAGGATGTCCCCAGGTTAAGACAGGGTTCCATGCCTGAGAACTGTTAAGACAGGGTTCCATGCCTGAGAACTGTTAAGACAGGGTTCCATGCCTGAGAATTCAACAGACAAAGAGGTTAATTAAGAGAGGAAAAATAGAGTTGCTGTGAATATAAAAACTGACTGTAAAAGCTTCTTCAGATATGTAAAAAGGAAAAGATTAGTGAAGACAAATGTAGGTCACTTACTATGAGAGACAGGTGAATTTATGATGGGAATCAAGGAAATGGCAGAACAGTTAAACGAGTACTTTGGTTCTGTCTTCACTCAGGAAGATACAAACAATCTCCCAGAAATACCAAGGGACCGAGGATCTAGTGGGAGGGAGGAACTGAAGGGAATCCACATTAGTCAGGAAATGGTGTCGGTAAACTGTTGGGACTGAAGGCAGATAAATCCCCAGGGCCTGATGGTCTGCATCCAAGAGTACTCAAGGAGGTGGCCCTAGAAATCGTGGATGCATTGATAATCATTTTCCAATGTTCTCTCAACTGTGGATCAGTTCCTGTGGACTGGAGGGTAGCTAATGTAACTCCACTTTTTAAGAAAGGAGGGAGATGGAAAGCAGGGAATTATAGACCAGTTAGCCTTACATCGGTAGTGGGGAAGATGCTTGAGTCGGTTATTAAAGATGTAATAGAAACGCATTTGGAAAGCAATGATGGGATCAGTCAAAGTCAGCATGGATTTATGAAGGGGAAATCATGCTTGGCTAATCTTCTGGAATTTTTTGAGGATGTAACAAGCAGAATGGATAAGGGAGAGCCAGTGGATGTGGTGTATCTGGACTTACAAAAAGCCTTTGACAGAGTCCCACAAAAGAGATTAGTGTGCAAAATTAGAGCACATGGTATTGGGGGTAGGGTATTGACATGGATAGAGAACTGGTTGGCAGATAGGAAGAAAAGAGTAGCAATTAATGGGTTCTTTCCAGAATGGCAGGCTGTGACTTGTGGGTGCCGCAAGGCTCGGTGCTGGGACCCCACTTATTTACAATATATATTAACGATTTAGACGAAGGAATTAAATGTGACATCTCCAAGGTTGCGGGTGACACAAAGCTAGATGGCAGTGTGAGCTGTGAGGAGGATGCTATGAGGCTGCAGGGTGACTTGGATAGGTTGGGTGAGTGGGCAGATTCATGGCAGATGCAGTATAATATGCATACATTTGAGGTCATCCACTTTGGTGGCAAGAACAGGAAGGCAAATTATTATCCGAATGGTGTCAGATTAGGAAAAGGGGAGGTGCAATGAGACCTGGGTGTGCTTGTACATCAGTCACTGAAAGTAAGCATGCAGATACAGCAGGCTGTGAAGAAAGCTGGTGGCATGTTGGCCTTCATTGCAAGAGGATTTGAGTATAGGAGCAAGGAGGTCCTACTGCAGTTGTACAGGACCCTGGTAAAACTGCACCTGGAGTATTGTGTGCAATTTTGGTCTCCTAATTTGAGGAAAGACATTATTGCTATTGAGGTAGTGAAGCGTAGGTTCACCAGGTTAATTCCCAGGATGGCAGCACTGACATATGATAAAAGAATGGGTCGACTGGGCTTTTATTCATTGGAATTTAGAAGGATGAGGGGGGATCTTATAGAAACATATACAATTCTTAAAGGATTAGACAGGCTAGATGCAGGAAAAATGTTCTCGATGTTGGAGGAGTCCAGATCCAGGGGTCACAGTTTAAGATTAAGGGTTAGGCCATTTAGGACTGAGATGAGGAGAAATGTTTTCACCCATAGAGTTGTGAATCTGTTGAATTCTCTGCCACTGAAGGCAGTGGAGGCCAATTCACTGGATGTTTTCAAGAGAGAGTTAGATTTAGCTGTTCGGGGTAAAAAAATCAAGGGATGTAGGGAAAAAGCAGGAACGGGGTACTGATTTTAGATGATCAGCCATGATCATATTGAACGGCGGTGCTGGCTAGAAGGGCCAAATGGCTTACTCCTGCATATATTTTTCTATGTTTTCTATGGTTCTATTGGTGTTGGTACATCGGAAATGAATGGGAAATGAACAAAACCATTGCATGGGAGAGGATCATAGCTATAGCAATGATAGGAGCCTGAGCAGGTGCTGGGAAGTGGACATGGCTGGAATCACTGACTCGGCGAGTGAGCAAGTAAACCTGATCAGTGCTCCTAGTTCTGTGCGGCTTGACCCAAGCCTAGTCTGTTGTGGCTTGAGGAGTTGGGAGAGAAGGCCTTCAGAAATGTCCCTGTCCCACCTGACAGAGGATGCCGACAGCAGCCGGCAAACCCATCCCCATCCATCCATCTGCTTTCCCAAACATTTATCGAACGTATGGTGTCTGAAGAATGTATGATTTCCATCATCTGAAGACGGGACCCAACCCGAAATGTCGGCTATCCATATCCTCCCGAGATGCTGCCGGACGCGCTGAACTACCACAAGGCTCTGTTTCTTCTGCTCAAATGTACGGTGTGTCCTTAATTCAGGCGAGGACTTTACAAACTTTACAGTCACTCTAATGAGATGAGTGTTGTATGTGATGGACATGTTAGGCAATGTTCTGGGCTTGAAAAATTGATGTTATTTTTGTTATTTGTATTTACTACTATTGCAATTGTTGCAGCTGCTAAATAAGATTGCAAACCCGTTTTCAGCAGCAAACATTAACGGTCAAACGTGTCATAACGGAACACGGAGTTAACAATCCAACAATTCCAGTTTATTATCTTAAAGAAGAAGAGTTTTGAATTTTCAGACTTTAAAATGAAAGGCATGAAGACCACAAGTCTTCCTTCACACTATCCTTGTCTGCTTCCACGGGGGAGGGGAGGTAATCAGTAAGCAAAGCCACCACTGATTCATAGCGATTTCTCTGTCTGTAACCATTCCAGCCCCCAGTGCTCCCCGAGGCAAGACAGGAGGCTCATCATTGTCCAGCTCCACGAGTATTTGCTCTCCAAGATCAGGGGGTATTCCCCGACAGAGCAAAGTTACGCAATGCATTGCAAGCCACTGTAATCTTGGAAACAATGTCTGAGAAACAATCATTGCAAGTGACACCCAACCCCCCCCCAAACCCTCATCTGTCTGGGCATGTAAAGCACGGCTTGTAAAGCATGGCTTCAGCATCTCAGTTGCCCTCTCCACCACGTATTTTATGGACAAATAAAATGCCCCTTTCATGTCCCAGGGTTATTGATCCTGGTTCCTGCTATCTGTAGGGGCAGATAATCTATATTCTGGACTACTATGGAGATAGATACAGTCATAGCATCATAGAGCATCGAAATAGGCCCTTTGGCCCAACGTGCCCATGCTGACCAAGATGACCCAACTGCACTCGTCCCCTTATCCCACCTACAGGTTTTAGGCCCATATCCCCAAACCTTTCCTGTCTATGTATCTGCCCGAATGCCTTTTCATGATGGGTACTTTCTTGTTCTCCACAAAACTCTACAGATTAGGGATAATTCTGACAAATTCCAAATGTAACCACGCAATTAAAAAAAAAAAGAGGGGGAGAGAAAACTACAGATTGTTAGTCTGACATCAGATGTAGGAAAACTGCCAGAGTATTACAAAGGATGTGATTGAAACCTAATGAAAATCAATGGGATTAGACAATGTTAATAAGGATTGATAAATGGGAAATATTTTGACATTTGGAGATGCTTAAGGATGTAGTTGGTAAAATAAATAAGGGCAAACTAGTGGAAGTGATACATCCTAATTTTCAAAAGACTATGTTAACATCCCACATAAGACGTCAACATGCAAAATTAATGCACATGAGACTGGGGACAATATACTGGAATGGATTGAAAATTGGTCAATAGATAGGAAATAGAACATAGAACAGTACTGCACAGGAATGGGTCCTTCAGCCCATGATGTTTGTGTTGAACATGATGGCAAGTTAAACTGATCTCATGTGCCTGCACATAATCGATTTCCTGCACTTCTATGTGCATTTCTAAAAGCCTCTTAAACACCACTAACATATCTGCCACCACCTCAGGTAGTGTGTTCCAAACTCCCAATATTCTCAGTGTAAAAAACATTCAGGATTTTAGGTCAGTAGGCAGTGATTATTGAGGTACAGTAGTGATTGTTGCTGTATACAACATCTCAGTGATTTAGATGAAGGAATCAAATGTTTCATTTCTAAGCTTGCTGATGACATAACATTTGGGTAAAAGAAGAGAAAACATTTGACAGACATATAGTTATGCAGAGAACAGCAAGAGCAGCCATCCACTTTAAAGACAGGGATAAGGAGCAGTGTTTGTAGGCAGGCATATAAAGTCGAGGTACAGAGAGGAAGTGGGCAGAGGGTGTTGTGCATGCAGGCAGAGGGAATGAAGAACAGCCAGGGAATAAATGGCAGCACGTTCAGTCTAGATATAGAAAGTAGTGCATACAACAATAGTACAGAGAGTTACGCATGCAGTAAGTGCTTAGAAATAATGTTTATGCAGCCAATATGTAGAATGGAAGATCTTGGTACTTCCAGACTCATTATCCAGAAGAAGATCTTCCTGTTTTGTACCTTTCTATGCAAGCACCTCTCATGGGTTTAAAAACAAAGGTCGACTAAAGGGATGGAATTTCCAATATCAACAGTCCCTCCCATAAGTGTAGACCATGCCACACCACTCGCGACAGGTCATACAGTCATAAATGATAGGAGTAGAATTAGGCCATTCAGCCCATCAAGTCGAATCCACCATTCAAC
The DNA here is from genome assembly GCA_963514005.1 of Raja brachyura. Next base: position 35,191,823 of record OY740802.1, on the reverse strand, counting down.
CATGACTGATCTATCTCTCCCGCCTAACCCCATTCTCCTGCCTTCTCCCCATAACCTCTGACACCTGTACTAATTAAGAATCTATGTCTGCCTTAAATATATCCACTGACTTGGCCTCCACAGCCTTCTGTGGCAAAGAATTCCACAGATTCACCACCCTCTGACTAAAGAAATTTCGTGTGGTCTCCCTAAAAGGTCCTTTAATTCTGAGGCTCTAACCTTTAGTCTTAGACTCTCCCACTAGTGGAAACATCCCCTCCACATCAACTCTGATGACCTTCCATGGTAGAACTAATAATGTTAATATTAAAGGCATGCAGTTCCAAAATCAGGTTGTTCAAAGGACCCGTTGTTATACATTAGAATGAAAATGACTTGCTCCTTAGTGAGAGTGCATGTACACAAGAGCCAGCAGCATGCCATTATTCAATGAGCAAGAATAGAATAGTCAAGTCAAAGTCAACAAACTTTATTGTCATTTAGAAATACATCGATATATGCAATTCCAAACAAAATTCCGTTGCATTTGGCTCCCTGTGCAACACGATAATTAACAGAAGGTTACAATGGAAAAAAATGGATAAAATGGATAAAAAGGATAAATAGACAATGGTGGCAGCCCATTACATGGCATTCAGGAGTCTGATGGCTCGTGGGAAGAAGCTGTTGCAGAACCTTGATATTCTGCTCCTTATGCTACGATATCTTTTGCCCAAGGGCAGCAGAGTAAACAGTCCGTGATGGAGATGTGTGGGGTCTTTTATAATACTGCTGGCCTTAGACACGCAACGTTTGGTCGCAATATCCCCGATTGAGGGGAGATGAGTCCCGATGATTTTTTCCGCTGTCCTCACCACTCTCTGCACGGATTTCCAGTCAGAGGCTTTACAGTCCCCAAATCAGACAGAGATACAGCTGGTCAAAATACGCTCTATGGTGCCCCTGTAGAAAGTAGTGAGGATGGGATGGGGCAGGTGAGCTCTTCTCATCCGGCGCAGAAAGTGCAACCGCTGCAGCGCTCTCTTAACTGTTGATGAGATGTTATTTGACTAGGTCAAACTGTTAGTGATCTGCATCCCCAGGAACTTAGTGCTACTGACCACCTCCACATCGCTGTCATTGATGTGAAGTGGTGTGGGACTGTGCCGGTTTTTCCTGAAGTCGACGATGACCTCCTTTGTTTTTTCGACATTCAGGATCAGGTTGTTCGTATTGCACCAGTGCACCAGTTGTTTCACCTCCTCCCTGTAAGCCAGCTCATTGTCGTCCCAAATGAGGCCCACCACTGTTGTGTCATCTGCGTACTTCATGATGTGGTTTGTACTAAACCTGGCACAACAGTCGTGGGTCATCAGGGTAAACAGCAGTGGACTCAGGACACAGCCCTGAGGGGAGCCGGTGCTCAGAGAGATGATGTTAGAGGTGTTATTTCCAACCCTCACTGACTGGGGTTTGTCAGTGAGGAAGTCCAGTAGCCAGTTACACATGGGGGTGCTGAGGCCCAATGGAACCAGTTTGTTTATCAGGTGCTGAGGAATAATTGTGTTGAATGCTGAACTGAAATCCACAAACAGCATTTGCACATAAGTGTTCTTCTCCTCTAGATGTTCCAGGCTCAGATGGAGTACGGAGGATATAGCGTCCTCTGTGGAGTGGTTTGGCCTGTAAGAAAACTGGTATGGGTGAAGTGTGGAGGGCAGTCTAGAGGTAATATGGTCCCTGACCAGCCTCTCGAAGCACTTCATCATTATGGGAGTGAGTGCTACAGGGCAGTAATCGTTGAGACATTGTATATTGGATTTTTTTGGCACTGGTATGATGGTGGCGATCTTGAAACACGATGGGATGACAGCCTGGTTCAGCGAGGTGTTAAAGATGTCCGTAAGGACATGTGGCAGCTGATCAGCACATTCCCTGAGCAACCACCCTGGTATGTTATCAGGGCCTGCTGCCTTTCGTGCGTTCACTCCTTTTAGGGTCCTCCGGCCATCCACTATGTCAAGACTGAGTGCCTGTTAATCACAGTGAGGAATACCTTTTCTCACAGGTGTGTTATTTAATGCCTCAAACCATCCAAAATAGTTTTTGAGTTCATTGAGGTTAGAGGTGAATAACTTTGAATAACTTTGGTTTCATAGTGGGACACCAAAGGTTGTAATGCTTCTTGCTCATCCTGTGGGATATTGGGACCTGTAGTCCTTGGGAATATCTGTCTGGATCAGGGGATCTTCTAGCTTTCATCTCCCCCCCCCCCCCCCCCCCCCCACAATCACTGTGAAGAATAGTCTCCATCCAAAACATCACCGATCCATGTTCTCCAGAGATGCTGCCTGATCTGCTGAGTTATTCATGCACTTTGTGTCCAACCTTGGTCAGCTTCAGGGTGAGAGGAGGTAATGAGGCTTGGCGGTGCTACACTACCTCACGCAGGCTGGAGGGTCAGGAGGTTATGATGACATTTTCCCACAGAACCGCAACCCCTCTGATGTGGACCTCCTTCAGCAGATTAACCAGCCCTGCAGTAAAGACCAACGTGCTCTCTCTAACCTGTGACATACTGCAATACACAAGCAGAAGCATCAAGATCTTCAGTGGATGAAGATGTGAGAGAGCCCACAAATATATCATCATCGTCACCATCATTGTTGAAAACATTAGCAACACAGTGGTGCTGGTTTCCAACGGGAACGGCGATGGACGCACCACACATCTCTGTCCTCCAGTTCCTGCGGAATTCTGCCGCTGGAAGTATAGGATTTTGGTGAGTGTGCTTTATCATCATTCCTTACAATGCGACGTACGACAGTGATCGCAACTTGGATGGCCATTGTATTGTTAGAAGCTCATATAGCTCCATGAACACTACCTCTGCTCATTGAGCAAACCCTGCAAGTTAAGGGCCTGTCCCACCAGCATGCAACTCCATGCGATGAGCGCGACTTAACGTGGTCGCTTGAGCCGTTCGGCGTTGCGGGGCCGGTCCCACTTCGATCGCCGGAGCTGTGCGGAATTGTGCGGAGTTTGTCCCGACATTGCGCGGGGCTCCGAAAAACTGACCGTGTTCAAAAATTCCGCGCGGCAACGGCTTGTCGGCTCGCAGTCGCCTCGACGCATTACACACCGCCTCGACGTCGTGCCTCCGTGAACCTACCTGTAGGTGCCTCCGTGACCCTCTATGTGTGTGGCTCCGTGGCCCTCTCTGTGTGTGCCTCTGTGCCCCTCTGTGTGTGTTCCTCTCTGTCCTAGCGAACTTACCTTTAAGACTTTGCTCCAAGTTCGCCTCACTTTGCGCCGCGTTGCGCCACTCACCCGACCTCCGGGCGGCCCCTGCTGCCGGTTTGGTCGTGCTTGCCGCATGCAGGCGCATGCTGGTGGGACGGGCCCTGTACGGGAATCACCCGACCTCCGCGCGGCCCCCGCTGCCGGTTTGGTCGCGCTCACCGCATGGAATCGCATGCTGGTGGGACAGGCCCTTAACTATTTAACACCTTCAGGCAAGTTCGAATTATGGTAATCAACAATTGCCATCAAAATTGTGTTCTAAAACCAGCCTTCCAAACAGGCTTGGTTTTATTGGCACTACACCTGTTTAGTGATCGTTTAGTGCCAAAATAAATATTCTGTGATGTGAAGTTTTGATTCAAAATTGAGAAAATAATTAAAAAGGGATAGTGCTTCACATTCATTAAATTGAGCAAGTGGTCTGGGTGTGAAATATAGTGAGCGCAGAAGTATGTAATTGATACACTACCCCACTAAAAAAATCAACTTTATTATTAAAACTGAAAATTGTATAACATTTAGAATTGTCTCTTTTGCAATTCCTCAAAATAATCATACAAAAACTTCATTGGCCGCGATGAGGCCTTTAAACTTAACGGCTGCAATGTTAACTTTGCTGCCTGTGTTTTATTCTGACTGAATAAGAACAAAAATGGGATCATTTGAAATAAAATATTGAGCTGCATTTGCAAAATTGTCATGATCGTGACTCCAACACTGTAAAATAGAACAGAATAAGTGCTATAATAAAGGTACGCAGAAAACGACAGATTATGAAGCTGTGCTGTAGGGAAGTTGATTGCTATTAAATTGACTTATTTCCCTTTTTTGGTAACAATGGCAAGGCTGTCCATCTTCTCACAGATTTTTGCATCAGCTTCTGATTCAGCTTTATCCTTTCTGTCCACTCATGCATGTAACTGAGGTTTGACTGATGCTGGTACTTCGTTGCTCAATGCAGCTCTGAATGTTAATGCCAGATTGATTTTATACTAACATAGATTTGAACAACAAAAAACTGAATAGGTCGAGTATGTAATAAATTTCAATGAAGTCATAGCTTAGCTTAGCACCAAGGTAAAAGATGCTGATATATTTTGCATAGGTTTATATCTTAAACCTGTTCTGATTTTTTTCTTATTTTGGAATTCCAAATTTTAATGGATTTACAATGGCATTTTGGCATGATTTAAGGTTACTGTGTAGCAAAGTTGCAAATTCCACGATGTTAATCTCAGAATACAAATACACACCGACCAGTTTAGGATTCTGCCAGATAGGTTCTGGCTATACTAAATGGGTGACCTCATAGTGTCCTGGAGTCATACAGCACAGAAAAAGTCCCTTCGGCCCAATTTTCCCATGCTGACCAAGATGTCCCCTCTAAACTAGTTCCATTAGCCTGCATTTGACATATTCATCCACACCGTTCTTATCCATGCACCTGTCCAAATGACTTTTACTTCCACTGAGAGTTCATTTTATATACCCACCATCCTCTGTGTAAAAGTGGTTCCCCTTGGGTTCTTATTACATTATTTCCCTTTCACCTTAAACCTATGTCCTCCAGTTCCTGATTTCCTTCCCTTGGAAAAAGACTATGTGCATTCACCCTGTCTATGCCACTCATCATTTCATTTCGGAGTCACGTGAGTGACTTCGTGAAGAACCCGCCAGCACGCATGCGTGACATATCGTCGCAACGCATTGCTGCCGACGGCTGGAGGGGAGCGCGGCTCCCCACCAGCCCTTCAGAGGGCCGACTCAGGTAAGGCTAAGCCCCCTAGAGTTGGTGTTCCTGTTGTGGCGAGTGTTTTCTCTCCATACAGGAACATGGAAGGAGTAAGGGCCAGGACATCCGCAGGAGTCGCCAGCCACTTATCCCGGAGCCCTCCTCAACGGCTGCACCTGCGAGTCGGGCCAGGAAATAGGCGAGGGAGTCGGGGAGCCCTGTCGTTACAGGGCCCGACCCGTCGATACACCGGAGCTCCAGTGATGATTTCGAGGAGCAGGAGTTCGGTGTACCACCGGAGCAGGTAGACTCTGTCTCCGTATCGAGGTCGCCAACGGGCTCGTTGGTCGACCTGGGCAAGGGCTCGCGTGCGGCTGCACGGCCCTTCTCCCTGAGCCCTCGGAGGAGAGGGAGGGATGGAGCCCGTAAGCCTAGCCCTTTAGGAGCAAAGGCATCACCTGCCGCTAAAATGCGGACTGGTGAAATGGTGGGACTCTGGGAGACCTACTAGGACCAGTGTCGACTCCCCAACCACCAAGACCGGGAAGAGTCACTCGGGTGGAGTCCCGCCACGGTCACCGAGTCCCCCGTGGATGGGAGGACGGGACTGTACGTCGGCTAGGCCCAGGATTTGGGCAGCCGGCAAGCCCGCGCGGACATCGGGTCACCACGCCGAGGCGTTGGGTGCCGACCACTCACCGCGTTTGCCCTCCGTGGCAGCGGGATGGAGCTCCGCCGAGGAGGCGTTTGAGCGTATATCCGCGCGGGAATCGCTCAGCTTCGCTGCGGTGGCTGGTAGCGACAACTTCCGGCACCGGGTTCACCTCGACGAGGTGCGGGCCGATGAACGAAGCCTCAGCAGTTCAGCAGAACATGAGGACTCCGGCCACCCGAGTTCTAAGGGCGAGGGGCATATTGACCGGATGGAGCGGATGTTGGAGCTCCTCCTGCAACAGAATCAACGGGAGGAAGCATCCAGCTCCAGAGGGCACAGGGAGGTTTCACCATCGTCAGCAGGCAGCCTGAGGCAGCCAGAGGATGAGGACGTTTTGGACCATACACCAGCTACATCGGAGGCCCCGCAGGAAGAACTCCTCGATGTAGCGGCAAAATTCGCATCATCAGAGACATCGGGACTACCCCTCAACCCCAAACTGGCTGCCACCGTGGACTTCCTGACCAACCATCAGCTCCAGGAGGAGGTCCTATCAGAGGCCATAAAACAGGCACAAAGCCCAGCGAACTGCAACTCCCTCAACGTGCCCATAGTCAATACGCCAATCTGGGGCAACATCAGCCCAAGGATCAGGACCCAGGAGATGAACCTCCAGCGGATCCTGAAGCTGCTCACTGCTGGGATTACCGCGTTTGCGCGGTTGGTGGACTGGGAGGATCTGAGCACCAAGCAGGAGGATGCTCTGGCTCTATTGTGTACCACACAGTATGAGATAAACGCCTTCAGGAAGAGCGTCATCAAACCCACGCTGTACCCAAAATTTGCGGGGTTATGCAAAGCACCTCCTACGCCGCCACCCAGAGAGTTGTTCGGGGAAGACCTCCCGAAGAGGGTCAAGGAGCTGGATGACCACGCTAAGAGGGTGGGACTCATGCGGTCACATATCTCGACCAGGCAGCAGGCCAGGGAGTGCCATTTTTCAGGCCACGAGGCCCTGCCGTTAGACCAGCAAGGACCTACACTCCAGCTCCGCCTCAATTTCAGCAGCCTCAACAACGTAGGCCTTTTAGGGCTAGGGCCCCAGCGGCCAGCATGGAAAATGCGGGCGCCGCATTATCAGCTCAACCCAGCACCTCCACATCCGGCTATACATATCAAGGACCGCCGATAACCATGAAGGTAAGGTGGTCTGGATTTCATGCACCTGCATGTTTAACTTCACATGTTGGTGGGAGACTACGGCTCTTTCCGGAGGCATGCGGAACCATCACTTCTGATGAGTTTATCTTACAAAGTATTCAAGGCCATGAGATTGAATTCATCAATGGTAAAATCCCTCCATCCCAGCATATGCCAGATCGGAAATTTACACTGTCCAGCAAAGAAGCGGCAGTAGGCTATGCTGAAATTTTAAGGCTACAAGGGAAAGGGATAGAAAGAACTATACACGAACCAATTGAATTTGTATCCAACGTAATTACAAAAACCAAGAGGGATGGAGGATGTTGGGTTATTTTTTGATTTGACCCATTTGAATACTTTTGTAGAATATACCCATTTCAAATGGAAACGTTCGAAACAGCCAAGTTATTGGGTTCTGAGGGCTGCTTTGTGGCATGCATTGTTTTAAAAGATGCATGCTATTCAGTGTCCATTCAGAAACACCACAGGAAGGTTCTTGCAATTTACCTGGATGGATCAGCTCTGCCAATACAGAGCTTTGCCAAATGGGCTTACACAGCCCTAGATTATTTACTAAATTGCTCAAACCAATACTGGCTACACTAAGGAGACAAAATCACATAGCGATGGCCTATCTAGGTGATATCCTAATTATTGGGAATCAGCGGAACTGGCAGTTTCAGCCACCGTGGAAATTTTTCAGGAAATGGGGTTCATTATCCATCCAGATAAATCAAAGTCCTGCCCTTCACAGGTCAAGGATTATCTGGGGTTTACGGTGGATTCCAATCGCATGAGGGCCACCATACCAACTAACTAGGTTGGGGATGTCACCCAAGTATGCAAGGATCTAGTCTGGGCTAGTATACCATCAATTAGACAAATTACTAAGGTGATTGGCAAGATTATAGCACTTTTTCCAGCTGCCCAATACGGACCTTTGCATTATCAAAATTTGCAGAGAGCCAAGATCTCAGCGTTAAAACTGAACGCTAGGCATTTCGATAGACCAATGCAGCTGCCTCTCAAGGCACAGATTGAGCTACAATGGTGGATTGACAATATTTATGACTCACTTAAACCCATCATTTTGCCCAATCCGATGGTATACTTACAAACAGACGCAAGCTCACATGGCTGGGGAGCTACGGACAACTACTCTAGTTGTGGGGGCAGATGGGACACCCTTGAATCTACCTTGTTGTTGTCACAAGGGATAAACTATTTGGAGATGCTAGGAGCATTGCACGGACTTCGAGCTTATTGTTCTAACCTTACTGATGCTCATGTCCGTCTCCAAATAGATAATACCACTGCGGTGGCATATCTAAACCATATGGGCGGTACCAGGTCAATTTCATGTGATGAATTGGCAAATACAATTTGGCTCTGGTGTGTTCGACGGAATATTTGGATTTCAGCTACCTATTTACCAGGTGAGCTCAATACAGTGGCGGACACCAGGTCACGCAAATTCAATGACAACATTCGAGTGGATGTTGAATCCCCAAATATCCGCTAAAATTACAGCCAAATTTGGTGAACCGGATATCGACCTCTTTGTGTCACGGTTGAACCATCAGGTACCAACATGCGTTTCGTGGGAACCAGATCCTGGGGCAATGGCGATGGATGCGTTCTCGCTGGACTGGGGGAAATGGGTTTCTATGCATTTCCTCCATTTCGCTCATCAGTCGGGTGTTGCGGAAAATCCAGACAGATGCTGCTAAGGGCATTCTTATCATACCCGACTGGCCTACGCAGCCATGGTATCCGGTGGTCCTTGATATGATCAGTCAACCTTGGGTCCTCTTAGAGGATTACCCACAATTGGTAACAAATCCTGTGTCAGGGGAACCACATCCCTGCCACAGTCATCTAAACTTGTTGGCTTGAAGGTTCTGAACAGGCCATTACTGCGGTATGGCCTATCATCTAGAACCATGGATACCATCGGAGCGTCATGCCGGGAGTCCACCAGGCGGCAATACCTCTCTCACATCCGGAAATGGGAAACCTACTGCGGCCGCTCCCACATTGCATACGACGCTGTAACCATAACCGACGTATTGGAATTCTGGCGGGGTTGCACCATGATGAACACCTGAGCTACAGTGCCATCAACAGCGCCAGGAGTGCGCTGTCATTCTACCTCAATATTGAGGTAGGATCCAACAGGCTGGTGTCCAGACTCATGCGGGGAATATTCAATTTGAATCCGCCCAGACCACGCTATAATATCACCTGGGATATCGGGAAAGTATTAACCCTGCTCAGGACGTGGTCGCCCATGGAGGGGCTAGAGCTGGACAAACTCACCCTGAAGCTGGTGATGTTACTGGCACTGACTTCAGCGCAGAGGGTACAGACACGCCACAAAATCCGGATCGACAGGATGATCTCTACCCCTGCAGAAGTAGTCTTCGTCATAGACGAACTACTCAAGCAGCATAGACCTGGGTTCACAGGGCTGCAGCTGAAGTTCCTGGCATACCCCGCTGATGCAAGGCTATGTTTAGCCGCCCATATCCGTCACTATGTGAAAGTGACGAGAAAACTGAGGGGAATGGAGAAACCTCACCATAGAGTGACGGTCCAGACAATATCCAGGTGGCTCAGGATCGTCTCGGGTAAGTCACGTATTGACACTAATGTCTTCAAATCCCATTCCACCAGGGCTGCATCAACATCGGCGGCAAGGGTCATGGAGGTGCCCATGGACCATATTCTTGCCACAGCAGGATGGCGAACAAAACCACCTTCCAGCGGTTCTACAATAAATCTGTTGCCGCTCCTCTACAGTTCGCGGAGGCCGTGCTGAATGCAGGTCAAGAATGTGGAGATGTCCCCGAATGAGGGTTTTTTTCTTTTGTTGTTAACAAATGTTGTTCCTATTTTTCAGTACAAGCAGTCTGGAAAGTTGATTACTCCTATCCATCCTTATAAGTGGTGTGTGACAGCATGGACGTGGTCCAGGGCATGGAATCACAGAGCTTTGAAGTCTTCCCGAAGTCACTCACGTGACTCCGAAATGAAATAGTAAGATTGAATGAGAACTTACCAGTTCGAAGGTTGATCTTTATTTCATGAGGAGTTGCGATGAGGAATTTCGTGCCCTCCGATCCCAACCCTCGATCATAAATCAACTGGTAATTAGAGTCTCTTCAATCTTACTATACCAAGTCATTTCTCTGTTATTGTTTCTGTGATTCCACACCGCTACTTTGAAGAATGTCGCGCATGCGTGCTGGCGGGTTCTTCACGAAATCCCTCATCGCAACTCCTCATAAAATAAAGATCAACCTTTGAACTGGTAAGTTCTCATTTAATCTTACTATTTTATACACCTCCATAAGGTCACCCCTCAGATTTCTGAGCTCCAAAAAATAAAATCCTCATATGCTCACTGTCTCCTTGTAGCTTGGGGCCTTAAGTCCTGCCAACATCCTTGTAAATCTGTGCTGCTTCCTTTCCAGTTTAATGGCTTCTCTCCTACAGCAGGGTGAACTAAACTGAACCAAGTATGCTGTTTAACAAAGACAATGGATAGGTGATGTTTCAGGTTGGGACCCTTCTTCAAATTGGTACCTGCAGTCTGAAGAAAAGTCCCAACCCGAAACATCACCTATCCATTTTCTTCAGAGATGCTGCCTGACCCATTGAAGTATCTTTGTGTGTATCTTTTTATTACATTAAGTTGGGTAGGATGCCTCTTCACATTTGGCTGTTTACACTCTTGTGCTCCAGTTAATCTGCTTTGGCACCTTGGGTATGTTGCCTGAGGTTGAACCCTGGCACCACAGCATTCATTACAGTATGATTCAGTGGAAACACACCAATAGCCCTATAAAAGCCTCAGATTTCATGTAAACAGCTCAATAAACAGCAAAACATGCCCTTATCTGTGATGAGACCCAGATCTCAAACGATAAATACATTTAATTAAAAAACCATCATCACATGGTGTTTTACCTAACTTGCTCTTTTTATTTTTGCTACCCATTTGGAGTAGAATGAAGGAGGCAGAAATGGCATTCACAGCTCACTGCAGAGCAAATCCATGTGCTGAATCTTGGTGGTGTTTGCATTGACCCATGTTTGGTAAATTGGTTGCCTGTGCTTGGACTGATTTACCTAAATGTCAAGAGAAAAACAAACAATAGAAGCGCAATAACGCTCGTGAGGGGACACATCAACTCTTTGCAACCTCAGCACTATTTTCTTTTGGCCTCATGAATTCCAAGAACAATCTTTTCTTCATCCAATGTGGCCTTTTATATTTTGAGTGATGTCATCCTTTATTGATGCCAGGGCGTACACCATAATTCATTGTCTACCGTTAGCTTCTAAAGCATAATGAACATACTGATAACTTAAGACTTGTTCTTAATTGCCCCTGGTTTGATACATCTTTGACAGTACTTTCCAAATGCCAGTTCTAGAATGTGCATGTTCATCTGAGTGAATACATTTTCCTCATCTCATTCTTTCATATCTTCTATTCTAAGATTGTGACCCCCTCACTCTACAAACCCGTAGCCAAAGGAAACACCCTCCTTGAATCTAGGAGACACAAGAGACTAAAATTGCTGCAGTCATGAGCAAAAAAAACTACTGAAGGAGAATCTTTTTGCTATTTGATTTCATCAGCCTTAAGTGCCTGTCCCACTTTCATGAGCTAATTCACGACCTCTGCCGAGTTTGCCCTTGACTGATACTCGCAGCATGGTCATCACGAGGTTATAGGAGGTCGTAGGTAGGTCGTGGGTAGGTCGTGATGCTAGTCGTAGGTACTTGTGGCATCAAGTAGGTCGGGGCATTCTTTCAACATGAAGAAAAATGTCCACGAGTAAAAAAGGTTGTGAATTGGGTAGTGAAAGTGGGACAGGCCCTTAACTCTCCTTAAATGGGTCTTTGTATCACTTACTTTCTTGTCAGATTTTGTATCCTTTGTATCCCTATCATCACCCTCTAGCCTTTGTCACCACCTTAAAGGGCCTGTCCCACTTTCACGACCTAATTCACAACCTTTTTTACTCGTGGACATTTTTCATCAGGCTAGAAAAACACCCGACCTACTTGATGCCACTCTGTCTAGGCCTTTCAATATTCGGTAGGTTTCATTGAGATCCTCCTCTTTCTTCTAAACTCCAGTGGATGAATCAGTCTGAGAAAATCGAATACACCCAGAAGGTCAAGCAGCATCTGTGGAAATAGAAGCAGAGTTAATGTTTCAATACACAATAGACAATAATTCAGTCCTTCAAGCCAGCACCGCCATTCAATGTGATCATGGCTGATCATCCACAATCAGTACCTCATTCCTGCCTTCTCCCCATATCCCTTGACTCCACTATCTTTAAGATAGCGTTATCTTCAGGCCAAAGATCCTTCATTTATTCAAATGTCAAAAAAAATCTTCATCTATTTTTATTTTGAAAGCACCTCTGAAATAAATTGAGTCAAGTATTCAAACTTAGACAACCCCATGACAGCTATTGAATTGCAGGTGGTACAAGACCTACGCCTCACAGCAAACGGTCGATTGTACAGCAATCACAATGAATTTACTCATCTTCAGGTCAGTTTATCTGAGACATAGGCTCAGCTTTTGTCTCCAGGAGGACAGCTTCAAGTTCAAGCTTCTTGCCACAAAGACAGTGCGGTCAGCGTACAATGAAAAATCTTACTGCAGCATCCCAGGGATGTGGATTCAGAAAAAGTCCAATGTTACACTTTGTACATTGGATGTAATTTTTTTTAAAGGAAGACTGTGCAAAATAAGCATGGCACAGTATTAGCAAAAAAAAACATAATTAGAAAAAAAACAAGTCCATGGTAGTGCAAGGGGCAGGCTACAGTGCCCCCCCCCCCCATCCTAGTGATCTTACTAGTTCTACTATTTGCAACCCTGTATCTCTTCCCCAGCCAATAATGGGTCATTATGGGCTCCATCCTTCCTTGGCCATCTAATTGTCAGATTAGTTCCAGCATTTTTCTACCTCCAGTTATAAGTCCCCCCCCCCCCCCCCCCCCCCCCCCACCTCTCCATCTACTTTTAGTCTGAAGAAGGGTTCTGACAAAAAAAAGGCCACCCATCCTTTTTCTCCAGGGATGCTGGCTGACCCACTGAGCTACTCCAGCAGTTTGTGTATATCTTCGGTATAAGGCAGCATCTACAGTTCCTGGCTACACAAGTACCTTCCCATACCTTTGCAGCATCAGCACATTTGCTTTCAGTGACTGGTGTTCAAGGATACTCTGATTGCTTAGTATTTCAATATTTCCCATTTAAAAATACCCCCTTTCTGTTTTACCCACGAAACTGGAAAATGTCACAATTATACACATTCTACTGCATCTGCAATATATTTACTCACTCACATGTCTAAATTGCCTTGAAACATTTTTATATCCTGTTCATATCCCACCTAGTTTAATGTAAATGACAAACTTACAAATATTGCATTTGTTGATATATTGTAAACGGCAGGAACCGTGGCACTGATGCATAGTACTGCATTACTGTCATCCCAGGTGCCATTAATTCTTACTTTCTGCTTCCTGTCTGCAAAATATTCTTTATTCCACACGAGTACGTTACCTTCAATTCCATGTTCTTTAATTTTGCACACTAACCTTATGTGGGAGACAAATTTAGTTTAGTTTAGTTCTAGTTTAGAGATACAGCACGCAAACAGGCCCTTCGGCCCACCGAGTCCGTGCCGACCACCGATCCCTGTATACTAACACTACCTTACACACTTGAGACAATTTACTAATTTTTGCCGGCTAATTAACCTACAAACCTGTACGTCTTTGGAGTCTAGGAGGAAACCGGAGCACCTGGAGAAAACCCACTCTGTCATGGAGAAAACGTACAAACCCTGTATAGCCAGCACCCGTAGTCACGATCGAACCCGGGTCTTTGACGCTGTAAGATTGCAACTCTACTGCTGAAAGTTGACCTATATATCATTTACTGGTACACCACTACATTTTCTGCCATTTACATTCCAAAGAAATTCACTATTAGCTTTGCATACATCCATGTTGACTTTGTCTAACTGTGTTGATGTTTTGTTAAGTGTATAAAATCATGGGGGAAATAGGCAGGGTGAGTGCACAGTCTTTTTTTTGTAAGGTTGGGGAATCAAGAACCAGCGGGCATGGATTTAAGGTGAGAGGGAAAAGATTTAATCGGAACCTGAAGGGCAATGTTCTTACACAAAGGATGGTGGGTCTATGGAACAAGCTGCCAGAGGAAGTTACCGAGACAGGTACAATGTAAAATATTTAAACAATGTTTTGACAGGAAAGATTTAGAGTGATGTGGGCCAATTGCGGGTAAATGGGATCATCTTAGATGGGACATCTTCGATGGCATTGATGAGTTGGGCCGGAGGGCTTGTTTCCATCCTGTATGACTGTAACTCTAAGTATCCTGTAATCAATTCTTTATATTAAACTTTAGTATTTTCCCTCTTTAAAGTAAATCTTAGGTGAACGGGTCTATTGTTCCCTATTTCCTCTCTTCCTCTTTTTTTAAGTGCTGGTGTAACGTATTTCACCATTCAACGTGCAGGAATTATTCTATAATCTATAGAATTGCAGGGCATTTACTACCTCCATTGTTTCTTAGAGTACTGGGGGATGTAGATTATTAGGCAGTGGGGAATAATTGGATTTCAGTGCTGTTATCTTCTGTAGCCTTACCTTGAACTAGGTGGATGAGAAACAGGATACTAAAAAATTATGTCTTTATACAATGACTCTCACATCATTAGGATGTTTTAAAGTACTTCAAATAAGTAATTGTGTTCACTATGGTTTCAAAAGCAAGACATGAACATGATTAACCAGTTGGTCTGTTTTGGCCATTCAGTTTAGGGGATAAATTTTGCTCAAGGCAATCGTGAATTCTCCTACTCTTCTTCCAAGTGTCATTGATTCTTTCACGTACCTCAAAAAAATGATTGCTATTTACATCTTTAGTATTGCCCCAGGATTTAATCAGTGATAACCACGATTTTCATCGACAACATAGGCACTGTAGCACGGCGATAGACTTCTTACCTTACAGTGTCAGAGACCCGGGTTTGATCCTGACTACAGGTGCTGTCTGTCCGGATGTTTTACGTTTTCCCTGTGACCGCATGGGTTTTCTCCGGGTGCTCCTGTTTCCTCCCACACTACAAAGACTTACAGGTTTGCGGGTTAATTATCTTGGGGTAAAATCGTAAATGTATCCTAATGGTGTAGAATAGTGCTACCTTTGTAAGTGGTGCTGTTTGATATAACTAATGTGTGAAAGGTCATTACCTAAGTCTTGAACTTTTTCTCTCTCCACAGATGCTGTTTGATTTGCTGAACATTTCCAGTAAGTGCAGTTTTTATTACAAAAAGCTGACCAAAACGGCAAATCTGTGATAGCTTGAAAGGTTACATGGGTTAAATGGTAAAAATGGTTGGGGTTGTGGGAGATATTGGGCCAGCAGAAGGTCAGGTGTGCCAGTGTCTAATCTCCAATGTATTACTGACTATTGTATTGTGATAGCCAAAAAATGCTGGAGGAACTCAGCGGTTGAGGCAGCATCTATGGAGAGAAGGAATAGGCGACGTTTCGGGTCGAGACCCTTCTTCAGATGCTGGCAATAGACTTGACAGCAATTTCTAATGTTACCACCAGCAACTTGCAGTACATTTTGTGCCATTATTTACCAGGCAGGCTCCAGTAGGCAGTTGAGTTTGGTTTGAACCTCTGCTATGGAGATAAAGGAGCAAAATCAGGCTGATTCTTCACATACTTATCTCTACATAATTATGAGCAGCCTACTAATTGTGTGGATAGTTGCAGAAATAAACTCCTATTTGTGGAATAAGTGAAAGATTGATTAAACACCAAAAAAAACAATGAGCTAGCCACAATGGAATTAGAGAATTGATCTCAGAGCTCTGACAAGGAAATTACTTTGTACCTTAGACTGTTGATGATTGTGTGCTTCTTTTGGGAAAATTGAATATTTGCAGAAACAGGGATAACTTCAATTACCACCCCATCCATAAAAAACAGAGTTGGGATGACAGTATCCACTGAAATATTGGCCTTGATTTAGTGGACAGGCAGTAGGGACAGTAGTATACCAAAGATAGGCGCAAAGATGGGTCAGGCAGCATCTCCGGAGATAAAGCAAACCATCCATTCTGATTACCACAATGTCTGTATCTCTCTCTGTTGAACTGCATGAGTACTCCAGAAATCACTGTAGATATATCAGTTTTGCCATAATCGCAATAAAAAAACTAGTCTGCTTGCTGGCATGAATAGGGAACATTTGGAGGGATATGGTCTCTATACAGGTAAATGGGACTAGCTTGGATGCGGCATCTTGGCCAGCATGGACGAGTTGGACCCTGTTGCCGTACTGTATGACTACATGACTCTAAATTGAAAACATGTGTGGTGTATTATATTACTGTCATTTCAAGTTACTCACAATTGCACAATCAAAGTTTCTGCTTTGTAAATTATTTAGCCAAAATATCAGTTGGAGTCATATTAAACTTAGATCTCAGATCTAAAAATCGTACTGCATTTACGCTATTACATATTTTCCGTTTGGCTTCTACACTGGAGATGACAGAATTTAAATTAATCCATTGTAATATGTATCATTTTGAACAATGCTGACTGAGTTTTGATATTCAATGAATTGTTGACATCTGAATGACTAGAATCAGTACTGGGAATTTAGAACAACGTTTACATATATATTTTTTTTGTTAGTGTGTTCAAGCTTTAAATTTAAACTTTGAATTGAAAGAGCCAGTTATGGTATGGTTGTTATGAATAATACTTATGACACAATTTAGAATATTCAATAATATTTTAATATGAATCTGAATCTTGAATATTGTACCATACATTCTTGTTTCTCATTCTTCCATTTCATCATTCCAGCAAAGTCAATCTATTTCCAACCCATTATTAAGTAATAATTAAGTTTGCTATTTTTTTTGCTTAATTGTGGATGACTCTGAAATCAATATGCAGAGTAGGCTAATTGCTGGTAAAAAATGAAGAGGGTTTTATGGGTGCTGTGACATGAATCTAATGCAAGAGTTTACTGATATTATTCACAAACTAGCAAGCATTGGTAATCACAGAAAAGACTGGGGTTACCCTTATGACCTGAAACGTCACCTATCCACGTTCTCCATGGATGTTTCCTGACCCTCTGACCACTTAATGTCCCTTTTTTTTGTGAACCAGTGTCTGCAGTACCTTGTTTCTACTTGTCTCAAGGTACTGTGGGGATGAGAAGTGGGACAGTCTTGATGTTGAGCTCTTCGGTTTGAGAAAATGGAGATGGCTTTAAAGAAACCATCTTTTATAGAAAACATTTTTTTTTAAAGCAAGCAGCAAAGACAAAAGTAATGTACAAATTTAGCATGAACTGTTCTTGCGATCTATGAGAGGACTATGGATACATGGTACAAAATGCAAGATGACACCAGAGCTTGCCGACTTTTTTCCCGCTGGTCCCAGAATAAGACCTAGTATCATCCATTAATATGTCCACTCTTGGAAATCTCAGTTCTGATTTTAACACTATATGCTGCAGCCTGGTATTTTTCTTTTAACACTACCTGTTGTACCTGTGTATGGTTTGATTGAAGTCATGTATAGTATGTGTAGGAAAGAACTGCAGATGCTGGTTTACATCTAAGATAGACACAAAATGCTGGAGTAACTCAGCGGATACAGGCATTATCTCTGAAGAGAACGGGTAGGTGACGTTTTGGGTCGAGTCCTTCTTCAGACCTGAAGAAGGTCTTAAGAAAGTTCTCGACCAAAAAAGTCACCTATTCTTTCTCTCCAGAGATGCTGCCTGTCTCACTGAGTTACTCCAACATTTTGTGTCAATATTCAAGTTTAGCATGATTTGACTGGATTTCACACTAATAGAGTTTTCACTTGGTACACCTGAAAATAATGAACCACTACTTGTTCATCATTACTAATCTGCCTAATGGATTGTAAATGGAATAAGATGAATGATCATAGTAGAGAGAGGAACAAAAAGCATACCAAAAAAAATCTGGAACTATGCAATGTAGGACACACAGCTGAAAGATCTAAAATAAATTGGATTTCTGAAAAGAGAGAGGAAAACTAAGTCAATGTTACAGATAGATGATCTTACATCACAACTAGCCAGTTTTGATGCACGTAGGAAAGAATGGATTTATAAAACTGTTGAAATTTCTGCGTTACTTTCAGATTTCTAGCATCTGTAGTTTTTTGCTTATCAATCTCCACAATGTTCATCCAATAAGTTCATAAGCAGAATTAGGCCATTCAGCCCATCATGTCTACTCTGCCGTTCAATCATGGCTGACCAATCTTTCCCCCTCAACCCCATTCTCCTGTCTTCTCCCCATAACCCCTGACACCCGTACTAATCAAGAATCTGATGTCAAAAATATCCATTGACATCTCCACACCCATCTGTGGCAATGGATTCCACAGATTCACCACCCTCTGACTAAAGAAATTCATCCTCATCTCCTTTCTAAAGCTACGTTCTTTTATTTTGAAGCAATGGCCTCTAATCCTAGAGGAACACTAGTGGAAACATCCTCTCCACATCCACTCCATCCAGGCCTTTCACTATTCGGTAAGTTTCAATAAGTTCCCCTCTCATCCTTCTAAATTCCAGCGAGTACAGTTCCAGTGCCGTCAATCACTCATTATATGTTAGCTCAATCATTTTGGGAGGCATTCTCATAAACCTCCTCTGGATCCTCTTCAAGGCCAGCACATCTTTCCGCAGACATGGGGCCCAAAACTGCTCACAATACTCCAAATCCGGTCTGACTAGTGCACAGTCACAATGTTCCTATACCTCTTGACGGAGGGTTCCGTACTTCACTCCTAGATTCATAAAGGGTGCGTAGTTTTCCTTCCAGGGATGTTTACAGAGATGCAGTTTCAACGTCCAGGACTAAATGTGAAAACTTACATAGCGGGGCATGGAAAACTTGTTTCATTATTCCTAAGTCGTGGAGAGATTATTCAGCAGAAGTGGATTATTTCACATGGGAGTAGGACATATATGCTTCATGCTGCAGATGTGCTGAAGGTGAAAATGTTCTTGAACAGTAGAGTAAAATGGGGTAAGGTGAATTTGCAGCTTATAAACCTTCCCATTATCCTTTGCTATTGCACAAATCAGCCGCCTGATTCATTTTCCTAATTCTATGCTCGAACCCAAGTTCACCAAACTGTGCTCCAAATAGACACAACTAAAGAGCACTTCTAGTGCATCAGTCCACATCTTAAACAATGAGGTTGCATTGAAGGATGGGTGTTAACAATGCATCGATCACCATCCTTGCATCGGAAGGGATTGACACTGGCCCACTGGCTTCATTTTAATTTGACTTTTGAGATGTATGTACCTGCGGAGTATCCCCAGGCATTCATCGATGAATTAAGGGTGGATTTAAAAAAAGAAAGTCAATAACAGCCCTCAGGTAAGGGCCTGAAGAGTCCAGCAGCTTGGGGAGGTGGTGGATAATAATCTGCAGTGTTTCTAAAAAGCTGGAGGAATAATCCTGTTCCTTTCAATTCCATGTTAAATTCTCTGATTGGTTATAAATGTATCTTGTCTGCTTCCAGTAATTCTTTCAGTGCCCAGTATTAAGGCTTCCTCAAATTTAAATATTTCCCACAGGATCCTTTACGGGAAAGATGAAGATGTTTTGCAGAGAGATGCAGAAGAAGCTCACCGGCTCATTGCCTTGTTTTAGGAAGAATAGTAAGATTGAACGAGAACTTACCAGTTCGAAGGTTGATCTTTATTTTATGAGGAGTCGAAGTGAGGGATTTCGTGAAGAGCCCGCCGGTGCGCATGCTCGACATACTTCAAAGTAGCGGCGTGGAATCACAGAAACCAACAATAGAAATGACTTCGCATAGTAAGATTGAAGTGACTAAGATTACCAGATGAAGGTGATTGAGGGTTGGGCGAGGAGGGCACGAAATCCCTCACTTCGACTCCTCATAAAATAAAGATCAACCTTCGAACTGGTAAGTTCTCGTTCAATCTTACTATTTCATTTCGGAGTCACGTGAGTGACTTCGTGAAGTCTTCAAAGCTTCTGTGATTACACGCCCTGGACCACGTCCATGCTGACACACCACTACCAGGGATGGATGGGAGTAACAAACTTGCTCAATAGTTCATACTGCAAAACAAGAGCATATTTATTAATAACAAATCAAAACCCCTCATGCGGGGACATCTCCACGTTCTGAACCTGCATTCAGCACGGCTTCTGCGAACTGTAGAGGAGCAGCAACAGGCTTGTTATAAAAACGCTGGAACACAGCTTCATTAGCCCATCCTGCTGTGGCGAGAATTTGGTCCATGGGCACCTCCATGACCCTCGCCGCTGACGTCGATGCAGCCCTGGTGGAATGAGATTTGAACACATTAGTGTCGATACCTGACTTACCCAAGACGACTCGAAGCCACCTGGATATCGTCTGGACTGTCACTCGATGATGAGGTCTCTTATGAGTGACAAGCAGGTATCTCTCCATTCCTCTGATGCGTGCCGTCACCTTGACATAGTGGCGGATATGTGAGGCTAAACATAGCCTAGCATCTGCGGGGTATGCCGGGAACTTCAGCTGCAGCCCTGTGCACCCAGGTCTATGCTGCTTTAGTAGCTCGTCAATGAAAAAGACTACTTCTGTAGGGGTAGAAGTCATTCTGTTGACACGAAGTTTGTGTAGTGTCTGTACCCTCTGAGCTGAAATCAGCGCTAGTAACATCACCAGCTTCATGGTGAGTTGGTCCAGTTGGAGCCCTTCCATGGGAGACCACGTCCTGAGCAGGGTTAATACGTCCCTGACATCCCAGGTGATATTATAGCGTGGTGTAGGCGGATTCATATTGAATATACCCCGCATGAGTCTGGACACTAGCCTGTTGGATCCTACCCCAATATTGAGGTAGAATGATAGCGCACTTCTGGTGCTGTTGATGGCACTGTAACTTAAGTGTTCATCATGGTGCAACCCCGCGAGGAATTCCAGGACGTCGGTTATTGTCACGTCATCGTACGTGATGCGAGAGCGGCTGCAGTAGGCTTCCCATTTCTTAATATGCGAGCGGTATCTTCACCTTGTGGACTCTCGACACGACGCCCCGATGGTATCCATGGTTGGCAGCATCTGCCTGAATCTTTCGCAATACCCGACTGATGAGGCAAAACGGGGGGAAGGCATAGAAAAACCAATTCCCCCAGTCCAGCGAGAATGCATCTAGCGCTATTGCCCCAGGATCTGGTTCCCATGAAACGTAGGTTGGTACCTGATGGTTCAACCGTGACGCAAAAAGGTCAATGTCCGGTTTACCAAATTTGGCTGTGACTTTAGAAAAAGTCTCAGGATGCAACATCCATTCAATATTGTCATTAAATTTGCGTGACCTGGTGTCCGCCACAGTATTAAGCTCACCTGGCAAATAGGTAGCTGAAATCCAAATGTCTCTTTGAACACACCAGAGCCAAATTGAGTTAGCCAATTTGTCACACAAAACTGACCTGGTACCACCCATATGGTTTAAGTATGCCACTGCTGTGGTGTTGTCTATTTGGAGACGGACATGTGCTCCAACAAGCTTGGAACAATACGCACGAAGTCCGTGGAATGCTGCCAGCAACTCCAAATAGTTAATCCCTTGAGTCAACAACATCGTCGATTCAAGGGTGTCCCATCTGCCCCCACAACTAGAGCAATTATCCGTGGCTCCCCAGCCATTGGAGCTTGCATCAGTCTGCAAATATACCACCGGATTAGCCTCCCTGATAGGCTTGAATGAGCTGCTAATGTGACACACCCACCATTGCTACTTATTTATCGCTTCGGGCGGCAGCTGCATGGACCGATCATAATGACCAGCGTTCTGTTTTAACGCAGCAATTTTAGCTCTTTGCAAATTCTGATAATGCAAAGGTCCATATCGCGCTGCCGGAAACAAAGCTACAAGCTTCCCAATTATTGTAGCTGAATGCCGAATCGATGGTATATTGGTGCGGAATAAATCTAGACACACCTGGGTAACCTCCTCAATCTTGTTAATTGGAATGGTAACCCTCATGCTCATAGAGTTCACCGTGAACCCTAGGTAATTAATCACCTGGGCAGGGCAGAACTTTGATTTCTCTGGATGGACAATAAACCCTAATTGTTGAAATATATTGACAGCAGCTGCAAAACCCTGTTCAGCCAATTCCAGGGTGTGGCCCACAATTAAGATATCATCTAAGTAGGCCATAACTATATGGTGTCGTTGTCTCAAATAAGCCATAATTGGTTTCACTAATTTAGTGAACAATCTAGGGGCTGTGGTGAGCCCATTAGGCAAAGCCTTGTACTGCCAGAGTTGCCCCATCCAGATGAATTTCAAAAACCTTCTGTCGTATTTCTGGATGGATACTGAATAATATGCGTCTTTCAAATCGATGCATGCCATAAAGCAACCATGAGAAATCAATGATTTGGCTGTTTCAAACGTATCCATTTTAAAATGAGTATATGTTACAAAAGTATTCAAACGGGTTAGATCAATAATGACACGACAACCTCCATCCTTCTTAGGTCTGGTGAATATATTCGAAACAAATTCAACTGGCTCATGCACCGCTCTCTCAATCACTCCCTTCTGCTCAAGACTTAAAAGTTCCTTGTAGCCTGCTGCCTGTTCTGCAGCAGATAATCTAAACGTTCGAGCGGGCATGTGCTGGGATGGAGGAATGTCGCCATTAATAAACTCAATTTTATGCTCCTGAATATTCTGCAACACATACTCGTCACCAGTAAAATTACCCCATGCACCCAAAAACAACCGAAGGCGACCACCAACATGTGAAGTTAAACAAAGAGAAAAGAGAGAACCAGACCCCCTCACCTCCGTGGTTACCGGCGGTCCTTGACACGCGTGGGTGGACGTGGAGGTGCTGGGTTGGCTTGAGGGCGCGGCGTCTTCGTTTTCCACCAGGGTCTCTGCCGACCCTGTCCTAAAAAAGACCCCTGGTGCTGGGTCTGATGTTGCTGTCGTTGTGGAGCTCGAGGGTGGGTCCTCGTCGAGGTACTAGCAGACCCTCATGATCGAATGTATGGAGACTTTGAGCCTGACGGTGCGGGGGCACTCTGAGAGCGCATGATCCCCACCGTTTTGGCTTGTTTGTCAAGCTCTTTGACTCTCTTCGAGAGGTCCTCCCCAAAGAGCTGACGGGGCGGGGGCGGCGGCGGTGGCTTGCACAATCCTGCAAACTTCGGATTGAGCGCTGGGCGGATGCTGGTTTTGCGAAACCCGTTGATTTCGTGCTGGGTCGCACACAGGAGGGCCAGAGCATCTTCCTGGTCCAAATTCAGTTCGTCCCCGTCCACCGACCGCGCAAAGGCGGTAATACCGGCCGTGAGGAGCTTCAGGATCCGCTGCAATTTACCTCTTGTTGACGGATAGCCGCACTGATGTTGCCCCATATCGGCGTATTGACCACAGGCACGTTGAGGGAGTTGCAATTGGATGGAGCCTTGTGACGGCTCATTGCCTGAATGAGGACTTCTTCCTGTAGTTGCTGGTTGTTAAGAAAGTCCACAGTGGCTGCCAGCTTTTCGTTTAAAGGAAGTCCAGATGAATGTGGGGCCGCAAATTTGGTCGCCACATCCAGAAGATCCTCCGCTGGCACCTCCAACGGAGATGGTATGGGATCCACCAAAACCTCCTTCTGCTCCAGGCTGATGGTAGAGGCTGGTGACGACGCCCTGTGCCTGTTGCTGCCCTGCTGTTGTTGACTTTGAAGCAGGAGCTCCAGCAGCCGCTCCATACGGTCAATACGCCCTTCACCCTGAACACTCAGGTGGTCGGAGTCCTCCGGCTCTGAAAAGAAAACCGGGCTCCTATCATCGGCCCGCACCTCATCGAGGCCCTGCCGGTGCCGGTAGTTGTCGCTAACAGCCGCCGAGGCGAAACTGCGCGATTCCCGCGCGGGCGTGTTCAACCGCCTCCGTTTAGCGGGAGCTGAAGCCGCTGCCACTAAGGGCACTTGCGGCGTGGTGTCGGCACCAGCCGAAGCATGGCTGCCTGAAGCCCGCGCAGGCTTGCCGGCTGCCCACATCGTGGACTTTGCCGACGCATGGTCTCGCCCACCCATCCATGGGGGGCTCGGCGACCGTGACGAGACCTGACTCAACCGACCCGTCCCGGCATCGAGAGTCGGGGTGTGCCGGCTGGACCTCACAGCCGCCCCGGGTCTCGCCCTGGAACCTGACCGCACCTCCGTGTCAGGCAATGCCTTAGCCCTGGTAGGGTTAGGCTTCTGGGCTCCTGCCCTTCCCCTACTCGGAGGGCTGAGTGGAACAGGCCGTGCAGCTGCACGCACCCTGCTCGAGGTCGCCAGCGAGCCCGCTGACGACCTGACTGCCATGGCAGGGTCCCCCTGCTCTGGCGGCACACCACACTCCTCCTTGTCGAACTCCTCCGAGCTGTGGTGTGCTGGCGGATCTGGACCTGTAATCACAGGGCTTACCCACATCTCCGCCTGAGTCCCGGCCTGCGTTGCAGGTACTGCCGATGATAAAGGCCCCGGAACTGTTGACCGGCGAACTCGTCCTGACATCCTCCGTCCCTTGGAACTCCCATCCATGTCCTTGCTGCAAGACATAACCAACAACAAGGACCACCAACTAAAGGTAGGATACTTACCTCCGTGGCCCCTAATGAAGGGCTGGCGAGGAGCGCGCTCCACCGCCAGCCGTCGCAGCAATGCGGTACGACGATATGTCGAGCATGCGCGCCGGCGGGCTCTTCACGAAGTCACTCACGTGACCCCGAAATGAAATTAACTCAAAGGTCACATTCAATTAAACTACCTCTGAACTAAATTAAACTAAGACACTGCCCAGACCATCACGGGCACTGACCACCCCACCTTAGACGGAATCCATGGATGGCGATGCCTCAAAAAGGTAGTCGGCATCAGCTAAGACGTACACCACCCTGTCCACCCTCTCATTTCACTTTTACCACCGGGAGGAAGGCATAGGAGCCTGAAAACCGCGACCACCAGATTCAGGTATGTTTTCTTCCCAATAACCATGAAGGTGCTTGAACACTGCACAACACTAAACCATGAACCATGGACTATCCGGGGCTGCACTAAGGACTTGAGATTTTTTTTTTTTGCACTAGTACTGGTGTGATTAATTTATTGATTTTTAAATTTATTATATATTATCTACGTGTATGGTGTTACGATCTGTAACGTATGCTGCTGTGAGTAAGAATTTCATTGTTCCGTTGTCAGTACATATGACAATTAAACACATGACTTGACAATTATTGTTCTTCAGGCAATGTTCGACTGGGACTTTGGCCTCTTAAGTTGTACGCCTGTGCTTCCTGTTCTCAACAAGGGGTTTGTTGGTGCACAGCAATCTCCATATGTTATTTGAACTTCAATTGCAATGTGCTAATACAAAGATAATAAAGCACAATGATGCGGACCTTTTAAATATCTTCAAGGATTATGAAGTTTCCCTGGTCCTATGCCTGAAATTAGCACTTGTTAAAACATCACCACACATCAGCTGTATGTTCACCCGTTATGCTGTGTTTCATTGTAGCACCTGGCACTGCCAACCTTACCAAGTAATCGAACACAAAAAACTGTTCCCACAAATTCAGTCATCTGTGTTATTAAAAAAAATCCTGACAGGCACACACGGGAGTGATCTCAGGTCTGTAATCTCATCTCAGAGTTTCACTGACATTTATATACTGTTCAACCTTTGCTTTAAAGTTTTAGATGATGTCATCTGAAATCTTTGATGAGATTATTGGCTCATAATCACTCCTAGATATCTGTCATTCTCCACAGTATTTTCTATGCGATTATACCTATATAAAAACGGGATAGGGATTGTCTGCTGTGCAACGGTGTCTAAGGAAAGACCTCCAATTGTCCTTTGTGAGTTTTTTTCTTCAGCAGTTCAGCACTATTCATTCCTATCATGTCTCACAATTCTAGATGTGCTGTGTACATTAAAAATCATTTTGAGTTTGCATTGCCCCATATTTCTCTCTTTCCATACACAAAGGACTAAAAATATATCTGCTCAACAATTTCAAGGCAGAGTGTCTCTTTGCACCAGTGGTCTGAATGGTGGACTAAAATATTGGGTTGGAAACCTTTCACTAAAAGAAAATCCCTCGAGGGTAGATAACCAAGGGCAGAGATATACGGAATGTTTTTATTCTCCCAAGAGCATGCTGACATTATTCATCGTTTACACTGGGCTAGCTGCCGACCACTAGCCTGGGCAACCATTTAAATATGCAGCAAATCTTATTCATGATATCAGGACTGCAGCATAGAAGCAGATTCTTGTCCCATGCAAAAATCAAAAGCACTCAGTAGGTCAGACGGAATCTGGGGAGAGAATCTGATGAAAGTGAAACAGAGTTAATATTTCGGGTGTAAGATCCATTTCACTCATCTAATGCATTCCAATTTTTAAATCTTTAGTATGGTTTAGATAGACAACGTGCAAATCAGGCCCTTCAGCCCACTGAGTCTGCACCAACCAGCAACCCCACTGCACACTAGCACTATCCTACACACTAGGGACAACTTATCATTTTTACCGAAACCCATTAACCTTGTACGTCTTTGGAGTATGGGAGGAAACCGGAGCACCCGGAGAAAACCCACATTGTCACGGGGAGAATGTACAAAATCAGTCCAGGCACCACCTGCAGTCAGAATTGAACCCAGGTCTCTGGTGCCGTAAGGCCACAACTCTATCGCTGCCCCATCATGCGAACCAATCTTTTGAACTTTTTCCCACCTTCTTTCTCCGACAATTTTTGGGGTTCTGATCCATCTCCAACACGCACTTACTCAGCTTGTCCTGAAAAACATCTCAACTGTACCTATTGTAACAGGTTCTTTATTTTTAACTAGTCTGCTGCAGTGCAGGGATGCAACCTTCACATCTCTAAATGGCTTACATAGTTGTGCATTTATATACTTAAAGCCTTCTAATAACACAGAAAGAGACCCATATGGCCCCTTGAAACTATGCTGGCTCGTTCTCTTCCTCCTATTTCCCTGTATCCCTGCAATTTATTTGCCCTACTCCTGCTCATTAACTCCTCTTTGATTCTTACTAAGGTGCCCCAGGGGGCAATTTACAGTAACCTAGCCGCATGTCTTTAGGATTTGGGAGGAAACCTGAGCAGCCAGAGACCACGGAGAGAATATATTAAAAGAAACTCCACTCTGATTTTTTTAGGTCAGAATCACAAACCAAATTTAGTTTAGTTTAGTTTAGAGATACAGTGTGGGAACAGGCCCTTCAGGCCACCAAGTCCATGCTATCCAGTGATCCCCTCATACTAAAATGATCCTATACACACTAGCGACAATTTAACCAAGTCAATTAATCTGCAAACCTGTACGTTTTTGTGGTGTGGGAGGAAACCAGAGCACCCGGAGAAAACCCAGCAAGTTACGGGTAAAACGTGAAAACTCCGTACAGACAGCACCCGTAATCAGGGTCGAAGCGGGGTCTCTGGCGCTGTAAGGAGTTCTCGAACTCTGAGACAGTTCCGCTATATGTTGCTGTCCCATGACATTTACAGTTCATTTCTTATTGTATTAAAATGGTTTACTCATTTTATATCAAAACAGTTTTATCAGTTACAATTTTTGAAAACTAAATGGACTATGTAAACATTTTATCTATTTGAACACAAATGGGACCCTTGAAAAATGAGGGATATGAGGTGACCTGTTAGGGGTCCGTTAGCTCATAGTTATTGAGACTACACTTCTTCCCACCATGCTTCCTGCGTCTGCGCCCAGGATGAGGTTTTCCATACCAGGTCATCTGAGATGTCCTTATTCTTTAAAAAACGGGGGTTCCCCTCTTCCATTATAGATGAAGCTCTCACTAGAGTCTCCTTGATATCCCGCAGATCCGCTCTTGTTCCCCCTCCCCCCATTCGTAACAAGGACAGAGTCCCCCTTGTCCTCACCTTCCACCCCATCAGCCGTCGCATACAGCATATAATCCTCCAATGTTTTTGCCACCTCCAACGGGATCTCAATACTGATCAAATGTTCCCATCTTCACCCCTTTCTGATTTCAGCAGAGATCATTCCCTCTGCAACTCCCTGGTCATCTCGTCCCTTCCCACCCAAACCACCCCCTCCCCAGGTACTTTCCCCTGATACCGCAGGAGATGCAACACCTATCCCTTTATCTCCCCTCTCCACTCCATCCAAGGACCTCAACAGTCTTTCCAGGTGACGCAGAGGTTAACTTGCACCTCCTCCAACCTCATCTACTGTATACGCTGTTCCAGGTGTCAACTCCTGTACATCGGCAAGACCAAGCGCAGGCTCGGCGATCGTTTCGGTGAACACCTCCGCTCAGTCCACCTTAACCTTCCTGATCTCCCAGTTGCTCAGCAAATTGGAACAGCACCTCATATTTTGCTTGGGTAGCTTACACCCCAGTAGTATGAACATTGACTTCAAATAGCCCTTGCTTTCCCTCTCTCACCATCCCCTCTTCCTATCCAGTTCTCCCACAAGTCCTACTGTCTCCGACTACATTCAATCTCTGTCCCGCCCTCTCCCCTGACACCAATCTGAAGCAGGGTCTCGATCCAAAATGTCACCCATTCCTTCTCTCCAGAGATGCTGCCTGTCCACTGAGTTACTCCAGCATTTTGTGTCGATCTAGTGGTCTTTAAAATCTGGACTATTGGATTGCTTCACAGCTTGCTTTGGGAACAGAACTGCCGATGACCGCAAGACATTGCAGAGAGTTGTGGATGGCACCTAGTCCATCACCATACATACCAGGGTTACACAAAAAGCTGGAGAAACTCAGCGGGTGCAGCAGCATCTAAGGAGCGAAGGAGATAGGCGACGTTTCGGGTCGAGACCCTTCGCCTATCTCCTTCGCTCCTTAGATGCTGCTGCACCCACTGAGTTTCTCCAGCTTTTTGTGTAACCCTCGATTCTCCAGCATCTGCAGTTCCTTCTTTAACACCATACATACCAGACTCATCACCATTGACTGCATCTATACTTCACACTGCATCTGGAAAACAGTCAAATTCATCAACCCAATCATTCCCTCTTCTCCACACTCCCATCGGGCTGAAGATACAAAAGCAGGAAAGCACATACCACCAGACTCAAGAACAGCTTCCCGTCTGATATCAGACTTCCCAATGGCCCTTCCATAACCTCGGGTACAGTCCTGATCTTCCAACCTGCCTCATTGTAGACATTTCACTATTTTTTTAACTGTAACGTTTCAATGTTAGACAACTATATTCTGCACTCTGATATTTTCGTCTTTACTGTACTTGTGTGTGGCTTGGTTGTATTCATGTATAGCAACAGCTGATTTGATTGACTAGCTCGCAAACAATAGCTTTTCATAGTATCTCAGTACAGGTGACAATAATAAACCAACTGCAAAATTAGGAATAGATTTGACAGTGTTGATACAAAGAGAATGTTTCTGTTTTTGGGGAAGATCTTAACTAAAGGTTAGCCATACATGATAGTCACCATGAAATCCTATGGGGAAGTTAAAAACTCCTCTACCCAAAGAATGGTGAGAATGCACAGCTTTTGATCATGGCGTGAGGCTGAATTAAATAGTGTTGATGCACTTCAAAGGAGATTGTGGGGTTCATGAGTCATACAGTATGTAAACAGGCCCCTCGACCTAGCTTGCCCACGCTGATCTAGCTGCCCTGGCTACACCAGGCCCACCTGCCTGTATCCCTCCATACCTTTCCTGTCCACATACCTATTGTTATCATATCTGCATCAACTTTCTCCTCTGACAGCTCATTTCAAATACCCACCGCGGTCTGTGTGAAAAAAATTGTGCCTCAGATTCCTATTAAATCTTTCCCTCTTGCTTTAAACCCATGTCCCCTGATTCTTGATTGTCAAATTCTTGGGGGAAAGAAACTAGAGGGAAAGACAGTGGGATGTTTGAGTAGAGCATAAGAGTGGAGTTGGGCTGAATGGCCTCTTTCTATGCTGAATAGCCCATGTAATTTTTTATGCAGCTGGAAAAGGCAATGACCAGTCAGTGGCAGAGGAGCATTAAACATTGTTACGCTGGAGATAGACACAAAAACCTGGAGTAACTCAATGGGTCAGACAGCATCGTTAGAGAAAAGAAATAGGTAATGTTTCGGGTTGAAAGTCTGAAGTCTGAAGAAGTCTGAAAAGGGATCTCGACCCGAAACGTCACCTATTCCTTTTCTCCAGAGATGCAGTCTGGCCCATTGAGTTACTCCAGCTTTTTATGACTATCTTTGGTTTGAACCAGCATCTGCAGTTCCTTGCTACACATTGTTATGCTGGATGTGTAAATACAGACAAGGCCAGGAGCCCATGTGAGCTTTTATGTAACATTGCATGTGAGAAGTAAAGGAACCACATTAATGGAGAGGCTGTGTTGACTTATGTACTTAAAGACCCAACATAGTCATTGTGTTTTTGTCTTCGACAGCAGTTTCCAAGGTGGTGAGGGTGATTTGTGTGCAGAGCAGGATATTTTAACTATCATTTGTCCTGCACGTGGTGGAGGTGGAGGATTTATTTGGGTGCTTCAAAGGATAATAATGCTATCTGGCGAAGTGAAACAATACAGGCATTTATTTCCTGACAACACTGCAGTCAAATAACATGAAAGCAATGATGTGTTAAAATAAAAGTAAGGTGGATGCAGCCAGAATCTGATAAGAAAGTTGCAAAAGGGGACAATATCCAGCAACTTATGTGAGGTCCATGAGGTTTTGACAGTGTTTTCTGAGATGCGCAGTTGCACATAATGGATCACAATCTGCTGGACATCTGACAGCATCGGCCATTTGGTGGATTTGTCACTTGTCTCTTCAGCTCATTCTAACTCTGCTCCTATGGATTTATGAACATGAATCAGAGGGGTAAATTAAATGGCAAATTTGACACAAATAAAATATAACAGGAGAGGGGGGGGGGGGGAGAGAAATGGCAGAAAGCAAATATATGAATTCCCCTTTAGATTTTTTTTTCCCCACAAAAATTCAAAAAGGAATTCAAAAATGAGCCTCTACACTTGTACTTGGATTGCTGATAGTTTGGGAAGAATTGATATTTTCCTCGTCATTAATAGAGCATTTATTTTTAAATTATGAGGTCTGACATCCACTCCATTGACTCCATTTATACCTCACGCTGCCTCAGCAAGGTTTGCGGCATAATCAAGGACAAGTTGCACCCTGGCCACTCCCTCCTTCCCCTCTCCCATCAGCAAAAGGTATAGAAGTGTGAAAACGCACACCTCTGGAATCAGGGGCAGTTTCTTCCCATCCGTTCAGTTATGAAGGGAGACTGTCTTTACCTTACACTAAATGTTATTCCCTTCTCATTCATCTATACACTAGAAATGGATTGATTGCAATAATGTATTGTCTTTCCGCTGACTGGATAGCATGCAACGAAAGCTTTTCACTTTACCTCGGTACATGTGACAATAAACTAAACTAAACTAAACCGAGCTAAACTTTCAAAAGCAGATTTAATACAAGAATAATGAGAGAATACAATTAGCTGCAAAACTAAGGGAAACCATTTTTGCAAGTTCACAGCATAGTACAACTGAAACAGCATCGGATATTTGCATTGAAGCAGATTGCAGCTCTGTATCCGAAGCTGCTGCATCTTTTATTTAACGGCAATAGATTTGCGTTGTTTGTGACAGGCACTTTATTTACTTTATCTTTCTGGCATATTATTTGGAGCAAAATTATAAGGTGCACAA
This sequence comes from Raja brachyura, assembly GCA_963514005.1. The sequence goes on along the minus strand of OY740802.1, from coordinate 35,160,020 downwards.
TTTGCTTTTTTTTGTATGTCTAAAAGTCACGGTTCTAGTGCCGAATGCGTACCTGATATATCTGGATGTATTGTAATTATTCAAATCAAAATACACAACATGCGAATTATTGCAGTAATCAGCCAAATTTAGTTAGCTGCCTAATGATCCTTGAACATTCATCTAATAGAGATGGTAATACAATTGAGTTCAGTTTAATGTTTAAAAGTGAAAATTGCTAAGGTTGTAGATTGAAGGCATTATTTTTTCAACACGAGGGGATAGTTAATGACAAATAATGCAGATGATCAAAGAGAATTGTTCCAAATCTATTCTCCTGTTCCAAAACGGTTTTATTCCCCCAAAATACAACAAAACAGAGGATTCCAAGGACATGAAACAGAAAGAAATAGTATGCTAAATACAAAGAGCAGCACAAAGTGACAAAATGTATCGTCAGATCTATATAAAAAAGGAATGAAGAAGAACTCACAAGAAATATCAAAACCAACAAACGGAATTGAAATTCTCCATCTACCATGGTGGGATTTGAACTCTGGCTCTTGGATTATTAGTCAAAGTGTAGACGAGTAGCCTGATAATTTGGCCCCTTGAAGCCTTTTGAAGGGATGTATAGCATAAAGGATAATTGATGAGACTTAAAAGAAACTGGTATTGTATCTTTGATATTTAAATAACAAAGAAGCAATTTGATTAGAGATTTTAAAATAGGGAACTGATAAGGCTGATGGAAATATTTTTTTTCAGCTGGTTCGAGATCCTATTTCATTTGACGTAGTGGAAGGCCATTTTGCCCATTGAGTCCATACTGGCTAAACTGCCTCTCAAAACACTGCCATCGTTCCACCGTTTATTTCCCTGTCCTCTCTTCCCTCTTGCATGTCCATCCACTCCCCTCTGGTTCTCTCATCACCCACTTACATGAGGGGCAATTGACAGCAGCCACATGACCCACCGACCTACGCACATTGTTGGGAGAAGGCAGGAATTCCGAGCATCTGGAGGAAACCCTTGTGGCCACAGGAAAAACATGCAAACTCAAGAGAGAGAGCACCCTATTAAACATAAGTCTAATTGTTGTGCCATTGTGTCACCTAGAGGGTTGAGTCAAAAGACCTGTGCAAGGACCTTTAAGAGTGAATGAATTCCACAGATTCAGCACTCTAAAACTTAAGAAATTCCTCCTCATTTCCATTCCACCGGTACGTCCTTTTATTCTCAGGCTTTGAACTCCGGTCCACGACTTTCCCACTAGTGGAAACGTTCTCTCCACATTCACTCTATCCAGGCCTTTCACTATTTGGTAAGTTTCATCCTTCTAAACTCCATCGAGTACAGGCCCAGTGCCGACAAATGATCATCATAAGTTTGCCCAATCATTCTGGTAATCCTCCCATGGATCTTCTCCAATGCCAGTACACCCTTCCTCAGATATGGGGCCCAAAAACGGCTCACAATACTCCAAATGCGGCTGGATCAGTGCCTTATAAAGCCTTATGGGCCTGTCCCACTTACGCAACTTTTTCAGCAACTGCCAGCACTCGTCATAGGTCATTGCAGGTCGGCGAAAATTTTCAACATGTTAAAAATCCAGAACAAGGTACGACTCTTTGGGCGACTACCCAAGACCATACAGGCTTCACCCCGTGACATGTCGTCAGGGTGTTGCCTCTATGGTCGTGAGTAGTCTCCTCAGTCGCCCAAAGAATCGTAGTGTCTTTCTGGTCGCCGCTGGATTTTCAACATGTTGGAAATTTTCGGCGACCTGCAATGACCTATGACGGGTACCGGCAGTGGCTGAAAAAGTTGTATAAGTGGGATGGGCCCATTAGCATTACATCCCTGTTTTTATATTCTAGTCCTCTTGTAATCATGGTAGCATTGCACTTGCCTTCCTTACTACCAATTTGAATTGCAAATTAACACTTTGGGAAACACTTTGGGGTACCAGCACTCCCAAGTCCCTTTGCACCTCCGAAATAGAGATAGATTTGTTTTGCCAACTAAATACATGCAGGGGTACATCTAAGGGCAAACATAGAAATATTGGCAAGAACAACAATAATCACTTTGAATGAATCCAATCCCTGCTCCTGTGTTATGACATTGCAGCGCATTATTTGTAGTATATTCCTAAGTGGTATTAAACTATAAAGGAATTATTCAGTTAAAAATATATGGACAGTCACATTATTTTAAACAATTTGGCTTTTCTTTGATATTTCCACAAATGCAGGTTAGTGTGGCAAGCAGTGATCTCCCATGTTACTTAATTTAAAGAGCTGTACACAAAAATTGTGTCTATTTTATGTACTTCTTATATCTGTCAGAGTCCATACTTCTCTCTCCCAGTCTGGATGTGCTCAGGATGAAAAACAATATTCCTCAAATCCCCTTTAAACATTCTACTCCTTGCGCTAAACCAGTGGCTCCCAGACATTATCAGCAGCAGCTGAAAATCAATCAAATGTTTGGACTTACGGCCCATATTTCGATTAGCATGGCTGTCAGTGGCTATGGGGAGAAGGTAGGGGAATGGGGTTAGGAGGGAGAGATAGATAAATCATGATTGAATGGCGGAGTAGAATGATTGGTCAAAAGGTCTTATTCTGCTCCTTTCACTTATAACCTTAAGACCTTATATTTAAAAATACATTGATAAATGATTTGATAATTCTGTCAAAATGTTTTGAGTTATCTATGCCCTTCATAATATTGTCAACCTCAATGATATCCCCACTCACCCTCCTCCATCTCAGGGAAACAAACTCATACAACTCAGAAGATTGCAGCTCACCTCCTCCATGATACACTGGTCAACCTGAGGAGCACCTTCAGCAACAGACTGGTTGCACCAAGATGCAGGACAGAATGCCACAGGAGATCCTTCTTCTTGTGGCTATCAAACTGTACAACTGCTCCCCCTTCTGTCGTTGGGTTGTCTGATTCCCTTCCACCCCCCCCCCCCCCCCCCCCAATCTTTGCACATCCCCAATCCTTTCTGCATCGCTTTAATTTCATGTTTCATGTATTTTGTGTTTTTATGAATATTGGCAGATCAATTTCCCTCCTGGGATAAATAAAATTCTATTGTGTCGTACTGTATCGTACTGCATCGTAGAATGGACACAAAATGCTGGGGTCACTCTGCGGGTCAGGCAGCTTCTCTAGAGAGAAAGAATGGGTGACGTTTCGGGTTGAGACCCTTCTTACAATCCAGTCACCCCTTATAACTGAAACGCCTTTCCTGCTTCTCACTCTATATGCACTCTATAATCTCACTCGTAACATGCCTGGAAAGGAAATATTAAAAGAATGATTGAACATTTAAAATATTTTGTTGGGAAGAGTACATAATGCAAGGACACACTGGGCATTGAGAAAATTGCTGGATAATGAAGTAGAGGCTTTCAAATGAAGAAAGGGCTGAGTTGACATTTTTCCTTTGTCTTTGACTTACAGTACATGCCAAAGAAAAGGTTGGTCGTGGGAGAATCAGCCTCTTCTTATTTTCGCTCTGCAGTATAAACTTACGGATCACTGAAGATGCACAAAGTGAACTGGCATTGCATAAAATAGTATCGGAGAAGCTGTGAGGTGATCAGATTCCAACCCAGCTTGCCAGATCTTCACTGCAGCATGCTGACGACACTTCAGTTTGCTGCAATCAACAAGGAACAACCTGCTGATTTTATTGAAATTAGGAGCTATCCTTAGGTGTAACTATTGGAGGGCATCACCAGGCACAACCTGGTATTGAAATCAAGGGGAAGTTACCTTGTGTCGATGCAGATTGCCACAGTCACACAGTGTAACATGCAAACTCTGAGAGCCAGTGCCTTCACTGCTGGCAATGACTGTACTGTTATCCCACTAATGACACAGACTTGAATTTTAACTCTGAGAGCTGCAGTCTGGAACAGTAAAACAAGTGATAAACTACAAGCATGAGGCTGAGCCCACTGAGCTCAGCCTGATCCACCAAGTTAGTGCAGCGATAGACACAAAAAGATGGGAGTAACTCAGCGGGTCAGGCAGCATGGAGAAAAAGAATAGGTGACGTTTCGGGTCAAGATCCTTCTTCAGACTGAGAATCAGGGGAGAGTGATATGAGAGATATGAAAAGGTACAAAGAACAAATGAATAGGAATCATAGCCATGGAGGAGGGTCTGGGTTAAAATATGGTCTGAGGAAGTGTCTCAACCCGAAACATCACCCATTCCTTCTCTCCAGAGATGCTGCCTGTCTCGCTGAGTTTCTCAGCATTTTGTGTCTATCTCAGAACAAATGAATGAAAGGTATGCAAAAGGAGAAATTAAAAGTTACTGCAGGATTTTGTGTCCATCCCACTCTATCATATTGCATTTCATCTCTCGGTGAGATACTCTTTCGGCCAAATTTAGTTGGAATATCAGGATTTTTGGATGTGATTGAATCCCACACTAATGACCTGATTCCAAAAAGCTTATCCTGAATATAGGGGCAAGAGTTTGCATCCCCATATTGCAGTTGCGGGAACTGCAGTTCAATTAATTAAATTCACTTTGCCATAAAAACAGAATAAAATGGCTATTAGATGTTGTGTGCTAAGGTCAGGTGTTGTGTTTGAGGGGAAGTGTTGCAGCTTTGGTTCGAGAGGATTCAGTGTGGAGGCCAAGCAGAGGGTGACAGTGAGATGGTGGGCACAGAGTCTCTTGCCCAGTCGGGAAGTCAAGGACCAGAGGGCCTAGGTTCGAGGTGAAGGGGAAAAGGTTTAATAGGAATCTGAGGGTAACTTTTTCACACAATGGGTGGTGGGTGTATGGAACAAGCTGCCAGAGGAGGTAGTTGAGGCTGGTACTATCCCAATGTTTAAGAAACAGTTACATAGGTACATGGTAGGACAAGTTTGGAGGGATATGGACCAAGCACAGGCAGGTTGGACTAGTGTAGCTTGGCCAGTGTGGGCAAGTTGGGTCGAAGGGCCTGATTCCACACTGTATCACTCTATGACTCTAAGTGGGCGGCACAGTGGCATAGTGGTAGTGTTCGATCCTGACTACAGGTGCTTGACTGTATGGAGTTTGTACGTTCTCCCCATGGCATCCGTGGGTTTTCTCTGGGGGCTCTGGTTTCATCCCATATTCCAAAGGCGTACAAGTTTGTAGGTTAATTGGCTTGGTGTAATTGTAAACTGTCCTTTATGTGTGTAGGACAGTGTTAGTATACAGGGTGATCACTGGATTGTGCAGGCTCTGTGGGCCGATGGGCCTGCTTTTGCACTGTATCTCTAAACTAAATAAACTGAAGTAAAGATAAAGGTAGACAAAATTGCTGGAGAAACTCAGCAGGTGAGGCAGCATCTATGAAGCAAAGGAAATACATGTATTTCCTTCGCTCCATAGATGCTGCCTCACCCGCTGAGTTTCTCCAGCAATTTTGTTTACCTTCGATTTTCCAGCATCTGCAGTTCCATCTTACATATAAAGAAAAGCCTTTTTTTAACTCTTATTTGGTCATAGATGCATTATAGATGGGTGTTAAGACACTGGGATGCTCGCCCTCAAGATGAGGTGAGTCAGGGAAACTCAGGTGTCCCTGAGGACTACACCAGTGGGAGGTGTGTCTATCTGCAGCTCCTGACATTGCACAAAAGGGAACTGGAACTGCAGCTGAAAAAAACACCTGATCTGGGAGAAAGAGAACGTTGTAGGTGGGAGTTTTAGTGAGGTGGCTGCACCTAAGGTACAGGCAGAAAGTAGATGGGTGACCACCGGGAAAAGAATAGATAGAGAGAGCAGGCATCTCCAGTGGCCATTCCCTTCGAAAACAAACACATCCCTTTTGGATACTGTTGGGTGGGATGACTGTTCAGAGGAGAAAAGCAACAGCAGTTAGGTTAGTGGTACCAGGCCTGGCTGTGAGGCATGGCAGGGAAGGCTGCATTCAAACAGGGGTATGGTGATAGGAGACTCGTTAGGTATGGGGACAAACAGGAGATTTAAGGCAGCAACTGGGACTCCAGGCTGGTGCATTGCCTCCCTGGTGCCAGGGTGCATGATGTCTTGGAACATTCTCAAGGGGGAGGATGAGCAGGCAAAAGTCATGGTGCACAATCATTGTGGTGTCGGGGATGAAACTTGGTTCTGCAGTCACCACACCGACACTCGCAGTAGGATGAACTTACAGGATTTATTGTAGTTACAGTGGTACGGAAGTCTGGGACTGAATGGTGCTGCCCCTCAACATCAGACAGCATATTCTATGATGCTGCCGATCTCGGGGTTGTCCCGGCAGCTCAGTCCTGGTCTTCGGAGGAGACATGGCAATCTCAGGCTTTTCCTGCAATCTGCCCTTGGCTCGAGAGGAGGTGCTGCCAGTACGGGATTCTTCCTGGCGGCTCAGTTTTTGTTGGGTGGCACTGGCGGTCTCTAGATCCTGGCAGCCAGTCTTTGCCTCTGTGTATGCGTGGGCACACACCCTCATTATCTGTGAGCAAGAAGAGCTGCTGGCATCTCAGGTTCTTCCACGCCAGTTAGTCTTGGCCTCAGTGGAGGCACTGGGTGTCTAGGGTTTTCTTCCCGGCAACCCTGTCTTGACCACACGGTGGCACTGGTGGTCTCGGGTTTGTCCCACCGGTTCAGTCTTCCTCAAAGCTGCGACAGGGAAACACAGCTAGCAGCGAGGTGCCTCATTTTCTCTCCATTCCTCGCTCTCTTCTTTCTTCTTGCTTCTTTTTGGATACAAATGACATAGATAATAAAGAGGTTAGGTCCTGTAGAGTGAATATAGGGAATTAGCCAAAAGGTTAAAAAGCAGGGACCTCGAGGGCAGTAAACTCCAGATGACTCCCAGTGCCATGTGTTAGTGAGGTTAGAAATAGGAAGAGAGGACAGATGTGTGCGTAGATAAGAAGTTGGTGCAAGGGAGTTTCCGCAGAGCAGTTTTTCACCTCTGTGTGAGCTTAGTTCCTGCTGCTTTAAATCACCTTGCAGTCCTAATGATATCCCACGGAGAGACAAAAAATGCTGCAGTAACTCAGCGGGGCAGGCAGCATCTCTGGAGAGAAGAAATGGATGGCGTTCCGGTTGAGACCCTTTTTCAGACGCTTCGCACAGCCCTCTGCTCACTCTGCAGCAAGCCCGACATTATCACCAAACCCGCCGACAAGGGAGGTGCCGTGGTAGTCTGGCGAGCTGACATTTACCACGCTGAGACCAGGCGCCAACTCTCATACACCGCCTCCTACTCATCCTTGAAAATTCCTACCCACAACAATATCCCACGGACCCTGATTCCACCCGTATTCCTAAACCTTTGTCCTACTTCCTAAACAGCTTGAGCAGGAACTTGAGAAGATTCTCCACGGCAATTCCATCCATGGTCCTTTTCTATTCCCACCAGGCAGGGTTAAAATATTCCCCTTAACAGTTCAATCCAAGATGAAGGATAATGGGCAAACTCTATGATAAAAGAAAAGATTAAGACAACAGATTAATATCTGAAATGGAATTTTCAAACCCTTAAACAACAAATGAGTAGCTTTTCAAACAAAACCAGACTCTTGTTAAAACGACAACAGTTTCGGAGCAGATGCTACGATTGTGTGTCTCAAGTTTGGATGTAATCAAAATTATCAGTTGATCTTCATTTTATTTTAAAATTGATTGCATCAAGATAAAGGAGAAAATAGTTTTTCAAAGAAGGGTAATATTTTATGTGCAACATAATCTTATCAGTAACCACTTTCCTCAGTTGAGTATTTCTCTTCCCTTCAAGTCAGAAGTTTATGGACCAATCCAAATTTAAATTCAATTTCCGCTGCACCAAGCACCAACAGTTGAGTTCCAGCACAGAACAGAATTAGTGTTGCCCTTTAAAATGTTTTATCACATCATAGACACTAATGAGATGCAATTTGAAAACAAACACTAAGAGAGTTATACAACATGGAAACAGGCCCTTTGGCCCAACTTTGATTGGAAGTGGCGGACATTGCCAGTCCATCACAGGCACTAGCCTTCCCATGTTCCAAGGGATCTACAGAAAGTGCTGCCTTAAGAAGGCAGTTTATACCATTAAAGACCCACACCATGCTGGCCACGTAGTCTTCTCACGGATACCACGAGGAAGAAGGTAGAGGACTGGGAACCTGGGAACTGCTACCTCCGCGTTGAAGAATAGCTTCTTCCCATCAGCCAGCACGATCATAAACCACACAGCTCAACCCTACTACACTGAGGAGAAATGTCAGAAGAGTCATAAGGGCAAAGCAGGCACGAAGGGCTTCTAATCAAAAGATTCTTATATTTTGGGATTCCAATGATAGAGACACAGTATGGATACCTGCAACATCCATTAGCTTCACTGTACATGCAAGTAAGTGGCATGATGTTCAATTTTAGTAACAATGTTGGTGCATTTGGAGATGACTGTACATGACAACTATTGTGGCATGACACATTCCCTGCATTTGTGCTGTTGTCACACAGACCACCAATTCTATCATTTCTCCTGCAACATGGTTGGGCCTGATTGGGAATACATTGCAACTTTAGCAGAGAGTACGTTATTGTAATACCAACACCAGTGAAATGTAGCTTTAAAAGACCAACATTTGAACATTACTACACTGGTATCTGCAACTATTTTATCGATGGTATCAAAAAATTAACATCTCTGTTAAAATAAAGCAATGAGGAGGTAACATTGAAACTATAACTTCATGGCAGCAAGTCCAATTAAACAAAAATAATGCTGCATTTCATTGTAGATGCTAACATTTTTTTAAATCGGACTTGAAGGGCATAAGATGACACCTAAAATATGCCCTTTTGTGTACAGACTCATTGTTGTCTACCATCTCATACTTATACTTAGCCTGATTGTGCCTAATGTATAGTCACTGAACTGTATGTGATTAAAATAATTTCACTGTACCTGGGTACACATGACAAGCATGGGTAGTGAATTATTGAACAATGGTTTAAAAAGTCATATTGTTTTTGGAAGTTTAATTCATTTAGCTGCATGTATTTATCAAAGTTCATTGTGGTCCAAAGCATTATGCTAACTTATTTTCACAGTTATTTGGCAGCTTTAGATTTTACATTTTTATAGAATTAAGATCGATTGAAGTCTATTAAAATAACACATACTGAGTATTTGTCGTGATCACTGGAAATAATGACTTTAAGGAGATATTATGTGGTAATAAAATGTTGGCATAGACAATCCATAGATATTACTTCACCTGATTTACAGTCCCCCGTGCAGATTACATTGAGTATGAAAGCCAGGAGCAGCTACTTGATCAAGTTAGCAGCAATATTGTTGTTAAAATACAGATGTAATTGAAACTTTCATGTCCACATTAATGCAGTGGATCTACATTACCAATGCAGATATACACTCTTTATAAAGAAAATAAGCTTACATTTTTTATGTTGTTTGTTCATAACCTCAGGACATCACAAAGCACTTTACAAAAAAATTAAGTTCTTTGTACATTGATCTTTGATGACCAATGAGAAATGTGATATCTAGTTTGCATGAAGCAAACTCCCATCGGGAATGATGCTCAGTAAATGATCAGATCATCGTTCTAGGGTTACACAAAAAGCTGGAGAAACTCAGCGGGTGCAGCAGCATCTAAGGAGCGAAGGAGATAGGCGACTTTTCGGGTCGAGACCCTTCCTCACCCTTCCATAGATCATCGTTCTATGTGATTTTGATTAAAGGATAAAAAAGGGGACAGGATATCTCAAGAACTGCCCTGCTTTTCTTTCCATGGGTGAAAGAGATCTTTCCACTTTGGAAAAGAAGCAGGTTCTAATCTAAATGTTGGCATCTCTGACACTTCAGTGCCCCTCCAGTTAGCAGGAAATGTGATTAAAAAGAGTAAATGCATTTACATTTATGGGGAAGAACTTTATGACCTCAACTAGACTGGTACATAAAAAAGTACTAAATTAGCATATTATTTAATCTTCATAAAACAGCATATTATAAATATTAGATTCTTAATGCCAAATGAACAAATGTTAACAAATGAAACACAGAATGCTGGAATAGGTCATCAAGTCATGCTGCATGACTCACTGAGCTGCTCCAGCACTATGTGTCTTCTTTTCTAAACCAGCACCTGCAGTTCCTTGTTTCTATATGTTCATAAAACCATTTCATAACTTGGGGATTCCTTTTAAAAACAACTCTCTATCTCTTTTGTTACATATATTACAATCACACATCATATATGATTTTGTTAACATCTCTACCATTGATCTCTCTTAATCTTTCCCTTGCTATTTCTACTTTGAAAACCTATGGTCATTAACATAGGAGCTCGGAGGGGAAAGACATTTTTACTTTCACTGACAGGGTTTATGGGACTTGGAATGGGCAGTGGAAGATGATCTAATAAGAATGGCAGGTGGCTCATAGAACAGAATGAGTTTGGTGGGGTGGTGAGGGTGAGGGTGAAGGTGGGTAAACTAGCTTGTGGAGCAAAAGCAAATGGTCCCTTAAAAATCCATTATAGGTGTGACAGGCCGATGACTCTCATTTGTCTGCTAAGGTTCATTGTTTCCATGAAATGATCTTTAACTCCCAAAATCGCAAAGTTCTATGCTTTAGGCTAAAGTAATGAATCATCTTCTTTAATGCTCTGGATCAAAATAGCTCTTTCAATAGATTGGGTTAGTCGCTGAAGCATGTCTATTTACTTTGTGTTCTCAAAAATCTAAAAATATATTACATTGCCTTCACATTTCAAATACGTGTTGTCCATTTAAGTATATTAAAACAAATAAAGTATTTAATTTTTAAAAATCGTATCTGCAAGATTGTATGCATTTATTAAGTACCTGCTAATGTGCATATATTGAGGAATATCATGAATAAAAGAAATAGTGGTGGGATGAGATAGGTCACAGACTGGATCGCTTCATTGTAATGTAGCCAAGACGCTGAAGGCAAGGCATCACAAGCTAAGATGCTGGCATGTTGTCGTCAAGATTTAAATGGAATGGAATGTAGGTTAGCTCGAAGTGCATTCTGAGACCCACATGGGATACAGAGGCAGGTATAGGATACATGCCTACCTCGTTCAGCGTAGAGAAGGACGACACTGTCAGTCAGATAATCAGGCAACTGAACTATCCTCTCACCAACTAGGAGCGGTCCTGACCTACCTTATACTTCACTGGAGACCCTCGGACTACCTTTAATCAGACTTTACTGGACTTTATCTTGCACTAAACATCATTCCTCTCATCGTGACTGGATAGCAGGTAACAAAAAAGCTTTTCACTGTACCTCAGTACATGTGACAATAAATAAACCTAAACTAAACTAAACTAGACTAGACTAAACTAAGCTAATTGGTCGGTTGTACATAGATGAAAATGAAAAGCTAAAAGAGCAAGACGAAGCATGAAAGACAAAGTATGCTGAGAGTGTTCCACCATTTATGGCAACAATATGAAACATCACAGAGGGAGGCCGATCAGCCCATCAGGTTTGTGCTAGCCCTTTGCTGAGCAATTCAATCAGCCCCATTCCATTGGACCCCCTCCCATTGCACTTTTTTTCCACCAGATATTCATCTGCATCATGTTTTAGAACTACTATTGAATCTGCATTTGTCTTGCTTCCAGCGAGTGCATTCCAGATCTTAACTAAGTCAATAAATTCTGCCTCGCATCACCTCTCACTCTATTGCCATTGTAAATTACATTCTGTAGATCAAGGCTGATCTGTACATCAACACAATGCAATTTTCTTCTGCAAAGCCATTGATTATTCCCATGACATCCATAATAAGTTCAATCACCGGGAAAGATCTAGCAAAATTCCATCGGGATCCTTGGCGATACCAGATAAATGCCCACGGAGAATATAATTTATGGGATCCCATGCTCAAGACAGAATAGCAAAAGTTACGATTTGTATTGATATTGGTTTATTGTTGTCATGTGCATTGAGATACAGTGTAAAGCTCTTGATTGCGTGCTATCCAGTTAGATCAAACCATGAGTAACATCAAGCCATACGCAAGTACAGCAGGTGAAGCAAAGAGAAAAATACCAGAGTGCAGAATATAATTTTATAACATTCTCACGTTAGAGTTACAGAAAAATGTCCAGAGTCTGCAATGGTGTAGATTAAAAGATCGGGATGACCCCCTAACCTATGGAAGGATCGTTCAGTCGTCTGATAATGACAATAAACATTTCCTGAGTCTGGTGGTATGTGCTTTCAAACTTTTTTATCCTCTGCCCAATGGAGTAGGGGAGAAGAGAGAATGGCTGTAAATGTTTTTTTTAATTGTGTTATTATGTTGGCTGCTTTCCCGAGGCAGCGTGAAGTGGGGTACATGCACAACTCTCTGCAATTTCTTGTAGTTTCGAGCAGAGCTGTTTCCAAACCAAGCTGTAATACAACTGCATAGTATGCTTTCTACTGTGCAGAGTTGTTGCAGATATGCCAAAACTTCCTAATTCTTCTGAGGAGGTAGAGCTGTTGGTGTGTTATTTGTTTGTTCGGTCAATATGGTTCATGTTCATCAGTGAAAGGAGGCCATTTGGCCCATCTAGTCTACTCTGCCATTCAATCATGGCTGATCAACCTTTCTCAACCCATTCTCCTGCCTTCTCCTCATAACCCCTGACACCCATACTAATCTATGATGCATACATCAGATGACTGTTTCAAGTGTATCTATGTTTTTGTATCTGTCCCTATTTAAATAAACCTTAATCAATTAATCAATCAATCAAGAATCTATCTATTGACTTGGCCTCCACAGCATTCAGCAATGAATTCCACAGATTCACCATCCTCTGACTAAAGAAATTCTTCCTCATTTCCTATCTCCTTTTATTCCAAAGCAATGGCCTCTGGTCCTAGACTCTCCCACTAGTGGAAACATCCTTTCTACATTCACTCTATCCAGACCTTTAACTATTTGGTAAGTTTCATTGAGATCCCCCCACATTCTTTTAAACTCCAGTGAATATGGTTGGTCCAGAACAGATTGCTTGTGATATGTTGGTGATATATATTGGAGACACTGCAAAATCCTTACTGTACCTTGATCTACTGTGGAATACCTTAACACAGGGTTAGCACTGAGAGAATTTTGTGAGGTCCAGTCTAGCCTGGCAGAGCCAGAAATGTTTTTGCCCTTTACTGCTCCAGTTTATTCAGCTTCTCCATACTTATCTTCAAGACTCCAGGAATGTACATGTGAAAGAACTAAGGAGTCTTAGAAAAAGGCTTCAGAGTTTAAGGGACTCTCAGCCCATCTCTCTCTTACCTCTTGAATTTTTTCCCCAACATTAGTAATGTCGCATCCAGCCACTCTTCAGAGCCATGCTGTGGCAAATGCCTCTTTTCGATGATGTGCTGCTTTTTCAGTGAGTGTGGCTTATTGCTAACAATTATTCCAGGCTAAAAGTGGGAAAAACATCTGAAATGCTCTTTCGTTATTGTTTCCACAACAGAAACATTAAACAGCGGGAAGCCATCCTTCCAAGCAAAGTGTTAAGGAAGAATATATTGCATTTCGTCTTTTTGAATATAAAAATGAAGCAATCCTTCCATAGAGGCACTGTTTGTAAAATGTGTGAGTCTGCCTGCTAATGGATGGCATCGATGTCTCAAGTATAGATTGCAGAGATCTGTTGACTAATGTCAAGGCTTGGTTTGATGTGCCAATACTATAGGAAACATCAGAAAGTGGAAGTAAATCACAAGATGTTTGTGGTATGTTTTTGAGAGTACCTGGACTGGCCTTAAATAAAGGGAAACTTTCAAAAATCTGCAGCAATTCCCCTCCTGTTAATTGGTTCCAGGTACTGGAATAATCCCTGGTTCAATCTCTTCGCCGTCTTTGGTAAATTCCACTGTGGTGTCAGATGTGCAATCACACATTCATGGATGGTTCTGGATAAACTGGACGCTATACTAGTGAAAGTCACAAGCCACGAGAAAAAAATGAAGAGGAGACAGATCCTGAAGTCAATTAGCACTAAATTCAGATTTTACTTCAGAGTCACTGACAGCGGACCGCAGGATGCGGGCAGTCAGCGGCGGCAGCAACAGACTGGAGTCGGGAAGAGCCCGTTGACCCAGGAGGGTCCGGGCTCACAAACTCACCGGTCGGAGGGACGGCAGAGGTAGCCCGACTCTACACCGCAGCCCGCAGGACACCACGGCTGACGGCATGTTGAAGGAGTGGGGCTTGCAGGCTCGCCGTGCGAAGCAAGCGACGGCAGAGCAGCAGCCCCGACTCTACACTGCAGCCCGCAGGACACCGCGGGCTTACGGCATGTTGAAGGAGTGGGGCTTGCAGGCTCGCTGTTCAATGTTTATGACAGCAGGGTCCGGGCTCACACTTGCCGTTCGCAGGTAGCGACGGCAGAGCGGCAGCACGAATCTACACCGCGGCCTGCAGGGTCGCCACGGGCTGACGGCAACGCTACCCGGAAGTTGGGCAAGCCCGTGGACCAGGAGGGTCCGGGCTCGGAGACTGCCATTTGTGGGCAGCGAAGGCAGAGCAAGAGCTCCGACTCAACGCCACAGGCTGCAGGAATACCGCGGACTGATGGCTACGCTACCCTATAGAGGTAGTAGACAGAGCCGGGGCCCGACTCACTACACAGGCGGGAGGCTGCCGTTAGCGGCAGTCTATGGTCCTGCATGAGAGTCTGGTCACCATTGGAGCTGGGGGGGGGGAGAGTGCGCTCCTCCACCGGAAGCTTCATAAAGACCCTCAGGTGAGATACTAACCTTGAGTTGTTTAGCTTCTGTTCTAGACTTTGCTTACAGAAACGATGTATTCTGACTCTCCATAGATGGATGGAGACCAGAATGAAGGCATCGAAGCATGCCTCCAAGGGCCATGGGACTTCGGATGGGAGTCAGCGGCCACCATTCCTGGGGCTGCCCGCAACACCGGCAGCACCCGCTCTGCGGGCCGGGATAAGAACGCGGAAATCGGGGAGCCCTGCGCAGCCAGGACCCATCTCTCCACCACGGCTGACCATGGAGCAGCAAAGTGGTAGGAGCACCGCGCAGGAGCAGGGTAGGCAAGACCCTGACTCCCTACCACTGCCACCTAAGCATAGGGACAGTGGAGCAAAGGTGCGTAAACGTGTGACCCGCTCGACAGCACGTTCTGTCTCCCCTACTATGCAGGTCACCAGAGGGCGGACCAGGGGGAGAGCTGCACCCAGGTTATGCCCCGCTGCAGCGGAAGGCATCGACATGCCGCCGGGGGTAACCTGCTAGATTGCGGGCCGGTGATGGATCTGTTGGGAAGTCGGGGAGCCTGCAGGGGCAGGAGGTACGGGCTCACCACCGGGTCAGGCTGGCAGAGTGCAGGCCGGTGGCAGCGGATTTCGGTAGTTCGACCCTGCTTAGGTGGCAGGCGGCGACCATGCGCCGTCACAGACTCATGTAGTCAGGAGTGGCGGTAAGCCCGCGCGGACGTCGGGGTACCACGCTTTGGCAGCAGGGACCGACTCACCATCGCTCATGTCTTCCAGACAGGCGGGCTGCCACCGTCCGGAAGACTGCGGACCAGCGGCATGTCCGCGCGGGAGTCGCGAAGCCCCACTGGAGCGGCAGGCATTGACATTCCTGTCTAGGCACCCATAGTCATCACCTCGATGAGGTGAGGGCCGATGACAGAAGCCTCAGTAGTTCAGGAAGATCTGAGGAAGTCGACTTGTCGTCCGCAGATGCGGCGGCGGTCGCATGGCTCGGATGGAGCGCATGATGGAGCGTATCTTAGAGCACAATCTCTGCAGCTGGACCAGATGTCCTTCAGTTCCAGGAGACATGCGGCTGGGCCACCCAGCATGTCCCCGTCATCAGTGGGGAGTGCCACGGATCAGCAGCTGGCTGACACATAAGAACGGTTGGAGCAGGAACCTACAGTACCTGAGAAAACCCAGAAGGAACTGTTGAATGTGGTCTCCAGGTTCACCCAGCAGAAGCACTCAGGTCACCCTTTGCAGCCCAAACCAGTGGCCAGCATAGACTACCTCACCACACACCAGCTGCAGGAACAGGTCCTTACCGAGGCGATCAACATATACCAGGCCCAAACAACTGCATATTGTTGAATGTACCAACAGTCAACACGCCCATCTGGGGCAACATCAGTCCAGGGATAAGGGCACAGGTGCTGAAGTTCCTAAAGATCCTGAAATTGCTGACGTCGGGGATACTGCCTTTGCCAGGTCGGTTGACGGTACAGAAATGACGGCAGAGCAGGAGGATGCTCTTGCGTAATTAGTCATGGAATTACGCTTCCCGTATTATCGCCATTAAACTGACTCCAAATTCGCGGGGTTGTGCAAGGCATTAGCGATGCCACCACCGAGACAGCTGTTTGGTGAGGATCTGCCCAAACAGGTCTAGAACCTGGATTAGGAGGTGAAGGCAGTCAGGTTGATGAACCCACCTCCCTCCAGCAGGCCGGCAGTGCGCAGACAAACACCATGTGCAAGACCTTGGGGGCCACCTGAAAGACCAGTAAGGACCTACATGCCGGCAGCACCTCAACACAACCCAGCAACGACGGAACAACAGAAACCAGAACATCAAGCCCGCCGGTAACCATGGAGGTAATGGGGTCTGGTTCTCTTGGAAGTACTGCATGCATAACCTCACAAGTAGGAGGGAGGTTACATACATTCTGGGGTTCTGATTGTCACTATCCCAGGGAACAAAGCAATAGACATAATAGAGACATGTAACAGCCTTGCTTGCGCCAGGAAACTGACTATTAGACATGCTGCTAAGGTAATTGGTAAACTTGTAGCTACATTCCAGCCACATAATTTGGGCGTTACACTATCCAAGCTTACAAAGCAAAAATCTCGGCATTAAAAGCGAATGCTGGACATTTACGAGCCTATGCAGCTGCCAATCAAGGCATAAATTGAGCTACAATGGTGGATTAGCAATGTTTGTGATTGATAAATCCCATCATTACATCAAACCCATTAGTCGTGTTACAAACCGACGCAAGCGCCAAGGGCTGGGGAGCTACCGACAGCATTCTAGTTGGGGCGGTAGATGGGATTTGCACAAGTCTACTTTTCTTCAATCACAAGGTATAAACTGTTTAGAAATGCTGG
The DNA here is from genome assembly GCA_963514005.1 of Raja brachyura. The sequence goes on along the minus strand of OY740802.1, from coordinate 35,142,887 downwards.
GAGCATGTCACGGGCTACGGGCTTAATGCACTAATCTGCATCATATGCATGTCCGTCTTCAATAATACCACTAAGGTGGCATATTTAAACCTTATGGGTGGTATCAATTCAATATCTTGTGATGAATTAGGAAATTAATTTGGCTCTGGTGGATTGAAAGAAATATTTGGATATCAGCTACGTACCTTCTGGTTAAGCTCAATACAGTGGCGGACACCAGGTCACAAGTATTTAATAACGACATCAAGTAGATGTTGAACTTTCAAATATTTGCTAAAACTATAGCCTAATATGAAACACCAAATATCGACCTCCTTGCATCCAGGTTGAGCCATTGGGTACCAACATATGTCTCTTGAGAACCAGACCCTGGGGCAGTGGCAATGGACGCGTCCTCGCCACATTGGGGGGAAATGGGTTTTTCCTATGCTTTCCCCCATTCTGCTTCATCAGACAGGTGGTGCAGAAAATGCAATGGACATCATACAGCAGAGAGAGTCCACTAGGAAGCAGTACCTAACCCCCATAAGGATATATGAGGTTTCTATAGTCGGACCTAGACCACCTACATATCTGCTACGATCTCCAATGTGCTGGAATCCTCACGGGCCTGCATTATGATGAGTCCCTCAGTTATAGTGCCGTATACAGTGCCAGGAGTGCACTGTCATCCTATCTCAACATTGGAGTGGGATCTCACCAGCTGGTATCCACACTATGAAGGGTATGTTCTATCCATCCCTCCCCGACCACGATATTATATTACCAGAAATATAGGGGTGGTGTTGACCCTACCCAGGAGCTGGTCGCCTTTGGCGGATTTACCACTGGACTTATTCACCTTCAAAGTGGTGATGGTAATGGCACTGAACATTGCACAATGGGTCCAAACTCTACAGGAATTACCTGGATAGAATGGTTTCGACCCACAATAAAGTGACTGCGTGATAGAAGAGTTGCTTAAACTACACAGACCTGCGACTACAGGTCTGAAAATTGGCACCAGGAGATGGCTCAAGATGGTATTCGATGAAGCAGGTAAGACACTAACATTTTAAAATGTCATTCTACCAGGGCTGCATCCACATCAGCGGCGAGGACCATGGAGGTGTTCATGGATTATGTCCTCGCAATAGCGGGCTGGGCCAGTGAAACTACATTTCAGCGGTTTTATAACAGACCTGTGGCCGCTCCCGCAATGTTGGCGGATTCAGTTTTAAGTGCTGTTCCCTAAACCTTTGTCCAAGAGTTCAGGGTTCATTGTTGTATTAACAAATGTTATTATTTTTCAGCTTGTTCAAGTCTGAAATATGTTAACATACTTCCTCCATCAGTATTACGGCAGTGTGTGAGCATGGACGTGATCCAGGGCATGTAATCACAGAGCTTTGAACTCTTCACGAAGTCACTCACGGGACTCCGAAGTAAAATAGTAAGATTAAACAAGAACTTACCAGTTTGAAGTTTGATCTTTATTTTATGAGGAGTTGCGATGAGGGATTTCATGCCCTCCGCTCCCAACCCTCTATCATAAGGTCAACTGGTATATTCGAGTTTCTTTAATCTTACTATCTTCAGTCATTGTTATTATCTGTGATTCCACACCACTGCTTTGAAGAATGTCGCGCATGCGTGCCTGGCGGGGTCTTCACGAAATCCCTCATCGCAACTCCTCATAAAGTAAAGATCAAACTTCAAACTGGCAAGTTCTTGTTTAATCTTACTATTTTACTTCGGAGTCACGTGAGTGATTCCGTGAAGAACCCCGCCAGTGCGCACGGCCGTCAGTACGTCAGTTCCTCACGGAGGCTGTGAGGAACAGAGCTCATCCAGCGGTAAATATTTAGACTCCAGGTAAGTGCAAAATTTTGCTGGAGTGAAAATGTCTGTTGCTGTGGTGCTGTTATCTACCGATCGTTAGCACCATGGACAAAACGGGGAAGGGGAAGCGGCGAGCCACAGCCAGCCGCGGAAATATGGGCTGTGAATGGCTGCCGCATACCCCTGTACAGTCGCTGGCAAAAAGCTTAGCGACTGCAGACTTAGTGCTACACAGCACAGAGCCTGCGCCAGTCGGGCGGAAGGCACCTTAAAAGTCGGCTAGGCCCACGGAGTCGGGGGAAGATTCCTCACCGGAGCTGGATAGTGTGTTCGAACGCCTATCCCAAATGGAGAAACTGTTGCATACAGTGCTCCAGCAGGGCACACTCCAGCAGGAGGAGTGTCAGCGCCACCCTGAACTAGAGGCACCAGTAGCAACAGGGCTGCTTGATAGCACCCTCATGGATGGTGAGGCACGTGCAATGGGTTAGCTTAGTTCTGACCCCGACTCTGATGGTGAGGTTGAGCCAGGAGAGGCATGGGATTTGCCAGATGTCCCACCTCTGGCAGCACCATTTGCTGTCCCATCAGAGTCAGGAGAGCCTCTGGGAGAAGAGCTGGCCTCCACAATCAACTACATGGTATCTCATCAGCTCCAGCAGTTTACCATGGATGAGATGGCCAAGAAGCATGAGCCTCCAAAGAACTGTGGGTTATTAAAAGTTCCAATCGTTAACCAAATTATATGGGGTCAGATGCATACCCAATTAATTAAAATGCAGAGGGTTCTAAGGCTATTGGGCTCAGAAATCACGGCGTTCACAAGGACAATGGATGGAGGGCATGTGTCACGGACACACCATGAGCCACTAGGATTGTTATGCAGTGCCCATTTCGAAATAAACTGTCTCAGGAAAAGGGCTATTAGGCCCACCACCAACCCAAGGTTCGCCGCACACTGCAAACCCTCCAATGTCCAGCCACCCAACCTACTTTTTGGTGAAGATCTCGCAAAACGGGTCAAGGACATGAATGAGGAGGCAAAATGGTGGGCCTGATCAAAACAACAATGACTGGCAAACTGCTGAAAGGAGATATCATTACAGGAACACGGCAGCTTCTGGGTTTACACCAGAAACAAGCCGGCCTTCGACGCAGGGGCACGGTTGGCGCCCTGTGGTGGAATCACGAGCAACCATGGGGTATCCTGCCAGGAACTGGGGATAGCAGGTCACACCAGTAGGGCCTGGTTCTCATGGGAACATATTAAGTATAACACAACCAAAAATTGGGGGTAGATTACATCTATTCTATGAAGAATGGAAGCAGATTACTTCATTTTTATTTATTAGGAGAGTTATTCAAGGGTTTCGGATTGAGTTCAATCCAAAAGGGGATTTGCCTCTCCAGCATGTTCCTAGCAGAACACTCCATTTTTCCTAAAACAGAAGTAACGGAGGTTCAGGCTGAACTTGAAAATTTGTGTAACAAAGGAGTAATTTAAATATTAGTGTCAATATTTTTCCCTGTCCTAAAAAGGATGGAGGATGTAGAATTATTTTGGAGAAACAACCTTCAATCAGGCAGGTGGCCAGTCTGCTCGGAAAATTACTGGCAGCGTTTCCAGCAGTTCAGTATGGGCCTTTGCACTACCAGCACTTACAGGGGGCAAAGGAACAGGCACTCAGGATACATTTGGGCCATTATAGTAGACCCATGCAGTTATCAGCAGAAGTGGTTACTGATCTCCAGTGGTGGATTCAACATGTCTCCAGTAGTTTCAGCACAGTGGTTCTTGAACAACCTTCCATGGTCTTACAGACTGATGTCAGTGCACTCGGGTGGGGTGCCACTGATACGAGCTCAAGCTGTGGAGGCAGATGGAGTGTGGAAGATGGAAGCATTGCTTCTGCAGACTTGGGGAATTAACTATTTAGAGCTTTTGGGGGCGTTTTTTGGGGTCATGGCTTATTGTTCTCACACAAGTAGTCTGCATGTTCAGCTTCAAATTGACAACACTAAGGCAGTAGCGTATGTCAATCACATGGGTGGTATCAAGTAGCTATCTTGTGACAAACTGGCTAACCAAATCTGGACCTGGTGTATTAACAAGAACATTTGGCTCTCAGCTATTTATCTACCAGGTAGATTCAGTATAGTAGCAGACACCAGGTCACGGAAATTCCATGACAACACAGAGTGGATGTTGAATCGGGACGTATGCAATGATATAATTGTCAAATATGGAAGGCCAGATGTCGACTCGTTAGCATCCAGACTAAACACTAGCTACCTAAATATGTTTTATGGGAACCAGATCCTGGCGCAGTAGCAATTGACGCTTTCTCGCTGCATTGGGGGGTTATGTTTGTATATGTATTTCCACCATTTTGTCCCATAAATCGACGTCTGCTTAAAATTAAGCAGGATGCCGCTTCAGGGGTGCTGGTGATACCCGACTGGCCTACTCACCCTTGGTACCCTTTGATATTGCAGTTGATGACACAATCCCTGATGGCTGTTCCCAAATGAAGGGATTTACTGGTGCATCCGGTAACTGGCGAATGCCATCCGTTGTATGACCGTATTGATTTGTTAATTTGCAGATTTTAAGAAGGCCATATTTAGGGCACGGATTGTCTGGTCGAAATGTGGACATGCTCACTGCAGCTTGGAGAACGAGTACTCAAAAGCAGTATATTTCTTATGTAAAAAAATGGGAAGTTTTCTGTGTACAAAATAATATTGACTATTGTACAGCAGGTATTTCACAAGTTCTAGAGTTCCTGTCAACACTCTACTATGATGAAGGGCTGAGTTATAGTGCAAGCAATTCAGCCAGAAGTGCTTTGTCATCGTATTTATTGACGAGGTCAGACAAACATCCTATTGGGTCTCACCCTCTCGTTGTTCGATTAATGAAAGGAATTTTTAACTCCAGACCCCCTAAACCTAGATATATGGCAATCTGGGTAATAAGCGTGGTCCTCAGGCTACTTCGTGAGTGGGTCCCTGTCTCGTCTCTGTCTTTGGCCAAATCACCATGAAGGTGGTCATGCTCATGGCATTGGTATCAGCACAGCGAGTACAGACATTACAAAAACTACAGCTAGATAGAATGGAAGTAGCTGCAGGCAGGTGTGACAAGGTTCAAAATAGTGTTTTCAGCATATCCCACGGATCCATCCCTATGTGTAAAGACACATTTGATGCAATACATTGCAGCTACAGGGGCCTTACGTAACATGGAGACAGGATTGTTTATAAGTTACAAAAAGCTACATAAGAGAGTGTCAGTTCAGACTATCTCGAGGTGGTTGAAACAAGTCTTGATTGATGCAGGTATTAACACTGATGTGTTCACATCTCATTCCACTAGGGCAGCAGCTACGTTGGCGGCCAGGGCGAAGGACGTGCCCGTCGACCATATTTTGGCGGCCGTCAGGTGGGCTAATGAGTTGATGTTTCAAAGCTTCTACCATCGGCCGATTGCCGATCCGCGGCTGTTTGCCAACACTATTTTAAGTTCTGTTTAAAGTTCCTCCTGGGTTAGAGGGGTACAGTTGTTTTTTTGTTATTTCAAATAAAAATTGTTGCTGCATTTAAATGCAATGTCAACACTAATGCATTATTTCTCATCCGAGTCAATCAATGCAGCGAGAAGCCAGGATTTGAATCTGCGGCATGAAATCACAAAGCTTCGAACCCTTCACGAAATCACTCACGTGACTCCGAAATAAAATAGTAAGATTAAATGAGAACTTACCAGTTTGAAGTATGATCTTGATTTTATGAGGTGTTACATTGGTGATTACGTGCCCTCCACGCCCAACCCTCTCTCATAAAGGTCATCTGGTAGTTCTCAAGTTACTGATCTTACTATGTCACTTCGGTAATTGTTATTTGTGGTTTCATACCGCTGCTTTGAAGATTGAAGCGCATGCGCACTGGCGGGGTTCTTCCAACGTAATCACCAACGTAACTCTTCATAAAATCAAGATCAAGCTTCAATCTGGTAAGTTCTCGTTTAATCTTACTATTTAACACTAGTCCTGCCAACTTGGAGCTCATTTATTCAGCTAACACCCTGCCTTAATGTCCTGTGGTTGAACATATGATGTCCACCGGACTCAATCCCATCATAGTAGACACAAGGAACTGTAGATGCTGGTTTACAAAAAAAGGCACAAAGTGCTGGAATAACTCAAAACATCAGGCACCATCACTTGAGAACTTGGCATTTTTTGGGGGGTCAAAACTCTTCTTCAGACATTTAAAGGGACCATCAAATACTTCCTTGATTTGATTTCTATAGGGTGCTGGTACAGGTCAATGCATATTTGCTATCTAAACATAATCTACTGGGAGCGACATGAAATACTTTCTCTTGACTTCAAGGCTTCTGCACAAGCAAGGTGCCCCCAGAGTAGGGGTTTTAGTGGGCATCCCTTTTAGTTTGCAGCTCCACTGGAAGCACAGAGAAAGATATATACCAAGAAGACGGTGAAACGGAGAGAGCTTTTTAGCAGGGTGCAGTATCCACCCAGTTCTGAAGAAAGATCATCAACCTTGAATCATTAATCACAAAACCTTGCATTAAGTAGTCCTAAGGATAAGGCATGCAGCAATGGAGAGCACAATTAATGCTGGCTGTACACAGAAATTGCCAAGCTAGGCAGACAGCTTTCTAATCAATGGGTGAAGGTCACGCATGTAATGTAATCCCTCTGCCCATATGGGGCTTTATCTAAGCTATCAACTAGCCCCTACTCCAGCTCTCACTATATTCAGATATTTTAAAAGTTAAACTAAGAAACAAGTTTAATAAAACATGTGAATAAACAACATATTACAGTAAATGTATATCTACAATTGAACTCATTGAAAAATAATACAATGGATGTTCATAATGAAATATTGTATTGCTGCCAAATATTTCCATGCTGTGTCTTCTTATATTTCCAACTATTGTCAACCCTCATGCTAGTTTGTGATTTATTTTAGAAATACTTAGCTTACTGTAAGGTTTGAAATGCTGCAGTCACTTAAATTCTTCCAGAAATAGTACCTGATATTTTCTTGATTTGAATGGCTTTCGGCCACAATAAAAAAATAACCGGCTATCATGCACGTTACTAAACAAATTACACAATTTTATGTGTTTGTTTGAAAGTAACATGACTTATCTCATATGTCAGCTCACTCCAAGACTTCAGCATAAATTCACGTTGACAGTTCAATGCTGAGGAGATGCTGAAATGTTGGAGGAACCATCAATTTGACGTGATGTTAAACCGATGCGTTGTAAGCCTACATTCCTCTCCCCAGGGGCTGGCTCGGGCTGTACTAGTCTGTTTGCAGAGTAGGTGTCCTATATAACCTTGAGCTGAGTTTTCAAAGAGGTGTGAAATAAAATAGTTTAAAAATGGGGGATCCAGAAGAACAATGATGGAAGAAGAACTGACGAATGTGCCACAAATCTCAGGCTACGGTTTTACTACTTTTGCAAGCTGATGTGACATGCGTCGGAGTGGGAAAGTGGGAGTGAGTCTATAGAGGTTCAGGGGTGGGATCCTGGTGTGATTGTTACGTTTGCCAAAATCACAGGCTTATCTCACCTGCTGGAGTGTTAATGCACACTAAAGAAACACTCAATTAATGTGTATGATTTGGAGCCAGACCATGTTGAACCTGGCCTGTGCCTCATGAGCACCATGACTGTGCTAACCTTGAGGGGTCTCATGGCTCCCAGTGACCTTGCTGGCTGTTCTGCAAAGCAGAGAAGGCTATGAGGAGAATGTAGGCATGAGGCAGCACAATACAAAGCCCAACTCACAAGTTAATAAGTGATGTGATCAGTAACAGGTGTCAGAGGTTATGGGGAGCAGGCAGGAGAATGAGGATAGGAGGGAGAGACAGATCTGCCTTGATTGAATGGTGTAGACTTGATGGGCTGAATGCTACTCCTATTCCTTATAATAAGTGATAGTAGTAGAATTAGGCCATTCAGCCCATCAAGTCTACTCCGCCATTCAATCAAGGCTGATCTATCACTCCCTCCTAACCCCATTTTCCTGTCTTCTGACATGCTTCTAGCCATCCATCAGCTTGTGGTGTAGACCTTCTCACTGTTTCCACATTTCTCCAATAGAACATCAAAGGACAGCATTAGAAGAACCCTACATATAATATACAAGATTCAGAAGGAAAGTACGCATGCTGTCCTGATGAGTCTAGACGCGGAAAAGGCTTTTGATAGGGTTCATTGGGAATTCTTATATCAAACACTAGAAAGATTTGGCTTTACCGAAGAGTCAATTCAAGTTATTAAAGCAATTTACCAGCATCCTACTGCAAGAGTAAAGGTGAATGGGTTCTTAACTGAGAGATTTGTGTTAGGAAGAGGAACGAGACAGGGATGTTGACTTAGCCCTACCCTGTTTGCCACATATATTGAACCATTGGCTCAAGCGATTCGTCAAGATAGGGAACTGAGGGGAGTAACTATAAGAGACAGAGAACATAAAATCGGCCTTTTCGCAGATGATGTAATGATGTATCTCACGGAAGTAAACACCTCATTTCCAAGGATGATGGGGATCATAGATGAATTTAATTTTTATGTAGGATATAAAGTGAATATTTCAAAAACTCAAATCCTCCTATTTAATTGTCCGCCTCCAGAAGCAATCAAACACAATTATAATATTAAATGGGATTCAAAATCAATCAAATACCTAGGGATACATATAACAAAAAATATATCAATGTTGTATGGGGCCAATTATAATCACATCAACCAAAACATAAGAAAGGATATAGAAAGATGGTCCACCTACCCAATGGATTTTAGCAGTAAGATAAATGTGGTGAAAATGAATATTTTGTCAAGGCTACTGTACTTGTTTCAATCTCTGCCAATAGAGGTACCATTAAAACAATTCACAGAATGGGATAAATTCATATCTAAATTTATTTGGGGAGGAAATAAGGCCAGAATTCGATACACTACACTCCAGTTGCCAAAGGACAAAGGTGGAATGGCACTTCCAAATTTTAGGATATATTTCTGTGCAGCCCAACTTCGACCACTAATTAATTGGTGTGAGGACAGCTATATAGCTAGGTGGAAAGAGATTGAGACATATTCCCTGACTTCCACATCCAAACACTTTTGGGAGAAAAAGCGCTTCCTGGACATATCAGGAGTATAATCGATCCAATAACGATATTTACTTTAGAAACCTGGTTCACTCTTACCAGACAATTTAAACTGAATAAACGACAAAATGTTTTAAGATGGATAGCTTTGGATAATGAATTTAAACCAGGGATGTATGACTCAACATTTAAAGGGTGGATGAAGAAAAGAATGACTGCATTTTGTACTGTTATTGAAAATGGAGATCTAAGAAGTTTTCATTATTTGAAAGATAGATTTGCACTTCAGAACCAAGACTTGTTTAGATACCTCCAACTGAGAGATTATTACCATAAAAAGGTAAAAAGGGAGGCACTAGAATAAAATAATCCAGTGGTAGAAGTGATAGTTAATGCGTATCATCAAAAAACATTAAGGATTATTTCTAAACTTTATCATAGTTTAATGGAATGTCAAGCTAAAACTACATTTTATGTAAAATTTAAGTGGGAAAAGGAATTGAACATCACAATCTCAGAAGAAGAATGGCATCGTATGTGTGTAACACTACAGACATCCACTAATTCACAAAATTGGAGAGAATTTAATTGGAAAATTTTGATTTGTTTCTTTATTACGCCTAACATAAAAAGCAAGCAAATTCTAAGGCAGCAAACATGCTGGAGGCAATGTGGTCAAACAGACGCAAATCATGCACAAATCTTCTGGAGTTGCCCAAAATTAGAACCATTTTGGGACAAAGTGAATTCAGAATTAACGGAGGTATTAGGATATACAGTCTGCAAGAAGTGTTCCATTTTATACCTGGGTAATATAAATACAATGGTGCTGAAGGAAGACCATTACTTGGTTAAAATCCTACTCACAGCTGGCAGAAAGGCCATTACAAGAAACTGGCTGGGAGCGGACACACCCAGACTTAGACAATGGTTAGACATAGTACAGGAAATATTTTTCATGGAGAAAATAACATATTTTCTAAGAGTGAAAGAAGACAAGTTTAACAGAAAATGGGAAAAATGGATTAGGTATAGAAATAAAGACATCAATACTGTATAATTTTATAGACAATAATGTAAGTTATTGGAAAATGGTTTAATATGAAAATAGTTCTGTATACTGCATCATTAATAGTAAACTGAACCCCCCGCTGCACTGTTGTACGTTTCACTGTAATATTGTATGTTTCATTGTTATAATTGTGTTTTATTTGTGTATACATAAAAGTAATAAAAACTAAAGTGGAAAAAAAAGAACATCGAACACAGAACAGTACAGCACAGGGACAGGCACTTCGGCCCTCAATGTCTGCGCTGAACTTGATGCCAAGACCAAACTTTGTATGCCTGCATATAACCCATATCCTTCCATTCCCTGCATAACCGTGTGCCTACCTAACGTCTCTATTGTATCTGCCACCACCCTCAGCAATGTGTCCAAGGCACTCACCACCCTCTGTGCCCTTCACATCTCCTTTAAATGTTGCCCCTTTCATCTTAAGGATATGCCCTCTGGTTTTTGACATTTCTATCCTGGGGAAAAAGGTGCCGACTGTCCACCCAATCAATGGCTCTAATGATTTTATATACTTCTATTGGGTCTCCCCTTCTTCTTCTTGGGTATGGCAAACACAGACTAAAGTTGGAGGTCAACTTGTTCTATTTGATCTTGTTTGTGCACGTCGGATTGATTGCATTAGTCGAACCAGGGTGGAGGTTGCAATCTTCCACCCCGGGTCTTCCCTCAACTCCAGCCAAAAATAGTGGAAATAATTGAAAAATGGTCAAAATAATTTTTGAAAACCTTTGTAAATA